>JARHVA010001024.1:925000-2125000 GCA_037957365.1 Torreya grandis | reverse complement strand
GGTTGTTGATGAATTTGGATAATTTGTACGCCTACGTCTCCATACCTATGTTTTAGGTACTAAATTATTTGTATGGGTGCTTTTCAAGTAATCAGATCTAGCACTTTCCAAAGAGAAATATGGTGAAAATTTTGACAATTTTCGAATGTTTTGTTATAGGATATCAATCAATTATCATTGATTCTATTATTTTTAAAAATAATATTTTTAACTATTGTTTAATGAGAAGTTTTATGAATATTAAATTTTAGCATAGATTTTTAACAATATGGTAGATATTATGTGTATTTAATATAATATGTTGAATGAACCACATGGCAAATATTTTCTACCTAAGGTAGAGGTAAGGATAAGTACATGGGGATGTTATTGCTAGAGCCCACACTTCACTGACAACTGACACATACAAGGAATTCGTAAACCATCTTATTCGTCGTCTTCGCACCAATATTCTTCTTTGTCATTTTAACCTCTTGTAGCTTAAGACTGCTAGGGCAATTGGGATTTTAAATCCAAGCCCATGGCTTTGTGTTCATTTTGTTATATTCATATTCTTTCGAATGCCCCGCAGCGATTGCACAAGCCCTGCTCTTATGTCATCAAGAGGTTGGTATTTTTTTTTTTTTGCTTTTTTCTTTTTATTTTCAAAAAAAAAATCCAGACCCATTCATGTAAATAATCCAAATTTTGAGCTCTAATCTCACACAGACGTATGCACACGAATAATTTTGCACAGTTCTATTGGTGGGGCAAGAGCTGAGATTTCTGGGATTTTATTGTTTGTACGGCTGGGGATTCCTCTCGTAATTAGGTGCAAATTACTTGGTGTCCTAAAATCCTTTGCTGGAGTATTTATATGCAACCAAGCTTTCTACTCAAATATCCTAATAAGTACAGGTTAGCATTAAAGACCCGAGTCTTGTCGGTTCAAAACAAAAATCATAGTAGTGTAGGTGCAAATAAAAGAAAATGTCAATGTCGGTTAATTGCTACACTAATTATCTTTTCCAATTGACAAATGTTAGAACCAAGTGGCCATATCTATAACTTACACAACTTTTTCAATGATCCAGGTGGATCCATGTACCGTTCTATTTTGCAAAAGTCTTCAAAATCAGTTCAAATCATTTGCACATTGTAGTACTCGTCGAGAGTTTTTCGATGCTTTTCGCGGTTCGAAAAACAGACACCGTATGCAAAAGTTATAGGCCGCTAAAGTTTTGGTTCAACAAGTAAAAATTTGGTGTCAAAAATGACGTGGCACAGTTGCGGAATGCCAAGTGAACCAATCTCCATTTGACATGTGGCAAATAATTAGGGGGCAAAATTTTGGTTAGGTGTTATTTATCGCGTGTTATTTGAAATTTTCAAGCATGCCACGCCACATTGCCATGCCTATCACGCCACCCAAGGAGATTTCAAAGTCCAAAGCGCCAAAAAGGAGGGAAGAAGAAGTCAAAGCGTTCAAACTGCATGCTTGGTGCCTAGGGAGGAGAGCTAGGCGCCCAGGGAGGAGAGCTAGGCGCCTATAAAGGAGGAGGGAGTTTTGAACTTGAAACCTGGCGCCTAAAAGGCTAAGGTCTTGACCGCTTCAGCCACAATGGCTGAAACATTATAAAAAGGAGTTATTTTTACTTGTATTGACACGGATTTCTGACTGTGTAAAGAGAATTAAGAGGATTAGAGCCTTGTTTTTCCCTTGTACGGCCTTGGGCTTTTGTTTTCAGGTCAAAGAGGAATATTTGCAGGCATATAAAGATCAGAGAAGGTGAAATTGAAGATTTGTAAAGGTTTTGAAGCCATTTGTTGCAGTATTTTAATAGAACGGTCCTCACCATTGGGCGGACCCGGAGATTTAGGCTATTGAAGCCGAACTCCGTTATCAACTTGCGGGTGTTATCTTTGATTTTCTCTGATTATTATTGCATTCTAATCTTCATTTTAATTCTGATTTTACTTTCTTTATGCAAATTAAACACAAGAAAGTGAAAATTTGAAGGATCTCATAAACATGAACAAGTGATTTTCGAATGTAATACACTTGTATTTTTCAGTTTATAAATCATATTTTTGGTATCAGAGTGGTTGTTATTTAACAGTGATTGCTAGTGTATGTTGACAAGGTCTAAATTCTAAAAGGGTGAAGGAAAACTCGTTGAGTATAATCCAGAGATTGGTTCAAGGTGTGCTTCAAAGATGGCCGAAGAAGAGGTGGAATCTGAACAAGCTTTCCGTCGAGCTTTCATGGACATGAGAAGCATGGTTGAGGAACTATACCATGACAAACAAAGGAAATTTGAGAATGAAAAAAAAGGTGATTCACGAGAATCAAAAGGTAAAGAAACCGAAAAAACTTCTCCATCGGATGACGGTAAAAAAACTGTGGAATCTCTCCCTTCACTAAAATTGGATATTAAGTTTGAATTACCAATGTTCAATGGCAAAGTTAATGTCGAAAAGTTGGATAATTGGGTCAAGCAGATTGAAGTTTATTGCAGGGTCCAAAAGATTGCAGGGGATGAGTCAAAAATTCATTTGGCTACTCTTCGTATGGGAGGTACAGCTCTCATCTAGTGGGAGAGTAAGTTAAAGGAATCCGAGGTTCAAAAAGACAACTCGATTTCTACTTGAAATGAATTTATTGAAGAACTCAAAAAGTAATTCTATCCTTTAGGCTATATGCAACAAGCCATGATGGATTGGCAAAGTTTCAGACAAGGAAAAGGCTAAAGTGTTCAAGATTATACACAAGATTTTAGGAAAAAATCTTTACTTTTGAATGTTCCTCTATACACACAAGAAACACTGCTAAAATATATAGGTGGGTTGCATAGTTACTTAAGACATATGATTCTTATGTTCAATCCCACTAATTTAGATGCAGTATGTGTTCAAGCCACTCATTTAGAGGCTAAAGGAAAACAAATAAAAGAATCTTTTCCTAAAGTAAAAAGTAAGCAATCTAATGTTAAGCATTTCAAAGGGGAGAGTTCATCAGGGAAGGGTAAACAAAAATCCACTTATATTGTTAAAAAAGAAGAAGAAAAACCATTTTGTAATCATTGCAAGAAAAATCATGATGAGTCTAAGTGTTGGAAATTACATCCTGAGTTAAGGCCTAAGAAGTATCAAAAAAAAGAAAAGAAGGCTAATGATATGGTTCAGGACTTAGGATCAGATTCAGGTGATGAAACTAAGATCACAACTATGGGTTTACATAATGATTTTTTTCTTTTAGTTTCTAGCACTAAGTCATCAAATGATGTATCTTCTTCTAGACAGAATTATGTGCATATTGATAAGAAAAGAAATGAATTGTTCCACATTAGAGTTGTTTCAAAGCATACTAAGATTGACACTCTATTTGATAGTGGTTCACAAGCAAATTTGATTTCTGAAGAGGTTGTTAAGCAGCTAGGCTTACAAACCAATCCCCATCCAAAACCTTATCCACTAGGTTGGGTGTGTGACAATGCAAAGCTACAAGTCTCACAAACTTGTAGGCTAAGGTTTGCCATCACATCCAAGTTCGTAGATGAGGTTGAGTTGGATGTTGTTCCATTGGACATATGTGGGATTGTTTTGGGAAGCCCATATCTTTATGATAGAAAAACAATCTTCTATAGAGAGGAGAATAAGTACTTGCTTGTTAATGATGGCATTGAATATATAGTTAGAGCACATCACATTAGAACAAGTTTTTCCTTGGTTACAACAAGGCAAATGAAAAGACTAGTTAATTCAAGCAAGACTTTTTGTCTCATGTTGATTAAGTCTAAGGAAAAAGAATATTCTCAAGCTTTGGAAAAATTTGATCCTAGACACAAGAATGAATTGGTTGAAATCATTTCTACTTATGATGATGTATTTCAGGATCCTAAGGGATTACCTCCTAAAAGGGGAGTTCAACATGAAATTCAGCTATTGCAGGATTCTCCTCTCCCTAACATTGGCATGTACAGGTTATTAGTGGTGGAAAATGAGGAAATCAAGAAACAGGTAATGGATCTATTGGATAGAGGTGTTATTCATCCAAGTTCATCTCCTGTTGGTTTGCCAATTATTTTGGTGCCAAAGAAAGATGGCACTTGGTGAATGTGTGTTGATTTTCGTGCTTTAAACAAAATTACTATTAAGAATCATTACCCTCTTCCTCGTATAGATGATTTGTTGGATCAATTAAAACATGCTATTTATTCACTAAGCTGGATTTGAGAAGTGGATATCATCAAGTAAGAATTAATGAAGGTGATGTATGGAAAACTGCCTTTAAGACAAAACAGGGATTGTTTGAATGGCTTATTATGCCTTTCAGGTTGTGTAATGCCCCGGCGACATTCATGAGATTGATGAATGATGTTTTTAAACAATTCCTTGATGATTTTGTTATAGTTTACTTAGATGATATATTGATTTTCAGCAAGTCATGGGAAGAGCATGTGATCCACATTAAGAAAGTCATGGATGCATTACGAAGGGAAAAACTCTATCTTAAAATGTCAAAATGTGAATTTGGCAAGACCTCTTTGATATACTTGGGTTACATTGTAGGACATGGTAAATTGAAAATTGATCCTGCAAAAGTGGCAGTCATTGTTAATTGGCCTACACCCACTAACACAACTGAGGTTAGGATTTTTCTTGGTGCAGTACAGTTTTGGAGGAAGTTTATTGCTCAATTTTCATATATTGCATCACCTTTGCATTCTTTGACAAGTGTGAAACAGGTCTTTCAGTGGGGAGGCAAACATCAAAAAGCCTTCAATACTTTGAAAGAAAAGATAAGTATTGCTCCAGTCTTGGCACTTCCTGATATACAACAACCATTTGAGATCGAGACGAATGCAAGTGAGTATGCTATGGGAGCTATTTTAATGCAAGGTAAGTAACCAGTTTGTTATCATTCTGAAACCTTTACAAGTGCAGTAAGAAAATATCCAACTTATGATAAGGAATTGTATGCGTTGGTTCAAAGTGTTAAAAAATGGAAACATTACTTAATGGGCAAAGAAACAATAATACATACAGATCATTAGCCCTTACAGTATCTCCAATCACAAACTAAGCTACAATAGTCTAGACATTTTCGTTGAATGGGTTTCTTACAACAATTTCATCTTGTGATCAAGTATAAAAAAAGAATTCAGAATAAGGTTGCAGATATGATATCTAGGCCTCCTATGGTTGTTGCATCTATTCTTTTACAACATGGTTGTTTGTCTCATGAAAGTTATAAAGAACAATGTGTGAATGATCTTGATTTTCAGGATGATTATAAAGACTTTGATGAGTAGTAGACAAGTAGAAGAATTGGACTATCATGTACACAATGATCTTTTGTATCATTTGGGTAAACTATGTATTCCTCAAAATGAGAGGGTGCACATGATTAGAGAAGCACATACTTCTCTTATTTTTGGTCATTTTGGAGTTGCTAAAATAGTTGCACATTTGAAAATGTATTCTTATTGGCCTCATATGCAGGAAAATGTTGCTAAATATATAAGGGGATGTACTCTTTGTGCCACAAGTAAACCTAGTAACAAAAAATTGGGACTTTACACTCCTCTACCTGTTCCTACTCGCCCCTGGGAAAGTATCTCTATGGATTTTGTGGGGGGATTGCCTATGACACAAAGAAAACATGACTATTTATATGTGGTTGTGGATAGATTTAGCAAAATGTGTGTTTTGATTCCTTGCACTAAGCAGATTACTGGCGAAGGCACTACATATTTGCTTTTTAAACATGTAGGGGTTCATTTTGGTTTGCCTACTTCAATTATTTTTGATCGGGATTCTCGATTTATTGGGGAGTTTTGGTCAACTTTGTGGGGACTAATGGACACTAAATTAAAAAAGAGCACTGCATTTTATCCACAAATTGACAGACAACAGAGGTTGTGAACCGCACTGTGGTACATTTACTTAGGGGTTATAGCAATAAAAATCCAAAGTTATGGGATGAACAATTGTGTTACATACAACATGCATATAACCGAGCACTTCATTCTTCTAGTATGAAATCTCCATTTGAAGTTTGTTATGGATACTTGCCTAAATCTCATCTAGATGTTTGCTATGGACAGGATACAGCTATTGGTGAACCAAAAGAAGTCATTCGAGCCAAGAAGTTCATTGAACAAATACATCTCATTCATCAGACTGTTCATACTCAATTGGAGAAAATTCAAGCCAAGTACAAAGCCAAGCATGACAAACATCGTATTGATCACCAATTTTTTGTAGGTGATATGGTATGGCTTCACATTAGTAAGGAAAGATTGACAGGTGAAGGTAAAAATTTGAAACCAATCTGGTATGGTCCTTGCCGGATAATAGAAAAAATTGGCACAAATGCTTTCTGATTAGACTTACCATCTTACATGCAGATTTATTCAGTTGTAAATGTGAAAATTTTGAAAGTGTATCCATTCCTTCCGTTGATGATTTTTCTCCTGAATATCTAACAAAATTGCAGGAAGATACTATACTTGACAGGAATATGCGGACTTCGCGAAGAGGTAATGTTGAATATCTTCGTGTTGGTCTCAAAGGGATGCACCCAAGCAAGGCTAGATGGATGGAAGTTAGAAAGGTGAGGGAGAAATACCCTCACCTCATTACCAATTAATTTCAACTTTTGGAGGTCCAAAAGTTTCTAATGGGGAGGAATGATCCAAGTGGATCCATGTACCGTTCTATTTTGCAAAAGTCTTCAAAATCAGTTCAAATCATTTGCACATTGTAGTACTCATTGAGAGCTTTCTGACACTTTTTGCGGTTCGAAAAATGGACACCGTATGCAAATGTCATAGGCCGCTGAAGTTTTGGTTCAACAGGGAAAAATTTGGTGTCAAAAATAACGTGGCACAGTTACGGAATGCCAAGTGGACCAATCTCCATTTGACACATGGTAAATAATTAGGGGGCAAAAATTTGGTTAGGTGTTATTTATCACATGTTCTTTGAAATTTTCAAGCATGCCACGCCACCTTGCCATGCCTATCACGCCACCCAAAGAGATTTCAAAGTCCAAAGTGCCAAAAAGGAGGGAAGAAGAAGTCAAAGTGTTTAGACTGCATGCTTGGCGCATAGGGAGGAGAGCTAGGCGCCTAGAAAGGAGGAGGGAGTTTTGAACTTGAGACCTGTTGCCTAAAAAGCTGAGGTCTTGACCGCTTCAACCACAATGGCTGAAACATTATAAAAGGGAGTTATTTTTACTTGTATTGACACGGATTTCTGACTATGTAAAGAGAATTAAGAGGATTAGAGCCTTGTTTTTGCATTGTACGGCCTTGGGCTTTTGTTTTCAGGTCAAGGAGGAATATTTTCAGGCATATAAAGATCAGAGAAGGCGAAATTAAAGATTTGTAAAGGTTTTTAAGCCATTTGTTGTAGCATTTTAATAGAACGGTCCTCACCATTGGGCGGACCTGAAGATGTAGGCTATTGAAGCCGAACTCCGTTATCAACTTGTTGGTGTTATCTTTGATTTTCTCTGATTATTATTGCATTCTAATCTTCATTTTAATTCTAATTTTACTTTCTTTATGCAAATTAAACACAAGAAAGTGAAAATTTGAAGGATCTCATAAACATGAACAAGTGATTTTCGAATGTAATACACTTGTATTTTTCAGTTTACAGATCATTCAAAGACCCTCTTAGGCATCAAAAGAGGTGTATAAAGATCTTGCCCTTGCAATGAAAACCTACACTATAGAGACGTTAACATGGAAGGGAGATGGTGAAATCTTATGAATCTTAAAACCATTTCTTTGAGGGCTAGATTCGCACAGTTTCTTTTTTTGCTTATGCAATTTTGATGTGGCATGCTCATAAGATATTACTGTCATTTGCAGAGTTGGATTTGATTCTATCAATAAATGTCATTTGTGTTCAATTTTTCTTCCCTTTCTTCCTTAATAATTTCTTCTAGTAGGTACTCTAACCGCTTCACGACACTTGTTGTTTTGGTCAAAATATTTGTTTTGTTTAGCATTATAAGTTTTTAGAATTGTGAATAAATGCTTGAGAATGGTACATATTTATTTCAAAATTTGAGTGTGGGTGTGTATATGAGACAATAGACTATGAGATTTTACCCAGAACTTTGAAAACATGACTTGCCTTTCAATTTGGATTAGGATGTATATTGTCCTTCTGAAATTCTAGTACGAGGAGTACCTTAAATGGGCAACTAACACAATAAGCTAATTAGTAGCAATCTTGAAAAATACTTAAGAATGATTTTACCTCATTTTCTTTGGTGTGCATCAAAATGGCTCTATACAAATCAAGCTCTAAAAAAATAGTTTTTAAAGAGAGAATTAAAAATGGGAAGAAACCTTAGACTATGAACAAATGCCTTATTGGTATAGCTTGTGCCATCAACACAGTCATTTCTTCTACCACTATCCTTATAATCTAATTGTGGTTCATGAAACCAATGTATCAAATGCAAAACAGTCATCACAACCCATGGATGAAGGCAATGGTATAGATTTCAAATTGTGAACTCAAAGAAGCACTCCCATAGATATGAAAAAAAAATAGGGATGTTTTTCTTTTGATAATTTCTTTGATATTTTGGTTAATGATATCCTTAATTTGGAAATGAAATTTACACATACACAAATTAATAGATTCCACAATGAAGCAAGCCAAGAAGAGGCTATGTAGTAATTTCATATAATTCCTATTGATATTGTGACCAGTTGTACCCCCTAAAGGAAGGAGATTGTTTTACATGATGTTCTACGATCTTTGAAGTTTATTTGCTTTACTAAAAGTTATAAAATTAGAATGTTTTCCTACTTGAATATAACTTTAAATGACCAAAAATTATACAAAAATTTGCTAAAATTAGTGTCCTTTAGTTTATAGAAATGTAATAGTAATTTTAGCTGCAAACATTCAATGGAAACATGCATGAAACAATAAGAAAGAAGAAACCACATCAAAAATTTACACACAAAAAATTAACCTAAAAATCTCATTGTAGGGAGAACCAGCTAGAAGTGGGTAATAGCTTAGCTTTGTTTCCTTTTTTTGGCCAAAATAATGAAAAATATCTCAAATAAAACATGTTATAATTACATTCATCCTATAAACAAGTGAGGTCAGTGATGCTCACTCTCACACTCACATATACTACAACTGACTCATGCCACTTCATTTATAGAACCTTGGGAGTGTCATTTTATCCATTAGCAACCTCTCAAAAGACTCAAAATGGGAAGATACAATATTTATAATCGTTACCATGATTTTCTATATGCTTTGTACGAAATAAGCCCTAAGAGTTATAGAATTGCCTCTTCATTGCACAATTATCATTGACACATGTACAACTACCCCATCAATCACATAATATTCATTGATGCGTCTAAAATTGTCTCTCTACATGAATTGGAAATTCAACCATGATACATAAAATACTCATATTACAAGTTTGTTCTAGTTGAAACCATGATTGATTGTGGAGAATATTAATTTTCTAAAATTTATGGATCATACCTCCCCTTTATTAGGTCCCAAAAATGTTTAGTGCCTTGGGAGATGTCAAAAGTGTTCTTCTAATTTCTCCTTTAGGAACCATCTTTCTTGTTTTGGTGTCTTCCCTTTGATGTCAATCTACCAAGACTCTTATGGCCCTCACCTAGTCTCTTTGATATTTCCCTACAACACCACATCCTCCTCCAACTATCCTTATACATCCAAGACAACTTATTCAATAGATTTGTAATTTATTTTCATCTTCTTCATCCAACATGGATGGCTCTTATATATGCATGTTCTCACAATTTAATACTAAGGACATCTTCATGAATGAAGGCAAATCAATCTTAAAATCATTCTATCTAACCTACTCCAAGATGGTGAATGACCCATATCTTAAAGGTTTGAGCTTCCTAGTTTGTCCTTGGAGTCTCTTCTTTCTCAAGTACAACCACACCTGATCTCCCACCTTGAATGTATGTTCTTTAAAATGTTAGTCATGCCTAACCTTATTATTGGATTTAAAATTATCTAATTGTTATTTTACCTTGATATGGATTTGCTCAATCCTCTCAATAAATTATGTTTCTTTTTTCACCTCTAAATATGTTCATCCCCTTCTCTTTGTTGTCCCAATGCAACATCAATTAGTTTCATAGAAAATTAATCCAAACATGCTTTAAAAGGTAACTTATTAGGGGATGTATGCAATATCATATTGTAGAAATGTTGAATATATGGTAATTATTCATCCCATATTATTGGATGCTTGTTATTATAACTTCTTATTGATTGAACCAAGGTCTCATCGATAGCTTTTATTTTCCGATTGGTTTGAGGATGGAAGGTTGTGCTTCTTTGTAACTATAGACACATAAATTTGCTGTTAGACACTTGAAAACATCAATTTTGACAAAACTTCACTTACTTGGAGTTATGAATACATATTTGATCCTTGTGCACACTTTTCATAATTCATCTACCCAATTTTTCTCTTAGCCAACCCAAATTACCAAAAACATATTTAGGGTCACTCTAGTTTGTGCAAAAACACTCCATAATCCTAAGAAAAATGTCTCCATACCCCAAATAATTGATTTTCACTCTCTCGAAAGCACCAAAAATAGTTAGGCAGTTATAGTTTTCCATATGTGTCTGCCTCTACCAGTAGTGTCCAAGAACCCTCAACGGATACTTTTAAAATTGAAACATCTTCATTAGGTTCGCCTCATCACATTTTATATGTCAATCATGGTGAGAGATATCAAAGAGTCATATATAAATATAACTTAATCTTAAGGTCATACTCACTTGTTAACTTGGTCACTATTTGACCTTCGCATTAAGAAATCCATTGGCACTCTCTCGAGACATTATGACAAAGGCATGCACATCCTAAAACCCCTAAAAAGAGTATCCCTAGAACCAAGTATAAACACAAATGCAGGTCAAAGTTAAATCTTGTCAAGTATTGAAAGACAAACATTGCATCACATTCTAGCATGATCATGACTATGCACACACACACACACACACACACACACTTAGGTGGGAGGACTATGTGCAGTTTGAGAGCTCTTCATATTATTAGAATGTGGGAAATTCTTAGTCACTTAGCACAAAGTGGTTGGGGTTGTCCAACCCATATTTCTTACCCATTTTTCCAAGTCAATCTTGTGTCAAAAGTGCAAATAGGATTTCAAGTTAAGGAGAAGAAAATCAGGGACCAACACATGAGACTAAGAGAAAATACACATACATAAATCATAAATAGGTGCATGCATAATGGTCTAAGATGGCACAAACTTGCACAATCAGTTGGGACAATACCAGTAGAGACTAGATAGTATCATTGTTCGCATAGTTATGAACTTTGTCGATAACATCTATGCAGGTTTTGAGGTCATGTTTATTAATTTGAGTAGTTATAGGGTAGATAAAAAACAATTTTAGAGATTTTGATGTAGGTAATGAGTAACAAAAATAAAAAAATAGCCAAATGCATCTATTATCCCTTGTATCATCAATACTAAATATAGGAAGTGCAAAATAAATCTTCCTTTTGCATTCATATTTGCATGGTCAATGCCCTAATTTACACAATTTAAATTTCAATATTTTTATCTTATTTAGATTTCATTAATAAATAAATAAAACATTATGGTGAACCCGATCTTTGTTTTGAGTGTAATATACCCTAGGTTTGTCCTCCTTAAGGATTCATATTTCCTTCTTAGGGTTTAAAATTTCTCCTACATTAGGGTTTGACTTTCAGATCTAATTTTTAATTTCCTTTATTCACATAAGTCAAAACTCTACCATAATTATGATGGATTCTGATAGTTTATATTTTTTTATTCAAGCTATGTGTAAACACTAAATCTAAATTATGTAGCACCTCGATCTTATACACTTGGAAAATAAGACCTTGGTTATTCCTCTCAATTCTAGACCTTTCCCATTGCCAAAATACTTGCATCCACTATTTTTTGTGCTCATTGCTTATCTCTTAATCCAACCAATGTTATCCTGATGACTTGGTCCTTTTATCATACTCAATGTATTTTAAACTTGCTTATCTTCTATCTCTGTAATTTCTAGACCTGTGTTTATTTTCCAGCTACCCATCCACTTGCATCCCAATTAGATCCCTACATCAACGCAAGTGTCTTATTCCAATACAAGTGCTCAGTGCCCTAAAGTCATCCAATTTGTAAATGAAAGGTATCCCTATGGTCGGCTAGTGTGCTTTAATGTGTGATATTCTCCAAAAAGATTGGTATATATGCATGATCAATCCTCATTCACTATTCACCTAGCAACATCTCGCAAGGCAACTTACCAAAAACATTCAATCAAGCATTCAAGTGAGCAAAGCTTACATATATCTCCTATTTCCATATCAATCATAGGGATAATACATATACATGTCTGATGTAATGAAAGAGCATCCCATGAGTCATATTTGTCAAGTTACAAGTTAGGTCACTGCTAATATTGATTTCCACATATTGCACCCTTGTGTACACATAAGACAACACATTAGGAAAAAACTACATTAGTCTGAGACCCTGTTTGGAGTAGTGGTTATGTATGCAACACCCATTGATAGAGGGGTCTTTGGGGTTAGCTCAACATTATGAGCCTATTAACCCATTTTTACCAAGGTTATTGTGAAGATGAAGAGATAGGGTTTTCATGATTTGACCAGAGTGAACGTGACATAGAACCCAAAATATTCCGACTGGTTGCATCCAGATCTAATAGGTATTTTGTATTGGATATTTGTGTTCAGGTGAGATAGAAGCATTGATACAACCATATGAGGTTGACGTAAGTGTTTGAGACCTAGAGGTCAAATTTATAGAATCTGACAATTGATACATGATCTAAATTTAGTATATTTCTAGCAAGTTCCATATCATATCTAAATATGCATAGTAATCCAACCAAGTAATCTTGTTTTGATTTCATTGTAATATCAATCACCAGTTACATTTACTATTTTTAACATATCTCAATATTTAAATTGAGAATATTATTTATTTGAGTTTCCAATTAATTATGCTATTATAGAGATAGTTTATCACCCTTGTGCCCTAGGCTATCTCTATCCCCTTTAACCCTAAATTACTTAATCTATATTTTAGGGTTAAACATTTGGTGAACCCGGTCTATATGAATGTAAATTTTCTTAATTTTGAGGGTTTTCAATCAGCTAGGGTTTCATATTTTTTTACTTTTTCGTTTCTTGCTTATATTATTTTGCATGAAACCTAGGCATAGCGCTATATTTGAAGGTGTGCCTATTTAAAACATTAAGCTTCCTCTCCTACCACCTAAGATGTCTCAAACTAATGAAGGGCCTAACCCTATGGTCCATAATGATATAAATGTTGAGAATAAACAACATATTAATGAGGTTATCATAGAATAATATTTTGATAATGAAAACCATGAGTCTAATGAAATTGATGAACATGAACAAATAGATCATGAGCAAGTGTAAGTAATTACATTGTTTCATGGGCATATTCATCAAAACCCTAAAGATCTTGATGAAATCCTAAGAACCATATTATAAACTAAAAAATCAAAAAGTGTAGATGAACAAGTAGGTCCATCTATTGATCATGTTATTAGAGTTATGGGTCATCCCCATATATAAACAACCCTCCCCTTAGGCACATCACCGCTTCATACTTCTAATGGGGGGATGACATATGTGTTCACACCTTTGTTTCCTAAAACTACTATTTCCACATCTTACATGGGAAACCTTAATACCTCAATCCAATTATTGATTTCAATGCTTATATCTACCCAACCTATGGGTACACCTCCTTTGATGACTTCTCAAATTTCTAAACTTAAAGACCAAGAGGTGCAAGCTTTTGTCTAAAGTATAATTTTTTTACAAACTAAGATTAAAAATATTGAGAAAAAATATATGAAATCACCTTATGATATTGATTCATAAGAGGTGTTGCATAATCCTCTTGTACTAGAGATATATTTGCACCCCTTGCTAATTGGTTTTCTTGCACCTAAGTTCACATTTAATTATGTCAAGGGTGATCCTAAACAAAATCTTTGATTTTTCTATGAGACATCCCTTGATTATGCCTCAAATGATAAAATTTTGACCAAATTATTTCCAAGGAGCTTAAAATACTATGCTCTAAGATGGTTCTATGATTTACCAATCTGATCGGTAAATGCATTCAAACCTCTTATAGACCAATATTATTGAAAAGGTTTTCTATGCCCAAATTTCAAAAATCAAACGAGGAATTAACGAATCTATCAATGAATATGTCTTAAGGTACAAGATAATGTTTTCTAAAATGACCAATCTAATGGAAAATAAAGAGCTACAAGACATCTTCAAGCAAAATATACTTTCACCATTACATGCTTCCATTATTTTCAAAAAATTCAAATATTTTGATGACTTATCCATATTATTCTTGATCGTGAAATGAAACTTATCTCATTGAACAAACTTAATTATGTAGAAAACACACCGACTACATCTACATACCATACCAAGTTTACTATCAAACCAATTTATAAGGTAAAACCTCTTGAGCCTAAAAATGAAACACCTACAATGGTTAATGTGGTGTCACAATAGCCTAATTGGCTTGTCTTATCCAATGCACCAAGGAGATAATTGACACATTTATCTAAGTGTCCCACTTAATTACTAATATGGCTTGTAGAGTGTCACCTCATATCTCTTCCTCTTCCTAGAGAGGTTGATATGAGAATACTTATACCCAAAGGGTATGATGTGAATGCTTATTTTGACTATCACCAAGGCACTAGGCATTCTATGAATAGATGTTTTACCTTGAAGAATAAGATCCAAGACCTCATCGATGACCAAAAGATTACATTTGATTATCGTCAAAATGAATCATGTTCACAACCTGGTGATTAACAAAAATAGAAGATATATACCAATCCTATGGAAGATCATTCTAAGAAGGATCCAAAAGTGCAAATGGTATATAATGCACATCCTCCTCCCTCACATTATGGGCACTTATTGGATTAAATTATTTGTACTTATACGTGGCATACACCTCTTATGGTTTAGAAACCTTTTATTACTTTCAATGATAATTAGATTATGGGTGACGATTTCAGTCTTCATTCATTATTCATTCAATCAAAATTGATCACCAACTTATACACAATGTTATGATTGATAATGGTACAAGTGAAAATTTTTGCACCATGACTTTACTTGCACATTTGGGTTATACATAAAATGATTTACATCCTTCAACCAAATCAATTAAAACATTTGATGGGACATCACACATGTCCTTGGTGAGATAGGCTTACCTTCATTGGTGGGTCCAACACATGTGGTTACTACCTTTTCAGTTATACCATATATGAGAGTCTTTGATATATTATTGGGATGACCTTGGATATATACACTTCAAGCATTACCTTCTATAGTGCATGAGTGTGTAAAATACAGTCATGCCAATTGGTTAATTATAGTTTCCAAAATTCCATATGAACATCCACTTAAACAAGAGAAGTTTATACGCATATAATTAATTATCAAACCTACTAAGGTTAATCTTATGCAAAAGGTTAAGAAATAGGTAATCTTATTTCTTAGGTAGTCGGTACTTGAGAGACCATTGCATCAAAGATACACGATGGATTACATGGAATCCTCATCTACTACGTAGCATATTCATATATCTAAAACACCTAAACATGTTCTTATTAATGTTATTCCAAATAAACTATAGAGTAATCAACTATGGGTTCTATAAACCCTGATCCATTCCATTTTTTCTTCATGACCACAAATTCCTACTATACATATGCAGAACATTATAGATACTATAAGCTAGATATTACACATGCTCCTTGGTAGTACCACCAATTTATTCTACTAAGTTCCTAGTGGGGAGATACATGTAAACATCCATTAGATGAGATCATATGATAGTTATTTATTTTAAAATATTCCAAAAATACCAAAAAAATCAAAACACTTAAAAAATCTAAAAATATTTTCAGCATTACATGTTCTATTGCCTCTTTGGCATCTATGTTGATGGTTCTATGTTGGTAGATGGCATATCAGTAATTTTATATATACATATGTGTTTCATGCATCATTTGAGTGTGATACAGGCATACATAGATACATGATCTATTCTTATATAGTTGTTGGGCCTTCCTTCTACTTATCATATAAACATTGGGGGCATATGATTCTTTGATCTTGTTGACAAACATAATTTATATTGTTCTATGATCACTTTACAATGCCATGCTTGAGATTTGGTACTTATACATGCCTTATTCATGATTATATATTTCATAGTGTACTTTATATGTTATGTGTATACAAGGAAAAATGTAAATAACCTACAAATCAACCCTAGCTTGGAGAAGATAAATCCCACTTAAACTGTTACTTGTTGATACATTTAGACATTCAGGGTCATGAATAAGATGGATTTGCTAGACCTAACCAATGGTTCCTTTATCACAATAATGTCACTAAAAAGGGTTCTAAAGCCTCTAGTCAAGAAACACCATGCAATAACCCTAGCTAGGTCTTATTTTTTCTATATTCACTAAGTATATGAAAGTAAAGTAAAATCTAACCTAGTGCTCACTAAGGCATGTGGCACAAAATGAGGGTAATAAACATGAAAGTAAACATGTAGATATATCCGATAGACCTAACCAAGGGGTCCCTTATCATAATAATGTCACTAAAGAGGGTTTCAAATCCTCTAGTCAAGCAACACCATGCAAAAACCCTAGCCAGGTCCTATGATTTCTATATTCACTAAGTATATGCAAACTAAAGTAAAATCTAACCTAGTGCTCACTAAAGCTTGTGGCACAAAATGGGGTAATAAACATGAAATTAAACATGTATATTATAATTATAATTAATATGTGTATAGATATAACCCTAATGCATAGAGATATAAATACATTACTTATGTTAAATCTATTTATTAAAATAGATGAGTAAAGTCAGAGATGCTTACCTTGAAGATGAACCCATGGAAACTCAATCTCTCCCTTGGCCAAAGGTTCTTTACAAGAGGTTATTGTGTATTATTGAAGAAGATAAAGATGGAAAATGGAATATAGACAAGGACCTCCTGATGAATCTCAAGCTTTGACAAGACAAAGTTATTCCCTCCAAGTTTAAGACCCTAAGCAAATAACTCCTCAAGTAGAATGGTGGAAGAGCAAATTGTAAAGAAGCACAAATGAATGATTAAATTTATCTCTCTCTATTGAATGGTGTAAATGGATGTGTGTGTGTGTGTATATATATATATATATATATATATATATATATATATATATATATATATATATATATATATATATATATATATATATATATATATATGTGGATCTAACCCTAAACCTTCCTAAAAATTTAGCTGACAAAGTCATCCTAATCAACCATGTTAGAAAGAAAAATAGTTATGTCCAAACTAAGTCAGCCTAGGTCAACTTAGTCCTATAACATGCTTAACTCTCAGAACAAAGTTAGCGTAGGCTGACTGAGTCCTGTAACATGCTCAATATTTAGAACAAAGTCAATGTAGGTCGTAGTCATGCAGATGGTAAAAGAAGGTTTTAGCTTCGGTAGGGGCTAAAAATACGTAGTACAAATATAAAATAAACATTATAAGTATAAGTTAACATTTAAACATAGATATATAGTTTATTATACTTTAAGTTATATTTTATATTTATACTTTTAGGATGTTTGAGAGTGGTTTCAGACCTCTAAGAGCTATAATGCAAATTCTAGCTTTTCGAGGGTCTTATTGGATTTCAAACGTAGCCATATTTTAGGGTTCTAAGATTTCAAACTTAGCTATGTTTCAAGATTCTAGGATTTTAGGGAGGCATCACAAGAGGTAAATAGATAGACATTGTAAGTAAGTTGGAGAAATGGTAGGAATGATACAAAGCCACAACAATCTTGTGAAGCATCGATTGTCTGCCCACCCCTTTTCGAGTGCACCCTTTAAAGCATGCATTTAGAGAGATTGAAACTTGACAGGTTCTTGTAAGAGAAATTTTTTTAGTAAGTGGTAAATTTAATGAAAATATTGTGTGTATACATTATGTACTTGATGTTTTTTTATAACACATATATCCAAGGGCTAGTATGTTATGTTTATGTTGGTTGCTTATGTTTTTTAGTTATGCACTTTTTTGAGTGTATTACCATACTTATCAAGCATTTGAATATGTTCCATTTTTTGTGGCCCCCATGCCTTTATTTTCTTACTTTGACATTTAAATATGTAATTGCTTATTGTATGGACATTTGAATATGTCATTTCCTTGCTTTGTGGACATTTGACTAAGTCATGTCCCTTCGATTATCTGACATTTGAACATGCCCCTTGTTTGAGGTCTCCTTAGACCATTGCCTTTTGATCTGATTTTGAGTGCTCTTGTGTGTGTGATTGATGGCTTGTTAAACTTATACTATTATTATCTATATGTTGCCATGATCTATTTCATGCATATTAGGGCTTAATTAGATCACATTATGCATGCTTCAATGATATATCTACCTAAACATATTATTTTTATATGCTACATGGTTTATACATAGATTATATGATTGTCTTATCCTTTTGAGATAAGGTAACTACTATTTTATACTTCCCCTCACCTCAAAATGGGGGGAATATCAGTAAGGGCATGTCATAGAGGCATGGCTTTCACATTTTCACAGTTCATAAATTTAGATATATAGTGGGAGCATGTTATGGAAACATGTTATCCACATTTATACCAAGTCTCAATTTTAGATTTTAGTGGGGGAATGTTTTGGAAACATGTTTTCCACACTTACATAGTTTCAAATTGGCCAAATTTCATAGTTATATGATTTAGATACACATTTCTAGCTAAATTCTATACATTGGTAACATTATTATACCTAGGTTTCAACATGAGACATATATGAGGTTCATATGCTATGAAAATAGCACCTAAAATACAAATTTAAAATTAATTTTAGGTTTCAAATACTTTTATGGACTTTAGCCTACACTAGGATGGACTTTTATGAAATGTTATTTAGTCAATCTACTGCAATAGTTAATTCATTTTTGGTATGGTTGAGGTGGTGAAATCACTCAATCTTGCCAGGTTTATAGGTTGGACTTGATTACATCATCTAACCTCCCCAAATTTATAGTGTGGGTTGACTTAGATCAACTCCTACTCACTAGGTTATAAGTATGATTAGGTTACATGCTTGAGCTAATCTTAATTTTTGGGTGGTAACTCACCTTTTCTCCAAGGTTTTGGGGGCATGTTTGTCCCTTAACCTCTATATATATATGCACTTTTAAATTTACATTTGTCATAATCTTATTTTGAATGGTTCATAATGATACATCTTTTCAAATCAAGTTATCAAAGTTAAGGCAGTTATATTGATAGATAGGCGTGCTCCTATACCTTACTCTTTCTATTTTAATAATTTTAATGCTTTTAGTTTTAGATTATATGCATTGATTATAAATTATAATATGATCTTGGTTTCAGGTTAGTCACTAAAAAAGAGCTCAAGTTGGGATCACACAAAATCAAGGTGTGTTACATACACCCAAGTATGCATTTATTTTCCTTTAAACTAGTAATTTCATTACTAGATTAAAGGGAAGTGGGGAAATGTAGACACTAAATATAATTATATAGTATTTTAGTCTTGTACACTTGGCAAATACTGACCTTGGTTGTTCCTCTTAGTTCTAAATCTTTTTTGCTGCCAAAAGGTTCACATTCGCTATCTCTTATGCCTAGTACTTATCTCTTAGTCTGACCAATGTTATTCTGATGACTAGGCCTTCTATCATACTCAGAGTAATGTAAACCTTCTTATATTATAGCTCTATAAGTTTTAGACATGTGTCTCTTTTCTAATTGTCTAAACACTTGCATCCTAGTTAGACACCTACATCGATGAAAGTGTCTTATTCTAATGTAAGTGTCTAGTGCCCTAAAATCATCAAATTTATAAATGAAACATATCCATATGGTTGGCCTAAGTGATTTAATGTTATATTTTATCAAAAAATATTGGTATATATGCATGATCAATCCTCATTCATTCTTCACCTAGCATAGACCTAACAACTCACAAGGTAACTTGCCAAAAACATTCATGTGACAAAAGCTTCCATATTTTCCCTTATTTACATCAATTGTAGGGACAACATATCTATAGATTTGAGGTATTGAAGGAACATCCTATGAGTCATATTTTCTAAGTTACAAGATAGGTCATTGTTTTACTTTATTTTTACATATTGCACCCTTGTTCACACACAAACCAACACATTAGGGTATAATTATATCAGTTTGAGGCCCTATTCGGAGTAGTGTCTTTGTCTAAAGTACCCATTAATAGAGGGATCTTTAGGGTTAGCTCAAAAATATGAACCCACAAACCCATTTTTCCCAAGGTCACTATGAAGATGAAGAGTTAGGGTTTTGATGATTTGACAAAAGTGATAGCCTATTATCAGATCTAAGTACACCAAAGTGAAGATGACAAATAACCCAAAATATTCTAGGTGATCTCATCTAGATCTAGCATGTATTCTATATAGGACATCTGTGTTTAGGTTAGATAGAAGCATTGATGTAATCATCTGAGGTTGATGCAAGTGTCTAAGGCCATAGAGGTTAAATTTCTAAAATCTAATGACTAATCTAGGATCCAAATTTAGTCTATTTCCATCCAATTCCATATCATATCTGAATGTGCACAATAATCTAGATAAGTAATCTTGTTTTCATTTCAGTGTTATATCAATCACTAGTTGCACTTACTATTTTTAACATATTGCAATATTAAAATTTAAAATATTGTTTATATGCTTTTATAATTAATTAGATTACTATAGAGATAGTTTATCACCCTTATGCCCTAGGCTATCTCTATCCCCTTTAACCCTAGATTCCTAAATGTAGATTTTAGTGTTAAACGCTATGATAGTTACAATTGAATGTTTCTTTCCTAAAATATGTAATATATTTACAAATCATGCAATGAATCAGTTAAATTTATCTACAAAAAAATTAAGGATGATAATAATAAAGATGAATTCTTAGCTCTCGTTAGTAACACATATTACATGAATATTAAGTTTAAGATACTTCATGTTAGTTCTCCTTGGAAAAGGGCATGTATGACTCCTTTTGTTCCTCCTTCCCCTAGACCTCAAGGTAGTGATAGCCACCATTCCTCCCCCATTATTTTCCCAATGCTTATATTAGATAAGGAAGTCCATGTTATCATAATATGAAGAGATAAGGTGCTTAATCTTGAAATATATAGCATAGGTAGTCAAAGTGTCCCTCTGAATCCTTCTCTACCTCCTATGGTACCTGACAATGTAACTAGAGAGTATGGTTTCATTGATTAAAGTAAGAATACTCCAGCTAAAATCTATATATCATAATTACTTAAGAGATCCACCATCTATAAAAATATTATTTATAAAACATTTTGTGATGCTTTAACAAATAATACCAAACTAGCTTATTTTTCATCCACTGTTAATACATTGAAGAAGAGTAAAAACACAATTTATTTTGAGAAATAAGATTCTCCCACTCAACATAGTACAAGATCGAGTTTTAAAAAAAAGGGTTAAACATGTTTTAGTAGATAATGGATCAAGACTCAACATTTTCAATACCACATTTATTCAAACACTTGGAACCAATATGGACACTATTTATAAATCAAATAAAAATATAAAAGGGTTTGATAATATCCCTCATCAAGTGATAGGAATAATTACTTTAGATGTGATAGTGGGCCCTAAAACATTAATTAATATATTTCAAGTAATGTCAAATCATTTGCATTATAACCTACTCTTAGGTAGACCATGTAATCATGCTTTGGAGGTTGTAACATCCACTTTACATCAATGCTTAAAATTTATGCATGAGGGATGTTTGCATACATGTCTTGCAATTAATCAACCTTTCAAGTGTTTCAAAGTAGGGAAACCTAGTGATGGATGTATATTGCAATTCAATGCTTCTCATTCTTTCATAATACCTCCATTACATGTTGTACTAGTGGAATGAATACATACTTATGAAGTTGGATAGTTAAGCAAAGCTAGTGAAAATGAGTCAACTCCAAATACATCCCCTGATCAAGAAATGGTTAAAGAATTACCACATATGTCTGAAGCACAAAAGGAGAAGATACTATTATTCCTTTATTGGTCAATACCAAAGATACATTTATCCAAGATGATAATGATGATGTTGACAATGAAATTCCTACGAACGTAGATGACTATTTGTCAAATATCAACTTTACACCTATAGGCCCAAGAGAATAATAATTGATGAGCTCACTATAGATAAGATACAATCTATTATTATATGTTAGCTTGGATATTTCTCCTACAACCTGTGAGGATATACCCTAGGAGGCAATCACCTAATGCGTAGACTATATGATCCTTCATTTAATTATCAACCCAGGGACGTATAACTTTGTAAGGTGTCTACATTGTATATGCAACACTAAACTACATGAAATACTAGGAAGGATAATACACACTTGTTGAAAAATAATAACAGTTGTAGAAATCAAATTGCATAAAATAAATCTAAAACTATCTTGGAAGTTACCCATACTTTGTTAAATTAAAATTACAAAATTATAAACGTTTATACAATAAATCAAATATGAACATAAACAACATATGTTGTAACTACCTTACATAAATTGAGATATACATACACATAGTGCATAATGAAACTAAATTAAAAGATGAGAAATCAGATGATTGAATCCTTACGAGTGGGCTCTACCTTGTTTGGACTAGAGCTCGACTCGTTTCCTTGATTAAGATGAGATTAAATCAAAGTAACTCTTTATTTATCTAAATATAGCATAAAATGGAATTGCTACATGTACCATAAATAATTATTACAAAGCTTCTCTCAAATAATATTCTGATATAATTTTTTAGCTGAACTGAACTTCACTACCATCTTCCTTACAAATTGTAGCTTCTTTCTTAAATAAAGAAGGAAACATTTTATTTAGATCTACCAGTATCTATAGGTTAAAATCATAAATCTATGGTTATTCCTAGAATACAACAAACCTAAGAAGTTATGCTAAAATAATAGAAAAAATATAAGATGTTGTAACAAAGTAAACTAACAACTAGAAAATAACAAAAAATACAAAGTATAGGAAAATAATATGTTCATTTGTTACAATTGCATAATATTGATGGTCCAATGAAGGAAGAATAATATAAATTTGACTTTTATTTTTCCTCAAAATGAGGAAATGTCACAATCTTCAAACTATGGAAGTTAATTTCTCAAAATTGTCATGTAACCGTCAAGCCTTCAAAAGTGTATGCATGGCTATTGGTATGGGTGGTGCCAAGTTACTACGGGTGGTACCTAGTTTCTACGGGTAACTTTCCCAATTGCTATGGGTAACTCACCCAACTGCTATAGGTAACTAACCACGTTTCTATCCATGCAAAATTTAGTGAATAACATAGAATGTATACAAAATCTTCCACAACATGGTAAGTAACTAGTACACAAGACAAACCAAGTATTATATCACAAACGTTTCTTGACATGAATTTAATTGTTCTACTTTCCACTAAACATGGATATGTGGCTTGATCATCAAATCAAAAATAAAATTCAATTTTGTGGTTATCATAACTAAGTAGACATGACATAGAAAATTTCATAGCATTACAAAAAAGATTTGAAAGTTTGCAGATGAAGGAATTATCATGATAATGCATGTATAGAAAAAAAACCTAATATAAATGCATCAATGCTAGTTTATAATAAGACCTGATATAGGAATAAATCATGTAGAATGTACAAGCATCCTCAAAGGGACCCATTGACTATTCAAGTATTCATTGAGGGTAATTATCAATAAAAGGTTTAAGTGGGTAATGAAGAAGGTAAAAATACATGAAACATTCCATTTCTTCAACAATTGGGTCACAAAATAGTTGAATTACAACACATTATACATTGTGACAGATCAATAAGCCATATTACATTACCGATTACTTGTAGACCAAAGGTTGTGGACACATTGATATTTGTGATACGCACTAGGGTACAATTACAAGCTACACTTAGAAAATATTGGTTAGAACAAATGCAAGTTATTATTGATGTTCCAAATAAGTGTATTACATTCATGTTTGACACTAATACAATAAAAATTCATCATGATAGAACAAATGAGCACCAAAAGATCAAAGATTCAAGAACAAGTGACATGGCACCCAATCCTTCACATAATTGTGAGATGAATGCAATGATTATGCATAGACACCTTTAAAATTCAAATAGAAATATGGTAGACATATTGAGGTCTGATGAAGAACACATATAAATTTGGTATTATACACTTGTAAACATCAATTTTGATATATATGACTTGTGCATACACATGCGATTCTTGTGAACACTTTTCCCTATCTATTTATGTATCTATTGTCTTAACCAACCCAATTTATTATCATTGATATTTAATATCACCCTATTCTATGCCATAATGCTCTAAAATCTTAAGCACAATATTGTCATATTCTAGATCCTTGATTTTTCCTTTCTATATGGTGCCAACAACATTAAGATGTTGGTGGTTACCATAAGCATCCACCTTTTTTGGTAGCATACAAAAGATTCAAAGGGATATTTTTTAAATTCAAATCTCTCCCTTAGTTATCCTATACATGTTTCACATGTGAATTATGGGGAGAAATACGAAAGATTTGTCTATAGTTAAAAATCAAGCCTAGGGTCATATTAACTTGGTCACTACTTGGAAAATTACACAGAGAATAACTTTCACATTGAAATATTTATTTACACATCCTTGAGATATTCCAACAAAAGCATACATACCTAAAAACCCCTTAAAGGAGTAACCATTAATCCAATTTTGAACACTAATGTAAGGTCAAAGTTACTTATTGTCAAGTGTCAAAAGCTAAAGAGTTACATTGCATTCTAGTGGAACATGATTAAGCACAAACACACATACATAGATGGAAGAAAATTGTGCACTTTTAGCCTTCTTAAGAGTATTATAACGTAGAAAATGTTTAATCATTAAGTGCAAAATAATTGGGGTTTTCCAACCCATGTTTCTAACCCCTTTTTCCAAGTCAAGTTTGTGTCAAAAGTGGAGATAGGGTTCAAGGCAAAGATAGGAAAAATTAGAATCTATGCATAGTACTGAGGGCCAAAAAACATAAAAAATCATATATAAAGGTAGGCACATTAATATATGGTATAAAAATTGAAAAAATATACATGGACAATATCAATCATCATAGATGTTTAAGCTTTTGTTGGTAACATTTGTGCAAGTTTTGTTAGTTTGTTTCATGATTCAAGTAGTTAGAGATCTAATGCAAAGTCATAATGAGGATTGTGATGCAAGAAATGAGCAATACAGTTTAGAAAACCAACTAAGTTCCTTATCTCTCCCTCTTGATCAGTCATTTCTATATTTAGTAAGTTGTAGTCTATTTCACTATTTCATTTCGATCTGTATGGTAAATGCATTTTCTTGTGCAAATCTAAATTTTAATAGTTTCAGCCTATTTATATCTTATAAATCCAAAATAAGTTCAAACATATAATTTTAATGACAATGACATGCAGATAATTGATATGATTATATATCTAAAGATAAATACTCTATTACCAAATTTTGGGTCTACATTTCGACATCCCTTATATGTGACCTTAGGATTTTAAAAAATTAAAAAATATGGATTAAAAAAAAATTAATAAATAAAAGATATGACCTATGCATGACACACTTTGTTGGTACACATAATTTATTAATGTTATTTATTATATACATGGTGAATTACATATCCATTTTATATACACATATTTTTCATGGTATACATGAGTGGGATGCAAGACATACACTTTACATATGATACATGGACATATAGATGTGTGACATTCATTACACCCAAGGGATGACTTTGTACATTGAGGGCATGCCTACACTAGGGGCATCTTTGAGCATTTATCAGGTTTTATCTTTTTATAGTAATCCATTGAACATAGTAAACTATTGTACATGACTTTCTCTCACTTATACTTTTTGGAGTGCTATTTGATATCAATATTGTGCTTTGATATACTAGGTAATGATATTGATTAAATATGTGGATTAACATTACTTGCTACATGTGTGTGATTTTACCCTATTTATGATAATAAGAAAATAAAAGTCATGTAATCAATAGGTGTAAAACTAGAGTATATCATAATGCTAAAGATGTGAAATAATCAACAATTTTGATTTTGATAATTTGTTAAATATAGAAAACTATTGTATTTGGAAAACACTAAGAAGGAAAATACTTAGCTCAAACACAAATTTATGTTGATTATTTTGAATGTCTGAAAGTGGAAATTAGTGAAATATGTGTGTGTAGGCCCAGGATCAGGAATATAATATGAAACTAATTCTAGATATGTCTGTTGTAAGTGTAAAATAGCATAGGCCATTCGTGTCTATTGACTACAAACTTGCCCCACTTGACTATGCTTAATTACTAATATAAAAAGATAGAAAGAAATAAGACTCTGATGATGATAGATCGAGGGAAGTATTTGAGGATACTTATAGATAGGACTATTAAAGGATGATAGGAATGCACACTGATCAAGTCTATAGACCACATACTTGTCCTAGTTGATTGTAAAAAAAATTGTTGTTGTGCCTTCTACACCTATGTGTGTTGACTAATTTGAGATATTATAATTTGGATTATGTGGCACAAAAATCATTATTTTCCTTATTTTGTCTTTGAAACCATGATGGCACTTTGATAGCTTGAAAACCTATAAAAAGGAGGGAATGTAATGGGTTGACTTGACTTCAAATACCCCCTGATGATTGAGTTGTGTCTATGTATCCAATACTCTAAAGAGGAAATTAAGCACATGTAGTTCTCCCACCTAGAGTCATTGTGCAATTATGCTCTTTGACTATGTGTATGTAGCTAGAAATATAGCTTTGATACTTGATAATGGTAGCTCTTAACTTGATTTGAGGTGCTCTAGACTTGACTTATGGCTATTCTTTGTGAGTGATCTTGAATTTGGGAGGAATAGGGTAGATTTTCTCAATATGTAATAGTGTCAAAGCTTGAACCAGGTGAATAACTAGTGCACTTATTAAATGACCAATGATATGTATTTATAGGTGAACATTTTGATAATTTAATTTAATTAAACTCATAAAATGTGCAATAAGACCCAAAAATATGTTTTGAATATTAGAAACCATCTGGTATTTGGCCTAGGAAATGGTCATCCTAAGTGGACAAGAGTGCGATAATGCTCCTATCCACCTTAGAAAAAACTTGTCTTGAAAGATCAAGGACACCTATCTTGAACTGGAGATGGTCTAAGGGTGATTTTAAGCAGCTTGGGCATTTGACATTGAATTTTTTGTGTAATTTTGATGGTAAATAAAGGGTTGATCCTGCATATGAATAAATGGTTTAGAGGAATGGTGAATAAGAGTCATGTATTTGTGTGCACGTCATGTGGTTTGGGATGTGTCAAGAATTAACACTATCAAGTACTTGTGACCATATTTAGGTATCTAAAATGTGTTTGATGTTGATAATTTTTACATTGTGTGACCATATATGTGTTATATATTATATGAATTGATTATATTTTATCATGTCATGCATCAGTTGTGTTAGACGATCTTTTATTCCATGTCATGACCTTATTTTGTCTTTGTCATTTCTGAGTTGATTTAGGGTTAAATCATGTCTTGATTTCTTGTGTGCTTCATATTAATAATATTATGTGCATATGTGTGTGGTTACTTAAAATGATTGTTACTGAGCTTGGTGTCATGATTTCTATTGCACTTGCTTCTATTATGTGTCATGCCATGATTGTTATCATGCATTTATTGTGATGCTTATTATTGTGTGCCTTATTGCTATATTTACTTGACATGACACCTGTATGTCCATTGCCTTGGATTACATGTTTTATACTTGTTTGAATGATCAAATAGTTATATGATGACATACGATATCATGTTTATATACATACTTTACATGATTATATTTTTATATATAATATGTGATGCACATAACTCTTTATTTTTAGATAAGTGATTCAAAAGATTCATCTCTCACTTAAAAAAGGGGCATATAATGGGCTTGTCTCAGAGATTTAGGCCATGAAAAATAAGTGGTTCATACTTTGGGTTAAATTATGTGATTCAAATGAGTCAGATTGAGCATATTGAGGTATATGTAGGATATTATATAGAATTGTGAGGAATAATTGGGATATTCTATGACATTACAAGAATTATTATATGGGTAATATTGAGTATATTCATTGTATTAGGAAAATTGATAAATAAATTATAGAGTTTTTATGTTTTTAGGGTATAGATGGATCATATTTGGGGCATGAATGTTACTCATTCAAACACTTTCTATTTCTTTGAGGTATATTGATGGGGATCGATGGTACTATGTAAGAAATTTGGATCTAAAATACATATGCCATAATTGATTTGGATTTTTAATCTACATACAAACCAAATTTAGGATTTCACCTTTACATATGAACACATTTCAAGTTATGCCTTTGCATATGAACTTATTTTATGGTTCCAAAAAAGAATTGTGGTGATATTTTGAGTAGTACCATTAAGGTTTTTATAGTGCACAACTTCTATAACTTCTCTATCTCCAATGGGGTTGAGGAATTTATAATTATCAGTTCATGATTTTAGCAGTTGTATATATTTGGATCATAGTCACCACTTGACATTCTCCAAATTGGTTCAATAAATTATCTTCCTTAATTTTGATATTGACTCAAATAGGACTGACTAGAAAGGTCTGTATAAACTTAATATTTCTCACTTGAATGATAAGGAATGTAGAGATGGTCTCAAGGCTTCTTGGAATGTATGATAAATGGTGTGTGAGTATTGACAACTAGAATAACAACATTGATCTAAGTAAAACATGTATCAGAAGCTTTAGACAAATCAAAACTAAGAAAAAAAGGAAGGATGCTAAAGAGAATCAGGAAAAGTAAATTAATATTGAAAATGTTCTATAGAAGAACCCCTCCAATGAGGTCCTTGAGAATTTGACTATTCTTAAACATCAAATTACGCAAAACTAAATGTATATTAAAAGAGGTGCTCAAATCATATCTAAAATAAATTGGTTAAAGCTTGGTGATAAAGTGTCTAATTTTTTTAGGTTCCTTAAATCTAAACAAAACAAGCAAAAGTTTCAAAAAATTAAAATTGGTGGGATGGATAATTGAAGATTTAAATGAAATTCAAGAAGTTTTTTTCTCCTTTTATTCTAATCTCTTCTTTTTTGATGACTCGAACCACCAGATTGATCATATCAAAAATTTATGTGTGAGGTGTCTTTTGAAAAAGATATCTTATGAGCAGGTTGATTCATTGGATAGTGAGATCTCCCTAGATGAATTTATGTCTGCCATTGACTCCCTAAAGTGTGATAAATCCCTAAGTATTGATGGGTTTACATATAAATTTTATAAAGTCAATAAGAAATGGATTACACATGATTGATTCAAGGTCTTTAAGGAGGTTGTGGAAGTTAACTCCCTTAGACCACAGATTAACATGGGGGTTTTTAAGCTTATCCCTAAAGATGGGGACCAAACTAAAGTTAAGAATTAGAGGCCAATTACACTCTTGAATGTTTCATATAAAACCTTAGCCAAGATTCTTGCTAGGAGACTCTCATCTCTGTCCCTTAGTATTATCTTTGACACCCAGACTAATTTTATGGAAGATAGATATATCCTTGATGACCTTATGTTTAGTTGGGACGGGATGTAGTGGGCTCAAGATGCTAACCATAAAGTGGGAATGATTCTTATTGATTTTGAAAAGGCTTATGGCATAATCAAATGGCCATTCATTGACATGATGTTGAAAGCTTTTAATTTTCAATAAATATTTTATATAATGATTAATATTATGTTTAGAGACATCTCTATTGTAATTAAAATTAATGTTGGGCTCACTCACTCACTTGTTATTCAATGGTCTATTAGAGATAGCTGCCCATTAGCCCATTTTATATTTGTTATTATTGTTGAATCTTTACTCTAAATATTAAGAAATTCTATTTTGGGGGCCCTTGTTAAAGTTTTCTCATTGCCATATGGGTTTGTTTTATTAGATGTGTTAGTTGTTGATGATACTACATTATTTACCCTGTTAAAAAAGGAAAACCTTTAGCAAGTGTCTTCTCGACTGGATATATATTGATCAACCTCTAGTTCAAAAGTTACAATGTAAAAATATTATATGATTGGGTGTGAGGGAAATATCCTAAGTGACTTGTTGATTTTGGTTGGATTTGGAAAGGCCCAAACCATATGGTTATATATTTAGGTATTGTCTTTGCTTGATATCCTTCTTTCAACGTAATGCAGGAGTGGTTCTTTTTTAAGATTGATAAGAAAATTGATAAGTGGCATGGACATCTTATTTCCCTTCCCGATAAACTCTAATTTTGTTAATTTTATTTGCCTCTTATAGTATCTACTATGTTTATTGATGGTTGTTCAATAAAACTTAGATTAACGTCTTGCATAAAATCATTAGGGATTTTTTGTGATCTGATGGTCAGGGAAACAAGAAAATACATGAAGTGGCTTGGGAATTTTGTTGTAGGCTAAGAAATCTTAGGGGTCTTGGTTTGAAGGACTCGAGAATTTAAGGGATTATATTGGTAGTTAAATGGACTATTAGACCTTTAAAAGGTGATGGGCCTTGGAATATTCTTATTAGACATAATATTTTAAGAGGTTTCCCTAAATTGAAGCCCAAGTGGAAAGGTTTACACATTTATGATCTCTTAATTGAATGTTTCTCTGTTAAATTTATGAGCTCTCCCATGGAAGACTTGGGAGTAGGTTAAACATCTTATCATTATGAAATCTATGATTAGAGGGATGGGGTTAACGTGTCAGGGGTATAGGTCCATTGGTGGAACCTCACTATTAATAGGTGTCCATTAGATCTAATCAAGGGTTGTTTTAATTTTGTTTGGTTTTCTAAGGGCTTGAAGACCTTTAGTGACCTCTTCTTGTAGGATGGTTGGGATTCTTGGAAAACTATTAAGAATAGATTTCAAATCCTGTCCTCTCAATGAAGGACCTATACCTTGATTGAAAAATATCTACATAATGCCAAATATGTTTCTATGTTAGAAGATGATGATGAGTTTTAGGAAAATAATAAATGGATTAATGTCCCTCCTCTTAATGAATTTACCATAAAAATGATATACAATAAGTTCGATTTTACCAAAAGTCTATACCTTAACCTCAACCATGAGTGGGATGTCTATGATTCACTATATAGCCAAAATTTTAGGTCTGATTTGATTTGGGCCTCTTGTCTTGAACCTAAAAAATCTATTTTTAAATGGTTGCTTCTTCATAATAAGATTGTTTTTGGTACTATTATTTCTAAGGGTGGTTTGAGTAAGCCATTTTGTTTATTATGTGGTGAGTTGGAAACTATTGAGCACCTTTTTTTTAAATGTCCCTATGCTACCAGAGTTTGGAAATATTGCTTAAACAATTTTTCTTATTTGTTTACCTATGATATCTCTTGGTTTAATATTGATTTCAGTTATATGTTTACCAAAAAGAAAGTTCATGTTTTTTCATCATAAACTTTGGTTGATTTTGTCCACTGAAATTCTCTAGTTTTTATAGAAGCAAAGGAACATCAAGGTTTTTTTAGTTCAAGGCTAGGGTGATTACTAAATTCATAATTGAAGTTATCATTAATATTGTTTCCTTGCATATATATCTTAAATTGAAGGTACCAAAAGCGAAAATGGAATAATTTCTCAAAATTGACATGATGAAGATAACTTCCAATTATTTTCTAGACATAAGCAATTTTACGAGGATGAGTCATACACCTATTTGGAGGAATTTCCTTGATTTAGTTGTTGATTTTTAAATCATAGATTAGGAGTGGATATGGATGAAGGATTCATACCTCGAACAAGTAGATGAACCTGCCCTGACATTGGTTAAAATGTATGATTCTGTGATCCATAAACTGGCACTAATTTTTGTACAAAAATTTTACCTTGGATCTTTTTAGGCAATTTATTAAATATACCAAACTTATTCTAAAAATAATCAACTTAAAGATAAGTAATGCAAGAATACCAACCACAATGCATAAGAGTTGATTACAGAGTTTAACAATGCCTACATCTCTAGGTTTGCAAATTAGCTGAACCAATTCATTATTAAATGTCTAAACGTACAAGGTAACCCTTATATAACAATAATGAATTCACATGTTATGGACCTTCAAAGAATTTTGGAACTCTCTGACAGATTCTTCACCATCTCGAAACACTTTCAAATGTGTATGTTCGGCCCTTTAAAGAATCTCAAAACTCTTAGATAGATTCTCCACTTTCCCAAAGCACACCTCTAAAACTACATAAAACTCAACAACAAACCTTTGAAAATTCTTAAAACTCATAGATGGACCTTCCACCTTCCTATCATGAAAAGCAATCTCACATTCCTGAAGTTCTCTGCTAAAAGTCTCACTTCGAGGCTTTAAAAAGTGGTTGAAATAAACTCAAATAAGGTCTTTCAGCATACGGTTGGATTTGTATCTTACTCTAGATCTCATCTCTTCAGCTCTCAGACCTTTGGCTCTTCAAATCTCAGCGCTTCAACTCTCGGCTCTGGCTCTTCGGCTCTGCCATGAGAGCTTTCGAACCTTGGAATGAATTCCAATTCCAATTCTAATTTCAATGATTTCCAAATAACCCCTCACCCCGTTATATACTTATTGGAGGTGCACAAATAGTGGGATTATTCATTATCCCCAACTTTTTTTATGGGATTAGATAATATCCCGTTTCACCATTTTTTATGGGATTTATATTATCCCTTTACAATTTAATATGGAATTTTAATAATATCCCATGTATTTAAAAATATGGGGTGATAATTATTACCCAATATATGATGGTTTATATTTTAACCATATTAAAATAGCTTTTCATTTTCCTTGTAACTCTATTGCCACATCACTTTATGGCCACACCATCACTTTGACCATAACTTTGACTGGTCATAACTTGCACATACAGACTCCATTTTTTGAACCATAACATGTGTCAAAAATCTATCAACAAGATATACACCATGAAATTGATTCATAAACATTCTAATAACATCAATTTTCTTAGTTTGACTAGTGTTGATCACTTGTTGACTTGCTTTGAATAAAACTTTGACCGATTGCACAAGGAGTAAATGAGCTCTATTTTTAGAGTTTAACATATCATTTGAAAGATCTTGATGATTCCTATGCGATGGTATATGTCTCAGCCTAATTTGGGAACTTTTATAAAATGATCTTTGAATCATATCTCCCCATTGAGAAAGCTTTTGGTCCACCAAAAGTTGGTATCCACTAAAATGTTTATTGGTTTCAAAGATACTCTGACATGTCTTATCAGTCTACCTAGGTTCCACAACTCCACCTACAATGCTTAGAATAACCAACTAATCACATCTACAATTCCTCTACTACTGCATGGCCATCAATAACCTCTACACATAACTAGGGTTTGGAATGAGATGACTTCCTCTATTGCATGACTTCACAAGAGCCTCTACATAGATAAGCCTAGTGATCCTCTCTGTTGCATGGCTTCAATGAGCCTCTAAATATAAGTTTAGTACTATCCTCTACTACATGGTTGTAATAAACCTCTACATAGATTTGAGATCTTGAATCTCCTCTAATGCACAGCCTCAATGAGCCTCTACACAGATTTAAGATTCTACACATACATCCATGTTCTCCTCTACTGCACAACCATCCAAGGGCCTCTACATAGAATTGAGATCCTAAATCACCTTTGATGCATGACTGAAATGAAATTCTATATAGATCTGAGATTTTATATGTGCATCTACGTCCTCTTTTACTGCACGGCCTCAATGGCCTCTACATAAAAGTACGCATGGATAATAACACATCCATCAATGTCTTCTTCTACTACATAACCTCAACAACCTATACACAAAAGTATGCATGGATAATAACACGTCCATCAATTTCATCTTCTACTGCATAGCCTCAATAGCCTCTACACAATAGTACACATATGGACCTAGTGCTTCCTAGGTCTGCTACACTATTTTTGAAAAATAACACTTGACAAAAATAAGAATATAACATACCCTGATTTGCATATATCATTATTAATGGAAAACATCTACCAAAATGTGAGAAGACAAATTGAGTGTGATAAACTTGTCACTTAATTATTCTCTACAGGTGACTCCATAATAAAACAAAATATAATTATTATAATGCATGTATATATAGATACAAATAGTGCCTCTTGGGTCTTTAAAAACTAAGCATGGTGTATGACACAATACTGCCCATATGGGTCTTATTCATACATCCCAACTAGTACATTATTTATGCTAGTTCTATGAGCATATACAAATGGATAAACCAAAATGCTCAAAAGCCTTCAACTACCACCTAAGATTCCTTATCAACCATTGAATCCTAGTGTGGGCCTAACTCCTCTAGTAGTCTCCCTATGGATCATCATGCAGCTCACCTTTAGGTTCTTGATGGTCACCTAGCACATACGAGTCCGATGTCTAACTAGAATTGTCATGATTGGGTCTAAAGACCTGCCTTGTCTCAAATTGCATGATCCAAGTGTGATCTAGGTGAAGCTCTATGCTATCACCTATGAATAATGCTTGCTGAGTGAAGAGATAAAAATTTCCTAGAATAATCTCACTCATTTCTAATGGAATGATATCGAGAGTCACCATGTCTAATAAATATCTCCCAAATACAAATCATAAGTTGCAGTAATATGTTTCCATACCTTGGAAAATGTCATTATGTGCACTAACTATTTTGGCATGCAGTAGTGGCAACATTGGCAAGCCTAATCAACATACTACATTATATGTTAGATAACCTATTCTAATGTCCCCATCGAACATAAGTCTAATGACACAACCCTCTAAAACAACTGGAACACTCTAGCTAGAGGCTCTCACAGATCGTAAGACAATGTTTGGAGGTCTAGATGGTGTCCTTTGTTGAACTAGGGATTCTGAATGCTGACTAGTACTCAAAATAGTAGGAGCCTTTCCTCTATTTGCATTCCTCTATTGGAACCATTGTAGTGCATATCCATTTCAAATCTGGTCCTAAAAGCCTAATCTTGACCCACTCTAACACCAAATTGATCCATAAATTGGCATTAATTTATGTGAAAAATTTTTACCTTGGATCTTTTTAGGCAATTTATTAAATATACCAAAATTATTCCCAAAAAAATCAACTTAAAGAGAAGTAATGCAAGAATACCAACCACACTACACAAGAGTTAATTACAGAGTTTGATAATGCCTACGTCTCTAGGTTTACAAATTAGCTAAACTAATTAATTATTAAATGTCTAAAAGTACAAGGCAACCTTTATGAAACAATAATGAATTCATATGTTACATACCTTTGAAGAATCTTAGAACTCTCAGACAGATTCTTCACTTTCCTAAAACACTTCCAAATGTGTATGTTCAACCCTTTGAAGAATCTCATAAATCTTAGATAGATTCTCCAATTTCTCAAATCACACCTCTAAGACTGCATAAAACTCAACAACAAACCTTTGAAAAGTCACAGAACTCACGGATGAACCTTCCACCTTCTTGTCATGAAAAGCAATCTTGCATTTCTGAAGTTCTTCACCAAAAGTCTCACTTTGAGGCTTTAAAAAGTGGCTAAAATGAAATCAAATCAAGTCTTTTAGCATACAACTAGATTCATCTCTTTCTATGGCTCTCGTCACTTCAACTCTTTATCTCTTTAGCTCTTGGATCTTTGGCTCTTTGGCTCTCAGCTCTTCAGCTCTTCAACTCTACCATGAGAGGTTTGAAACCTTGAAATGAATTCTAATTCCAATTCCAATTTTAATGATTTCCAAATAACCCCTCACCCCTTTATATACTTTTTGGAGGTGCACAAATAGTGGGATTATTCATTATCCCCACCTTTTTGATGGGATTGGATAATATCTTATTTCACCATTTTTTATGGGATTTATATTATCCTTTTACAATTTAATATGGTATTTTAATAATATCCCATGTATTTAAAAATATGGGGTGATAATTATTCCCCAATATATGATGGTTTATATTTTAACCCTATTAAAATATCTTTTCATTATCCATGTAACTCTATTGCCACATCACTTTATGGCCACATCATCACTTTGACCATAACTTTGACTTGTCATATCTTGCACATGCAGACTCCATTTTTCAAACTGTAAAATATGTTAAAAAGATTTCAAAGAGATCTACACCATGTAACTAGTTCATAAACATTCAAAGATCATCAATTTTTATATTTTGACTAGTGTTGACCACTTGTTGACCTACTTTGACTGAAACTTTGATCGGCTACACAAGGAGCAAATGAGCTCTATTTTTGGAGTTCCACATACCTTTGGGAAGATCTTGATGAATCCTATACAATGGTACATGTCTTAGTCTGATTTTGGAACTTTTCCAAAATGATCTCTAGATCATTTTGAAAGGGAATTTAAATATGATTGCATAATAGATAATGAATTTGTTCTCTCAACTTTGCAGGCCTCTCTTCAATAGTTACAACAAGAGCAGAATTGTGAGAGATTGGATGGTGAGGAAAAGGAAAGAATTGATGTTGACAAGAATTCTAGTGGTGATGTTGAGTCACCTCAACCTTTAGTTCCTAAGAATGGTGGTAATTTATGCTCTCATAGAAGGGCCTTGTAGTTAGTGGTGGATAATATGATTGAGGCTAATGTTAATGATTTGGTTATCATAATTTAGAAGTTCTTTGAGAAAGTTGGTAAAGTTGAAAGAGATGAGATGGTGATGTTTTTTCAAAACTCTAATGTGAGAAGTTTTCTTGCACAAGTTGAATATTTTAGTCCCTTTGATAGAAACTTTGAATATACTATTGGACAGTTGGGACCTGAGTAGATGGAGAGTGGTCACTTGAGACCTATTGACGAAGGTGGGATTATGAATGATAAACATGGGGATGGTTATATTGATACTTATGATAATATGTAGTTTGGTCCCTTTATGGATTATTTGACTCTTGTTTTCCTAGGTTTTTTATGTTGATTTTCTCATGTCATATTGTGGTGTCTTTTTTAATATTGTAATAATGTTTCTTACATATGGTACTTGACTTGATGTTATGATATTTTGAGGCATTTTGGTTGTATATATAGTCATTTCATATTCATACATTTAGTCTTATATAAACATTCTTACAATATAAGAAAAAATAGTTCAACAAATGATAGCTTGGTTCGCATACCCCCAGGTGTATTCGTTCCTTGAAATTTAAATTTCAAGTAATTCAATGTTCTAGATTATTTTAGATATTCTATCATGAGTGGACATTGATATTTACATGTTTCATTTCAGTTTTTGCATGGAAAAAGTAGGACATTTAGGACATACTTGTCAACATAAGTACAATTAATCACATGTACCAGATTTATTATTTTATCCTTTTAATCTCACATTTTTAATACTAGATTAAAAGGGGGGAATTTTAAGAGACATAAGTTTGGTATTAAACACATGACACCATCAATTTTGACATATATTCACATAGTTAGACTTGTGCATACGTATTTATCCAGTCTACACACTTGTTGTCTTGGACAACCAAATTTAACAATACAAATATTGAGGATCACCCTAATCTATGTAGAAACCCTCCATAATCTTAAAATTACTATCACCATATCCAAAATAACTAAATTTTACTCTTTTGATAATACTAACATCAATTAGATAGTTTCTTTTTACCTCAGGTGTATGCCTTGCCTAGTAATATCCAAGAACTCTCAATGACTACTTTTCACATTTAAATGTCTCCATTAGGTTGGCCTAGACACGTTTCACATGTTGATCATGGTGAAAAATATCAAAGAGTCATTTATAAATACAAATCAATCCTAAGGTCACACTCACTTGTTATCTTGGTCACTATATAACATTCACATTGAAAAATGCACTGGCACTCTCTCATGAATTATCACCAAGGCACACATATCATAAAAAACCTCAAAGGAGTATCCCTAGAGCTAAGTTTGAACACAAACATAGGTTAAAGTTCCTTGTATTCAAGTGTCAAAATCTAAACATTGCATTGTATTTTAGCATGATCACATTGGTGCATAAACACACCTAAGTGAGAGAACTACATGTGATTTGAGCCCTCTTTGGAGTATTGAAACATGAGCACCATTTAATCACTTAGTGGAGAGTGGTTGGGGCTATCCAACCCATATTTATAACCACTTTTTCCAAGTCAATATTTTGTTAAAATAACAAATAGTGTTTCAAGACAAGGAGAAGAAAATAAAGGACAAATAAATAGTATTGAGAGAAAATACACATACAAAATCATCTATAGGTGTAGGCAAAATCATTTGAGTCAACTGTTGACGCTGGAAAGTGTACCCAGTGGCAGGAAAGCAGATTCCTGCCCTCTCCCCGCAACATGGAAACCCCTCTCTCGCCTATGGGACGGCGAAGCAGGAGAGGAGAGTCTCTAGATATGGGCTAGTTCCCTCTGATGTATCTTGTTTGTTTCAGGTAGCGCAAAATATAGGTATATAGGTATACTGGGGGGGATGAAAAGAGATAGAGAAAAAGCATGAAAACAAACAGCCTACTCTAAAAGAGGTGATACACCAAAATAAAGGGGTGACCTTCTAGATCTACTCTCAGAATCAAGGAAATGCAACATACATACACTGAAACTTGGCAGAAAAGACCAGGTTGCTAGGATGACAGAGAGGTTATAGTGAAAGATACAGGAAATAGGGACTCACCAAGATGCTGTAGAATGCATACTGTAAGTGACCTCCTCTGTTTTTGCACCCCAGAAAGAACTCTTCACCTGCAAACTGCAAACTGATATTCTGTGGATAGCTGGTACCTTGGTATTTAAAACCTGTGAGAGCATTTAAAGAGAAATAACTGAGCACAAATCAAACACACAGAACATACACAGAGTATCCATCCAAGAAAGAGGTAAAAGACTGTATTTATTGATTCAGGTGGAAAAAATGCAGAGCTGCGCTCTTTACAAAAGTCAGGAAGATCCTGATAAAATGACTAAGTCTGTGTATTTATAGGGAAAAGCCAGGAGGAGTCTCATTGAAAAGAGTGAAAAACACTGTAGATGACATCACAAGTCTGCCAAGGTCATGCTTGTTGCCTCGTTTTGCATGTTGGTCTTCTCCTCTGATGGCTGGGCGGGTTTTTTCTTGTGCACTGCAAGTGATTTTTGCCGCCATCTGTTGTGGGCGGCGAATTTGCCGCCCTTTGCATGGACTTCATGTAGGATTTATGCTAACGTCGGCCGATAAGCTGTCGACGGCGGCAATTCTGCCGATGTCGGTTGATGTAGGATGCCGACGGCGGCAGTTTTACTGACGTCGATCGATGTAGGATGCCGACGTCGGCCGACGTAGAAGGCCTTTTCCTTTTTTCCTTTGTGTTGTGGGCGGCAAATTTGCCGCCCTCTGCATGTTTGTAAGTGGGCTCCTTTTACCCGCCCTTGTAGTGGGCGGCGATTTTGCCGCCCTCTGCATTTTTTTTGCCTGTGTTAAAATGCTCCATTTTTTCCCTTCTTCTCTCTTTGCGTGAACGTTCGGAGATTCTGTCTTTCGCTACTATGAACGCCAACGAACTAGGCCGATGAACCAATGCTCTGAAACGAAAACTGTCGAAACCTGAAGGTGGACCTTGCACCCTGAAATGACTGGTTGTGCTAAGCAGGTGTAGGAGGTGACCGAGATTTTGCCTAAGGGGAAAAATTGGGTCAACAAATTGGCGACTTACGGGGGAAGCGTGCCTGCTATGCTTAGAACCCAGTTGCCTTGCATATCCATTGGGTGCGGAGTCGGATGGTAACTTTGAAGATAGTTCACAACAGCTCAAAAGATTTTGAAATCAAAAATACATAATTTACCCCCACTGCAAAGGGAAACACACAAGACTAAAAACAACTAACCGTGTAAACTGCACTTTAGGGAAAACAGGGAAAACTATGTACAGCCGAACCAAAATTCAATGACAATGCTTCAAATGTATCCCGTTGACTGGGATACACAATTCTTCACCGTCCAACCTGGAGAGTTGGAACACGTTATGCTGCTTGCACTGAGTAATCATGTAAGGACCGCTCTAGAGGGCATCAAATTATTGCATGTTTTTCAGGCTTAGCTCTATCTTCGTCCCATTTTAGGACAATGTCTCCTTTGGTGAAACTTTTTTACAAAGACTTCTTGTCGAAATGTCTTTTCATTTGATGTTGGCGACTGATCATAGAGACCATGGCCCGATTTCTTACCTCCTGGAGCTCCATTAGTTCACATAATCTGACCTCCATGCTGTTTCCTTCTTCTAGCTGTAGCTGATGAGTGAGGTCCATTGCTGGCAATTCGAGTGAGATAGGAAGCCTTGTTTCCCTTCCATACACAAGCGTATATGGAGAATTTCTGATTGATCTTTTCGGAGTGATTCGATCAGCCCATAAAGCTGTCTTCAGCTTGGCGTGCCAAGTTTTTTGATTTTCTTCCATGGTCCTCTTTATAATCTTGATAAAAATTTTGTTAGTGGACTCAGCTAGCCCATTTCCCTGCGGGTAGTAATTTGATGAAGTGCTGAGGTATATACCATACCTTAGGGCCCATTCACTAGTTTTGGTTCCCAAAAAAGCCAAGGCATTATCTGAAATTATAGTGGCTGGGACCCCAAAATTTGTCACTAAGTCCTCATAGAAATCCAAGACTGCACTTTCATTTGCTTCCTTCAAAGCAATGGCTTCCACCCACTTGGTGAAATAATCCGTAGCAGTCAGAACCCACTTGTGTCCGACACTAGAGGGAGGATTGATCATCCCTATGAAATTTAGGCCCCACTGCATGAATGGTTGTTCAACTTGAATGGGTTGTAGGGGCATGGCAGCCAATCGCTGCTTTCCGTCAAAGAGTGCACACTTCTGACACTTTCTTATCCAGGCATGGGTATCCTTGAAGAGAGTGGGCCAGAAATAGCCAGCTCTCATTATTTTTGTTGCTGTGGTCTTAGGGGCAAAATGGCCGCCTGCCGGCCCATCGTGAAACTCAGCCAATACCTTGTCAGCCTGACTGGAGTTAATGCATCTCAAGAGAACCCCAGAGAGATCCTTCCTAAATAATACTCCATCAATCAAAACATAGGGAAGGGACTGAAGTTTAAAATACCTTCTTCTGGCCCTATCGAGACCCTGTGGACATTCGCCCGTAAGAAGGAAACGTTTCACGTCCAGTGTCCAGTCTCTTATGACAGCTGGTTCTTCTGTAGTGGCTGCGTCATGGATCAGCAAGCTGTCTTCATCCTTTTGTCTCAAATCTGTAGCTAGCTGTTCACACAGGCCCCTTCCTCTCACCAACTTGGTGATTTTGATGTCTATGTCGTACTCCATTACCTTGGTGATCCATCCCGCTCTTTTCTCGTTTAAGTCTCGATTGGTCAGAAAATCCTTGACACCAAGATGTGGAACCATGAGATGGATCTTGTTGTTTGACAACATATATTTGAATTTCTTCAGGTTACGCACCACTGCCAGGACTTGCTTCTCTACATAAGTGTACCTGATTTTGAAATCCTCTAACCCTTGGCTGAAGAAGGCGAGTGGTTGCTTGAGGTCATCACTGTTTGCTTGGGTGAGCATAGCAGATATTACTTCTCCATTGCTAAAGGTATAGAGATTGAGGTCTTTGTCGAAGTCAGGGCTGATTAGAGCGGGAGCCTGGGTCAAAGCCTGTTTGATAGCTTCAAAGCTATCCTTTCTTGGCGTTGTCCACTTGAATTCTTCACCCTTCCTTAGCAAGGAGGTTAGGGGTTTAACTATTTTAGCAAAATTCGGAATGAATCTCCGAATGAAATTTATACGGCCAAAGAAACTCTGCAGGCCTTTCTTGTGCTTTGGTAGGGACATCTCCAGAATGGAGCGGACTCTCTCTGGGTCAATAGATAAACCTTTCTTGGACACAATGTGGCCAAGAAGTTTCCCCTCATGAACCGCAAATACACATTTCTTTGGATTTAGGGAGATGCCAAATTCCCTGCACCTCTCAAAAATCTGCCTGAGGTGCTTCATATGCTGTCTCGCCTCCTTAGAGAAAATTGTTATATCATCGAGGTACACCAGCACGTTCTTATTTATCAAACCACTGAAAGCCATGTCCATGGCTCGCTGGAAAGTAGCACCAGCATTAGATAGCCTGAAAGGCATCTTCTGATAGGTGAACATTCTCCATTTAGTGGTGAAGGTTGTTTTGTATTGGTCGGGGCCCCGTACCAGAATCTGGTTATATCCCGAATAGCCATCCAGGAGGGAGAAGCGTTCGGAACCAGTTACCTTTTGGAGGATCTGATCCATGTTTGGAAGGGGATAATGATCTTTTAAATAGACTTTATTAAGGTCTCTGAAGTCGATGCACAGCCTGATCTCCCCATTTTTCTTTCTAACTGGAACCAAATTAGCCAACCATGAGGAATGTTTGATTGGAAATATAATGCCGAACTCAATCAACTTGGCCAATTCTTTCTGCATAAGGAGCTCGACCATCGGGTTAATAGGTCTCTGCTTTTGTGTGACTGGTTTTGCGCCTTCATCTAATTCAATAGTGTGCTGGGCGAGCCTTGGATCGAAGCCTTTCAAGTCGCTATAGTTCCAGGTGAAGACGTCAGCAAACTCCTGACACAACAGAATGAAAGTTTGCCTTTCTTGGAACGTGCAGACCTTACCAAGCGCTAGTAACTTGTCCTTGAAGATTTCAACTTTTTCATAATTCTCCTCTTTGGTAGTGATGCATGCTTTGTCATCTCTTAGTTGGTCTTCTCCGTTGAAAATACTTTCAAGTGTGACTAGACCCTTAGGGAGTTTATTGTTCTTCAATTGAACAATCTGATTTCCATATTACCGCTGCAATTTCGCTTGATTGTGGACCGCAAACTCGGCTTCTTCCTGCAGGAAAAGAGCTATCTACTGGTCGCTTTCAAAGACCTGCCAATTTGTAACATTGTCTAGAATTGAAGGCCGAACCACCACCTTTAAATGGTGCGAACCACAACCCCTGCTTATTTCTTTTGAAACATCAAATTGGGCACCAACAGATGCCAACCTGTCAGCCTGCTTATTTTGTTCCCTGGGAATCGAGGTAATGTTAAGAGTAAGGAAATCTTCCATCAAGTCCCAGACTCTGTGCTTGTAAGACTTCAGTAAGGAGTTCTTGGTCAGGTTCAGGCCTCTTATTTGGTTCACTATTAGTTCACTGTCCCCTAGGATTTGCAATTTCCTGATCCCTCTCTTTCTTGCCCACTCAAGTCCATGAATCAAAGACTCATATTCTGCAATATTACATGTGCAAGAGAACTGGAAATAGAAAGCTAAAAAGTACCTTTCTTTAAAAGGGGAAACTAACATTGCCCCACCACCAGCGCCCAGTTTGCTTCTGGAACCGTCGAAGTATAACTGCCATAGGCCAAGGTCTTCTTGGTTCTCCTTCATTATATTGGGCATGATGGCATTTTCTTCATGCAAGCAATAGACGCCAAGGTCTGCCTCCTCAATAAACTTATAAGGATCGTGCTCAAAGTTATCGCTTCTCCACTCATCCAAGAGTAGATCTGCGAGTCCTTCAAGAGCAGAAGATGAAGATTTGTCCGTCTGAGAGTCTTCTGGATCAATGATAGTGTAACTGACATTCACTGCCTTGGGTGAATAGGGCTCTAGGTGGTCCTTGTAGAGCGGCTCGGATTCGATTTTCACTTTAGTTCCATACTTGGTTCTAAAAACCAGGTATGACCAATTTGCTGCTAGATAGCCCCCTATCTTGGACGTAAAGTCCCTAGACAAACAGATTGCAAAATATGGAGGAACGTCCGCTACCACTATATCTTGGGGGATTGAGAATGTCGGGCAGGCATGCAATGTTAAACTCAATCCTTTCAGGACTCCAACTGTCTTTGTAGGCGTCCCATCTAGTTGCAAGACTCCTTTGTTCATTGCTTCATATTTTAATCCCATCTTATCATCAATGCATTTAGGCATTACTGAAGTGCTGGCCCCGCTATCAATTATGCAATTGTGTACTAAGAAATCCCTTATGATCAAAGATACATAAAAAGGGGGAGTCTTTTCTTCTTTATTTACCTGACCTGGAGCAGAAGGCTGCCCATTCATCATTAAGACGTTATTAGTGTCTGTTGGGATGGCCTAGCGATCTAGCTCATGCAATTCCTTTTTCAATACCTCCTTTTGTCTCGAAAGAGACAATGAATCCCATAGAGAAATGCTCACATGCAATTTCTTCATTTGATCAACTATATTAACTTGGGGACTGACTCCTTTCGTGTTTTCCTTTGGGCTGATCCCGACTGGAGCTGTAGACTGAGGAGCCAGAGGTGCAAATGGTTGTCTGGCAATTGGGGCCTTTTGAAATGGGTGTGATGGAAGATTCATTGTTGTCTGAGGGGAAACTTGCACTTCTCCAACTGCTCTTCTTTTAAATCTCGTGTTGGCTGCAACGCAATCGACCTGATTGTCTGTAGCACCTCCATGATTAATTGCACAGAGCTCACCTTCTTCGTGATTTATCAGGGTAGAATCCAGCTGATTTTGATTGTTACTTGTGCTGGGTTGGGCTAGAGACTAAAAAAATTGGGAAAAATTAGCAGCCTAATTTTTTGAATTCTGAAAGAAATTCATCATGTCATTTGTATGGACAGCTTGCTCTTGACCTTGTCCCTAGATTATTCTGAGTAGGCACCATGGCTTTAGATGACGAAGAGGGACCTGGGTTATAATTTTGATAAGGCCTGGTTGTAGTAAGTTGCCCTTGGCCTTGGTTATAGTTTTGAAAGGGGGGTCCAGGGGCATGGCCATAATTCTGATAACCCTAGTTTGGCTTGTTGCTTTGAGCTTGCTGCCTTTTAAGGGCAACAAGTTCATTTGACATGCTCTGCAACAGGCCCTTAACTTCATTTAATTCATTGGATTGAAAAGCAGCCGGCTTCTCAATGATAGGTAGGGGAGCAATTATGGGAGTGGCAGCCTGAATTGGGGGCAACGGTTCTGGGAAAAGTGGCATATGAGGCCTAAGGGCAATTTTTCTGGCTTGAACCAAACAATTTTTGGCCGCAATGGCTATGTCATATGCAGCTGGCAGTATGTGTCCCCCCATAGATTGGATCATCATAGCAATATCACTATTTAATACTTTTAGATAGTATAAGAAAGCGTAGCTGGGAGTCGGCCTTACCAGGATAGGAATTCTATCCCAAGTCTTTTGAAACCGCGTATTGAAGTCCTGCATGTACTCGTGCAGAGCTCTTTTTATAGTTGTCAGCTGCTCAGCAAGAGAGATGCCATCACTTTTTTCCCCAAAATGATCAGTTAAATGGGTGCCCAATTCGTTCCAAGAATGTATGGAATTCACAGGCAAGGTGCCGTACCAGTCGAGAGCTTTCCCTTTCAGAGACAAGGCTAACAGTCTGATGGCAATGTTTTCTTCTGTTATGTTGTGAATATTGCAAAGATTGGCAATATTTTTGATATGCTCAACAACTGTAATAGGTCCCACTCCATCAAAAGAAGGCACATTCTTTAGAGCTGTTCCTGGGATCAGATCATAGCGTGGGAGGTTTAAAGGGCTTTCACCACGAAAAGCTGCAAAAGGCAATGCCATGGATGGAACATGTTGTATTTGTGGCTGAGATGGGTTGGTGCTCCTAGCAACAGGTCTAAGAGGATTTACTAGTGGATAAGGGTGAGTTCTTTCAAATCTGAGCCTTTTAACAGAGTTTAAAGGTAGTTCAATGAACTCAAAGGGGACCCTTCTTGAAGCTGATCTTGTGGTAACCTTTGGCATAGAAGTTTAAGTGACTGGTCTTAAAATAAAGCACTGAGCTCTTACCAGTGGAGTCGCCAGATGCTGGAAACCTTTGAATATCACTGTAGCAGGACCAGCATCAATCCTGAAATACTACTGCGTTGAAAAATACTGTCCCACCGGGCGTGCCAAAACTGTTGACGCTGGAAAGTGCACCTAGCGGCAAGAAAGCAGATTCCTGCCCTCTCCCCGCAACATGGAAACCCCTCTCTCGCCTGTGGGACGGTGAAGCAGGAGAGGAGAGTCTCTAGATATGGGTTAGTTCCCTCTGATGTATCTTGTTTGTTTCAGGTAGTGCAAAATATAGGTATATAGGTATACTGGAGGGGATGAAAAGAGATAGAGAAAAAGCATGAAAACAAATAGCCTACTCTAAAAGAGGTGATACACCAAAATAAAGGGGTGACCTTCCAGATCTACTCTCAGAATCAAGGAAATGCAACATACATACACTGAAACTTGGCAGAAAAGACCAGGTTGCTAGGATGACAGAGAGGTTCTAGTGAAAGATACAGGAAACAGGGACTCACCAAGATGCTGTAGAATGCATACTATAAGTGACCTCTATTTTTGCACCCCAGAAAGAACTCTTCACCTGCAAACTGCAAACTGATATTCTGTGGATAGATGGTACCTTGGTATTTAAAACCTGTGAGAGCATTTAAAGAGAAATGACTGAGCACAAATCAAACACACAGAATGTACATAGAGTATCCATCCAAGAAAGAGGTAAAAGACTGTATTTATTGATTCAAGTGGAAAAAATGCAGAGCTGCGCTCTTTACAAAAGTTAGGAAGATCCTGATAAAATGACTAAGTCTGTGTATTTATAGGTAAAAGCCAGGAGGAGTCTCATTGAAAAGAGTGAAAAACACTGTAGATGACATCACAAGTCTACCAAGGTCATGCTTGTTGCCTCGTTTTGCGTGTTGGTCTTCTCCTCTGGCGGCTGGGCGAGTTTTTTCTTGTGCACTACAAGTGATTTTTGCTACCATTTGTTGTGGGCGGTGAATTTGCCGCCCTTTGCATGGACTTCATGTAGGATTTATGCTGACGTCGGCCGATAAGCTGTCGACGGCGGCAGTTCTACCGACGTCGGTCGATGTAGGATGCCGACGGTGGCAGTTTTGCCGATGTCGATCGATGTGGGATGCCGACGGCGGCAATTTTGCCAACATCGGCCGACGTAGAAGGCCTTTTCCTTTTTTCCTTTGTGTTATGGGCGGAAAATTTGCCGCCCTCTGCATGTTTGTAAGTGGGCTCCTTTTACCCACCCTTGTAGTGGGCGGCGATTTTGCCGCCCTCTGCATTTTTTCTGCCCTCTTTTTTGCTTGTGTTAAAACGCTCCATTTTTTCCCTTCTTCTCTCTTTGCGTGAACGTTCGGAGATTCTGTCTTTCGCTACCATGAACGCCAACGGACTAGGCCGATGAACCAATGCTCTGAAACGGAAACTGTCGAAACCTGAAGGTGGACCTTGCACCTTGAAATGACTGGTTGTGCTAAGTAGGTGTAGGAGGTGACCGGGATTTTGCCTGAGGGGCAAATTTGGGTCAACATCAACACAAACTTACATAGTCAACTATGATAATAACAACATAGACTTAAAAATACCGGTTGTCGTAGAGGTCTAAACTTTACAAGTAGTGTTTATGTAGGTTTTGAGGTCATGTATTCAGATATTAGAAGTTACATATCAAACATACAACATTTTCAGAGACTATGACACAAACAATGAGCAACAAAGATCAAAAAATTAGCTAAGTGCATATATTCTACCTTGTATTGTCAATTTTAAATATAATAAGTGCAATATCAATATGTCTTTTACATTCATATGTGTATGGTTAATGCCTTAATTTACATAATCTAAATTTCAATAGTTTTATATTATCTGGATTGGATTAATCATTAAATAAATAAAATAGTAACTTGATATCCATCTTGCTCCACAAATTAGTCTGAAATTTTCCTAAAAACTTTGAATCCATGTTAATAAAATAGAATTAGGCATAAATAGAATGCACAAAAGCATTAGAAAATAACAATCCAACTACCTCATACAAATTTATTATCTTTTTACACGTAATTAAAACACAAATCTTGTTGAATCTATCTACAACAATGTACAAGTAGTCATCTCAATTCTTAGACATAGAAAAACCTCACATAAAATCTATAGAGATGCTATGTTATGGTTTGGTAGGTATAATAAAGGCATGCACAACCCTTATTTCTAACTTTAGGCTTGCTTATGCAACATATTTGACATCATATAATGGATTTAGAGACCTCTTCTTGCATTTAGGCTAATACACATACATTTGCAAATGAATTATAGTTTTACCGACACTGAAATGACTCAAAACTTTAGGATTATGTGCTTCCTCATTAATATAAGTTTTTTTTTGTTTTCCACACATAATTTGTCTAACTTGTACTTTATCCCATCTTGGAGGTAAAAATCAACTTTATTTTTAGCATCTATATTCCTTGCCTTAAATTCTATTATATCTCCCCAAAATCTACATCTTATGTATATGTTTCCTCATAATCCTCTTTTGTGATGCCTCAAGTTACAAAATTATTTCCAAAGCTTAAACGTGTTTTGAATTGGTGGCTCAGATAGAATATCTACAACTATTTTTTTCTTTTTCTTTTTATATTCATCCCTAAATGATTTTTTTTTAAAGTCTCATCCATTTGTAGTGTTTGTCTTGATGCAAATTATTTTCTTCTTGGAAATATTGAAGAGGTTTTTTGTTTGTATGAACAATGGTTTCCTTAACCAACAAATAAAGTTTCCATTTGTCAATTTCCTGAACAAGTGTGTACATTTATTTATTATAAATAGAGAAATCTTTTAATACTTTATAAAATACCTCTAAATGATAATAAACTGGCTTACCTCTTTGGAATAAAATTTCCCCCATATCATACTCAACTAAATTCATTTCAATTTTAAATGGATATTGTATATTAGGGGGAGAAAACACTAATACATGGCTACTATTATATTATAATGAGTAAAATTCACATCATGTTCAATGAATCAAATGTACATCATGTTTCTTACCCCAATAAAATATCTTGCAACTTACTACAATGGAAATCAAAGGTGCTATAATTTTAGATATTATTGAAATGAACTTACTCATGTATCAAATTATACCAACAAATATCATTATTTTCATAGCACTTGTAGGTGTTAGCCAATTGGTGATAGCCTCAACTTTTGTTGGATCCACTCTTTGTTATCATCCTCTAGTGACATGCCCCAAATAGTCCAATGATTGTTCCATAAACCCACATTTATTTAGGTTGTATATAAGTTGTTTTTATTTTAACACTCTCAAAATTTTCTTCAAATATGTTAAATGATCTTCCCATGTAACACTTAAAACTAAAATATCATCCATGTAAAATAAAACACATGTATTTGTGAATGGCCTCGTTACATCATTCTTCAATTTCATAAAATTTTCATGGACATTACATAATGGAAGTATTAACCACTCATACAAACATTGTTGTATTTTGAAGGATGTCTTTTATACATACTCCTCCACATAAACTTGATGGTACCTAGATTTGAGATATATGTTATAAATTCAGGTCCTAAAAAATAATTTTTTTTGAAGAGATTTCCCAATCAAATGCTGAAAAAATTTATCAATTATTTTTTGAGTAAGTCTGAAAACAACCAATCAATAATAGGAGTTTATTCCCATTGATCCCTATTCCTAACATTCCTAATACAACTTAATTAATCGATAAATGATGTAAGAAAACACACTTGTCATTAATTACTCGTAATACTTGGTAATTATAAATGATTATCAATTCATCTACAAAAAATACATTAAGATTGCATACTAGTTATAAGGCTTAAATGAACTAACATTTATTCATAAACATACAGTTATGTGAACTATAACCCCTTTCAAATACAAGTGCATGTAAAACTAACCCAACACATCATTAACACAAAATGCATGCACTTTAATTCCTTTATAATTCAAAAACTAGTCTCTACAAACTATAAAGGACAACATCCAGCTAAATCCATATGAAAGTATCCTCAAGCACAAGATCGATATTCTCAATTTATCCATAAGTATTTTTTTTCATTTACAAGGAACATTTAATACAAGGGTGCAATCCAATACAAATGTGCAAATATGTTTCCATTGCAAAATATATACAATATAAAATTACACATATCTTCCTTGTTTCTAAATACATATATTATATTTTCAGCAAATACATCTACCACTATAAGGATTTATAAGATGTAATTTTTATAATACATTCATCTCCATAACTACTAAGAATTAAAAAAACAAGGATAAAGAAGTCATCATCACTAAAAAGTTGCAAACATGAAAAAGAGCCACGCTAAAGAAACCATTAAGCTAATATAATAGAGGGAGAGTATCATGGAAGGGGTTTTTCTCCAACCACAGAGCCTTATGGTTCTCCTACACACCTTCCAAACTCAGAAATGGACCTACCCTTCCACAATGGTAGTAGATGCAAGAAATTGATATAAAGAGAGAAACATGTGTGTACACAATTCATCAATTAGTAATGAAGGCTAAACCAAAATAAAGCAGATTATACATATACAAAATTAATTAGAACTAAAATGATATAACACTTTTTCTATATATAAAATCTATAGGTTATCTAAATACTAATGGAAAATATGGGTACTCCCTAAATGAAATCCAACTCTGTTACTACAACTTGTTAAGAAGTCATGATAGACCTATATTTAAAGACTTTGGTAAACCCTATATAAACCCATGCATAAAAATTTGTTATGAACTAAACTAGGTTCTTTCCCCAGCCTTTTAGTTTTACATCTCGATGTTCATTCACACATCTATTAGGAATCAACTCCTAACATTACCAATCCATCCTAGGCATATAAAGAAGATAGACATTCATGTGCACAAGCAAAGAGTCAAAAACTCAAGAAGGTAACTCAAACTATCCCACAGCCACTATGAGAGTTACTAAAGATATAATTTTAAGGTTTAATCTAGAAAAAATGACTATCCATTAGGGTTTTATCACATATAAAGGGTTCTCCTATGTAACACATATCAACAACATTGACAAGGTTAGTGGTAACCATATACAATAAACATCCAAGTTCATGTTAAATGATAGGTTGCTTATAACCACACTGTGTGTTTAGAATCCCTAATCTAGGCACATACAAGTCATAATAGGATCTTAACCCTTATTATCAAACCTAATATTATTCAAGGTTCAATAATCGAATATCATTGTCATCCCAACATGTATTGAAGTCTAAGAAGATTCAAAGTCCTAAATACAAATAAACCAATATGACTCAAAATAATTTAATCACATGGATCATGTATATAATATAATATAACATTTATTCAATGGGTAATATATCCAATTAAATAATCAAGGTAAAAAACCATTTACAATCCATGACCATTTGATAATTGCTCAATATCCAATTATGTGGATTTATCATTTTAAAACCTTCTATAGTTATCTACTATAGGTATGAGATTAAACTAGACTCCTCGTCTATCGATATGTAACCATAATATCCATTTAAAAAATTCAATTCATCTTCCAAAGTTTATTGTATGAAATAAAGTTATTTTCTAAGTGTATCGACAAATAAAAAATCTAGTATACATAAATTAAAATCTACTTAAAGTCTTAGATTATCCAAGATTAAAGTTTAGGGTTTTCATAACGCATATTCAATAAAAGTGTAACCAATAAAAAGAGTGTTCTTTAATCCATGTATAGTATATGAATGATAATATAACTCATAAGTGTCCCATACCTCTTATGCAAAGTGTTATCATAAAGATCAACAATACAACCAACATAAGGTTTAATGGGTTAAGTAATCAAACTAAACAACTAATCCACATCTCAAGCTATCTAGAATATAACACTTCATTTATTTAAACAAGATTCAAAACACCTATGCGAAATGGGTTTCCAAGTAGGTTAAGAAAAATTAAAAACCTTATTTCATTCTTGATTGGATTTGATAAACATACAAGGGTTTATGAACACCACTCAATAAGTTTGCTAATTACTTCATAATAATACTAAAATTGAGGTATGATGCTAGACTAATTTTACTATTTACTTAAGTAGTTTGTTTCCTATATTTTCCTTTCCACACAAAGGGATCAGAAGCAAGCATATTTCTACATAACTCAAACAATGCATCCAACATGACTAAATAGGCTAAGATAGGTTTCTAAGGTAAAGACTACCATTACACCACAATAGATATTCACTATAGCTTAACAAAATTAAAATAGTCATACCCATGACCCATTATAACATTAGGTACTAAATTCATAGCTATAACTATTGTTAACATCCTAGCTATAGGCTCTAAATTTTAATCCATGCTCGAGTTTAGGTTTTCATGCTACCTAGATTTATAACAACTCATCTCATAAAAGTTTACATGTTTTAAGGATTTAGAAACATACCTTAAATTAACATGGTTAGTAATGAAATACTTGTAATACATTACAAGATAACAATAATGATGATGATAAACTGGTGAAACATCATAATATAATCACTAAAAGCATGACTTTCTATGCATTTCATGATAACAACATATTAATGTAACATAATGTGATAACTACACATATACCTTAGCATTGCATGAGGACAAAATGCCTAGTATATATGTCAAAAAGACTTGTTACACTCTAAATAGAATGGAATTCAAGAAAGGGTTCATAAAACATCAATCAAATTCAAAGTAACAAAAGGTTGATATATATATATAATATTTGGTTTTCTATAAACCCATCTATGCTTGATATTTGTGCTACTAGTTTACTTTATGGGATTACTAATTAAACCCTAATTGTTATAGAATAGTTCATTCTTAAATTAATTCTTAAATTCACTAATTAATCTAATAAATATTTCCTTTATATAGTTTTCACAACTATTGATAGTATGAAATCCCAAATAGTTTTATACGTATACATAATATAGATATAAAAATATAGCTTCAACTTTGATTTAGATGACTATATAGTAAATCCAAATCTTTAATTTAAACTAAGTTACATCACAAGGTTGTATAATGACCACGTGTAACCATATTTTATAAACCTATATGTCTACGTAGTATAGCTATAAAACTATAGCTTCAACTTTGATTTAGATGACTCTATAATAAAACCACAACTTTCATTTTAAACAAGTTAGGTCACAAGGTTATATAACCACCATGTGTAACCATACTTTATAAACCTAAAACATCCTTACTTAAAATGTGTTGTTAATGCTCAACCACTATAGATAATATGACATAAATAAATATGAATTGATCATGAATCATAAGCCATTCAATCATCCTTATGTGAATGCCAAAGAAAGTTCTAGCTTCGATTAAAGCATTTATTAATACCGACATTGTGGCTTCTCTACTAATGAAAGGAAAATAATTTCCAAATAATTTTAGATTAAGGATAATATAAGATGCTTATTATTAATTTTCAGTTTATAATAACCAATGCTAACTAAAACTAGCAATCATATGACTAACTAGAGTAGAGACAATTTTTTGCATATAATCTTGGACATAAGCATAGCCCAACTACCCCATCCAACATACAAACACTTCTACAAGTATAATAAATTACATAAAAATATTTGTAAAGGTTAATAAAATATGATGTGGGATTATGCATCCCAAATATATGCCATAATAGTATCATAGTACAGACAATTGATGACTTGCATAGGTTATAAGCTACTATCAAGGGAATCTCAACCGCTACATCCTGATAGTCAAACTTGCTTTGTAAAATAATAATTATAAGAAATTTAAAAAGGCTTCTTAATTTTCTAAGAATTAAACTTAGTTAGTTATTCTTTAGTGCATAAAATGTAAAATAAATTAGATCATACATGCTTTGGCATAAAATAATGCATAAAAATAGTAGTTGACCCTCAATAAAAAATTCATGTGATTGTTGAATAGTTTAATTTTTCTCAAAAAGTATAAAAATAAGATAAAATAATGAAATCATTTATTTTTATTCATTTCTTGCACACACAGGAAATAAGAGTGAGAAGAATGAGGGAACTTGTAGTTAATACTACTGTGAAATCCTCTTAGTGTCTTTTGACACTTCATGCTTTCATACTAAAAAGGGTCTTCCTAAAATGTAGTCCAATCTATCCTATTGATTCTAATACATCCTAAATCATATTGCCTCTAATTATAAATTGATTCATCTATCAATAATATGCCAATATCCTCATAAAAAATGTGACACCACTTTCTAACCAATCTCCTTACTTTTTGCGTTATAGAATGTTTCTTACTTAATCCTAGAAGAAATATGTCTCCCACTTGGATTATGAATATCCCTATTTTAATAATTCAAATTCGGCTTAATTTCCTCCCTGATTTGCATTTCTTAGTGAGAATGGATGCTTAGTATCCCTTGATTGCATCACTTTGAGATCATTAAGGTGTAGACTTAGTCACTTTCTGTCACTCCATCCCACATCTCAACAACTATCATGCATAGTTAGACTCATGGTCTGTCATGTCCCCTTTCCAGTTGACATCTCTTAGAGCTGATGATTAGCCTATTATGCGACCCTCATAGGCTGATAGGATGGATAGAGGGTCATGATGGAGCTTGGCTTGGCTTCAACTAGCAGAATTTTTCCAGTTGGCTTTCGTTTAGGCTCTTTCAGACACCGTTTACCTGAGCTCCTATTTTTTAGGGATATTTGGCACTCAAAAGAGCACCCCTGTTATGGTATGGTCATGTGCGAAATCACTCCCTTATTCACCAACTTCAGACTGTTTGAGAATCGGATATGTATTGAGGGAGATATTAATATTTGATTGATTTAATTAAATATTAATTATTTGGCATATTTTTAATTATGAAACCCTAATTAGGGCAAGCACACCTTTTTGAGGATATAAGGGTTTCTCATTGGAGGGGGTGCCATTCATTCATGTTGAAGACAATTTTTGCTAAATATTTTCTGAGAAGACTAAGCCAAGGGTTTCCAGTATTCTATTTGCATTGGAGAAGTGCAATCTTCAGTGTGCAATTCAGAGGTTGTGAGATATCCGCTAATCTATTGCCAGGTAGAGAGATAAATTCAAATAGAGGTTATCATAGAGATTCACAGGTAATTATTTCATCAGGGTTTTTGTCCAAAAATCATCCAGATAAAGATCTTCAGTATTAGCGTAATATTTCTTGAGATCAGGCATCCATCATACAGGCCGTACAGTTTTTACTACTGCTGTATGAAATTTGTACAATTTTGTACTAGGCTATATAGTTTTGGAAAAAAGTGTGTTTCAGCAGTCATAGGCCGTAGGGAGCACAGAGACCGACATCAACAGCATAGAGACCGACATTGGTAGCTCAGAGACCGATAGAGACTGACATCGGTAGAGTCGGTAGTATTATCTGACCGATCGCGGCAATATAATCGACGTCGACGACCGTGTTTTGGAAACAACTAGAGAAAATCTTATTTATCAGGTTTTTGAATAATATTTTATATTATTTTTATATGCATGACAGAGACTTTATATTGTAATCATTTGGAAGAATAACAAGATCATTGATTAGCCAGATAAGAGATTATACTGTTATTTATTTATTTATTTATTTGAATTTATCTTGTAAAAGTCACACTTTTCTTTTATTCATACAAATTCACAAAAAAATCAAAATATACAAAAACATCCAAAAAAATATTTAGTTTTAGAATATAGGGAAATAGGGGTTTCTACAGTGGTATCAGAGCTTTTGTCCTGCCATCCTGTTGGGTAGTTTGGACGTTGAATCGGCTAGTTAATCATGGTTACTTCAAGTACTTAGAAATAGTGGGACAAGAATATGGAGAAGCTTAAAGTTTGAATAAGCTGGTTGAAAACCAGAGGAGGATGAATGAATTGCTTTCACACTCTACAACCGAAGACAAATTAGCACGGTATATGACATCCATTTTTAAAGGGTCCACATCACAAAACAAGAAGAAGGAAGAGGAGGTTGACCGGCTTTCTCATGAGCTAGAGGATACTCAGAATTCCTTGGTGTGTTCTCAGTTGGCTCTCCAAGATTCTGAGAGACATGTGGACAAGCTTTGTCTTGAGGTGAGTTCAGTTCAGGAGTTAGCGCATGTGGCAGGGACTCAACTTTCTTTTACAGTCAGGTCACATGCTGATGATGACATGAGTATGTCTAGCATTCACACTCTAGATATAGATATTGTAGTGGGTACAGGAGACAAGTGCATGAAGTCAGTTGGTATTGTTCACATTACTTAGGTGAGGAGTTTACTTGAGTTTCCAGTTGATTTCTGTTCATGGATTGGATGTTGGGATCCTTATCTTGGTACTGGGAATTGTTTTGACTAGAGACATCTATCATATTTTGGTAGTAGTATCTGTTGCACTATCATGGACTTGATTAGTAGTTTACCAGGTGTAGTTCTCATCCATGCCAGCAATTTGTCTAATGCTGGAATTAGTTTTTATACACCTGTGTGGGGCATTGTTCAAGTATCTAGTGAACCATTCATGTTGGAATGGGTTGATGATCTCTCAGATATGGCAGAGTCTATAGAAGAGTCCTAGGATTCGATTATTGTAGATGACACCCAGGAGGATGTTATGGACAGTGTTGAGGACTTAGTCTCTTCAGTGGGTTCTTTTGATATGGAGGTTTATGTGGATGTTTCAGTCACTTCGTTTGATGATATGAGTTCAATAGTTGGTCTGCCAAATTTGGATGGCAGTATTACAGATGATAGCTATTCTGAGGTTACTCCTTTAGACAGTTTGCTAGGGGTAGAGTATAGGAGTTTGACCAGCCAGCACAATCATGTGTCTAGTTAGCTGAGAGTTAGTGAGAGAGACATTGCTATCGCTTGCGAGCATTTTGATGCTGCTCATCAGTTGTTAGCAGTTTATGGGTGGGGTTCTACTAGTGATGAGCAGGGAGGCAGTTATTTTTCCTTGACAGAGATCCACTCTTTATGGGAGGCTATCCAGATTCTAAGATAGGATTATATGCGGTTGGTAGCCAACAAAGATTATCTTAGGGAGTGGGGCAGTAAAACATATGATGTATTATTGGTTAAGGAAGATTAGGTGAGTGAGCTTACTCAGCAGCTCGAGGTGACTTCTGAGATTCTTGAGAGTATGCAGTTGGCTTTCGAGGAGTCACAATTTCATTTGGTTGAGGTGACCATGGAGTTAGAGTGACTTTAGTCTTTACCAGAGTCTGTACAGTCACAGGGTGTGGTATCTGGTGACTCGAGGATGTCTATAGTTGAGATCATTAGAGACAATGGAGATGAGCATATATCTATCCTCGATGCTAGTATTGGCCTATCTGGTTCATTTCCATTGAAGTTAGATTCAGTTGAGTTGGATGCTGCAGTTGAGCACGGTAGTCAGCCTGATATGGTGATGGTCTCTACTACTAATGGCATGAGGACTAGTGAGGTTGTATTAGGGATCAGTTGTGATGTTGGTGAGCTAGCAATTGGTTTGGTTCCTATTTGTGATACTACTCCTTTGGAGGTGTCTTCGAAGGTAGTAGATGGTTCGGGCTTGGTTAGTGATCAGTTGCAGTTAGTTTCTTATAGATTGTAGTCTGAGCCACTGATTGAGAGTGGAGCATTTTATCAAAATTACACTATAAGTGCTTGTCATCAGTTATGGGATGGTTTGATGCCATGGGATGAGAGTTGTGATAGACATGGCATGGTGATAGGTGCTGGGGTTGACAGTTTGTTGGTGCATGACTTAGAGTAGAAGTTGATGGCAAGCAGATTTAGTTTCTGTTATTATTATCTAACATGTGATGTCTCTTCATTATCAGTGATGCATAAGAGTTTGGGTGATGAGATCGTCGCTGGTGATCTGTAGAGATATGTTAATTACAATAGAGGTACAGTGTGTGGATTCTCTGCACTTGGCGTAGTTCCATTTGGGAGTTGTTGCAGAGTTGGAGTGTGCCTTCTACATAACATGGTGGAATGTGTATATGGTATTTGCAATTTTGGTAGTTTGAGTTGTCCACTCTACTTGGGTTCTGATATTTTGAGAGTTTCTTTGTCATGGGTTCCTGACTATGGCAGTTGTGATTTTGGAGTTTGGGTGAATTATATTTGCCAGTTTGATTATGGATTCCTCTTGATTATATTTCAGAGGATATTGTAGGAGCTTGCGTTGATTGACAGCAATATAGATCATGACTACATTTGGAATCCATGTGGATTGATTGGTTTATTGTTCAGCGATTGCTTGGGGACAAGCAATTTTAGGAGGGGCAGACTGTCATGTCCCCTTTCTAGTTGACATCTCTTAGAGCTGATGATTAGCCTATTATGTGACCCTCGTAGGTTGATAGGATGGATAGAGGGTCATGATGGAGCTTGGCTTAGCTTCGACTAGCAGAATTTTTCTAGTTGGCTTTCGTTCGAGCTCTTTCAGACACCATTTACCTGAGCTCCTATTTTTTAGGGATTTTTGGCACTCGACAGAGCACCCCTGTTATGGTATGGTCATGTTTAGAATCACTCCCTTGTTCACCAGCTTCAGATGGTTCGAGAATCAGATATGTATTGAGGGAGATATTAATATTTGATTGATTTAATTAAATATTAATTATTTGGCATATTTTTAATTATGAAACCCTAATTTTTAATTATGAAACCCTAATTAGGGCAAGCACACCTTTTTGAAGATATAAGGGTTTCTCATTGGAGGGGGTGCCATTAATTCATGTTGAAGATAATTTTTGCTAGATATTTTCTAAGAAGACTGAGCCAAGGGTTTCCAGTATTCTATTTGCATTGGAGAACGTGCAATCTTCAGTGTGTGCAATTCAGAGGTTGTGAGATATCAGCTGATTTATTGCTAGGCAGAGAGATAACTTCACACAGAGGTTATCATAGAGATTCATAGGTATTTATTTCATCAGGGTTTTTGTCCAATAATTGTCCAGATAAAGATCTTCAGTATTAGCATAATATTTCTTGAGATCAGGAATCCAGCATACAGGTTGTACAATTTTTACTGCTACTGTACAAAATTTGTACAATTTTGTACCAGGCCATATAGTTTTGGAAAAAGGCATGTTTCAGCAGTCATAGGCTGCAGGGAGCACAGAGACTGACATTGGCAGTGCAGAGACCGACATCGACAGCTCAAAGACCGATAGAAACCGACATCGGCTGACCCACATACTGACATCGATAGAGTCAGCAGCATTATCTGACCGACCATGGCAGTATAACTGACGTCGATGACTGTGTTTTTGAAACAACAACCAGAGAAAAGCTTATTTATTAGGTTTTTGAACAATATTTAATATTATTTATATATGCATGACAAAGACTTTATATTGTAATCATCTGGAAGAATAACAAGATCATTGATTAGCCAGATAAGAGATTATACTGCTATTTATTTATTTATTTGAATTTATCTTTCAAAAATTGCACTTTTATTTTATTCATAAAAAATCACAAAAAAATCAAAATATACAAAAATATCCAAAAAAATATTCAGTTACAGAATTCAGGGAAACAGGGGTTTCTACATGGTCACATTGAATGTGTTGACCTTTTCAGTCACCATTGTTTCTGTCATTAGGTATATTTAATTTCATATGGTCTTTCAAGTCATCATAATTTATTCATTGGTTATAATATGACTAGTGAAGTCACATTGAGGTCATATTAAGATTTTCCCTTAGTCTAAGAGGCTAATTACAAAAGTTAAACATTGATTGTGCCATCTTAGTATGTTTTAAGATTTTTTTTGTAAAAGTTAAGGTATTTTTTTCAAAAATTAATGTTTATTTTGATTTATATATCTCCTTTTCATGTGCACCATAAAGAGTCTTAGTTAAGTTTTGGTCTTCATAACCACTTCTTGGTTGACCATCTCAAACTTTTAAATCATGCCAAGGCATGGGGGAAGGAAATTAAAAGGAAAATTGAAAGTCAATGAAGGATGACACAAATAAAAAAATTTATGCCTTGAATCAAGGATTTTTAGATGCCATACATGAATCTATATCAGATTTGAAGATCTTTTGGTACTCCAATGCATATGCAAGGATGTATGGGCAGATTTTATGCATTTTCAATGGCAAAAGATTAGATTTTTTTGGTTTTCAGGTGGGGAAAGGATGATGTACAGATTTATCAGCTTAATATATGTTTATTATACATTATCCAGCTCTTAAGGACTCAATTTATGCTTATAGTATGCTAAGACAACTCAAATCTCATTCAAATTGATTTTTCAAGCTTAAAATTGCCCCAATCCAACGTGATATCTTAGTGGAGAGGTTGCATGGATTATAATGGTTGATATTAGGTTTGAATAGGTTTGTGTACTCTTATTTCATGGTGTTTAGTCCCAACAATAAGGCTGGATCTTTATGAACAATTGTTAAGAAATAAGATTGCTCCAAAACCCTATCTAGAGAGCATAATATTGAAAATTTGAACTTTAGAAGTGTTTTGAGGATTTATAAAGCATGAATAATGATATTTATGACTTAATAATGATATAAATAAACCTTAAAAAAATTTAGAATCATCAAAAAAGGTGAGAATGCAACTTGTAGCTCAGAATGTGTAAATAAGATAAGGGTTTACTAAGTTTATAGTCAAGTGAATGGGAAAATTTAAAGTTTTAAGCTATCATCAGACCTAATGAGGACTTATAATCATTAAAATTATTAAAAATTAACCCAATGACCTTATACAATATCCATTATACCTTTAAAATGGACCTAGATGATTCACCATGCATGAGCAATGAGCACCTACAAACCTATAGACCTGAAAATGCATTTTTAGAGTGCTTTTGCAATTGAAAACGCAATTTAAATGATTGGAAGATGTAGAGGTAGTGAATAAATTAATTTTAAAATCAATATTGATTTAATTATACCATGTATATCTCAAACTATTTTTTTTTACTAAACTGACATGCTTGCTGCCCTAAGAGATCCTAGGTGTACAAAAAATAGCATAATTTGAGTTTTAGAGCTTCAAAACCTATGAGATTTGAATTGAATGTGGGGGGAAGTATTTAAAAAAAAAATTGGTGGTATAATGTCCAAAAAATACCTGAAGAGAGATAAAATTCAAAATTACAAACTTGCACATGCAAAAGTGTTGAAAACTAGTCCTCTGGAAGGCTAAAAGTGCTAGAACTCAAGTTCTATCAATCCAAATGCCTTGAAAATTTATGTGTAAGTTGAATCAATGTAATAAAGTTATTTTAAACATTTGGATACCAGTAATGAATTATTTATAACTCATAAGGTTCAGGCAGGTCTTGTTGAGAAGCCTAATTGGGCTATCATGGAGATTGTCTTGAGAATACCAATCTATTCAGTTTGCATATAAGCTAATAAACTTTATTTTATAATAATAGGAGATTGGGAACATGGAGAATGAATTAATTAAATAATATATATCTCTCTCAAGAGATTATCAAGTACTAGTGGAGCTCACACCTATAAATTTGAACTAAGTCATCCTCAAGAGCCATGAAGGACATTGTGAGAAGCCTTAAAGTAGCTGATAACTAGTATATATTTCATGATATAAATTTTAATTGGAGTTTTGAAGGTCTTGAAGCATGATCATAGGAGTTTATATTCAAGATAATAGGGTTAACATATTCAATAAGATCATAAAATGAGGATTTGATATTATGCACCATCATCATTACCATTTAATAGAAGACCTCAACAACCATATAAGACTATTATTATAATTATACACCATTATGAGGAGTTATGAGAAATAAAAGGTAGTTTCCATAAATATTCAAGGTTAGAAGGAGTCCTCAATCATCTCAATAATACCATTTCTCCCCTTTACACCAAAATCAAGGAGGAAAAGTCAAGTCAACATCAAGAAGTCTTTAATCTCCCCTCACGAGGTGGAGATTCATCATGCAAGATTGGAGTTGGTTGAAGGCTAAGTCAAGATTTAAGACCTAAATCTAAGGGTAAGAGTATTTAAAAATAAATTAAAGATAATGAAGAAGTATAAGATATAACTCTCCTTAAAAATAGGTCAACTTTTTTTGACCTTTGACAACTTCAATCCTCACTCAAGGACTTCTATCCCCCCTCCCATCTTGGAGACCTTTAAGAAAGTTTTGTTACATTAGAGAAGAGAAAAATATGTCTATTGAATTTAATATTCAGCTATTTTTAAGTTTTTAGCATTAATGAGGGCATTGAAAACAAGTTCGCATGCTTTTCTCCTCACCAAAGGCTCCTTTCACTATATGTACTTAGTTTTTTTTAAGTAATTGATACCTCTAGTTGGTTGTGGCTCAACCTCAACAAATTTTAGACTTATAAACACCTTGAGAAATAAATAACTAGTTTTACCTCCTCATATGCTATGTTATTATGTGAAATTAATTAATTATTGACGTAAACTTATGATAATTATAGTCTATCCCTAATTTATGTCTAATTTTGTGTACCTTTATGCAGGAAACTTGATATTGTGTAGGTTGTAGTTTGTGTATATTAAAATTTATGCAATTCATAGTTGTGATGAATGCCATTTGAACTTCCTAAGACAAGTGTTCATCCTTCTAAATACTATTATAAGTTGAATCCTTTCTAAAAAAAACTTATGTTTAATATTCATTGGTGAATTATGAGTTGTGTATGTGTGAGTGCTCTTTGATTTCATTTTGTGTGCATCCAAGTAAGTTGATGTATTAAATTTTGGTGCATCACCCCATAGTTAGTCTTATAAGTATAGGAAGTACCTTTCTCTCTCTCTATTTTCATTGTCAAGAAGTAGTTTATGTAAAAATCAAGGCGATTCATTAAGGGAACCATCCCTCTCTCGAGGTTTACTTCAGTTATAGGTCACCCACAACCTGTAAGTGGTCCCATTGTGTCAATTGGGTGAGGAAGCTTGAAGACCTTCCTTAAGGGTGCAACTCAAAATGACAATAGAATGCAAAGGGAACCAGGTCGCACACATTTTGGGGAGTAGTTAGAAGTGTATAAACATAATAACTTATTTAATTATCATTGTATGAAAGTCAAATATTGTATTAATGGTTAAAGAAAAATGGTTATTAGTATAATATTTAGAATCAGTCTTAGGTGTATATTATGTATACACATAATATTTTCACTTTAACACTTTACTAGTGTTTTTTATTGAATTATCTTGTTGATACATCAATCTCTTTGAGTGCACACCTTATATGGTGCACTAGGAATGGGATGGGATAAACTCATGGTACTTTAAGAGATGTTGGCATTTTTTCTTGTTACACCATTACTACTATCAATCTAACCTCATCTAAGTCTCTTTCTGTTTATCTCTTCTATTTAATTCTTCTCCATATTTGATAGCTTCCCTATATCCTAAATAATCCTAGCCAATATTATTTATTTTGTGTATTCATGCTTTGTATATTAAATCAGGTAGCCTGATAGAGTTCTAAGCATGTTTTCTATTTTTATATTGTATCAACCTGGTAGACACTGTATTATCCCAGTTGATATCTTCCAATTGTATCAACCTAGTTGATACCGTCAACTTGGATTTTAGGGTTGGTTTAGGGTATTGAAATTGTATATATATGGGTCATATTTTATTTATAAATAATAATATCATATTCATACACTCTTCTTGCACTCACATTTCTACCCTAAGAAGCACTTAAGAGAGTTAGTGGTTTAGAACCTTATTTTAGAGGTCTTGTATTATGGTGTAGTTGAAGCTCAATAGGAAGAATCATTTATATTTCCTAATTAAGGATATTTAGGTCTTCATTCAAACATTTTAGGTATTCAACCTATAATAATATCTTGAAAATTTCCATTTGAGCCAAGGGAGAGATTGAAGTGTCGATGGGTCCCCCCCAAGGTAACTATCTATATCCCTATACTCTTTATTTTTAATAAATTAGATGTCACTTATTGATTTGTCAATGTATGTGTGTATCCTTGCTTAGGATCTTATTTATATTGAATAATTTAGTATAGATATAAGATTAGTTAGTTTTCCATTAATCACCTTAAGTTGTATAGACCCCCATTTGGTTGACCATTTCACCGTACCCCTTATTCACAATCACTTACCCATATTTTAGTTTATTTGTACCCTTTTAAAACCATTTAATTTAATTTAATATTTATAATCATAGTTACAATCATTTACCTTTGGTGAGGTCTAGTGAGATCCATATCATTATACCATAGGCTTAGGGATTAGTACCCTTTCCTCGACATTTGAGATGTAGGTTATCATATGTTAGATCTAAAAATATAATTAGTCCTTACCCACTCATCCAAGTATAGACATGCTATAATTTATCGACCCTATTCAATTCTCAGTCTATTGAGAGAAAGAGGATAGCTGTAGGTCATCCTTTCCCATGCATACATTCTCTTCCTAAGGCTAACAACTTATTAGTGCACTACAAAATCAAAAACCTACAATGCTACTTAAAGGATAAAAATAAAAACCTTAAGAATTTCCAATATAGTATGAGTTACATGGAAACTAAATTTCATATATTCATAAACTCCTAAAACTGACCTTGTAATGATGATTACACCTCTTAGGTGTCTTGAAGCCCACTTGGCTTTACTACGCCTCACCTTTGTTTGTAAGTGTAAAATATTGAATTCATATTCAAAAAGGAAATATTTATCCACGAGAGGAATTTTCATACCTTATAATAACTTAAACAACTTATTTATAAACCTCAATAACTCACCAAGGCCTCATTTTGCACCAAAAGCTCTTACTAGCACCCAATTGCTTGTAGCCCTGAAAATGAGCAAACCTCCTTGTGTAGAATTATTTATATAGGGTATTATAAAAATAAATATATTTTTGAGCATCCAAATCCATTTACAATTCCATGCCAAATTTTAGGACCCAAATCTAAGTGGAAGTACACTTATTAACCCATTTTCTCTCTGTAATTAGGTCTCCATAAGCCCTTTAGGCCTAGAAACTAAGTTTTGGCTCAAACTGATTCCCACACATTAAAAACTTACAGGAAGTGTTTTATTAAATTTTAACATAAAATAACCATGATCCATGTAATTATTTAGCTCCTGAAACCCTATACAGATATGTGAACCATGAAATGGTCAAAACCCTAGTCTAGGTGTTTGAACAAGCTTGAGAGGCCTTTGAAGTGGTTTTCCAAGAAATTTTTAGGTTCTTATGCTTGGAATAGGTTTTTTGAGGTCTAAAACATCTTATTACAAATCCATCCACTGTAAAATATCTCTTCTCTTTTAATTCACAAGCTTGAGACAGGCTTCTTAACTATTAAACTAGTGCATTCTCACCTTGTAACCTCACTTGATGACTTTCAGAGCTTATATACCTCTATATGATACCTATATAGGTGTGTGGATGATTAAATAATATTTTTAATTATATATATATCTCTATACTTTGTTTTGAAACCAATCCTTACCTTGTTTCTTCACAAAAGAGCCTTCAACCAAGCTTTTGAGCAATTCCATACACCTGCACCTTCAAATGTATGATCAAGTGTGTAATTTAAGTGTATATGGGAGTTTTGAGGATCATTCAGATCATTTCCCATCCACACTAGTCCATCTAAAGGAGTTAAAATCATCCTTTGTCTCATTGATTCTTTTATAAGGGTTTAACAAGGGTTTTAGAATCTTACCATCTTAACGATGGTTCGTAAAGAACACAGGGATAATCACAAAACAAATACACAAAAGTGGGATTAAGTAGACCCATTCAACATATCCTATGATATTGAGCTACAATGTAAACTCTCCATGCACTTCTAAGCAATAGAAGATGACCTTTGAATTCTTTCTCAAGGCAAAAACATTATTTGGTGAGACCTCTAGTCTTAGAGATGGTTCATATAGGTATAGAAGTGATAGGTTGAAACAATGATTAGGATATAAGGTTATAGGCCCTATATATCTCCTCCAGACACCATATTTCACCATTCAAATCTTCCAAAGAGTACTAAGCATTCCAAAATGGATTATCGAGCTGGTTAGTTGTATGAGGATTGAGGGCAACGTTTGATTAGAACAACACCCTTAAAACTACAAACTTTTGATCTCAACCATCTTCACAGTGTTTGAAATATCCCTCTCCATGATTTAATGTATTTCATTTATACTTCTTGTTGTCCATGTGCTCAGGGTTTGATCCCATTGACTATAACAGACCTTTAAGGGCTTTAATCCTATAGGTCTCTCAAACCCTCACTGTTGAGTTCTTGCCTTTATTATTTCACTACAGACTCCAACTGAAGAGAGAATGTTTTACAAGTTTCATACCATCTACAAAGATAATCATAGCTCTCATACACCTAGGCATTGGTCTATTCTCAAATATGTCCTCAAGTAGACTTGTAGACCACTACCTGAGTATCCTGACTATAGTTTGAGAAAGACCTTCACCTATTTGTTCTTCTAGTACTTTGATGGTCTCAAAAAATATTATAGAGTTATCCTTATCTATTTATTACCATCATATAATACCATTGGCCTCTTATGGCATCTACAAGTTTTTTATCTATCTTTTGTCTTCATACACAGGCCTAACTATGTGTGTCAAGAGTCTTTTGGCTATAGTTGACTGCAGGGGTTCAAATGAGTCTTGTTTGAATCACTTATTCTGATCATATTTTAGGTTTTATTGACTTATAGTGATTATTTTCACTTTCTTATTCACCTAAACCCACAATTCCACTATTATGAATTGCATATTTTTATTCAAACACGAGGGTTAACTAAATTTTCAAACAGGTCTGATTGTATGTTTATAGGCTAGCCTATGTATTGACATTTATCCCTCTTAGGTATTGGGTCCTATGAACACACTTCCTCCATTGACCTTAGAATTTTTCAAGAGCATAGAGCTTGCCTTATTTTAACCATGACTCCAACATCAATGCACACAAGTCTCTCTCGTGTTTTGCCTATATTTTACCTATAGGTATACATTGAAGTGTCTTTGGATTGAGGCCTATAATCATAATTCCTCTAGTGATACTGAACTTATCCATATGTAAGGAAAATATAATAACTTCACTCAAAAAATTTCAAACTCAAACTTTGATGTACATTTAATTGAATTTCACATAAAATGCAAACCTACAAGTCTATATACTTGTAGGTCTGCATTCCTCATGATTTAGGCCTTTATATAGTGCAAATATGATATTTTGATCCCTAAGAATGTTTTTCTATTGCCTTCTCACCTCTCTCATGAGGTCAAGACTCTCACTTTCCCCTGACAATGCAAGACAAGACTCTTTTGAAACCATCATGCAAGAAACATCAAAACATAATCTTAAAACATAGAACATGGATTCCATTAGATTACTGGTATGTATGGTGCCCAGATGATTAAATATCTCTAAATGAAGTGGTTAGAATGATGAAAAACATTTGAATATCCCCTGTTTATATTGAAATCTACAAGAACTTCAAAACCTTTATGTAAACTTATAAATTCAACTCATGAAGCTCTTTTGCTCAAACTCCAATGCCATAGGTACCACAATTGGTGAATAAAAATGTGAAATGTTCTCTCAGATCCCTCTAAACTCTTTGAAACTCCATTCATGCATCTAACCAGCCTGAAATGTCATTTCAAGGAGAGAAAATGAGCTTGTCAAGTTTGTAGATAGTTCTAGACCACCTTGTAATTTTTGAGATTGTTCATAAAGGATAGGGGATGGATTTGTAAACCAATGCCACAAATTTGAAGTTTATTAGGGCCCATTCTTATGGCAAAAATATCAATCCCTCTCTCTCTCTCTCTCTCTCTCTCTCTCTCTCTCTCTCTCTCTCTCTCTCTCTCTCTCTCTCTCTCTCTCTCTCTCTCTCCTCTCTCTCTCTCTCTCTCTCTCTCTCTCTCTCTCTCTCGTCCATACCATATACATGAAAATAGCCTTTGTAATATTGATAATGGAGTGATGGAGAGAAGGAAGAATTTTTTTTACTTTTAGGACTTGTATCTGAAATACCAACATGAATTTGACATGTGGGAGTTTGAAAGACACCCTTGAAACTATTTTCACCTGAATATGAGCTCTCATATCTATACAAGTGACTTAAAACTACCTGTTTGGAGTGATTTCCTATAAAATTGAAGTGATCTAACACCTATGACATACATGGAAGTTATAAAAACCATTCACAATCTTGGACAAGCTAGTTTTATAGATAATTCACTTTGGTTAGATTTAGAATACATGGAAGTTAGCCAAAAACACCTGTTTCTTCAATTTCTCTTACCTTAAAGTTCACAGATTACCTCAAACTTTCCAAACATGTGTGACATGTTTATTCAAAGTGATTAATATAATAATATGACTTTGAGGGGCCCCTAATAGCCTATGAAAACATTTTACCAACCCTTTTTCTCATCATGACATGACTAGGTTAGTCTAAGATAAAGACAAAGTATTACCTTAATTTTATCAGATTAACCTTAATTTATGGTAATAAGTTTTTAGAAAGACCAAATAATTAATGAAAAAGATTTGACCAAGATTATAATAAATGAAAAACAAGTTTTTGCCTATATGGTTTGAATTTTTGACCTTGAGGGTCAAAATTGGTCAATAAATTGGTGATTCATGGAGGTAACATGCATGTAATGCTTACTAGACTAGTAGCCTTGTCCTTCCATTAGGCAATAGAGTAACTTACACTCAAACTAAGACCAAATCAGACCTTGACCAAGATCAAAAAAAATAATTTAACCTCTAAACACAGACATGTGCTAGCTAAATACTTAGGGAAAATAAGACAAAATCAAACACTAGTATGTACAACTAATTTGAACTTTTCTTCTTCCTCTTGGGTCAAATGAGAAGTTTTTTGGATCCTTTACTTTATGAGGTGGAAAATAGAATGAGTCAAGCTAACTTTTAAACATTGGTCTTGTTGGCTTCATCCTCATGTTGATTACCAATCCTCTTGGCATGCTCTTAAGTGAAGCAACAACAACAAACCAATCACCTATGAAGATGAACTCATCTTGTGCTTCGAGATCCTTCTCATGATGTTTCTTGATGTTTGAAGCTACCTCAATCATGACCACCTCTTGGATTATAGGATAAAAATCACCTTTAGCTTCTAGAGACTCCATAAAATGAGGTATTTGATCTGGAATGGTCTATCGAGGATCCCCACATATTTCTCAAGCAAGAAAACAACCTCAATAACATCCTCAATCTGTCCAATAGGGGCTATAGGCCCTTGCATAGCCTCATATTCATTACATATATTTAGGTACTACCACCAAAGGTCCTCATCATTCTCTTGACCTCCCTCTTGAAGAGAGACAATTTGAAGTACATCCGTAGAAGCTTATTCTACCTTGCTCTTGTTATATATTTCCCTTCTTTCTCATTGAGAGCCATTTCAACTTCATTCAAAACCTTAGCTTGTTGGCTTAGAGAACCTTCAACATCAAGAACAACTGCAACTTCATCAAGGTTAGATGTAATTATATCTCGTTCTTGAATTATACTATCTTTTAAAATCTCATTTTTGAAATCTAAATTACCTCTTTCTTCCCCAAGTGGAGTAACAATGAAGTTTTCTTCCTCATACACACTTGAATTATCTTCATCATTTGCAACTATAGCTTGATCTTCTTCATTTACCTCCCATAGGACAGGTTCCTCTTCAAGAAGGGATATGGTGGGAAAGTGATGAATATGTTCATGAGTTGGCTTGTAGGGAGTATGATTTATGGTAAGTGGCTCATGAATTGGCTTGGGAATAAATGAACATTATTGTAACTTGAGACCTTGGGATGGAAGATTATTTTAATAACTCTTGGAGGGAGAGAAAATTCAGATGTGATATAAGTGATTCATTATTCTCAACAACCATCTCGTCCTTATCATAGCCATCTCAAGGTTCTTAAATAGAGGTGACTTGTTTCTAGCATTCTCAACTAGGACCTCTTTCTTGTCTAGAAATCCTTCTTGGATAGAGCTCTAAGATGGAAAAGTTTTAGGTTATTGAGGAGAGGGAAATGGGGCTTGAATAGGCTCAATGTCCTCTTGGACTTCATTCTCATATTATTATTTTGATTCAAGATCTACTATTTTCAATTCCAAAGCTTCAATTTGCTTATTTATACTCCCTTTGAATAACTCTTCTTGAGGGTGGTTAATGGCTTCATGAGGATATGGATCATAGAAAGGTTGATAAGGACCACAAGAGGGATCATGACACATCTAATCCAGCTCTCTTTATTTCCTCTCCCAAGTTCATCTTCTTAAATACAAATCTACATAACTCATTCCTCTCTAATGGATCATTATATGTAGCTACAAAAAACCCAATCACTTCCTCATATTTATAAGTTGAATAAACATTTTTTGCACATGTTAGTAATTTGATCTCTATCTCATCCATTTAATCTTGAAAATGAGGTTATTAATATGCATTATCATGGCCACATGGAGTAAGTGTAAAATCATCATATAATTGATATGGTTCACAAAGAGGATAAGAGTGATGTTCTTGATAGTAAGGAGGGTAACAAGATTGATAAGGCTACTGAAGTATATAGTTGGCATCATATTGAGGTTGATAAGAAATACTATAGGACTGATATGAACCATCATACTACTGGTAAGACTGATTATGGAACTGATAAGGCTCATTATAGGACTGATAGAGAGTACCATAGGCTTGAGATGCCTCATCAACTTTAAAGAAATTGAGATCTACTTCAAACTCAGCCATAAAAACCTCATCAAGATAATTAATTTAAAGTAATACTTACTTTAAACAAGTGTTCGAGCTGCTAGAACCAACTGATTGAGCATGGAATCACCATTGATGTTTTAAATACCTTAAAAGGTTGATATGTAGAAGGACAACACCAATAATCCTTTAACTATTTTGGACCTTAGTCCCACCAGGCATGTCAAAACTATTATAGCCCAAATTTTTCACCCTTGGAAGGTAGTTAAAGCCTTCAAAATTTGGTATAACATGGAGACAATGCTAGGCTATGGGTGACTTAATGTTGGATTAAATATCTAGGTTAAAGGGATAGCTCCCTTGATGTATCACTTAAACTCATCTACTAATCTACCAATTTGTTAGGAAAAGAGAGAGAAACCTACTCTAATGTAGGTGATGAACCAAATAGTTTGATGACTATCAACCAACTACAAGTGCACATAAACCATGAGACTAACCTAAAACAAACACTACTCTTAATCTACCTCTATATGTAAACAATTCATTATGGAGGTAGTATAAGATGTTTAGGATAGAAAGACTGGTCAAGAGTTAATATAATGGCACTAGTGGATAACAAACTCATTCAAACTTCAAAATTCACTTAAACACTTCACAAGACTTACAAAAAGGCTTTTAAACTGAATATAAATGCTAGAGAAGGACAACATACTAACAAAACTAAGCTAATCACTTGATAAGATTAAATAGTCATGCACACACATTGAAACCAGTCAAAGGAGGAGGTAAAACATTATTTTATCATTGATCAAAGGCTTAAAAATGGGAAAGAATTTTCCATAGCTAGGTGGAGGATATATACATAGCCTATCAAGGCTCAATTTATAGAGAACTGAGAGAGAAGAAGAGAGAAGGGTGTAGGAGAGAGAGGTGAAAAGTGTATTTTAAGGGAGTTACAATAAATAAGTAGATAAAAACTTTCTCATCAAGTCTCTAAGGACAAGTGTTTATCTCTTGAAGATTATTTCTTCTTCTAAGTGGTGTAGGAGTTTCAAACTTTACTTGAAACGTTACACTTGCTCTTCAAAACTGCCCTTTGTCTTGGCTTGTGAGATGACAAGTGGCCTCATTGATTATAAAGTCATGTTTAAATTATCTTTATCTACTCTTTACACCTTTCATCTTCTTATGAAACTCATAAATTTGACCTTCCAATGATGATTACACCTCTTAGGTGTCTGGAAGCCCATTTGGCCTTATTATGCCTCACCTTTGCTTATAAGTGTCAAATATTGAATTCATCTTCACCAAGGAAATATTTCTCCATGAGAGGAATTTTCATACCTTATAAAACCTGAAACAACTCATTTATAAACCTCAATTACTCACCAATACCTTTTTTTACACCAAAAGCTCTTAATATAACCCAATTCCTTGTAACCTTAAAAACATGCAAGCCTTCTTGTGTAGAAGAATGTACAAAGGTTATTGGAAAAATAAAGATATTTTTGATCACCCAGTATCCCCTTACATATCCATGCCAAATTTTAAGACCTAAATCTGAGTGAAAGTACACTTATTATCCCATTTTCCCTCTCAAATTACGTCTCCATTAGCCCTTTAGGCCTAGAAATTGAGTTATGGCTCAAACTATCTCTCACACATGTGAAACCTCCAAGCAGTGTTTGATTCACTTTATGCATGATCTGACCATGTTCCATGCCAATTTTTTCTCTTGAAACCTTGTATGGATATGTGAACCATGAAATGGTCAAAACCCTAGTCTAGGTGCTCAAACAAGCTTGAAAGGCCTTTAAAGTGGTTTGCCAATAAATTTTTAGGTTATGATGCTTGGAAGAGGTTTTTTGAGGTGTGAAAAATCTTATGACAACTCCATATACTAGAAAAGAGCTCTTATCTTGTACTTCATAAGCTTGAGACAGGCTTCTTGACTAGAAAACTAGTGCACTCTCACCTTGTGACCTCACTTGATGATTTGCAGAGTTTATATACCTCTATATGAGACCTAAATAGGTGTGTGTATGATTTCATAACCTTTATTAAGTCTTTATATACCTCTTTATTTTGTTTTGAAACCAATCCTTACCTTATTTCTTCATAAAAGAGCCTTCAACCAAGCTTTTAAGTAATTTCATACACCTATACCTTCAAATGCACTATCAAGTGTGTCATTCAGGTGTGTTTGGGAGTTTTGAGGATTATTTAGATCATTTACCATCCACACTAGTCCACCTAAATGCAATAAAATCATCCTTTGTGTCATTGGGTCCTTTAGGAGGGTTTAACAAGGGTTTTATAAGCTTACAATCTTAACGGTGGTTCATAAATCACATGGGACTAATCCTAATAAAAATACCATAAAGTGGGATTAAGGAGACCCCTTCAAAATATCGTATGATCGTGTAAACTCTCCATGCACTTCTAAGAAATAAAAGATGACCTTTGAACTCTTTATCAAGGCAAAAATAGGATTTGGTGAGACCTCCAGTCTTAAAGATGGTTCATACAGGTATGAAATTGATAGGTTGAAACAATTCCAAGAATATAAGGTTAGAGATCTTATTTATCTCCTCCAAACACCATTCATCACCATGCAAATCTTTTAAAGGGTACTGAGCAATCAAAAATGGCTTCTTAGGCTGGATAGTTGTACGAAGACTAAGGGCAGGTTTTGATGAGAATAATACCCTTAAAACTATATTTTTTTGATATCAACCATATTCATGGTGTATAACATATACCTTTCCATGATTTAATGTTTTTCATGTTGTCCATGTGCTTAGGGTTTGATCCCATTGACTATAGCAGACCTCTAAGGGTTTTAATCCTATAGGTCTCTTAAACCCTCACTGTTGAGTTTTGCCTTTATTCTTTCACTACAAACTCTAGTTGAAGAGAGAATGTTTTACACATTTCATACCACATCCCAAGGTAATCCTAACTCTCCTACACCTATGCATTGGTCTCTTATTAAATATGTCCTCAAGTACACCTATAGATCACTACTTGAGTATCCTGACTGTAGTTTGAGAAAGACCCTCACCTATTTGTTCTTTTGGAACTTTGATGGTTTCAAAAAATGTTAGAGAGTTATCCTTATATGTTTCTTACCATCCTATAAGACCATTTACCTCTTATGGCATCTAAAATCTTTTTCTCTCTTGTCTTCATACATAGGCTTAACTGTGTTTGCCAAGAGTCACTTGGCTGTAAGTGATTGTAAGGGTTCAAATGAGTCTTGTTTGAATCACTTCTTCTGATCGTATTTTTGGTTTTATTGACTTATAATTATTATTTTGAATTTATTTTTCACCTAAACCCATAATTCCACCATTATACATTGCATATCTTCATTCAAACATGAGGGTTAACGAAATTTTAAAACAAGCCCGACTGTAAGTTTATAGGCTAGCCTATGTATTAACATTTACCCTTCTTAGGTATTGGGTCCTATGACCACACTTCCTTTATTTGACTTAGAATTTTTTGAGGGTAGAGATCCTAACTTATTTTCACCATGACTCCAACTTAAATGCACATAAGTCTCTCTCATGTTTTGCCTATATTATGGTTGTAGGAATGCATTGAGGTGTCTTGGGATTAAGGCCTGCAGTAACACTTCCTCTAGTGATCCTAATCTTATCCACATGTAAGTAAAATACAATAACTTCAATTTTTATGTTTTCAAACTCAAAATTTGATGCACATTTCATTGAATTTCACATAAAATTTAGACCTACAGGTCTACATACATGTAGGTCTACATTCCTCATGTTTTAGGCCTTTATATAGTGAAAACATGATCTTTTGAGCCCTAATAATGTTTCTATATTGCCTTATCACCTCTCTCATGAGGTCAAAACTCTCAATATCCATTGACAATGCAAGATAAGACTCTTTTAAAGCCATCTTAGAGGAAACATCAAAACATAGTCTTCAAACATAGAACATAGATGACATTAAAGGACTAATACAAAAGGTGCCTAGATGATTCAATATATATAAATTAATTATTTATAATTATTAAAAACATTTAACTATCCTCTATATACATTTAAATCTACAAGAACTTCAAAACCTTGGTGTAAACCTATAAATTCAACTCATGAATCTCTTTTGTTCAAAATCTAGTATCACACGTGCCGCAATTGGTGAATAAAAATGTGAAATGATTTTTTATACCCCTCTAAATTCTATAAAAATCCATTCATTCTTCTAACCAACCTAAAATGTCATTACAAGGAGAGAAAATGAGCCTGCGGGGTTTGTAGGCAATTTTAGACCATCCTAGAGTCTTAGAGATTGTTCATAAAGGAGAGTGGATGGATCTACAAACCAATGCCAAAAATTTAAAGGTGATTATTACCCCTTCCTTTGTAAAAATATTAGACCCTAAATATTTCTCTCTTAGCTATACCATCCACATGAAAATAGCCTTTGTAAGCTTTCCAATGGAGTGATGGAGAGAAGGAAGCATTTTTTGTACTTATAGGACCTATACCTAAAATCCAAATATGAATTTGACCTATGGGAATTGAAAAGACACTCTTAAAACTATTTTCCCTTGAAGATGAGCTCTCATGTCTGTACAAGTGACTTAAAATTGCCTCTTTGGAGTGATTTCATACAAAACTAAAGTGATCTGACATCTCTGACATATATGGTAGTTATAAAACTCGTTCACAATCTTGGATAAATCTATTTTTATGGATCATTCACTTTGGTTAGCTTTGGCATACATGGAAGTTAACCAAAAACACCTTTTTCTTCAATTTCTCTTACCTTAAAGTTCACAAATTACCTTAAAATTTACAAACATGTGTGACATGTTTATGAAAAGTGATTAAGACAATAATAGGATTTTGAGGGGACCCTAATAACCTATGACAACATTTGACCAACCCTTTTTCTCACCATGACATTACTAGGCTAGTTTAAGATAAAGACAAAGTATTACTTTAATTTTATCAAATTAACCTTAACTTATGCTAATAAGGTTTTATAAAGACCTTTTGAGAACCAAATAAGGCATGACAAAGCTTTGAAAAAGATTATAATACATGACAAGGAAGTTTTTGCCTATAGGGGTTGACATTTTGACCTTGGGGGTTAAAATTGGTCAACATGTAGAAATGCAATTGCGAGCAAAGTATATGAATGTGATATTATTATTTAGGAATGACATATGACCATTATATACATGATTATAATACCCTATAACCAACCCTAAACTCTAAGATGATGTATCAGTTAGGCCAATATAGTTGGCAGATGTCAGTTGGCATAATACAATATCGATCGGGTTGATACAATATAAATGTCATAAAATACACTTAGAAAAGTATTGGGCTAGTCGATAAAATATAGGAAGGATAAAGGCACAAAAAAAATGGTATTGACCAAGTTGCTATTGTAGGATACTAGGAAGTTATCAAATATGGATAAGAAGTAAATGAAAGGGATAGACAGATGTTAGGTATGTGGAGCTAAAAGCTTCACCATGGAGCATAGACAAACAGGTTCGGGTCTACACAGACGCCGGCGTCGGTCAGGAGCGACCGACGTCGGTCAGTTGCAGTTCAGAGGCGCCGACGTCGGCAGTATGGTCGGCTGGCGACGGTCACAGGCGAACAGACAGGAACCGATGTCGGTTACCTGCGTGTCCAGAAAGCTATTTCCGAGGACAGAAGCGAGTGTTTGCATGATGAGTTTGAGTTGTAGACTCATGCTCGCGTCTCTACTGTTAGCAATGTTATTTTTAGAGCCCTTGTTGAAGAGGCTTAACTGTTTGTTGTAAGAGCATGCTTAAGTTTCCTATTTCTATATGTAGGAGAGATCTTCTAAGCTATTGTATGATGATGATGAAGTGTATGAGAGTGTAATTGAGTACTAGTAGAACATTGTGAATGTTTGAAGGACTGTACTTTAGTGAGAGCTCTTGAGGAATAGAGATCTAGTGAGAGATCTTGTGTGCATCTGAGAGAGGTGTGGAAGAACAAAGTTCTTCATTTGTATTCCTATTGTAAAGAGTTTTTAATACAAGTTTTCAGGGTGTTTTCTTGTATATCTTGTTCTGTGCTATTTATCATTTCAGTTACTTATCTATCTGATTATTTCCGCATTGATTGCTTTCTTAAGTGTAATCCATTGTTGGTTGATCCCCAACAACAGATAGAGATTTAGAGAAGGTTAGTTTGATGCTTATAATAGCGTAACATGATAGAAAGCCAACATCTCTCACAATATACCACAAGTCAATCCCAATCCATTCCCTGTTCACCCTTTAAGGCATACACTTAGGGAGATTGATGCATCAACAAGCTGTTATAAGAGAAAAAGCCAATAAAGTGATAAAGTGAAAATATTGTGTATACATATTGTATTTACACCAAAAAAAAAATTAAGTTATTATAATAATTATTTTAATTTTTATTTATTTATTTTTAAATAAGACATAATTAATAATTTAATTATACTCTTCACATAAAATATATTTATATTTAAATATAAACAAGTTGTACTTTGGTACCCTTAGGTAGGTCCATTGATTTAATAAGTGGAGTGAGGCAAATAGGACCTAGACCATGTCCTTGGGTGTATGAATATTTTACACTGCTAAGTAATAACTTGGTTTTCAACATAATAATAACTTTTATTATTATTTATTTCATTCAATTAATATACATATTATTCCACTTTTTGAAAATAACATTATAATAATGCTAGATATAAATATTTATACTAAATAAGATATTGTAAAACTACACACACACATATTTACTGCACTCGGTGGTATTTACAAATGAGGCCCAAGTCAAAATAATAGGTTAGAGTTAGACAAATTATTTAGATAAAAGGTCAAACAATTTTATATGACCTAAATGGTCTTTATCATTTCACTATGTGTAGATTTTAATATGTAGTATTAAGTACTTGACAATGATAAACTTGACACACATTTATAATGCATGTCTTGAACACACAAACAAGGTTCTAATCCACCATTTTATCACACTCATATGCTATCTTCTAAGTTTGATCCTTCTATTCTATTGTTACACACCTACAAGAAACTCACTATCTATTTCAAACTTGATATCTAGACCCTTAGTTCAATCCATCTGTACACAACTCACTTCTATTAGTTTTGGTCAATATCACTAATCAATATTGACTTGATTTGGTTGGAATTGACCCTTTCATATCAATGGTTAATTTTTAAAATCAAACCTTTTATTAAGGTCAACACATTTTCTTAGTGTGTTGGTGGTGTGAGAAATTACCCACTATGAATCATATATAAACAAATCAAGGTCGCATTCAAAAGGGACATGACACTTATCTGGTATGCATCTATACATTATTCACATTGAGAAAATCTACCCCATTCTTCCTAAATTATGAATCTATCACTAGGAGTAGTCACAATCCATGTCTGAAGCATACTAAATCCAAATTGAACCAAACATTATCAAGTATCAAATCCAAATAATTAGTTGCATTCATATAGTAAATGAGCTCAATTACACAATCACACAAGGTGGGAGAACTATAAATAACTTGATTTTGATCCTCATATTATCAGATACATAGGCAGAGATCAATCATTAAATGGAGGTGATTAGAGACAACTCAGACCATTCCACTTTCCCAATTTTTGTAGGTTTCTATATCTCACAAGCACACCTAGGGTTTCAAGGTACTAAAGGAGGTTAATTTTTGTAGTTATACATATAATCAAGGTTTGGTAACCTACTTATAGAGTATATAAATATAGGTGAAAGTAAATTTATGATCACAACCCCTCATTTATGTACAAGTTAGTATCGACCTATACAATGAAAAAGTGACAAGTGATATTGAGCCAAATCCAACAAAACTGACCCCACACACATAGACGTATAGTTCATGAACTAGATAAATGACAGGATCACTTCAATTTATTTCTAATTTCATAACATAGCCACAATTATATATTCAACCAAAAAATCTAATTACTTATCCCTTTATTTTATTTACTATATTTAACATATGCCACTTATCAAATCATTACAATCAATTTTAATATTTTACATTCATATGTATGCTTGAATGCCATATCTTAATATTTGCATTACATTTCAAGTTTACATCCTATTATAGATGTAAAATCAAATTAGGGTTAAACATATTAGTGAACCCATACACCGAGCAAACTATGTCAAACCCTAGGTATCCCTTAGGGTTTCATCTTCCTAGGGTTTCAAATTTTAGACAGAGGTTTTCTCATATCTTAATTTTATTCATTTATGTTCCCTTTGATTTTAGGGGTCATCCTTTTACTTATATCATTTAGTATTATAGGGTTTTGTGAACTTTATATGATTAAGCAATCCCAAAACCCTAGTCAATCTCCACCTATGGCTTCTTCTACTTTGGCCCAATCATTTTTTGAATGATTGAATACAAATTGGCCCACTACTATTTTAGATTGAGAATCTAAAAAAAATTTGGATGTATAGGAAAAGGATCTGGAAAATATGCAAAAGGTATTATTCATCCCAATAAAACATCCACTCAAAAAGGAAAATAAAGCCTTGGATACATATCACATTTATAAATTAAAAAGACTAAAATTAATAATGAAATCCCAAGCCTTTCTCAAATCATATTGTTGCAACATCCAATCTAAGTTGCCTATTGTTACCACTAGACACCAAATGGAATGCATGAATCCTTTTCTTCCTCATCCCCATAGATTTTAAGGTTTCACTATCTACCATCCCATTCCCACTATTCACCCATGGATTATTTTAGATTTCACAATCAAGGCAATCAACACTAGATGAGGTAGGGTACCCCATAATGTGTGATAAAATAAAGGTAGCCAACATGTTCCTCCTTAATCCCCTCCACCTCCCACATATCCTCTTAACAAAATTTTTTATGCATATTGAATCTAAAAATGCTTATAATGTTCAATCTTTATGATATACTAAGACCCCCACCACTATTTACGCTTAATCTACATCTTCACCCTTAGTTACACATTTCATATCCAACCAAAGTGTGGGGAAAACATAAGATTTCCATAGGTTTATATGCTTATTCTTACATAGGGTACATATTCCTATCCCATGATGACTATGAATATTACATCACCAACCTCACCTAATGCGCGTTCCCTTGATCAGACTATTACATATCTACATGCTAAGCTTTTGCAGTTAGAACAAGGTGCATCTAGAGTTAAGCATTCATTCGCCTCGCATGCCTTAATTCATAATCCGTTATGCCCTGAGATAGCAACTTATACTTTACCGATAGGTTCTTTATCTCCTAATCTCCCACTATATGAAGGTAATGATGATCTAAAACAACACCTTAGATCATTCCATGTAACATGGTTGAATTACACAAATAATGACAAATCATTAACCAAGTTATTTCTAATAAGCCTCAAAGATTATGCTTGTGATGGTTATATGAAATTCCACTCCAATCTGTGAGAGCATTCAACCCTTTAGAAAATCAATTTCTAATTAATTTTGTAATCAAATCAATGAAAATTTATCTTATGCTTAGATTGCCAAGATTACACAAGAACCCAATGAGCCTATCCATGATTGTGTCTTTTCTTATAAGATAATGCTTGGCAAAATGAAAAGTTTTATGCTTGATAAGGAATTACAAAACATGTTCAAATAATTTTTGTTTTCCCCTTTACATGAGTCCATCATGTTCAAGCAATTTCAATCATTTGATAATTTATGCCACACAGTCAAAGAGCCAAAAATTAAGTTCCTTGCCATGTACAAACTTCATCATGTCTCTAATCCTTCAAGTGAAAAGGTTCAACATAATCAATATTATAAGTCTAAAGGAAATGATAATAAATATAAGGCAAAAGAAATGGTTAATATAGTGGCACAACAAGATAGCAATAATGACTCAGATCTCTTCTTTGACTCCTTTCACCACCATAATATACATATATATATATAAGAGTAATCCATAAATATACATGGCTTATAATGTGCCTAATGTTAACAAACTTTGTATGAATATTGGATCCTCTAAACCTATGGTGTCTAACACAACTATTTTGGATCAAATTAACATCATGAAGGAGCCTTTAGAACATATATGTCTATACCATAAATTCTGGGCATACTAGTGTCAACTACATATCTAGTTCTCCACCCACTTTGTCTCAAATGAGGGTCCAAAAGTAATAAAATCTATAATCATTGGGTCAAACGCTTCTCATTAGACCAATATGTCTCTAAGCAAAATTTTAAGGAACATGATTCATAATGAGATGATCATGTTACCTCTTCCATGTCCTACATGAAAATTCAAATATTATTGTGCTTATCATAGAATGCAAGTACATTGTATGTGTAATTATTGGATATTGAAAAACAAGATACAAAACATGGATAAACAAGAAAGCAAGTTCCTAAGAAGGAAATTTGAAAGCAATATGTTCTTAAAAACACTAATGGTACAAATATGACTTCTAAATATTTAAACACTATATCATGCAGTGAGAACAATGAAAATGGAAATACTACAAAATCTATGAGTGCACCCCCTAGTCAAGAGTAAAAAGAGGAAACCATATGTTTTGATGGTACTAAAGTGATGATACTTAATCCTCCTAAAATCCAAAATATGATGCAAACTCCTTATAATGATGAACATAAAGAAAGTGAATATGAACAAGGAAACTCAATTTCATTATATGAAATAGTTAATTATACATATATTAATACAAATACAAAAGATGTTGGAAATGACATGATGGATGTTTTTTATAATCCTAAGGATTGGTAAAATAGTGATGAAGTCAATCAAGTTAATGATATTCAAAATAATGATACATTAATGAATTCATCTGATATTAAACATGAACATTGCTTGGGAGATACAAGACCTACAATAGGCATCCCATCGATGATCTCTTTGATTGGCAGGAATCTAATCCATTGTACATAGATTCTTAAGGTCTACTTGATTCTATACATTTTAAAAATAGTTTCAAATATTTTAAAAATACTAAAAAAAAATCCAATAAAATGCATAATTTTTTTAAATATTAAAAAAAAATCATGACTTGAGCATGACATGATTACTAGAATACGCTATTTACATATGTTATTTATAACATGTTTGGTAGATAACATATTCTTTCCATACACACATGTATTTCGTGGTATATGAGTGTGATGTAGGACATACATGTACACATGGACATATAGATGTGGGACTTTCCTCTACCTAGTGGCCATGTCAATGTTGGGGGCATCTTATTCCACAGGTTTCACTATTATAGGTTATATCATTCTATAGTCTTCCACCATGTTAGTTATATAGAGTGCTTACACATCTCTTACCAGTTACTCATATCTTACATTTCTCTTCATGGATGTGTTATTATACTATGAAGCTACATTGATACATACAAATGGTTGACTAGTTTTTACTTGTTCTATGCTCCTTTGATGTTGTTTTTATTTTGCATGATATGCTACTTTGTGCTTGTCTATTGTGTGTGGCCATATGGCCATGTTTGTGAAATATTTATGTCTCTTGCTTGTGGTCCTTTATCTTATTTGATGTAATGATTTTATGTCCCTTATTTACAACATCTTTATGTCCCTTGTGTGTGGCCCTTGGCCTTTTTTTCCACATCTTTATGTACCTTGTATTCATCCCTTGGCCTTATGTGTGATGCTAACACTTGAGATTTTTGTGCTTGTTGAGCTTGCTAAAATTGAGTGGTGCCATGATACATATCATGCACTGTCACTAGTAGTATTATTTAGTTATCCTACTACTATGTGTTTCATTGATACATCTATCTATATATAACACTTATATGCCCTATTTTGCATATGTTACATATATGCATCGATAGAAATACATTATGTTGATTACATGATCTCCATATGTTCACATGATTATACATGATGTTATATTCATACATGACATGATACAAGTAACTCTTCTTTTGAGATAAGTGACTTACATGACATATCTCTATTTCAAAAGGGGGGATTATAATGGGCTTGCCATAAAGAAATTAACCTCCATAAACATAAATCATACTAGAGTATAAATTTTTGTATATTCAGAATGGTTTAGATATCAGTTGGTTTAGTTAATTGACAAATATTGGCACACCAATATAGACTATGGGGGAATATGCCATGTATATGCACTCAATTTACAAATAATTGATTACAAATTTATATACACTTGGTGTATATGCACATAATTTACATGAAAAAATGAATTACAAATTTCCACATACACATATATTTGAGATACTTGTTCTAAACTTTAGCATATAGATGCATAACACTCTATATCAATTGGTATAGATTCAGGGGGCATGATACTAGTTCATGTATACACATTTTTATAGTCATGGGGCATGATATTGGTTCATGCACATATACATTATCATAATTTATAGTGTAATGGCAAATAGTTTTTATTATACTTCACACTTATCATATATGCATTCATGATGGGGGCATGCAAATTATTCATTCTCTTTTGATCATGCATTTTATTCTACATTTATCAAACTTAAGTAAATATGTAAAATCAAACATGCATTCATGATGGGAGCATGAACATTGTTCATTCTATTTTGATCATGCATTTTGTCTTACATAGATTAAACTTGAGCAAACATAAATGAAACTATACAATTGAATATTTAAGTCATCTATAGTTGTTGATTTAGTTTCTTTGAGTAGACCTATCATGTGGTTCTCTCATTCTTTCATGATTAATTATTTGGGTTAGTATATTACGTAATTCTCCCTGAATTCATGAGTGTTGGGACATGTCTTCCCAACCCGAGATCCTCCATAATTGTATAACTTTGGGGGAAAGTCACTCCAACTCTCTAAGTGCTTCAACAAGTAAGCATAAGTTTATCCAAAGATTCATTAAGGAAGCATCATCTTCAACAAGTTACAATGGCATCATGGTTTTCACCAACACACGAGTGTACTCTTATCTCCATTATTTAAAATTTCAAAAATCTCATTTCAAATTAAAATTTTCAATCCATGGAAATTTACTGCACATGATTATAAGTTTTGATATTGAGTGACTTATAAAATTGGAGCTTCATACCAAATACAAAGTGTATTGTACACATTCATATACATTTTTATCCTTTTACTCTAGCAATTCCACTACTAAAAAAAAATGAGGCATTTGTAGATACTAAAATTTGGTATTAAGTACTTGATAATGATTAATATGTCATAAAATTATCACACATGACTTGAGCACACTATAGATACTAAATTTGAATTATATAACACCTCAGTCTTATACACTTGGAAAAGACTATCATGGTTGTAACCTTCATCTTTAAGAGCTTTTCACTGCTAAAAGGCTCACATCCGCTATCCCTTTGTGCCAAATTTATTATCTCTTAGTCTGAATATATGTTATTCTGATGACCATGCCTTCTTTACTATGCAAAATTCTCTAAACCTAATCATTATACTTCTCTGCTAGTTTTGGAGTTATAATTATTTTCTAGCTTCCTAAACACTTGCATCCCAACCAGAAGCTTAAGTTGATGCAAGTGTCCATTTTCCAACAAAGTTTACAGTGCCCAAAAGTTATCTAATTTAAAAATGTAACATATCCTTATAGTCATCCTAAGTGAATTAGTGTCAGATATTTTCAAAAGGAATTGATATATATATATATACACACAAGATCAACCATAATTTCTTTCTCTCCTAGAAAATACTAAAAACTCACAAGGTAACTTACAAAGAAGCACTCAGTCAAGAATTCAAGTGAGAAAACTTGACTTAATAATCCTTATTTCAATATCAATCATAAGAGTAGTATCCCCACAGGACTGAAGTATTGAATGATCAACCCATGAGCTATATTTATCAAGTTACAAGCTAGATCACTATATGTACTTACTTATCACCCATTACATCCTTATGCACACACAATCCAACACCTAAAGGAAAAATACACATGTTTAAGGCCCTCTTTAGAGTATTGGATATGTAGGCAGTGCCCTTTTTCATAGGGGTCCTTGGGGTAACTCCACATTGTGTGCCTACTAACCCATCTTTCTCACAATCACTTCAAGTGTGAAGAATCTAGGGTTTGATAATTTGACAAAGAGTGACAACATGTGTGTATGATATGTATACATAAGAATAATGGTGATAAAAAATCCACAATGATTCAGTTAGTCACATGCATATCCATTTAGTATTTCATACAAGACACCTACATCTGGTTTAGACACCAACATTAATGCAATTGTCCAAATCTGATGTAAGCATATGAGGCCATAAAGTGTAAAATTCTAGAATCTGATGACTATTCCAATATCATGATCAAGTCCACTTATAGCTTGTTCAGCCCAGATAAGTATGCACATAGTAAATTGGATTAGTACTCTTATTTTCAATTCATCTCAATATCAATTAAGAGTTCTAGTTTTTATTTTTAGCATATCTTAGTATTTAAAATCAAAATATTATTTATTTGAGTTTTCAAATTAATTGGTCTGCTATAGATCTTTTTTATCATCATTATGCTTATAAATTTATATATTTTTAACCCTAGATACCCCATATCATCAATTTAGGGTTAAACATTTGGTGAACCTATCTCTTTATGTAAACCCTAGCTTTTCCTAGGCTATTCAACCTTTTGAAGTTTTTCATTATTGTATTTTTTTAGATTTACTCTATCATTTGTATGCAACCTAGGTGTATCCCTAGATTAGTTGGTATTTATATTGAACACTTATGAATTCCTCATTATCCAACTAAGATGGATTAAAATAATGAATTAACAAATCCTATACCTATTGAAGATGCCAATAATGAAACATAACCACATGCTGAAGAGGTTAACATAGAAGATGATTTTGATCATGAAAACAATGAATCTAATGAAAATAATGAACATGAAAAAATAGAACAAGAACAAGTACAAGCTATTAATATTTTTTGAGAACATATCTATAAAAACCCAAATTATCTTGATGAGATCCTCAAAATCATATTAGAAACTAAAAAATCAAAAAGCATATATGAACAACTATGTGTATTTATTGATCATGATATTAGATCTTTGGGACATCCCCATATACCAATAACCCTCCCATTGAGCACATCGTCACTCCATACTTCTAATGGAGGCATAAGTTATGTGTTTACACCATTATTCTAAGAAAAAAATCTTTTTATTGCTACGTCCTACATGGGAAACATTGGCCCTTCAATCTAATCACCAGTTTTAATGCCTATATAAACTACAACTATGGGTACACCTCCTTTGGTGACATATTAGACTTCAAAACTTAGTGATCAAAATACAAGATCTTGTACAAACTATTGAGTATTGTCATTGATGTCAATGGTACATCTTACACGAGGTTGTTGTTTTTGAGAGAGTGTGCCTAATTGGTAGTGTGTTGATATGACAAAAGGCATTGATGGCATGTTGTATTTGAAAGATGTTGTCATGACAGAGAATTTGAAGGCAAATAAATCTTTATGGTTACATGAAGGTATAGATATTTAAGTAGCCTAAGCCTAGTCATGGCATGAAAAGACCTTGTAATAAGGTATGAGCATGGTGGCTTGGTGAGATGAGTGCACATAGGCATGGGTGGTTGCATGAGGTTTCTTGATCATGTATGAGAGGCATTAGATCACTCATGAGAGTCTCAGGGTGAGCCGATAGGGGTAGGACCTTTAGATCAAGTCTGTACCTAGACCACTCTAGACCTTACTTGGCCTAATGAGGTATCATGATCTATTGTCAAGGCATGTCAAGTATGTATGGAAGTGTTTAATAATGAGAAAGGTTGCTTTAGTATGTGAGTGATGTGGAGATCACATAGAAAGAGACATGAAGGTCACTTTTAAGGCCTAATGTGATTTGTAGGTCAAGGTCTAGTGAGCAAAGAGAGAGAATATGGCCTAATGAGGGGTCATTATTAGATTTCAATGTGTTTGAGATCATGCAAGAATTTTCAAAAGTGAGGAATGTTTTTTCAAGTTTGTTCATGTAGTTTGAGGTCATAGTTTGAAGGACAAGACATGAAAATTGTTTTTAAGGTGTCTCAAGTGCTTGGAATGAAGGGTTTTCAACCTGGAAAAGATTTTCTTATGCTCATTAGCTTGTCAAAAGTTTGCATGGGAACATAATATATTAATTGTATATGGGGAATGGTCCTAGATCAAAATTACAAACATTTTTTTTGGATTGAGGGACTATGCTTTATAAATGATTGTTAAGATAGAAACAAGTTTAAACCTTTTTAGAACCCTAATAAGGACCCGATGTTGAAGATGTTGATAAAAAGTGTCCATAATGGATTGGTATGATTAGGTAATCTATTTTAAGTTGTGTTCAAATCTCCGAGACACCTCTAGGTGTGATTGAGTAAACCCTACAAAAAAGTGATAATTTCTCAAATATTTATTGTAACAATCAGAGTTGACCAAGTCAAAATATGAAAATAGATGGAGGATGAATCTTGGGACTCATTTTTCATGTCTATAAAGGTTTATATATATGTTATATCCTTAAAGTGTGCTAAACCCTTCATCCAAGTTAGCCATTGACTAATAAGCCTAATGGTGAAAACAATGAAAAACTTGGGTAATAGTGAGAAGATGATTATGAATGTGTCATCATGATAGAATGATGAAACCAAGTGCATGGAGATGTTTTTTTGGATTGGTATGTCATATTAATGCTTGGTATAAATATTTAAAGTTAGGTATGGTGGTAAAAATGAAGAAGTCAAAATGGTTTATCTGACTCAGTGAGATCTGTGTGTAGTGAGGTCAACAAATTGGTCTGTAAGACCAATAGTTTTCACTAGACCACATGAAGTTTATATTTTAAGATGGTATATATATTTTATAGGTTAATATAAATGAATAATAAGTCATTTAAAATGTATATACAGGTGTTGGAGGTCTAAGTCACCGTGATTGGTCTTTGAGTAAAATTGACAGTTCTGAGTGAGCAAGTTGTAGGAGTGTTTTTGACTTATGTGATGAAGTATAATGCACTTAATGAAATTATTAAGGTATTTTAGGTTATGTTTATGTTATTTATTTTCATAATTTTGTGGCTAAATAATATATTATCTTTATTTTTTCAAGACAGACCTTTTTATGTGTATGAAGGTCTAATGTGAATAATACTAATGGTGTGCTTCAAGTGGTGGTTGGAGCTAGAAAGTGTCATGGACATAAGATGATATTGGTGGGGGTATATTTGAATGGTATATTAATTTTTTGTAATATGTGTGGAATTTTAAAGTGTTCCAAGGAGATCAAAGGGTAACATGTACTAATGAAGGCCTAATTGAATTAGGTCTTCTTAAGACCTAAAAGAGGTTTTGGTATTTTAAGTTGAGGATGACCTATTGTAATGATTTATTAATGTATGAAATATGTTATAAGACATATTTTATGGGTAATAAAAGTGTGCAAGTGTGTATGGCTAACCAAGAGGTGTATGAGCTAAAGGATTGTATAAGAACAAGGCCTACTTGACTAGTTAGAGAGTGAGTGAGAAAAAGTGAAGGAAATAACACTTTAAATAGCTTGAGGAGGTATTTTATAGCATAATAGGGGTATATAAAAACTATAATTAAGATATAATATGGGAAATTTAGATGAATATCAAGGTCATATGACCTAATTTGTCTTGAAGAGACCTAGTTGAGCAAAAAAGCCTAGAAGGCAATTTGAGAGGGATAAAAGAGTGAAAAGAGATAAAGAAGGTGATCATCATCTATTTTGTGAGAAACAAGGTTTTATAAATTTTATCAAAAGTTTTATGTGGCTGATTTAGTGCTGAGTCATCTAGGGGTTTGGTGCCTCCTTGCAGGTTGGTGCTTGCTAAAGCCTAGTTGAGTGGGTGCTTAACTAGTTGGGGTTAATGTTCTATGTGGAGTTGGTGCTTCAATAAAAATTGGTTTGGTCTTATAGGAATTTAGTCCATTTTTAGAGATTAGTGGGTTTTATTTCTCTTGAGAGTTTCCCACATATGTAATGTGTTTCATGATCTTGTATGGTTGCATATCTTTTGCTAGATGTTCATATTTGTATGAATGGTTCATCTATGCTTAAGTGAAATTGAATGAATGTTTTGAAGACATTGATTTACCCCCCTCTCCCCAAAATTATTGTGCTTCCAAAATAAACTATAAAACTTTTTCAATCTAAGGTTAAAATTTTTAAACAAAATTCTATGAAGTCACCTTATGTTATTGATTCACAAGAGCTATTATATAACCTTATTGCACTTAAAATATCTTTATACCCATTTCCAACTGGTTTTGTTTTACCTAAGTTCACATTTAATGATGGAAGGAATGATCTTGAATAACATCTTTGATATTTTTATGTGACATGCCTTGATTATGCCTCCAATGATAAACTTTTGACTAAATTGTTTCCAAGAAGCCTTAAGGACTATAATCTAAGGTGGTTTTGTGATTTACCAATCTAATCAGTACAAACATTTAAACCTCTTGGGGATAATTTTTTGGCACACTTCTCTATCTATGTAACCAAAAAGGTTTCCTATGCCTAAATTTCAAAGATCAAACAAGAAACCAATGAACCTATCAATGAATACGTCTTGATGTACAAGACAATGTTGGCTAAAATGACCAATCCAATGAAAGATAAAGAGTTTCAAGACATATTCAAGCAAATTTTACTTGACCTATTACATGAGTCCATTGTTTTAAAAAGTTCAAATCTTTTGACAACTTATGCCATATTTTTTAAAATCTGAAATGAAATTTATTTCATTGAACAAACTTAAGTATGTAGTAAACACACTAACTACATACAATACCAAGTTTACTATCAAACCAAGTTACAAAGCAAAACCTACATAACTTAAAAAGGAATGAAATACTATGATTAATGCAGTGTCATAACAATCTAATCAAATTAACTTATCCAATGCACCAAGGAGACAATTTTCATACTTATCTATGTCTCTAGCTTCATTACATTCAAAGCTTGTGGAGTGTCACCTTATATATCTCCCTCCTCATATAGATGCTGATATGACTCAATATCTACCTAAAGGATATAATGAAAATACTTATTATGAGTATTACCAAAGCCCTAATCATTCTAGGAATAAATATTTTACCTTGAACCATAAGATATAAAACCTCATTGATGACCAAAGAATTACATTTGATGATCTCCAAAGGAATCAGGTTTACAACCTGGTGATCACCATAATTAGAAGATATTTAAAAACCTTTTACAAGACCATTCTAAGAAGGAGGAAAAAGTGAAAATGACATATAATCCACATCATCCTCCATCACATTATGGGCACCCATTAGATGAGATTATCAGTAATTATACATGATATACACCTCCCATGATTTAGATACCTTCTATTACTTGTGATGACAATGAGATTGTGGTTGATAACTCAGATCTTCATTCATTATTATTTTGATCATACCTTGATCACTAGCTTATACACAATATTATAATTGATAATGGTGCTAGTGATATGTTTAATGTTAGGTTGTGGAGCTAAAAGCTTCACTGATGCAAACATGGGAGGAGGTTGCTGAATGTCACAGTCACCGATGTCAGTTAGGCCAACCAACGTCGGCTAGTGGTGGATAGGAATGAAACTGACGTCGGCAAGAATCGGTCGACGTCGGTCACCTCCAGGTAGACAGGGACCGACGTCGGTCGCCTGTGCAGTTTTGGAACTGTCAATTGCACGAACAATTTGTTAAGGAACTAAGTGTTTGCATGTTAAGAGCTAATTTTAGACTTGAATCTACATATCTAATTATTGTAATTAGGTGTCTAATTATTGTTTGCATGAGATCTATATAATAGACTCATGGGCTGTATTGTAAAAGTGTGATAGAGAGTAAGAGAGAAAATATTAGCTCCTTCTGTGTGTGAAGAGAGCATGGTGTGTTCCTCCTAGTGCCACAGTGCCAAGTGTGGGTGCTGGTTTGGAGAATCAGAAAGATTCTTCATGTATGTATGATCTTGGTCAACAGGTGTGCATGGCTACATTAGGAGATCTACATGGTAAGTAAGATCATTCATCTGCAGGTGTATGTGTGTACAAGATCCAGATTTACAGGTGTGCAGAACCAGATTGATTTGCAAGTGTGTAAGATCAGGGAGGACAGCGACACAACAGGTAGCAAGATCAAGAGAGATCTACTTGGAGTACAGTGTGTACTCAGAAAAAGAGCAAAGAGGAAGGCAAGGAAGATCCTTTCATAAGTAAGATCATTTGAGTTACAGGTTGTTGCAAGTTCAGGGGAGATCTACTTGGAGTACGTTGAGTACTTGGAGTGCATGGAGCACTTGTGGAGTGCGTGGAGCACTGGTGTACTGGCAGTAGTGGATACTGATTGGTTGGAGGTGAACACCAACTCTGTGTTTGAGTTATGTGTTGGGACCGTAAGAGAGAGAGATTTGAGGAAAGAAGTACTATACATTTGAGGTGTGGGAAGCCTCTGAGAGGTGTGGAGAAGAAGTGGCATCTTCTTTATTGTATTCTTTTCTGGATGAGTATTAATACAAGATTATGTATTGTCTCTCATATTCTGTGTTATTTTTGAATTCTAGTTACTTGTGCATTCTGGTTAATTCTGCATGTAAGTTGCTTATATATGGTAATCAATTATGCTTTCGTATTTCCCAACAAGTGGTATCAGAGCTAAGGTTGCAGGGAGCAGTTTTGTGTTTGATTACATGTCACTCTCAGGGGTTTTTGATTGAGTGGGAGTAGAGCAATGGCAGAAGAAAGTAAGCTAAGAATAGAGGAATTGAAAAGCACGAATGGTCAATTACGATCTTATGGAAAGAAAGAGCAGGTAAAGAAAGATTGTTGGTTGGTAGCAGATCAGCATGAAGAAGCAGATGTTGCAGGTGTTGTTGCACAGGATGCTCTGGATAAATTAGAATCTTGTTTTATAGATTTTGTTGCCTCTTTCCATGCAGTCTGAAATAGAGTATTTTTTCATGTTAAGGTCTTTAGAGACTTTGGAAAGATTTATTTAGGGGCTGGTGTGCCTTGCCAAAGAATTAGCAAAGGGGAAGTGAAGCTGAAATTATAGGCGGCCAACACATGGGTGTTGAAGGAGGTCATGCAGGTCCCGGTCTTGAAGATGTGGCTAATTTTTTCAAGAAATTTTGGTGAAGAGAGATGCACAAAAACTCTCATAACAGATGCACTTGAATTAGCTGGTGGTAAGAAAGTAGGTATCCTTTATCTATCTACTTATATTACTGATTCTTCTTCTATTGCGGAGACGTGGCTTTATAGGCTTGGTCACATGAGCAAGAAGGAGATGCATGTTCTTAAGAAGAAGTTAGATGTCTTTGACAGACTTAAGAACTGGAAAGCCTTGGTGTTTATGGAGGAGATGGCGAACAAAGATTAGTGGAGAAGGCTGAGTAACTCTGAGCAAAGCAATTTGGATAGGGATTTGATTCAAAGAAAGCTCACGAGTAAAAATTCATCACTCATAGGCAAACACAGGTACTGGCGTCAGTCAGGAGGAATTGGCATCGAACAGACAGGTGTCGATGTCGGTTATGTGCAGACCAGAGCCAGTGGTGTCGGGTAGGGTAAGACCGATGTTAATCAGGAGGACCGACGTCAGCGACAATAAGACCAACATCAGTCAGGAGGACCAACGTTGATAGCAGCTAGACACCGACGTCAGTGGGGTCGGTAGTTAGGATAGGTGCATGGAACTAATGTCGGTCGGATGCAAACTGTGTGGTGACCAAAGTCGGTCACTGTAACAGATTTTGGGTGGACAACAAGCTATCATGGAGTCTCAAATGCCCATGGGGAGGACTGAAAGTGTAAGTAAGCCTCAAATTCGTTATTCCTCTTCTTTATACTCGTTGCTCACTACAAAGTAGGAAGGATCCAGGAAATAGTGGGAGCATGGTAGGAATATGATGTAGAACCAAATGGAAGATTTGGTAGGGTTGCCAGCTAGAGAAAAGCATTGAGACGAATGGATACCTTGGTTAAAGAATAGAGAGAATGGATACGTGAGACGGAAGGCCAGGTCATATGGTCTTGAAGAAGCTGCAAGATAGTGGTACAGGTTTTGACAGGTGGATGACAAAGCAGGGCTTTAGTCAGTGTCATTGTAACCATTGTGTTTGTCATACTAGGTGGATGATGAGTCATGACATTATCCTGTTACTGTATGTGGATGGTATGCTAGCTAGCAGGTTTGTACATACAGGGTTTTACTGAGCTAAGGGTAAGGTTAGTTCAGTGGCATGCCATGAAGAATTTGGGAGCAGCGAAATTCTTTGGCATGAGAGACATGGAAGATCACAGGTTGATTTTGTCTCCAGTGGGAGGTGATGTGAATCAGGTGTTAGCGAGGTTCAATACACAAGATGCAAAACTAGATCACACCAAGGGCTGGATAGTTCAGTGTTCAAAATCACATGAGATTTGGTATAGACCTGAGTTTTCCCCAGCAGTGGGAGCTGTCAGAGAGTTAGGAGCCAATTCAGGGAAGTGGGTTCTCAAGTATTTGAGAGGGACCAATAGCAGGTATACATGCTATGCAGGGTCAGGACTTCACTACATGGGTTTACAGGTTTAGATGTGGCAAGTTACTCAGATGATAGGAGGTGCACCACAAGATTTGTGGTGGTTGGTCTTCAGGATTGAGCTTGAAGAGGGATACAAGCCAGGAAACAAATTAGATGGGGTACAGGTACAATTACAGTGCAGCTATTTATCTCCAAGTAGGAGATTGTTAGGTTATGGAGAGAAAAGCTTTACTAATGCAAATAGGGGAGGAGGTTGTTAAATGTCACAGTCACCGATGTCAGTTAGGCCAACCAACGTCGGCTAGTGGTGGATAGGAATGCAACTGACGTCGACAGGAATCGGTCGACGTCGGTCACCTCCAGGTAGACAGGGATCGACATCGATCGCCTGTGCAGTTCTGGAACTGTCAATTACATGAACAGTTTGTTAAGGAACTGAGTGTTTGCATGTTAAGAGCTAATTTTAGACTTGAATCTGCAGATCTAATTATTGTAATTAGGTGTCTAATTATTGTTTGCATGAGATCTATATAATAGACTCATGGGCTGTATTATAAAAGTGTGATAGAGAGTAAGAGAGCAAATATTAGCTCCTTCTGTGTGTGAAGAGAGCATGGTGTGTTCCTCCTAGTGCCACAGTGCCAAGTGTGGGTGCTGGTTTGGAGAATCAGAAGGATTCTTCATGTATGTATGATCTTGGTCAACAGGTGTGCATGGCTACGTTAGGAGATCTGCATGGTAAGTAAGATCATTGATCTGCAGGTGTATGTGTGTACAAGATCTAGATTTACAAGTGTGCAGAACTAGATTGATTTGCAAGTGTGTAATATCAGGGAGGACAACGACACAATAGGTAGCAAGATCAAGAGAGATCTACTTGGAGTACAGTGTGTACTCAGAAAGAGAGCAAAGAGGAAGGCAAGGAAGATCCTTTCATAAGTAAGATCATTTGAGTTGCAGGTTGTTGCAAGTTCAGGGGAGATCTACTTGGAGTATGTTGAGTACTTGGAGTGCATGGAGCACTGGTGTACTGGCAGTAGTGGATAATGACTGGTTGGAGGTGAACACCAACTCTGTGTTTGAGTTGTGTGTTGGGACCATAAGAGAGAGAGAGCTTTGAGGAAAGAATTATTGTACACTTGAGGTGTGGGAAGCCTCTGAGAGGTGTGGAGAAGAAGTGGCATCTTCTTTATTGTATTCTTTTTTGGATGAGTATTAATACAAGATTGTGTATTGTCTCTCATATTCTGTGTTATTTCTGAATTCTAGTTACTTGTGCATTCTGGTTAATTCCACATGTAAGTTGCTTGTATATGGTAATCAATTGTGCTTCTGTATTTCCCAACATTTAAACCATGATATTAATTACACATTTGAGATATACACATGATGATTTACACCCTTTGACCAAAGGGGTTAAAGCATTCAATGGGACCTCATAGTAGGTCCTTCGCAAGATTGACTTACCTTTACATGTTGGCCCAACACATGTGTTCACTAAATTCTTAGTTATACTATACACATGAGTCTTTGATATGTTATTAGTAGGGCCTTGTATACATGTGTTACATGTAATACCTTCTATAGTGAATGGATGTGTGAAATACATTCATGCCAACAAGGTAATTACAATTTTTGGAATTTCATATGAACATCCATTTGAATAATATAAGTTTATATCTAGGAACATGATATATACACATACAAATGTTAGGCCTTCCCTCTACTCACATCATCAATACATTGGGGGTATTTGCTTCTTTGATCATAATACACCTAGGTTATATTATTTTATGATCATTTTCTATTATCATATTTGATCTTATGTACTTACACATGCCTTTATCCATGCTTATATCTTTTGTAGCTATTGATATGCTACGTACTTAACATATTTTTATTTCACATATATCCAATGACTAGTATGTGTAGACACTAAATAAAAATTATATATCACCTCAGTCTTATACACTTGGCAAATAACTATCATGGTTTTACCCTTAAGTTCTAAGACCTTATTGCTACTGAAAGACTCATGTTCACTATCTCTTTGTGCTAAATTTCTTATCTCTTAGTCTGACCACTATTATTATAATAATCATACCTTCTATACTTTGAAAAATACTCTAAACTTGATCATTATCCTTCCCTACCAGTTTTAGATTTGTACCTATTTTCTAGCTTCCTATGCACTTGTGCACCGGCTATTCCCTTTTCAAACTAAGTGTAAAATGCCAAAGAGTCATCTAATTTTCAAATTAAATGTATTATTATTGGCCCAAGTGATTTAGTGCAAGAGATATTAAAAAGGGGTCGGTATATATACAAGATCAAACGTCATTCATTCCTCACCTAACAACCTAAAAATATCAAGAACTCACAAGGCAATTTACCAAAAGTACTCAATCAGTCATTCAAGTGAGCAAATATTCCCTATTCATCTCTATTTCCATATCCAGTATATGAATAGTATCCTCGCAGGTCTAGAGTATTGAAAGAACATCTCATGAGCCATATTATCCAAGTTATAAGCTAGGTTATACTATGTACTTGCTTATCACACATTAATCTTTATGCACACATAAGCTAACACATAGCGGAAAACTACATAAGTCTAAGGTCCTCTTCAAATTATTGGCTATGTAGGAAACATCCATTGATAGAGGGGTCCTTGGGATAGCTCAACACCATTTTTCCACTAACCCATTTTTCCCACAATCACTCTAAGGGTAAGGAAGCTAGATTTTTATCATTTGACAAAGAAAAAAAGCCTATGCCCACAACCTAAGAAATCAAAGGAAAGGTGATAAAAAAACTCAAAAGGCTCTAGGTGGTCAAATCTAGATCTAGTCACCATTCCATACTAAACACCTATGTCTAATTTAGACATCAATATCAATGCAATTGTATAGATCTAACACAAATGTTCAAGGACACAAAGTGAAAAATTATAGAATCTGATGTCTATTTTAAAATCCTAATCAGGTCTAATTCTAGCCTATTTCACCCTAGATCTGACTGCACATAATAAACTAAGTACTCTTGTTTTCAATTTATTTCAATATCAATAAATAGTTATACTTTCTATTTTTGGCATATCTCAGTATTTAAATTTAGAATATTATTTATCTGAGTTTACAAATTAATTGGCCCACTATAAATTTTTTTATCACCCTTGTGCTTATTCATGTTTATATTATTAACCCTATTTTACCCTTGTACACACACATTCCAAAATTTTAGGGTTAAACATTTGGTGAACCCGACCTCTAATCTCAAATCCCTATCATTGACAAAGGGTTTCCTATTTTAATGATTGTTGTAATTTATTTATAATTATGAGTTTTTCATTTATAAACAATGAAAAATGTTAATCACAAAACTCATTTTCAAATGAAATATAAAGAAGCATTAGTTACTCATCTTATTGATAAGGGCTTACTAGATGCATTTTTGTATGTTACAAGAGATGAAATTGGTAAACATGTTAAGGCTAAAGCTTCCTCACCTAATCATGGTAAATCCTTTAGTGATAGTATAACTAAGTATATAAAAATAACCCTCCCCTTGAGCACATCATCACTTCATACTTACATTGGGGGCACAAGATATGTGTTTATGCTATTGTTTCTAAAAAAATCCTACTATTGGTACATCCTCCATGGGAAACATTAAAACTTAAACTCAATTAGTGGTTTCAATGCCTCTATCAACTCAAACTATGGGTACACAATTGGTGAATTCTCACCTTAGTTATCAAACTATGTAAGATCTTATCCAAGATATAAAACTTTTACAAGCTAAGGTTAAAATATTGAATAAAATTCTATGAAATCACCTTCTGTTATTGATTCACAAGAGGTTTTTCATAACCCTCTTACACCTAAAATATATTTGCATCCCTTACCAACTAGTTTTTTTCACCTAAGTTCACATTTTATGATGTAAAGGGTGATGCTAAACAACATCTTTCATATTTCTATGCGACATGTTGTGATTTTACCTCCAATGATAAAATTTTGATGAAATTATTTCCAATGAGCACTAAGGATTTTGATCTAAGGTGGTTTTATGATATATCACTCCAACCAATAAAGGAATTCAAACCTCACATAGGTTAATTTTTGGCACACTTATCTGTCAACATTATCAAAAAGGTTTCCTATTCACAAATTACAAAATGAAACAAGGAACTGATGAACCCATTAATGAATGTCTTAAGGTACAAGACATTGTTGGCTAAAATGACCAATTCAATGGTAGATAAAGAGATTAAAGACATCTTCAAGCAAATTTTATTGGCCTCATTACATGAGTCCATTATTTTCAAAAAGTTCAGATATTTTGATGACTTAGTCATATTGTTCATGATCATGAAATGAAACTTATTTTATTGAACAAACTTAAGTATGTAAAAAGTACACTGACTACATCCAATGCCAGGTTTATTATCAAATCAAGTTATAAGGTGAAACCTATTAAACTGAAAATAGAAGCAACTACAACGGTTGATATAGTGTCATAACAACCTAATCAACTTATTTTATCTAATGTGCCAAGGAGACAATTTTCACCCTTAATCGAATCTCCATCTTTGATACTTCCAAATCTTGTGGAGTGTCACATCATATCTCTCCCTCATCCTATAGAGATTGATATGAGTCAACCTTTACCCAAAGAATATGATGTAAATGCTTATTGTGACTATCACCAAAGCCTTGGTCATTCTACAAATAAATGTTTTACCTTTAAGCATAATATCTAAGACCTTATCAATGACCAAAAAATTATAGTTGTGATCCTCTAAAGGAATCAAGTTCATAGCTTGGTGATCACTAGAATCATAAAATATTTAATAACCGTTTGTAAGATCATTCTAAGAAGGATCCAAAGATATAAAATGCATATAATGCACATCCTCCTCTATCACATTATTGGCACCCATTAGATAGGATTATTGGTACTTATACATGACATTCACCTCACATGGTTTAGACACCTTTTATTAATTTTGATTATAGTGAGATTATGGATGATGACTTAGATCTTCATTCATTATTCATTCGAGCATACCTTGATCACTAGCCTATACATAACATTATGACTGAGAATGGTGATAGAAAAAATGTTTGCACCATGAAATTACTTAATAACTTTGGATATACACATGATGATTTACACCCTTCAACTAAAGTAGTCAGAGCATTCAATGGAACCTCATAATAGGTCCTTGGTGATATTCACTTATCTTTACAGGTTCACCCAACACATGTGGTCACTACATTATCAGTTTATACAATACACATGAGTATTTTATATGTTATTGGGATGACCCTCAATACATACACTCTGTGTAGTGCATCCTATGGTGTTTAGGTGTGTTAAATACATTCATGCCAAAAGGGTAATTACAATTTCTAAAATTTTATATTTACATCCACTTGAACAAAAAAATTATACCCAGATAGTTTATCATCTAACCTACTAAAGTTAATCTTCTACGAAAGGGTAAGAAACATGTAATTCCCTTTCCTAAGCAACCAATACTTGAGAGACTATTACATTAGAGATACATAGTAGATTCCATAGAATCCTCACCTACTATTACACAACATATCCAGTTATCTAGAGTAACCAAACATGTTCCTATTTCTACTATTCTAAAGAAACCACAAATCACTCGATGATGATTTACATGAACTCCCATTATTTTTATTATTTCCTCATGATCACAGAGTCCTATTATACATACATAGAGCATCACAAATCCTAAAATGCTAGATATTACACCTATATATGCTTGTTAATAATATCATCAGTTTATTGCACCAGGTTTTGAGTGGGGAAAAACCTATGACCATCCCTTGGATGAGATCATAGGATAGACTTTTCATTTAAACTATTCCAAAAATATCAAACAAATATTAGTAATAATAAAAACTCAAACATCCAAAAAATTCAGTATTTCCATATCTTATTATCTCCTTGGCATCTATGTTGTTGGTTTCATGTTGGTAGATAACATATCATTTATTTCTACATATACACCTATGTTTCACGCATCTTTTGAGTGTGATACATTCATACCCAGGCACATGATATATACACATTCAAATATTGGGCCTTCCCTCTACTCACATCATTAGTGCATTAGGGGCATCAACTTCTTTGATCATTATACGCCCAAGTTACATTAGTATATGATCATTTTCCATATCATGTTTGATATTATATACTTGTACATGTATTTATCCATGCTTAGATCTTTCATAGTATACTTGATATGTTGTGTACTTAACATTTTTTGCTAATAAATATATCTAGGCACTAGTATGATAAGTTTATGTTGGTTATTTATGATTTCATCCTTTCCTTTTAACACTTCCTTGAGTATGTTCCTTACTTGATATTACCTTGTATTGTATTGCTTATTCGAGCATTTGAAAATGTTTCATTGCTTGCATCCCCATGCCTTTTTTTGTCTATTATGACATTTTGAGCATGTCATAGTTTGTTTTTTTTGGAATTTTCAACATGTCATGCTATGCTCTATGAATATTTGACTAAGTCATGTCTCTTTGATTGTGTGACATTTGAACATGCCCATTATATGAGGTCTCCTTGGACCATTGCCTTTTGTTTTTGATTTTGAGTACTCTTGCATGTGTGTTTGACTACTTGATGAGCTTGTAGTGTTACTCTCTAGACATAGCCATGATTTACACAATGAATCTTAGAAATTGATGTGATCACATACTATGATCCTCATTAATATATATACCTAGACATGCTCCTATATTCTACATGATCTATACACATATTATATACTTATATTACCTTTTTTAGGCAATGTAACTACTAGTTTATACTTCCCCTCACCTCAAAAGGGGTGAATATAAGTGAGGGCATGCCATAAAGGCATTGCTTCCACATTTTAATAGTTTCAAATTTCAGTGGGGGTATGTCATAGAGGCATAGATTTCACACTTTCAGATTACAATGGGGGCATGTTATGGAAACATGTTCTCCACACTTACACTAGTTCTCAGATCCTCTAGATTTAGTGGGAACATGTTATGGGAACATGTCATCCACACTTGCAAAATATAAAATTGGCCAAAATTTTATAGTACATTTTATACATTGGTATCATTTTTATACCGAAGTATTTACTTGAGACATATATGAGGCACATATACCATGAAAAAGAGAATCTTAAATTATAAAATAAAATTACATTTTATATTTCAAGTACTACCATGGATTGTTATCATATCCAATATGGATTTTTATAGCTTTTATTAAGCTAATCTACTACAGTAGTTGGTTCACATTCTATCAAGGTTGAGGTGATTAAATCATTCAATCTTACCAAGTTTATAAGTTGGACTTGATTAAATCTAATTTCACCATATTTTTAATATGAAGTGATTAAATCATCCATCCTCACCATATATATAGTGTGTTTTGATTAGATCACTCGCACTTGCCAAGTTATAAGTATGATTGGATTGCACAATTGAGACAAGCTCAATGACCATGTAGAAACTCATATTTTAGCCAAGGTTGAGGCATGTGTCCTCTAATATATATATATGTATGTATGTATTTATGTATGTATGTATGTATGTATGCATAGGTTTCAAAATTTTCCTAATCTTAGATCTAGTGCTTCACAATGAAGCACATCTTCAAATGAAATTGCCAAATAGTAAGATGGTTGCATCAATACAAAGGTGTAATCATAACCTTATTCTCTTTACTTTCAATAATTTCAAATTATTTCAATTCAAAATTATATGCACTGATTATATACTATAATATGTTCTTGGTTATAGGTCAGTCACCAGTAAATAACTCAAGTTAGTCTCACCTAAAGATTAGGTGTGTTATACACACCTAGGTACACATTTCTTTTCCTTTCAACTAAAAAATTCATTACCATATTAAGGGGAAGAATGTAGACACTAAATTTTAATTATATATCATTTTAGTCATGTACACTTGACAAATACCTATCATGGATTTGCACTCCATTTCTAAGACTTTACCATTACCAAAAATTTCACATTCACCATCTCTTTATGCCAAATTTCTTATCTCTTAGTATGACCACTATTATTCTAATAACCAAGCCTTATATACTTTGTAAAATGCTCTAAATCTAATAATTATCCCTCCTTGCTAGTTTTGGAGTTGTACTTATTTTATAGCTTCCTAAACACTTGTGTCCAACTAGACATTTGTGTCAACGTAAGTTTTCTTTTTCAAACTAAGTGTCTAGTGCTCAAAAGTCATCTAATTTACAAATGAAACATATTATTATGGTTGGATTAATTGATTTAGTGTGAGATATGTTTAAAAGGGGTTTGTATATATATATGATCAACACTCATTCATTCCTGACCTAAAAACTTAACAAAGACTGGGAACTCAAAAGATAACTTACAAAAACACTTAATCAAGCATTCAAGTGAGTAAATCTACCATATTCATCCCTATTTTCATATCAGGCATAGGAGAAATATCCATGCAAGTCTAAATTACTAAAGGAACATCCCATGAACCATATTTTCCAAGTTATAATCTAGGTCTCTATGTACTTGCTTATCATACTTTGCATCCTTATGCACACATAATCCAACACGTATGGGAGAACTACATAAGTCTGAGGACCTCTTCAAAGTATTGGATATATAGGAAATTCCCATTGACTAAAGGGCCCTTGGGACAATTTGACACCATTTTCCCTCTAATCATTTTTTCCATAGTCACTGCAAGGGTGAGAAAGCTAGGGTTTTATCATTTGACAAAGAATGACATCCTATGTGCATTACACAAAGACATTAGAGGAAATGTGATATAAAACCTATAAGGTTCCATGTGGTCTCATCCAAATCAAATCATTATTTTGTATTGGGCACCTATGTCCAAATCAGACACTAGTGTCGATGTAATCATCTAGATATGATACAAGTGTCTGAGGTCACAAATTATGATATTCCAGAATCTAGATATTATTCCAAGACCCTAATCGAGTTTACTTCTAGTATATTTCACCCCAGATATTCATGTGCATAGTAAACTAGCTAAGTGATCTTGTTTCTAATTTATAACAATATCAATCAATCGATATGCTTTTTATTTTTGGCATATCCTAGTATTTAAATTTAGAGTATTGTTTATATGAGTTTACAAATTAATTTGCCTACTATAGATCTATTTATCACCCTTACGCTTATTTATTTATATATTATTAACCCTATTGTACCCTTGTGCACAAACATTCTAAAATTTTAGGGTTAAACAATATGATATGCTTATGTTGGTTTCTTATGATTACATTATTTTATTTTTACACTTCCTTGAGTGTCTTTCTTTGTCTTGCATTTTATTTATTATTTTTGTAGTTGAATATGCTCCATTGGTTGTGGCCCTCGTGCCTTTATTTACCTATTGTGACATTTGAACATGTCATAGTTGGTTGTATGTGGACATTTTAACATGTGATTTTGTAATTTTTGGACATTTGAATAAGTCATGTCCCTTTTATTGTGTGACATTTAAACATGGACCTTATTTGAAGTCTCCTTATACTATTTTTTTATTTTGTTTTGATTTTGAGTGATCTTATGTGTATGTGTTTTATTTCTTGTTGATATTATAATGTTGCTCTCTAAATGTTTCTAGGATTTACATCAAGCATTTTAGGACGTGATATGATCACATACTATGCACTTCATTGCTATATCTACCTAGACATGGTACTTCTATATGATACATGATCCATACATAGATTATACAACTATATTATCTTTTTGAGGTAAGGTAACTACTAGTTTCTACTTTCCTCATGTCAAAAAGGGGGCATATAAGTGGGGGGCATGTTATAGACACATGGATTCCATATTTTCATAGCTCTAGATTACAGTGGGGGTATGTTATGAAAACATGTTCTCCACACTTACACTAGATCTCAAATTCTCTATATTTATTAAGAGGAATGTCATGAGAACATATCCTCCACACTTAAAAAATTTTTTAAATTTGGAAAAACTTCACAATCATATGATTCAAATACACATTTTTGGAAACATTCTATATATTGGTACCATTATTATACCCACATTTTAGCTTGAGACATATATGAGGTGCATATGCCATGCAATGGGCACCTAAAATTGTAAAACCAACTTAGTTTACATATTTCAAATACTATTATGGATTGTTATCATGCCCAAGATGGAATTTTATCAATTATATTAAGCCAATATATTATAGTAATTGGTTTACCTTTTGGCAAGGTTAAGGTGATTAAATCACTCAATCTTACCAAGTTTATAAGTTAAACTTGATTGAATCATCTAACTTTACTATATTTATATAAAAAAATGATTAAATCATCCACCCTCACTAGATATATAGTGTGATTTGATTAAATCACTCATACTCATCTGGTTATAAGCATATTTGGTTATACAATTTAGATCAGCTCAATGGCCATGTGAAAACTAGCTTTTGCCAAAGTTAGGGGCATGTTGTATTCCAATCTCTATATATATGTATACACTTTTAGGTTTCAAAATTATCCTAATCAAATTAATTCTTCAAATCAAATTGCCACATGTGTACTCCTAACATTGCTATCTTTACTTTCAATAATTTCATATTCCTTTAATTTAATATTTCATACACTGTACATACTATAAAATTCTCTTGGTCTCAGGTTAGTCCCTCTAAAATCACTGAAGTTGGGATCATGCAAAAGGTAAGGTGTGTTATACACACCCAAGTACACATCTCTTTTGCTTTAAACTGGAAATTTCATTACAAGATTAAATAGGGGTAAAAGTAGATACTAGATCTAAATTATATTGGAACATAGTCTTGTACATTTGGAAAATATCTATTATGGTTGTAACCTTCATCTCTAAAACCTTCCCACTAATGAAAGCCTCGCATACACTATCTCTTTATGCTAAATTTCTTATCTCTTAGTCCAATCATATGTTATTCTGATGACCAGAGATTCTAAATTATGAAATATTCTCTAAACCTATCATTATCCATATGTACTAGTTTTGGACCTGTACCTATTCTATATCTTCCTATATACTTGCATCCCAACTAGATGCCTATGTTGACACAACTGTCCCTTTTCCAACTAAGTGTCCAATACCCAAAAGTCATTCAATTGAAAAATTTAATGTATCCTTATGGTCAGCCTAAATGTTTTTGTACGAGATATTTTTAAAAGGGATTATATAAAAGATCAATTTTCATTCATTCTTCACCTAGAAAATACCTATAAATCACAAGGTAATTTACTTAGAATCACTCAATCAAGCATTCAAGTGAAGAAACCTATCCTATCCTCCCTATTTCCATATCAATAATATGAGCAATATCCCCACATATCTAAATTACTAAAGAAGTAAACCATGAGCCATATTTCCCAATTTACAAACTAGGTCACTATATATACTTGCTTATCACACATTTCATCCTTATGCACACATAAGCTAACATGTAGGGGAGAACTACATAATTTTGAGTCCCTTTTTGGATAATTGGTTATATAGGTAGTGCCTATGGACAGAGGGGTCCTTGAGAAAGCTTGACACCATGTGCCCACTATCAATTTTTTCCATAGTCACTCCAAGGGTGAGGAAGTTGGTGTTTGATCATTTGATGAAGAGTGATAGTCTATGCACATGATCTATATACATCAAAAGAAAGGCAAAAAAAACCCATAAGGATCCAATTGGTCACATCCATATCTAGTCATTATTTTGTATAAGACACTTATATCTAGTTTAGATACCAACATCGATGCAACTATCTAAATTCAATGTAAGTGTCTAAGGCCAAAGAGTGTAAAATTCTAAAATATGACAGTTGTTTAAGGATCCTGATCTAGTCCACTTCCAACCTATTTTATCCTAGATTTGCATGTGCACAATAAATAAGCTAAATAATCTTATTTTCAATTCATTACAATATCAATTAATAGCTATAATTTATATTTTTAACATATCTCAGTATTTAATTCAAAATATTATTTATCCATGTTTGTAAATTAATTGGCCTACTATAGATCTATTTATCATCTTTGTGCTTATTCATTTCTATATTCTTAACCCTAGATACCCCTATATAACCAATTTAGGGTTAAACACACATAAACAAGGTCTAAATCCTTGATTCTATCACACTTACATGCTATATTATGAGTTTGACCCTTATGTTCTATTGTTATATAGCTACATAAACCTATAAATTTGTTTTAAACTTGCTAAATATCTTGAACAAACATATCTAGACCCTCAGTTCAGCCCACATGTACACAAGTTAGTTATGTTAGTTTTGGTTAGTATAGTTAGTCACTACTAACCTGATTTAGTTAAAACCAACCCTCTAATAACAATGGTTAAGTTTAGAAAGCAAAGCTTTCCTTAGCATCAACCTATTTTTTTAACATGTTGGTGGCATGATAAATTACCCAATTGGACTCATATATAAACAAATCAAGTTCTCAATAAAAAAAGACTTGTAAATTATCTAATACACATCAATACATTATTGCACATTGAAAAAATCTTCTCTAATCTTCCCAAATTGTAAAACTATCAATAAGAGCAAACACAAGCCAAGTTTGAATCATACCAAATCCAAATTAAAGTAATCATTGTCAAGTACCATATCTAAATCATTAATTACATAATATAGTGAAGGAACACAATTTCACAATAAAATTAGGTGGGAGATAAATACAAGGCTTGATTTTCATCCTTGGAGTATCAAATATGTAGGAAACAATCAATCATTAAATGAGGGTGATTGGGGTCATCTCAGAGCATTACACTTTCTCAAATTTTGTAGGTTTCTAGCCCTCACAACTGCACCTAGGGTTTCAAAGTAAGGAGGTTGATTTCTAGAGTATTGTGCATCACTAGGGTTTAGTATCACACATATATAACATAAATATATAGACAAAGGTTATCGTATAATCATAGTCCCTCATTTACATACAAGTTAGTACCAACCAACATAGGTTAGTAATGACCAATGATAATGACCTAGATCTAACATAACTAACCCTATGTATATAGAGGTACAATTCCTAAAATACATGAATTATAGGCTTGATTTAGTTTGATTTCCACTTCTAAAATACATTCACAGCGATCAACTAAAAAAACTTAGTGCTCATCTATTTGTTATATTTACTATATTTAGCATATACCACTTGTTGAATCATTGCAATTATTTTTAGTATCTTACATTTAAATGTGTGATTGAATTTGTAAATACCTAAATATCATCACATGCACATGACAATGTTAATTCTTGACATATATTTAATCGCTTGACTTGCATCCAAATACATGACTCTTACTCATAATTCTTCTAAGCCATTTATCTATATGTAAGATCGATCCCTCAGTTTGTTATCACTACTATAAAAAAATTCCAAGTCAATGCTCAAACCTTTCCATATCACTCTTAAATTTATTCCCATATTATTACAATTTTACTTGATTCTTTAGGATAGGTCTGTGCTAGGTAGACAAGCTCACTACTGCAGACTTGTCTAGCTAGTGTAGCCTTGTCTCGTGCCAATTAATAACTAGCTTCCAAATTTGAAAATATTCGTTTGGGTCCTCCCACATGTTTCATAAAGTTGGTTAAAAAAATTTTAAAGTTAAAAGGTTTTGTTATAAATATAATGAAAGATCATTCATTACTCCAAGCTTGGCACTATCGATTAAACATATATACACTACTACACATTGAACAAATCTACTCTATTCTTCCCAAATTCAAGATAATTCATTAGGATAAATCATAATACAAGTTTAAAGCATCTCAAATCAAGTAAAGAGGTAACATTTTCAAGCATCAAATCCAAATTTCTACCTACATACATATTGTTAAGGAGCATAGTTGCACAATCCCTCTAGGTGGGAAAACTAGATGTGACTTGATTCCCTCCTCAAAGTAGCTAGATACATAGGTAATGGTCAATTATTAAAGGGGGTCATTATGGTTAGTTCAACCTATGTCAGCTCAACCCATTACACTTAGCCTCTCTTTTTTTCAAGGTTCTAGCTCTCACAAGTACCCTAGGGTTTCTAAGGTAAAGAGAATAAAAACATTGAATTCCATGTGGTAATATAAGAATCACAATATCTTAGCACTCTTAGCAAACACATGAGAAAAAGGTAGCGTAGTTACAATTTTATCACAATCAATGCAGATAAGTTTGAAGTCAATGAAAGTGACTAGATTAAGTTGTTGTTTGGGGGGTAGGAACCTATCTAGAAATATCTTCAAATTATATTTATGATTTTGAGCTATCACAATCATGCCTTTTCATGTTTCTCACTGTTGTTTAATATATTTTGAATTGAAATGAAATCAAATAAATAGATGTAAACTATTGAAATTGAGATACTATGAATATAAATATATAAATCTAAAATCCAAAATTTATAGAACTGAAAGTGAGTTAAAAAAATTTAATTAACAAAAGACATACAAACCTAGCATGGAATTTATTGTTAATTGTGATTAGAAACTTATTAAAAATACTTGTGAATTGTGTCACATTGAAAAATAATAATTTAAACCTATTAGGATAAGGCCACACTAAGAATATAGGGTCGTACTATGTCCTTATCTATTGATTATGATCACGTATTAGTTGAATATATGATTGAGTTTCTAATATGGATACATGCATCTATCCATGAGGGTTTATTGTTTGACTCTGTGTGCTGATTTAATGCAAAAAATACCTATAAAACACAAACCCTACCTCCTACATAATAAACACAATAGAGATGAAATGTCAAAAGGTAGGAATAAGGTTAGGGGTGTAACTTAGATATCTTAAAAAAATTCCCATGTAATATGAATGTTACCTTCATAGCCACAAAAGGCCTCACACAGATGTAGTTCTCCTTCCTAGAGTGAGTGAGTGAATCTTGACTTTGTTTTATGAATGCAACTAGATATATTGCTTTAATTGCTTGATAATAAGTGCCTTTAACTTGAAATAAAACAATTTTAGACTTGTCCTATGTCTATTTGAATGCTTTAGAATTTGAATTGGACATAATAAAGATCTTTTTCTCAATGTGTAGTAGTATTTTTAAAATGGTTGCTAGCTTTGATCAAGTGGTGTACTGAGTGGCCTTGATGTCCTTATATCGAGGAATATTTTGAATATTTATACTGATGTGGACATAATATTGATGTGATCTAAAGGTAAGTTTAGAGAATATCCCAAATTAGACCAAATCTTATACCATTGTGTAGATCCCATTGAGAGCTTTCCAATGATATGTGAATCTCTAAAAATAGAGCTTGTTTGCTCCTTATGTAGCCAGTGAAAGTTTCAGTCAAAGTAGTTCAATAAGTGGTCAACACTAGTCAAACTAGAAAAAGTAATGATCTTGGAATGTTTATGAACTAGTTCCATGGTATAGATCTTGTTGATATCTTTTTGACACATTTTACGGTTCAAAAAAATGGAGTTTATATGTACAAGTTAGACTAGTCAAAGTCATGGTCAAACTCAGTAAAAATGATGACATGGAAATATGGCTCAACGCAAGTATTTAATAATTGTAAATCCCATCTTAATAAATGGGGATAAACATAAACCATCATATATTGAGGAATAATCATCACCCCATATTTTTAAATGTAATGGATAATTTAAAATCCCATTAAAATCGGGTATGGGATAATTATGAAATTTATTAAAATAGATCATGGATAATCATCTCAAGAAGAAAAATTGAACCCATAAAAAGTATATAAAGGGGCCATAGGTTCATTTAATTTCATTCAAAATTTTCAAATCTCTCATTGTAAAGCCGAAGAGCCAAGAGCCGAGAGCTAGAGCGAGAACCAATTCCAACCATATGTTGAGTGTCTATATTTGAGTTCATTTGAGTCACTTTTTAAATCCTTGAAGTGAGAATTTTGGTGGATAACTTTAGAAACATGAGATTACTTTCACAATAAGAAGGTGGAAGGTCCGTCTGTGGGTTTTGGGACTTTTTGAAGCGTTGTTGCTGAGTTGTATGCAATGTTGGAGGATCTATTAGAAAATTGTAAGTTTTTTTACCATGTACTTGAAATTCATGGAAATGGATTAGTTTGTGTTCTAATTAAGCTCGAAGATGTAGCCCAAATAGTGGGTTAACTCTGTTATCAACCTTGTTGTCAAGAGTTGACTTTTTTGTGCATCTTTTCTGCATTTGATTTTGTTAGTGATCATTTTGGATGCAAAGTTAATTAATTACAATAAATTAATAGAGATTTAAGACTTTAGGTTTAGATAAGGCTGATTAGATTAACGAATGAACTTGCAACTTTAATTCATTCTATTTTAGAAGTCCACTTTGGGTCAACCTAGACAAAAATGTTTTTAAAGGTCAAACTTGTAGCAATTTCCTTTGAGTATTTTTAGAAATTGAATGTTTGACAAAAGGATCCATTGGTAAATGTTTTAGCACGTATTTAGTGCAAGTTTATGGATCAAGTTTTGTATCAGAGTGGTTCTTGCCAGTCACTAAGAATTTTTTTGTATTATGTTAGTGAGCTTCTATTTGTGTATTGACATGAAATCATCGACTATTTGGGACCAATTTAAAGCCATGGATTTGTACTAGTGGATGTAGTTTCCCATGATATTAATGATCTTGGGCATGATGATACATATGGTTGTGTCATGCTGATGGGAGCAGGTATAATAGATGACTGAGTTGAACATGATTGTGATCAATATGGGTGCACATCAGTGTAGATAAAATCAATAAATCATCAAACTTCAATAAAAAGTAGACTCTCTTCTTGCTCAGTCAACATAAGAGTCAGGATGGAAGAAACCTCATTGAGATGATCCTAGTACTTCATCTTATCCAATCTATAGTCATTGCTTGAGACGTGGATATGTGGTAGAACATTGCTAGTTGTGACATCTTGATCATGCACCGTGGTAGTTCTAACAGAGGAACATGGATAGAGGAAATGATCCTACTATCCCAAGTACCAGTCGACATTTAGAATCCTCAATTCAATAAAGGACACCATTTGGACCTTCAAACATTCTCTTGTGATTTATGAGAGCCTCTAGGTAGAGTGTTTCAATTATTTCAGAGGGATGTGTCATTAGACTTGTGTTTGATGGGGACATTAGAATAGGTTATATGACCAATGACGTAGAACATCGATTAGGCTTTCCAGTGTTACCACTACCACATGCTAAAATAGTTAGCATGTAGAATGGAATTATCCAAGGTATGACAACATGTTATTACACCTTGCAATTTATAGTTGGAAGATAATTCTCAAACATGGTGACTCTCGATATCATCCTAGTAGAGATGAATGAGATGATTCTGGGAAATTTGTATCTCTTCACGTGATAAGCATCTTTCATAGATGATGGCATAGAGCTTCACCTGGATCACACTTAAATTATGTAGTTTGAGATAGGGTAGATCTCTAGACCCAATCATGATGATTCTAGTTAGACATCAGACTTGTATGTATCAGGTGACCATCAAGAACTTGTAGGTGAGCCGCATAATGATCCATAGGGTGACTACTAAAGAAGCCAGGCCCACACCAAGATTCAATAGATGGTAAGGAATTTAGGTGATAATTAAAATCTTTCAAGCATTTTGGTTTATCCATGTGTATATGCTCATAAAACCAATAAGAATAATGTGCTAGTTAGGATGTATGAATAAGACCCATATGAGTAGTATTGTGACATACACCATGCACAAATTTTAAAGATCCAAGAGGCACTATTTATATCTGTATATACATGCATTGTAAAAGTTACAATTTGTTTTGTTGTGGAGTCACCTATAGAGAAGAATTGAGGGACAGGTTTATCATACTCAAGTTGTCTTCTCACATTTTGATAGACATTTTCCATTAACAATGGTATATGAAGATTAGGGTATGCTATATTCTTATTTTTGTCAAGTGTTATTCTATAGAGAATAGTTTAGTAAACCTAGGAAGCACTTGGTCCACACACAGTTCTATGTAGAGGCCCTTGGATAGCTATACAATAGAAGAGGATGTTGATGGATGTGTTATTATCTACACATACTTTTATGTAGAGGTCATTGAGGCCATGTAATAGAAGAGGACGTGGATGCACATATAAAATCTCAGATATGTGTAGAGGCTCGTTGCATCTATAAAATAGAGGAGATTTAGGATCTTAGCTCTATGTAGAGGCCCTTAGATGGATATAATAGAGGAGAACATGAATATATGTGCAAAATATTATATCTATGTAGAGGATCATTGAGGCCATGTAGCAGAGGAGATTTAGGATCTTAGATCTGTGTAGAGGCTCATTGCAGCCATACAGTAGAATATATCACTATAATTCTATGTAGAGGTTTATTGTAACCGTACAGTAGAGGAGATCACTAGACTTTTATGTAGAGGCTAATTGCAGTTGTATAGTATAAGAGATCACTAAACTTCTATGTAGAGGCTCATTGAAGCTATGCAACAAAAAATATCACTAGGTTTATCTGTGTAGAGGCTCTTGTGAAGCCGTGCAGTAGAGGAAGTCATCATATTCTAAACCCTAGTTTTGTGTAGAGGCTATTGATGGTTGTGTAATAGTAGAGGGATTACGAAAGGTGTGATCAGTTAGTTGTTCCAAGAGTTGTAGGTGTAGTTGTAAAAATTGAGTAGATCGATAAGACCCATTAGAGTTCTTCAAAACTGATTGACATTTTACTAGATACCAATTTTTGGTGGACCAAAAGCCTTCTTAGTGGGAAGGTGTGATCTAAAAGTCAATTTGGAGAAGGTCCTAGATCATACTAAATCTTATACCATTACGTAGACCCTGAGAGCTTTCCAATGGTATGTGGAACTCTGGAAATAGAGCTCATTTTTTCCTTATGCAGCTAGTCAAAGTTTCAATCAAATTAGGTCAACAAGTAGTCAACACTAGTCAAACTAGAAAAATTGATGATCTTGGAATGTTTATGAACTAGTTCCATGGTGTAGATATTATTGAGAGCTTTTTGGCACATTTTATGATTCAAAAAAATAGAGTCCATATGTCCAAGTTATGACTAGTTAAACTCGGTAAAAATGATAACATGGAAATATGGCTTGACCCAAGTATTTAATAATCATAAATCCCACCTTAGGAAAGGGGGATAAACATAAACCATCATATATTTAGGAATAATTATCACCCCATATTTTTAAATGTAATGGATAATTTAAAATCCCATTAAAATTGGGTATGAGATAATTATGATTTTTTTAAAAATAGATTGTGGATAATCATCCCAATCAAAAAAAGTGGACCCATAAATAGTATATAAAGAGGTCATAAGTTCATTTCATTTCATTCAAAACTTTTAAATTCTCATTGTAGAGCCGGAGAGCTGAATAGTTGAGAGCCAGAGCTAAGAGCTAGAGCTGAGAGCCAGAGCCAGAGCCGATTCCAACCATATGTTGATTGTCTAGATTTGAGTTCATTTGAGCCAATTTTTAAGGCCTCAAAGTGAGATTTTTGGCAGAGAACTTTAGGAACATGAGATTTCTTTCATGACAGGAAGGTGGAAGGTCCGTTCGTCGGTTTTAGGACTTTTCAAAGGGTTATTGATGAGTTGTATATAATCTTAGAGGATCCATTAGTCAATTGTGAGATTTTGTCCATGTACTTGCAATTCATGGAAATGGATTGATTCATGTTTTAAGTGAGCCTAGAGACGTATCCCAAATAGCAGATGAGCTCCATTATCAACCTTATTATCGTGAGTTGACTTTTTTGTGCATTTGATTTTGTTAGTAATCATTTTGAATGCAAAGTTTATCAATTATGAAAAATTAATGGAGATTTAATACTTTGGGTTTAGATAAGGTTTATTGGATTAACGAATGAGCTTACAACTTTAATTCACTCCGTTTTAGAAATCCACTTTGGGTCAACCTAGACAAAAACATTTTTAAAGGTCAAACTTGTAGAAATTTCCTTTGAGTATTTTGGGAAATTGAATGTTTGACAAAAGGATCTATTGGTAAATGTTTTGGCACGTATTTAGTGTAGTTTATGGATCAAACTAACCTCATTAAAATCACAAGAGGGGTAAAATGTGACATCTCAAATTTAAATAGTTATCCTTGGAGCATGGAGGACAAGGTCATACTGGTGGATAATAAAAGAATGCAACCCTATTCAACCTAGTGTGGTCATGTTCCATAAGGATAAATACTACTAGAATTGGTATGACAAGATTATGTAAGAAAAATAATGATATTTTAATAATGTTCTGGTTGTTAGCCCTGAAATCATTGAATCCATAAGTACTCATGAGATTGATGTTCTAGAGAGGAAAACATAAGATAATGCATGGGATAAAGATATCCCCTCATTAATTTTATGATTGATGCTAATTCAGTCCAAGGATCTAGTAGTTTGACCTTGACATACTCATAGTGCAATAGTTGTCACCACTGGGATTCAAAATATGTGTGATTGCACTATAGTTTACTACCAGTTGAGGGAAACCTCATTCATTAGTTTCCATCAAATTAGACCTCATTGATTTCTAAAATAGGGGAAGGGTAATTCAACACCAAAATAACATAAAATGGGAAAGCAAAGTAGGGCAGAAAAGAAATGATTTCAGGCTTAAAAGGGTGTGATCACTATGTGTTGAGTTTCAACAAGGGATTTGACTCATATTTAAAATTTTTCACTAAATATCAACACTTAAAAGAGCCTATAGTATGTAACACATATTCCTCAATATAATTTGTAACATAAGTACATAGATTAAAGGTGTTGCAAAGAAAATGAGAAAGTTTTATAAATGAGTTAGAACAACAAGCACATTATAACTACTGCAATCACTTGTGTAACAAAGTACTAGTTCATTTATTTAACACCAATGTTTATTCAAAACTGAAATGATTGACACACTAGCAAACATACCAACATAGTTTAATAGAAAGCAAGAAATTGCATTCATTAAACATGGTTTATTTAAAAAATTATCAACCATGGTAAATAATTCAAGCTCGAAAGGGTGAAGGAATAGTAGGTTTAATCCTAACTTGATTACAACACTTCGAGACCTAATTTTCCAACCTTAAAAATGGATTGCAATTTATAGAGAATGGGTGTCACCTCTAAATAAGATGAGATTCCTATCATTGGCCATGATGGCCTCCCAAAGTTTGTTACAACTACATGATATTAAAAAAGTAGAGAATATCGTCCACTTACTCCAAAAGATACTTGAGGGTTCACCTAATTATTATGTGGATGAGCCATCTATGAAATGCTTCCTAACTGCTTGGATTTCACCTTTTGGTAGCTAGCATGACTGCCACCAAGTCAAACTCCTGATATAGCTTGGCTAAATTAATTAGTGGCACTTGAAATATCACCTTTGATTAGGCCACTAATATTTAATAAACTTAGAGTGGGGCCTCCATAGACACTTTGACATTTGAGACTTAATTGATGCTCATATTGGACTAAGTAAAGAGTTCTAACACAACCTAATCTCCAACCTTGTTGGCTTTTTCCACCCTTTTCCTCATGGTTTGGTTGAAGTGACCTAGGTGAACTCTCAACTTACTTTTGTATAAAAGAGTGTCATCTAGGTGGAATAACACAATGATGTTAACCTCCTTAAAGTAGGATAACATCTTTTCCCTACCTTCTTATAGAGGCTCCACTACTATTTGTGCTAGATTTAACCATTCCTTAATTGAAGCCCTCATGCATCTAGCATATCTCTGGTAGAGGCTCAAGTTTGAAATGGGCATGTTCTTCAATTTTGGGAAGATAAATTTATGTATGATCACTGATAGCATCTAACACTTACTCTCTATGAGATAAATCCTCTCCAAATATGCCTAGGCTCTCAGGAGATGTGCTTTATTGTCTGTCAAAGTCTTGATCACTTCTTCTAGAGCTAAATTAAGTCATAGAAAGGCATCCTCGACTTGTCTAACTAGTTCCATAGGGAAGGAGCTCTTTACTTGTGATTTCAAAGTTTAGACCTACTCTTGTATGTCCTACATTAGCTTCTTCGATATATCAGGTGTATCTCAAAGCATAGAGACTAGGTCCTTAGCCACCTTCTCTTTTCCTATAAATGTCTTCACTTTATTGAGGGAGAAAAGGTCTTGTTCAGTTCACCAAACCATATGGTTTCTCTCTTGGATGAACTTCAAGGTGAGGATTCTCATCATGTTCCCTGTGGTGTGGTTAAAGTCCCACTAGACTTTGGGATCATCATTTAGAGTCATCTCAGGTGATTACAACACCATGGTTATTTTTAGGGTAGGAGTTATTTGTGGGGTGACATGCTAGGATAAAATAAAACACATATTTATCCTCAAATCACATACAATAGAAACTATGAAATGAATCAATCAAACATATAGAAAATAATCATAAACATGCACAAAATAGGAGACACCAGATTTAACATGGTTCACCAAAGATGGGCTACATCCACCAAACTTGTCCAGTATATTATTTCCAGTAATACAAGGGAGAAACAAATATTGCAATAAAACCTGTTACACCTCTACCTTCTCTACCTCCTCTCTATGTACAATCATCTTCTCTTACCTCTCAACCATATCTTAATTAACTTTTAGGGTGGAAAAACACCTAAACATAACCTCTACCGTTAGATATAGAAAAATATAATCAATTGCCCAGATTGACTACAAAATTACAATTTTACAAGGCAATTTTAATAAAATTTTCCCTTTGGGGGGATTGCCCCTGAACCCCCACTAGTGTATGTAGCCCTCAGACCCCTTGTTGGGGGGGTCATCCCCCTAGACCCTGCAAGGGGGGTGAATCCCCCCTTGCAACCTCTATCACCATCATGGATACAAAGAATGAGATCCAAAACTTGGCTGAAAAAACATCAAAATGTTTAAATCTAATCCTAGAAGACAATCAGGCTCCACACCCAACAATCTCCCACTTGGAGACTGATTACAACAATTCCATCACTACTACATCCATTGTAATAACTAGACCTGGACAAGTTCATTAATTTAATTATCATCTATGAAGACCAATTTAAGCTAAACAAATCTTTAACTTCTCTCTTGTAACTATCTTGGTCATCATATCCACAAGATTTTTACTAGTATGTATCTTCTCCAATTTTAGTTTCTCTTCCTCTATCACTGAATGAATAAAATGATACCACAACTAAATAGTTTTGTTTTAGAGTGAAAAGCTAAGTTTTTGGCTAGATAGAATGCACTCTGATTGTCACTATATAGAGTACATATTTCTTGACTATGTCTCAATTCTTCCATCAACTTCTGTAACCAAATTATTTCCTTGCTTGCTTCTGTAGCAACAACATACTTAGCCTCTGTGGTTGAAAGTGCCACAACCTTCTGTAACCATGATGCCCAACTAACTGCTATACCACCTACTATAAACAAATACCCTATAGTGCTTATTTTACTATCCAAGTCACCTACCATATTTAAGTCAACATATCCTTTTAATGTCACATTTGATCCACCATAGCTTAACACTGTATCTATAGTCCCTCTTAAGTAACGAAGGATCCATTTTACTACCTTCCAATGTTCCTTTCCTAGATCACTCATAAACCTACTCACCACTCCCACTGCATGTGTAATGTATGGCCTCGTACACACCATTTCATACATTAAATTACCAATTGCTGATGAGTATGGAATTTTAGACATTAGGTTATTTTCTTCTTGTGTTTTAGGACATTATTCCTTTGTTAATTTAAGGTGTGCAGACAAAGGTGTCCCAACTAATTTTGCATCCTATATATTAAATCTTTCTAACACTTTTTTGATGTACTCTCATGTGATAATTATAGCTTCCTATTCTTTCTATCTCTATTTATCCTCATACCAAGGATTTGTTTAGCTGGACCTAGATCTTTCAGAGAAAAGCTATCACCTAACTATTTCTTGAGTACATTAATATTGTGCATGTTGGAACCAGCTAAAAGCATATCATCTATATATAAAAATAAAATAATATAGCTACCATTTTCAAAAAATTTAAAATATACACAATGGTCTGAATGACATTTACAATAATCATGTTCTATCATAAAACTATCAAATTTCAAATACCACTGTCTTGGAGCTTGTTTTAGGCCATACAAACTATTTTTCAACTTGCACCCCATTTTATCCTTACCTTTGACTTCGTATCCCTATGGTTGATCCATATATATTTCTTCCTCCAAGTCACCATGAAGGAATACAGTCTTCACATCTAATTATTCAAGGTGAAAATCTTCTATTGCTACCAAACTTAAAACAACTCTTATAGAAGTCATTTTAACTATTGGCAAAAATATTTCATCAAAGTCTATACCTTTATTTTTTGAAAAACATTTAACCACAATTCTAGCCTTGAATTTATTTTTACCTTTGTTCTCCTCCTTTATCCTATATACCCACTTATTCTACAATGCCTTCTTTTCTTTGAGAAACTCCACCAAATCCCATGTCTAGTTTTCCATTAGAACATCATATTCCTCATCCATAGCTTGATCACACTTATCCTTGACATCAATCTGCACTACTTATTCATAGCTTTTTGGCTCACCACCATCAGTATGTAATAAATAATATAAAGGAGAAAAATGATTAGGTGGTCTACTTACTCTTACAGATCTTCTAATAGGGGTTTGAGGTACCTATTCCTATTATACATTTTGATCAGGAAATTTTGGGACATGTTGTTTTGTAATGTCTTCTAATACTATATATTCCTTTTTAGATTCTTCTTGCTTCTTTTCCTGCAACTAGTCCATGTACATGTTTTTTTCATGGAACACAACATCTTTACTCCTGATTATTTTCTTATCTTCTAGATTTCACAACTGAAATCCATAATCATCAGTTCTATATCCAATAAATGTGCATTTCTGAGACTTAGCTTCTAACTTATTTTTATGATCTTTGTCAATATAAGAAAATGCCTCACAACCAAAAACTCTTAGAAAAGAATAATCTACCTTCTTTCCAGTCCATGCCTCCTCTAGTATTCCACCATCCAAAGCTCTTGAAGGTCCTCTATTTATCAGATAAATTCTAGTAGTTACAACATTTATGAAAAATTGTAAAGTCAAACCTGCATATAATCTCATGCATTTAACACGCTCCTTAATATTCCTATTCATTCTTTCTGACACACCATTCTATTGTGGTGTTCCTAGAAATATTTTCTATCTATGAATTAAACTTTTTGAACAATAACTGTAAAAAGTGTTACTACAATACTCACTTCAATTATCTGATCTAAGACATTTTAGTTTTAAACCTATTTTATTTTCATCTAAAGCTTTCCATTTCTTAAATGTATTAAAAACATCATACTTCCTTTTTATACAGTATACCCAAACCTTCCTAGTTGCATCATCAATAAAGGTAACGTAATAATTTTAACCACCAAGTGAAGATACCTAAGCTAGTCCCCATACATCCATATACACAAGCTCTAATTTATGCTCCTTCTTGGCTAGTCCAACCTTGAGAAACCTCACACATTTTTGTTTCCCATATACTTAGTGCTCACAAAATTCTAGATCTAATTCTTTCAGCCTGGTAGTTTATATTTTGCATGTAGGGTCTTCATTCCCATTTCACTCATGTGGTCAAGTCTGGAATGCCACAAAGCTGCATATTTAGGTGTAGCAGCTACATCACAAGATGAATTAACATTATCTATATAAAAATATAAAGTTCCTACTTTCTTACCTTTTGTAACCACTAGGGAACCCTTTGTAACCTTCCATGATTTCGCTGTACATGTGACCATACAACCCTCACTACCCAGCTATCTTGTAGAGATCAAATTTCTCCTCAAGATCAGAACATCCTTGACATCCTTCAGTACCCAAGTGTTTCCATTCTATAATTTAACCTAAACACTTATTTTTCCAAAAATACTACAGGGTTCATCATCACCAAGGTAAACATTCCCATAATTACCTTAAATGTAATATATAAAATAATGTCTATGAGAGGTAGCATGAAAAGAAGCACCTGAATATAAAACACAAGATTCAACAATATTATCCAAAGAAAGTATAAGAGCATATTGTAGTACATCACCTACTACATTTGCTTCTATATTACCTTCTTATTAGTCCTTACCTAATTTATCCTTTCGAAACCAACACTCTTTCTTTGTGTGTCCTGGCTTATCATAGATCCAATATTCTATTTTGCCTCTTGATTTAGATCTTGCACCCACTTTTAATTTTCCACAGTTTCCTCTTACTCTATTCTTCTACCTTCCTCTATTCTCCACTGTTAATGCATTTTTAGATATGGATGTTTCACCTATACTTTTCCTTTGCATTTCATTGCTTAGGATAACACCCACCACATCTTCAAACTTTAGTTTAGCATTATTAGACATTGAGTTACTACCATTAAAAATCTATTCCAACTTTCATGCAAGGAATAAAGAATGAGAAGAGCCCTAACTTCATCATCAAAGTCAAAATTTACCAAATATAACTGACTAGTAACCATGTTAAACTCATTTAAATGATGTGGTGTTAAACCATTTTAAGACATTTTCATATTGAATAATATTTTCATCAAAAATATTTTATTTGAGGCATAGGGTTTTTCATATAAGTTGCCAAATGCACTCATAAGACCTTTTGTTGTCTTTTATTGTGATATCTTGAATGCTACAAAAGATGCAAGGCACAACCATATGGTTCCAAAGGCTTTCTGATCTAATAGTTCCCAAGCTTCATCTGACATTGTCGATGGATTCTTGGCTTACCCTCCTAATGGAAAATATAGGTCCTTCTAGTAAAGGTAATCCTCCATCTGCATCTTCCACAATGCAAAGTTTTGTCCATTGAACTTCTCCACCTTAGATTTATTTTCATCAGCCATAGCACTCACTCGAGGTCAAAACCTTTTCTTCCTATGATTTAAAATTATGCAAACAAAACCTTTTCTCTAATACCACTTGTTAGGATAAAATAAAACATAGATTTATCCCCAAATTGCATATAAGATAAACTATGAAATGAATCAATCAAACATACATAAAATAATCATAAACATGCATAAAATAGGAGACACCAAATTTAACGTGGTTCACCCAAGATGGGCTACATCCACCAAACTTGTCTAGTATATTATTTTCAATAATATAAGGGAGAAACAAATCCTGTAACAAAACCTGTTACACCTCTCTACCTTCTCTACCTCCTCTCTGTGTACAATCATCTTCTCTTCTCTCTCAGCCATATCTCAATTCACTTTTAGGGTGGAAAAACACCTAAACATAATCTCTACCATTAGATCTAGAAACCTATAATTAATGACCCAAATTGACTACAAAATTACAATTTTACAAGGCAATTTTAATAAAATTTTCCCTTTGAGGGCATTGCCCCTCAACCCTCATCAGGGCATGCAACCCTCAGATACCCTATCAGGGGGGGGTCATCCCCCCAGATCTCATAAGGGGGTGAAGCCCCCCCTTGAAACCCCCATCACCATCATGGATACAAATAATGGGATCCAAAACCTAGCTAAAAAAACATCAAAATTTTAACCTCTAATCTTGGAAGACAATCAGGTTCCACACCCAACATGACAAAGATGAATGTAATAGGCAAAGGTCTAGGTGGAAGTGAAACAAATGAAATTGAGGGAATGTAGGAATAGAACAATGGAGGATAGGGAGGCATGGGGGTGTAAGGGGCAGGACAAAATGAGAGGCCTAAGGGAACATCTGCACCTACCACTAACTATGGGTCAAGTTAAATTGTGGGGTAATGACACCAGGGAGAGGGGCATTCAATAGAAGGGAGGAAATTGGGTGTTTAAAATCAAGTCCCTAAACACCCAAAATAATGGAAAAGGGAGGCCTAAGAATGATATAATAAGCAATGAGAGGTGGTGTGGAAGGTTGAGTAAGGGTCACCTTTTGTTTCTTTTTAGGCCTCTTTCCTGAATTAGTTTCAGCTAAAGCAATGGAAGGAGCTGAGGCGTGGAGGCCATGGGGATGGATTGAGGAATCTAATGAATGATCACTACCACCACTAATGTGGTCAACACTGATTAAATTATGCACACATGTGCACTTAATATTAGGGAGGCATCATAAATTGGTAGAGTTGGGGCATCTATGGAAGAATCAGTGGGGGCACCACACAAATCCCTGCTTGGGGAACATATTATGTAGATGGGAATTGGGAAGTGAGAAGGCTGTGCATAGTTGAAGCCAATGAAACTTAGATGGATTGTGAAAAAGGTGGAATAGGTAAAAGTGGAGGAAAATTTGGAGTGGGTTTTTGTGGAGAAGGGAAATTAAGAGGGCCCCCACTAGGTTGATAAGGAAAGGTGGGAGTACATGATGGATCTATAGGGGTGTTAATTGAAGGTCCCACCTTGAGCTCATCTCTAAGATGATGCTGACATTAAACTTGAGTGCCTATATAGTTTGGGGTTAGGCCACTTGAAGTTGAGTTTCTTGAGGTTGAGATACTAAAGGCTGAGTTATTTGGACCATGAGATGTGGTGAAGTTGTAGCAAAAGGTTGCAGAGGTGAAAATTCTGAAGGAGAAGGATTGAGAGGAGAAGGAACTAGGACCCCTTATATAATTATTTGTGAAATTTGGTGGGGATTTACCTAAACATCCCCTCTAGGTTGAATCAATGGGGAGGAGGCAAGGCCAAGTTGGATAGATGGTCCTGACTGATCCTACTTTCCTTTCTTATTTTTTACCTTGATGTGGAAAAACACCTCTTGATCATCAACCAAGTTCATATAAATTTTATACTCTTCATGGGGTTGGTGGCCATAGTTAATGTTGAATTAGGCCTGATACTTTTATATATGAACCCAAATGACACCGTGAGGGTCCCAATATCAATGTTCGGCCCTGCTTAGGGCATAGGAATACCTTCTTGCTACCATCTTCTGTAGAGGAGGGAAAGACCTGTACACATGGTGCCTAATGATGATTGGAGGGGTAGTAGGATTTTTATTGATGATTGATGCAGTGGCCAAATATGCTTTCCACTAACTAGTAGGTATTATCCTACTCTACTAGGTAGTTTAGGACTTGATATGATAGGCATAAGGGATCCTTGAGAGTTTTGACCACCCAAATTATGGTATCATCTCAATAGTACTAGTAATCAGCAATGGGGGCAAGAGAGTCCCTTATCTCCTTTGACAATTGATGCATGATTTCCTCATTGATGGCCATGTAGACCACTATATAGAATAACTTGTATATGTCTTAGATGTGTTTTTGATAATGGTGACCATATAGTGTATGGAAAAATACATGGATCAACATTCCCATAGGAACCCATGTTGAAAACATAAAAGTCTTAAATGTGATCATTGTGTAAAATGCATCAACTAGGTAGCTCATCATGTAAAAGTTACCTGCTCCCCAAACATCTCCTACTACCTTGTTCAAGTTAAAATTGATCACCCCCATGGTTAAGGACCTGATCATCCTTTAGGATAATGTGGAATAGGGGAATACATATCAAGTTGATGTGCAGGTAGTCACTTTCTATGAATAAATGGTCTAGTAGTACCATCCTAACATGGACTCCCTCCTTGAAGGTGAAATTGGTATACACATTCACTTCTATATTGTTGACCTATTTAGCCTCTCAAATATTTTCCCAATCCTTAAAATGTCATATATCTAGTAGGTATCGGTCCAGGTGCTCACTACAGTAAAATCATAGGTGATTGCATACTTTGAGTGTTTATATTAAGATTTGAAATTACCTCATGAGATATATATGATATGATGAGTGGAATTCATAGATCAGACCATGTCATGAACACTATACTATGCCTGTTTAGTAGTGAGTAGTATTTTTTCAAATAACTTGGCATAGGGGAAGACCTTAGGCTTAGCTACAACTTAGTGTAGCCTACACTTATCATATGCCCAAAGGGAATATTCAAACTTAGCTTCATCTTCATTGTCGCTAGAAAAATACTTTGGCACCAAGTCAATGACCTTAAACATACATTACAGTGTTTAAAATGCATGTGACCATTAGGGAATGTGGTGTCCCTATACTTAAGCTCGTATTTATAGCGAGAAGAAGAAGACACAGTCATTGCAGAAGGGCTTAATTCTTTGTGATAATGAGTTATGAGCAAAGGGGGAACATGGAGGGTACATGAATTCATAGAAAATAAGAAGGTAGGTTGGGAAACTAGGGTAAATAATGGTACATGAGCTCACCTAGAGGCACTTATAGGGATCTACAAATATCTCTTGTATTGATGGTGCATGGTGTCTCACTCAATATGAATTAAAATGTGATTTGGTAGCTAAATTTTACCATTTTTTTCTCAATCTAGAATTAAACTTAGTAATCTCTAACATGCATCACATGATAGATTTGGCAATTGTGACATGATGCTCCTATTTGTCCAATCAGGGCCTAGTTCCCCATTTCATTAATGATAAGATCATGGTAGGCACATAGTCATTTCATCCTAGTGGCATATTTAGTAGATTACTTCATGTGCCATGTGTCAATCATTGATTAGTCCCAATTGCAACATCTACAACCTAGACATGGCTTGATTTTCACTTTTACACCCTTGGGAGTAGGAGTAGCCAACTAGAGGAGTGAAGTGACACATGGTGTATTTTGGTTATTCTTTTAAGTTTGATTATACTTTGTTTTGATTGCTTGGGTACTTCTCGATCCTCCTCTACCAAATTATATGGAACTCCATGTGGCATGGTATGTTAGGTTGGGTTCCCATGGGATTTAACATCTTTGTTAGGTTTAAGAGATTGACAACACTAAAATTGAGCTATATGGCATCTTTTGATTTGGTCAGGTCCTCTTAGGCTCTCACATCTCTATCAAAAATAGGAGATTGACACGTCTAATATCGAAGCCACCCATTTGGTCGATCTTTGGCATCTTTAGTCACTAGGTCCATGTGGTGTGCTCTCATTAGGTTGGGCTCCCTTGAGATCTGACATCTCTATCAAGATCAGGAGGTTGACCATTATAATAGATAGAGGATTTGATTGCTCAGGGATCTCTTAGGATCTTGCATCTCTGTCAGGATTGGGAGACTAACATGTTTTGATAGTTGGAACCATGCAACACCTCCTGATTTGGTCACTCAATCCTGTGAAAATCCATGAAAAGAGACTAAGTAAAAAAATAAAATCATGTAATGAACTAAAACTCACTCATTTGCCTATGAAACTATAAAAATCACCACATAGGATTCTGGGAACTTTAGAAAAAGTCCAATTTTATAGATTGGAATGTTAGTGCAATAGAAATATTCTAAGTATAGGATTGCACTATTCTACCTAGGACATAATAAAAAATTGAATGTGCTTAAACTCAGAAGTATTTTATAGGGGGCCTTAATAAAAATCAAATGTCATTATGAATATAATAGATACATGGTGAAACTATGATGAAACTCAAATTCTAGGTTTGAAAAAGAAAGATGTTGACCAGGGTAGAGCCAAAACATTAGGAACCTCAAAATTTGAGTAACTTTAAGTAGGGGTCCCCCACTTCTCTAAAGAAGGGGGTGTGTTGGACACAACATCATCATGATTTTTGTAGGGAAAGTGATGTTAATCACTTAGAACCCAATCCATATATATTTTTTCCTATACAAATAAAGACTACAAATAAATCCTTAAGAATAGATAGAAAAAGAAGGCAAAAAAGTCAGATGTACCAAATGACATACTAAGCTTTACATATGTAAAAGACCATCAATATGTGTGTGAGGTGTTATGTTTATGCTCAGTTTTACAGATTACACTTAAACAAGTTCAAATGAACTTGGGTATTAGAACTTCTGAAAGAGGAAATGACTAGTTAGATGACTTAGAGGGGAATGGAATTGACATTGATCTACTTCCATCAAGGCATCCATAAACCAGAAAAAGATACCTTTAGTCTATTAGGAGGCCCCTTATCCAACGGTAGCACAATTGATTACTTATATATATGAGCAATTGAACACGGAAATTATACTAGAATGATTAAGAAACTAGAAACATGAGATAGCAAAGAATTTGAGAGACAATACACACAATTGTATTAGATAATACTAGAAGAAAATACAAATAAGGAAGATGCCACTTCTTCCTCCACCTCAAAGGCTTGCCACACCTCAAGACCTTCTTCCCTCTCTCTCTTGCTCAACACAAAACTAACTCTATAACCTGAGTTACAATCCCTCCTTGAATGCTATAGCTGATCTCCTTGACCTTACACCTGTAGATCTCCTTGACCTTGCTTGCTTCAATGATCTTACTTGATCAATATGATGATTACAATACATGCCTCATGGGTCTTTAAATAGAATCCCATGGTTACAAAAATAGACATCTAACTACTAAAATTAGACACACAGCTCGCGACTTAAAATAGTCCCTTAGCATGCAAACACTCGGTTTAACTAACTGACTGTTTGTAAACAGCAGTTTTGGATCGCACAGGCGACCGATGCCGGTCCCTACTTGTCTGGTGCTGCCAACGTCGACTGACTCTCTACCATCTCCGGTCTCCTTCTCCACTGCATCTGACCAACGTCGGTCATACTGCCGACGCCGGTGGCTCTGGTTCTTCAGCATCCTTTCTTCATGTGTGTGCAAACAGTTGAAGCTTTTAGCTCCACACCTTAACAATAGAGGGGAATGGAATTGACATTGATCTGCTTCCATCAAGGCATCCATAAACCAGAAAAAGATACCTTTAGTCCTATTTAAGGCCTTGCTCCACTTCTAGCCAATATAGAATGCCTATGATAGAGGTTTATTGAATAAACCTTTCAAGACAGTTCTATCCATTGAGGGTTTTGAGACCAAGCCATGGGTGATGGGATGTTCATAGAGCTCTAGATACCCAAAAGATCTTAGAATGGTCAAGACATCCTTTATTTTATCAAGATGTTTTAATTAAATATAACTTTGATGGATTCTGTCAAAAAATGTACCTATTCTAAAATCCACTTGCTCTATTATGAATCATTGGCCTTCGAGATATGAAAACTAAAGGACTACTCATAAAACTTTGAAATATTTCAAAATGAAAGTTCACCCTCCATGTTTCTAAAACCTGAGCTACCTTTCAAGCTTTTTTTGCTCATTGGAGTGGTCACTACCATTTTATAAGCTTGATTCTATCCTTAGTGAATCACACTATCCTTTGAAGGTGGAAACTTGGGTAAGGTTGGTAATAAACACATGGACAACCAAAAATAAATACACAACTAAAAGCAAACACACAATGGAAATATAACTAATATAATATATACATTATCACCTCCACTAAATTTACTTTGAAACTATAGTAGAAGGGGTAGTCAAGAAGTAATGCTTCAATAATTTTCCATTTATAGGTAGTGGGAGGTCATTACCCTTGAGGTATTTGAGGTGGAATGAATTATATCTAAGTAGCTTGGATATCTGGTAGGGTTTGATCCAATGAGGATCAAATTTGGCATGCTGACCCTTATTCTCATGAGATTCATCACATAATAACACTAAATCATAAATCTTAAAGGATTTAACCTTAGACCTTTTATCAAACCACTGATTGATAGTGCCTTGATGTTTATTGAAGTTTAGTAAGGCTTCATCCCAGGCTTCTTCTAACTGGACAATGTCCAAGAGCCTTGTGTTCACCTTATCATCTCGTTCTATATATTGTTACATAAATTTGTAAGGAGTCTAAGCACAACTGGTAGAAATGAATCCAATCCATAGACTAGTATAAATGGTGAGATTTTAACCACTTGTTTATACCTAATGTGATCAACCCACAAAAAAAATTTAAGTAGTGAATGTCGTTCCTAGGGTTTTTTCTTCACATATTTTTTATGGCACCAATCGGGTTTTTGTTAGTCAATTCTGCCAATCCATTTCCTTGTAGGTAGTAATTAGATGAGAATCTCAAGATGATCCCTTCATCATACACCCATTCAGTTAACTTCATGGATTAGAATGTGGGGCCATTATCACACACCAATGAGACATGGGTTCTGAATTGAGTGGTTATATTTTTCTCCATGAATTTGATGAGTGTAGTGGTAGTGTTTTTATTTGTTGTCACTACCTCAATCCATGTTGTGAAGTAATCAGTGTTTGTAAGAAAAAACTTATGCATGATAAGGAGTTAGGGTTTATGACCCCAACAAAGTCCATCCCCTACTGGGTGAATGGCATTATCTCAATAACTAATTTCAATGGCATTGCAACATGGGTTTCTCTTTTAGTGAAGGTTTGACATTGATGACATGACCTGATGTGAGCATGGACATATTTGAACAAAGTAGGCTAGTAATAGCTTGATCGAAGTATCTTATGTGCCACTGCATTTTCTGCCAGATGGTCAGCCCCAACTACTCATGGAAATTTACCATTTCTTATTTGGCTTCAACTTTTAATAAGCATTTGAGATAGATGCCTACCTAATTTTTCCTAAATAATACTCCTTTCTTCAGCATATATTGTGTTGATTTAATCCTAAGGACTCTTTTATATGTTTGTTAAATAAGGAAGTGTGTTATTATAGAGAAAGTAATGAATGATTGGGGTATACCAATATGGTTGCAGTGCTAACTCCTGGTATACTTGTTACATAAAGTTTATAGGGTCAATTTCAGTTATCAGTTGAGTAAGGCCCTACCCTATAACGAATTTATCAAGATTTGTTTCTATATCATACTCTTTCAACTTAGTCATCCATCTACCTATGCATTCACCCAACTCATTTTGACCCAACATTTACTTGATAGCTAGGTCTGACATAATCACATGTACCTTATTTTTAAGATTGTAATGATATAACTTCTTCACCATATAGGGCAAAATATTTTAGCTCAACATACTTGAGATTGGTGCTCATAAAATCCACCAGATGTTCTTCTCCATCCAAAATTTGTGTGAGATAGGCAGTGATGGTGTATATCATGAAAAACATTCTTAGATTTGGCATGCCACTCCACCTTCGCATCTTATTTCAACATAGGATTTAGAGGCTTTACAATTTCATCAAATCTAGAAATGAACTTGTAAACAAATTTGATTTTCCTAAAAAAATTGACTCTTTCTTACTATTAGGGAGAGGTAATTTTGAAATCATATCAACTCTTTCAAGGTAGATAAAAATACCTTCCTATGTGATGATATGACTAAGAAGATTACCTTTGGTGACACCAAACATTCTCTTCCTTAGGTTTAAAGGGATGCAATACCTTATGAACATGTCAAATACATTCTGCAAATGGTGAATGTGATCTGACCTATATTTTAAGAAATAATTAAATCATACACGTAAATTATTATGAATCTGCCAATTAAACTTTCAAAATAAAAATCCATGTCCCTTTAAAACATTGATCCAATATTTATTAATCCAAATGGAATTTTCTTGTAGGTAAATCTACCCCACTTGGTGGTGAATATAGTTTTAACTTAATCCTCTAAATTGACCAGGACTTGATTGTAGTATGAGAATCCATCCAAGTAGGACATCATCTGGGATATGCTCACCATTTGGATCAATTCATCAAGGGAAGGAAATGGATAGTTGTCTTTATCTAAAGCTCAATTTAGATTTTGAAAATCTACACATAAATTGATTTCTCCATTCTTCTTGTGTACATGTACTAGGTTGGCTACCCAAGTATAATTATGCACTCAGAAGATTATTCTAGTTGAGAGTAGTTGGTGAACCTCTTTGTGTATCAAGGGTTCCATGATTAGGTTCATGAGACTCTACCTCTACCTGAATGGTTTTTGGTCTAATTTTAATGATATGGTATGAGTAATTAATTTTAGGTTAAAGAATTTGAGGTCTCCATAGGCCCAAGCAATCACATCCTTATAGCTTATCAACAAATTCCAAAGTTTCTCATGTTCTAGGTCTATCCAATTAAGACCTACATTAATGTTTTATGAGCTCTCTAAATAACTAAGATCAATGGTTCAACACTTTTGATTCTCAAACTTGGGCTTCTGGATTTGGGGGGCAAGGTTGAATATATCAAACACCTTTTCTAGGAAATCATCCCTTTCGAGATGTGGTTACCTTGAATATTGAGGATCCTGTCCTTATCGAGTTTAGTTCTAGGATTGTCTCTATCTGCCTTGTCAATTATCTAGTATTAAAATACCCCAGTATTATTAAGGAATTAGATAATCTATTGATCATCCTCAAAGACTTGTAAATTTGTTACATTGTCTGGGACATAAGGATAAGGGAATAGATCCATAGATAACTCTTGTAATTCAATGTCATCAAGGGGAGTTGAGTTCACAGTCAAGGATGATATTGATTCAATGACTTGATTTTCCTCCCTAGGGATAGGGTTGACGTTTAATGCATTAAAATTTTCTATCAAGTCCTAGGATCTATGTTTATATTTTTTGAAGTATGACAACTTACATTGAAATCTACTCTTAACCTGGTTGACTACTAGCTCAAAATCACTAAATACTCTTAGTTTCTTTTCCCTATATTTTAATGCAAACTAAAAAACTAATATTAATGCCTCATAATCCCACCAAACTATTTGTGCAGGGAAAATATAACATATATGAGGCTAGGTATATTTGTCCTCATGGGTTTATTATCAGAACACATGCTCCACTACCTTGTTTGGAATGAACCCCATATAGATAAAGGGACCATAATATAGCAATTTTGGCTTATTACTAGCTTTGTCTTTAGTGTATTTTATGTTTAACATAAAAATCTCTAAATTTGAGGACACTAGGTTCACCTTATCATTGGTAACATTATATTTAGTTTCATATAGGGATCCCTATCCACTATGATATAATTGGCTACACCTCTCCAAAGTAACCACATATGAGAGAAATTAGTAGCCATTTACCCATTTAAGGTTTTAAACTAGTCCTTACTGAGGAGCATTATGTATGCCTCAGGGATCTATACCACTTAGATGCCAATGAATTATTGAATGCTAGGTTCAAACTCTAGTTGCATGTGGACATTCTAAAGCTCACACACTAATTTGACCTCTGATTTATTGAGTTGAACCACTACCTTGTCTTACTTGATGGGGACCAACAATAACTTTTTGAAAATGCCTATAAGCATTACATTCGATGACACTCCTGAATGCACTAGACAATTGTGTAATTTATTCGCAAATAACCTAATAATTAGGAGAAATAAAGGAACTTTAGTCTTTTTTTTATGGATGAGTACATTGGCGTGGTTTATTTTATACTTAGTTTGAGTAGGTTGTGTTGGATTTTCAGTTAGGGACTTCAGTAGAAGATCACATTGCTATGTGATCTGAGCAAGTTCATGAAGGGTGATATTTGCTTTAATCTTATTCATGTCTTCCACTATGCTATAACCTACCTTGCATGGAACTGGTTGGGTCTCTATAGGATCTTTTGGTTCATGAGGCTTTGGGGGTGAAGCATCATTTTTCACATTATGGTCTAGTGGGGTTGCATCACTATTTGGGGGAATTGAGGTAGTGAAGGGATGTTATGATTGATTGTTCTTGAGGGCATAGTTGATACTTTGGAACTATTGGAATGCATGAACCTCACTCGTGCTTTCTTCTAACTTGTTTTTTTCTTAGCTGGGAAACTCCATGGTTTCCAACACCATGGTTATGCTAGGGGGTCTACTTTTATTGGATGATTATGGGTGATTTGGGATTACCTCATACTCTTTCATATCTCTCTAGAAGATATCAAAGGTGATACATAACTCTATACATTCAATCTCCCTTTACATGACCATGTTATGCACTCGACACCAATTAGGTAGAGCTATCTCAGATATGTTGACTTTGAGTAGCCGATTTAGGGAGGGCTCCGGTTGATTGTGAGGATGACTAAAATTTATATTTTTTCTTTGGTATGTAAATTTATTATTTTAACTTTCAACATTTGATTTTCCCTTTTGTCTTTGCAGACCAAGGAATTCATTACTTATTTTTTAGATCATTCATTGGATGACATCCAACTCATTCTTTGTAGACCCCTAGGGTATAACTTAGGTGTTGTTGACTATTTCAAACATCACTTGGTGTTGCAATTGAGGAACCATTTCATTGTTCATTGGGTTTAAAAAACCCAAGTGTTAGTTTGGCAAAACATGACTCAAATTGAGTTGGTTCATTATGGGTAGTAGCTGAAGCATTGGAATGTTCTAGTTTCTATTGGGAATAGGTTTAACACATGCATATATAACAATACATTAAGGATAGTATCCATCATTTTACCCTAGGGGTTTAATTGCCTATCAAATTTTATGGATTCAACATAAGCCAGGGGCAAGTCTATTATCATGGGGTCTTATCTTAAGAATATGGTCATCCATAGGTACAAGGCATTTTTATACTTCTCAAGTGTCAATCAAGTATTAGGATGGTAAAGTATGGTGAATTGGCATAAATTTTATAAAACCTATCATTGAAGTTTATGATAGTCTTATGGGGTTCCCAATTAATGTAAGTTAACTACTGGTAAAGGATGCTAGGATCAATAACTTGCCCAAATTGGGCCAAGAAGGCACTACTAAATTAGTCCTAGCTTATGATTGAGTTTTTAGGGAGGTTAAGGAACTAATCATAGGTTGAATCCATCAAAGTGAAGGGGAAAATCCTGCATGCTACATCTTCTACATTTAGGAGTCTTTGGGTGGTATAGTACGAGGTCACATGCTCTTTAGTCATTGATCCTACACCAGGAGTGAAGTGGGGAAGGTGGATTTTTAGATTCCTAAGTAAGTCATGGATAACTCTGAGAATGTTTATAGTCATTTTGGATAACCAAGGTACCTTGAGAGCCATTTGTGGGTGGTCTATCTGGGGGAGACTGGGAAAAGGAGCTAGTGGAAGAAGAGGAGCTAGGGTAAAATAATCAACCTAACTCACCCAAATTTAGACTTGGTAATCTGTGCAATAGGCTCCAAATTTTATTAGGGGTGGACCATCGATTTAAAACTACATTTTCAAGATTTTCTCCATTCCATATTTATTCCTATAGGGTTACAATTTCATAACCATATCAAGAAATGTTATAAAAAATAATAGTATTGAATAAAAATAAAGGCCCTCCTTTTAGTGCCAACTATTATGGGCCCAAAAATCCTTGAATCTAGAGGTACTCATGAGATCGAGTGTTCTAGAGAGGAAAATGAGATAAAATGCATGGGATAAACATATATCCTCATTAATTTTAGGATTGGTGCTGGTTTGGTCCAAGGATCGAGTAGTTTGACCTTGATATACTTAGAGCAGTAGTTGTCACCATCAAGTTCAATGTATGTGCGATTGCACCAGAGTTTATGACTAGTTGAGGGAAACCTCATTTATTATTTTACATAAAATTAGACCTCATTTATTTATAAAATATGGGAATGGTACATCAACACCAAAATAACATAAAATGGGAAATCAAAGTAGGACAAAAAATAAATGGTTTCAGGTATGGAGTGTTAGTGGTTCAAGAGCTGAGCTATACATGTGTACTGCCATATTTATACCATTATGTGTTGAGTTTTGTTGAGGTATCTGACTCATATTAACATAAGGAAAGCATCTAAGGAAAATAGAGGGGAATTTTTAATTTGGAAATATTTTACTAAATATCAACACTTAAAAGAGCCTGTAGTATGTAGCATTGTTTTCTTAATATAATATGTAATTTAAGTACATAGATTAAAGGTGTTATGAAGAAAATGAGAAAGTTTTGAAAATGAGTTTGAAGAATAAGCACATTAGAACTAATGCATTCACTTGTGTAACAAAGCTCTAGTTCAATTATTTGACACTAACATCTATTCAAAAGTGAAATGATTGACACACTAGCAAATAAACCAACTTAGTTCAGTAGAAAGTGAGAAATTACATTCATTAAATAGGGTTTATTTATAAAATTACCAACCATGGTATACACATAAATATTTAAAGAAGGAATAACAAGTGTAACCTTACATATGGATTGTAGTTTACAATATATAGAGAATGGGGCTCTTCTCCAAATAGCACAAGATTCCCATCCTTGGCCATAATGGCCTTCCAAATTTTGTTACAACTACATGATTTTAAAAAATGCGAAAATATCCTCCACTTCCTCCAAAAGATACCCAAAGCTCCACCTAACTGATACGTGAGCAAGTCATTGATCAACTCCTTCCCAACATTTGGACTGTACCTCCTTGGTAACTAACATGATTGCCACCAAGTCAAACTCTTGATCTACCTCAGCCAAATTCACTGGTGGCCCTCAAATGATCACCTTTGATTAGGCCACTAATCTTTGATACAATTGGAGTGCAACCTCCATGTACACTTTGACATCCAAGACCTGACTGATGCTCACAGTGGACTGAGTAGAGAGTTACAACATAGTTTGAGCTCTAGCCTTGTTAGATTTCACCACCCTTTTCCTCATGACCTAGTCAAAGTGATCCACCTGAGCTCCAAACTCACTCCTATCTAGCAGAGTGCCACTCGAGTGGAATAAAACAATGTTGTTGACCTTATTTAAGTAGGCCAACGTATTTTCCCTACCTTCTTCCATAGGCTCCACTACTATCTATGCCAAATTTAACCATTCCTCAATTAAAGCCCTCATGCTCCCAACATATGTCTGGTAGAGGTTTAGGTCTAAAATGGGAATGAGTTTCAATTTTAGGAACATGCCCTTATATATAATCACTACTAGCTTCTAGCACTTGCTATCCATGAGTGAAATCCTCTCCAAATATGCTTGGGATCTTAGGAGATGTTATTTTTTATCTGCTAGAGTCTCAACCACTTCTCCTAGAGCTCTGCATAAGGGCATCCTTGACTCATCCAATCAGATCCATAGGGAAGGAGATCATTAATTATGCTTCTAGGGCTCAGACTTGATCCTACATGTCCTCCATCAGCTTCTCTGACATATCATGTGTATCTCAAAACATAAATATCGATTCCTCAACCACCTTCTCTTCTCCCATAGATGTATTCACTTTAGTGAGGTTGAAAAGGTTCTTGTTGAGTTTGCCAAACCACAAGGTTTCCCTCCAGGATGAAATTCTAGTTGAGGATTCTCCTCATGTTCCCCAAGGTGTGGTCAAAGTCCAACTAGAATTTAGGATCACCTTGCACTATCATCTCAGGGGCCTACAACATCATGGCTATTCCTAGGGTAGAAGGAGGTGATGGTTGGGTGATAGAGATAGATGTGATAGATAGAGGTCTTGGTGGATGTGGAATAGATGAAATAAAGGGAATGAAGGAAGATATAAATGGAGGATGCATGGAGTCAAAAGGGGGAAAGATGAAAGGAGAGGCCTAAGGGAAAATCTCCACCTACCAATATATCTAAGTCAAGTTAATCTATGGGGAAATGACACTATGGAGAGGGGCATTCAACAAAAGGGAGGATATTGGTTGGTTAAAACCAAGTCCCTAGGAACCTGGGATAATGGAAAAGGGAGGTCTAGATTGATGTGAGGAAGATCGAGAAGTGGTGCAGGATGTCAAGGATGGGTCACCTTTTATTTATTTTTGGGCCTCTTACCTAAATCAGTTTCAACTAAAATGGTTTAAGGAGATAAGGTGATGAAGGCTGTAGGGACCGACTGAAGAATCTGGTGAGTAACCACTAGTACCATTAATGTGTCCAATGCTGATTGAATTGTGCACACAAGTGTACTTATTATCAGGGAGGCAATATAAATTGGTAGAGTTTGAGAACCTATGAGCATCTGAACCTATATAAGAACCAATGGGGGCACAATGAAGATCCCTGATTGGGGAATGGAATATGCATATGGGAACTGGAAGGTGAGAAGGTTGTGAATAGATAAAGCTAGTAGCACTTGGGTGAATTAAGGAAGCAGTTGAATAAATAAAAGTGGATGCACAACTAGATCAAGTTATTATGGGGAAGAAAAATTAGGAGGGTCCCCACTATGTTACTAAGGAAAGGTGGGAGCAAAAGGAGGGATCTATAGGGGTGTCGATTGATGGTCCCACATTGGGATAATTTTTGGGTTGTTGTTGATGTCAAACTTTAGTACTTTCACATCTTAGGTCAGGCCACTTGAAGTTTAGCCACCTGAGGTTGAGCTACCTAAGTTTAACCTACTTGGACCATGGGAGGTGGTGGAGCTATAATAGAAGGATGTGAAGGTAAAAATCATATAGGAGAATGCATATGAGGAGAAAGGGTTGGGACCCTTTGTGTAATTATTCATTAAATATAGGGGGATTTTCCTAAACATCCCCTCTAGGATAGACTGACGTGAAGGAGGCAAGGCCAACTTGGCTGGATAGCCCTGACTAAGCCTACTTTCTTTTATTCTTTTTTTTACCTTGATATTGGAAAATACCTCCTCATCAACAGTTAGGTTTATATAGATATCTTCCTCCTCATGGGATTGATGGCCATAGTTGATGTTGAGCTAGGCTTTATACTTTGCTATATGAGCTTGGATGACACTGTGTGTGTCCCAATATTGATGTTTAGCCCTACCCCAGGCATAGGAGTCCCTTCCCACCACCATATTTTGTAGAAGATGGAAATCATTATATACATGGTGCCTAATGGTGATCAATAGGGATGGGCAGGAATTTTGTTGGTGGCTAATGCAATGGCTAAAGATACCTTCTACTAGCTGGTAAGCAATCTCCTACTCTGCTAGGCGATCTAGGAATTTATATGGTGGGTAGAGGGGAGCCTTGAAATTTTTATCCACCAGAATGATGGTGTCAACATGGTAGTACCAGTAATTGCCAATGGGGTGAGAGAGTCCTTTATCTCCTTTGACAGTCAAGGTATGGTTACCTTGTTGATGGACATGTAGACCATTGGGTATAAGGACTCATATATGTACCAATGTGGTTATAGTAATGGTGGTCATATAGTTTGTATAGAACTACATTGACCATGATGCCCTTAGGAACCCATGCTATAAAAGTATAAGGCTTGAATGTGAGTGTTTCACAAATTGCATCAACTAGGTAGTTCATCATGTAAAATTTATGTCCTCCCTAAACATCTCCCACTATCTTGATCAAGTTGAAATTGATTACCCCCTAGGGTCAAGGACCTAATCACCTTTGAGGATCATATGGAGTAGGAGAATCCATATTAGGTTAATGTTTAGGTAGTCACTTATTTAAAAAAAATGGTCCAATAATGTCAGCCTATGCAGACTCTCTTCTTGAAGGTGTGAATGATATAACATTCACTTCCATCTTGTTGATCCATTTAGCATCTAGATTCGCTACCCAGTTCTTTAGGACATCATATATCTGGTAGGTGTCAATCCAAGTGATCATTACTATAGAATCATAGGTGACTTTATACTATGGGAGGTTATAATAAGCTTTGAAAGTGCCTCCTGAGATATTTATGCTCTGATACCTAGAATTCACGGAGTATACCATGTCATGAACACCATAATATGCCACTTAGCAGTGAGTAGTAGTTTGCTGAAAAAGTTAGCATAGGGGAAGACCTTAGGCTTGGCTAAAAATTGGTGTAGGCCACACTTATCATATTCACAAAGGGCATATTCAAATTCAAATTCATCCTCATCATCATTGGCAGAAGATTTTAGTACCAATTCAATAGCCTTAAACATCTCATTATAATGTTTGAAACATGTGAGGCCATCCAAGAATATGGTGTCCCTATACTCAGTATTGACTTTGGGATTGGAAGAATAACACATGGCCATTGAATAAGGGGTTAGTTTTTTATGATAATGATTTTTGAGCAAAGGGGGAGCATAGAGGGCACAAGAATGCACAAAAAAGAAGGCAAGTTGGGAAACTAGGGGAAATAATGGTAAATGATCTCACCCAGAGGCACTTATAGGGATCCATAAATATATCATGTATTTTTGGCACATGGTAGCTCACTTAGTGTGAATTCAAATTTGAGTTGGTGGCCATATTTTCCCATTTATTTCTTAATCTAGACTTAAACTCAATGATTTCTAAAATGTGTCACCTGCTAGATTTGATGACTATGATGTGACATTCCCATTTGTCCAATCAAGGCCCATTTCCCCATTTCATTAATGCTAAGAGCATGGTAGGCACACAATCATTTCATCCTAGTGGTATCCTGGGTAGCCTATTTCATGTGCCAAGTGTCAATCATTGATTAGTCTTGACTACAATAGCTATCACTTAGGCATGTCCTAATATTTCACTTTTACACCCTTGGGAGTAGGAGTAGCCAATTGGAGGAGTGAAGTGACATATGGTGTCTTTTTATTAGCCATTTAAGTTTGATTGTACTTTGTTTTTCTTGCTTGGGGACTTCTTAGGGCTCCTCTATCAATATATATAGAAGAACCATTTGACATGGTTTATAGGTCAGGATCCCCCAGTCTCTGACATATTTATCAAGTTTGGGAGATTAACATCTCTGACAATGAGTTATGTGGCATATTTTGATTTGGTTAGGTCCTCCCAGGCTCTGACATCTCTATCAGAACTAGGAGATTGATACATCTGACATTGGGGCTACCCAATTGGTTGATATCTGACATCTATTGTCACCACGGCCACATGATGTACTCTTATTTGGTCAGGCTCCCCTGAGCTCTAACATATATGTTAGGACCAAGAGACCGATGATTTTGATAGTTTGAGGTTCTAATTGGTCAGTGCTCTCATGTGATCTAAAATCTTTGTCAGGATTGGGAGATTGACACGCTCTGACAACTAGAACCATGTGGTACCTCTTGATTTGTTCATTCAATCTTGAAAAAATATATGAAAAGAGATTAAGTAAAAAAAGGATTCCATGTAAAGAAGTACAACTCACTGATTCAACTATACAAGGCACCATGTATAACTTTGGGAGACTAAGACACTGGGAACTTCATAATAAGTTTGAATCTGTAGACTTGAACATTAGAAGTTTTTTTGGGCCTTAACATGGATGAAATGTCATTATGAATATAATAGATGCACGATGAAACTCAAATTATAGGTTTTAAAAAGAAAGAGGCTGATTAGGGAGGAGCCAAAACTTTAAGAACCTCATAATTTGATCAACTTTAAGTAGGGGCCCTTCACTTCTCGTAAAAAGGGGGTGTGTTAGACACAACATTTTTGAGTAGTAACAAGACATTTTTTAGAATATTGAATTCTCTCATAAAGATTATAAGCTAACAATATAATGAATTAGACAAGTAAGATAAGAATGCCAAGTTTAAACATTATCAAACACTTAATGATTAAATTTATATGTCTACATTTTCCCTTAATTTATTCTAGTGATGCAATGAAGTAAAATTACTAGAGTAAATTAAATACAAACTTAAATGTGTATACACATTGTCTTTTGATGCGAATATTGATCGTGAAAGATTCCTTAATTCAAAACCCACAACATTACCACTAAAATTAATTATTACCCATATTTGAAAATTGAAAATATAATATTTTCAATTTTTAATTTGAAAAGAGAGCAATGAAAGTATACACATGAAAGAGTATGTCATCTAATTGCCTTGTAAATTGAAATTATAAAAGTCTACTTGTGTTCCCTCTTACTGAGGTATTTGGAGAAATGTTGAAGCTATGTTGAATTGAGAGTGATCAAGTCTCAATTTTGAAACTAGTAAAAGCTCTTGAGATGAAAATATTGTATGCTCGAACTCTCATTTGAATATGTATAGTACTCTATAAAATAATTTAAGGGTGGGATCACAAAATGTGGCTCATTAATTTATAACTCAATAAGGGGTAGAACTACAAATGTGGCTCACTACATATAAAAATTTCAACCATAGACATTAAGTGTCACTATACTCTAATTTGGTCCATTTGCAACATGAAGATGAATCACACCGCTACAGACAGATCTAGATCCTATTTGAAACTTTAAAACTTTTGAGCTTGATAAATTTGAAATTATCATGTAATAATTTGAACATAAATAAATAACATACCCCCTATACTATAATGAATTTATATTGAATATTATTTTAACTTTGTAACTTTTAAAACTTGTAACTAATTGAAACCAATAACTATTTTTATGCATGCTCATGCATATGTATCAAGTATATGTGGATATGTATTGAAGTAACTATAGGAATGAGTGCACATGCATGTCACATGCCCCCATAAAATAATTTTTTTGAATCATATTGCAATCTTAAAATTATATTGTCATAAATCTAAAAATTTATTGCTCATGAGGCTTGAATTCTCAAGATAAGCCCATTGTGATGCCCCTGTTTGAGAGGAGAGACATAGCCTGCAAGTCACTAATATAAAAATATAAGTATAAAATATTTGAAATATATAATCATGTAGTATCACTTTGAACATTTGAATTATATTGCATCATAGTGTTAAATATAACATTGAATTTCAAATGAAACATGTGTAATATAATATAACATTGAAACCTATAAATAACATGTGCATGATAAATATCATGGCACAAGAGTAAAAATAAAAATAATTCATGATATGAATCATGGAAACATAGTAATAAGTAATAAATATATAAGTAATCTCATACAATGTCACAAAATTCACATATAATGTCACACATAAGGCCCAAAGGCCACATACAAGGGACATGTAAATGTCACATAAACATACAAGGCCAAGGGCTACACATAAATGTTATGAGCATACTATTTAAACAAGAACATGTATATGTTTCACACACAATACCAAGAGCCAAACAAAATAATCAATAAAGTCTTAACTTATCATGTAGTGATGTAATAATATAAATTAAGCATAGAAAAAATAAGACTAGTTTACATCTATCATATATATCAATATCATTATTAGTAAATAGCATATATATGTAACACAATGTAAAATATGAGTGATTAAGAGAACATTTATATGATACATAACTCAACATGGTAGAGGTATTATAGATAGATACAATATATTTAATTGTTCACTGAGAACGAAGAGATGCCCCCAACTTAGTAAGGTTGTTAAGTAATAAGAGAATTCCAACATCAAAAAACCATGTGAAAGTATGTCCTATACCACACTCACATCCCTCATGAAAAGTAGTGTGGATTGAAAATTGAAATATATTATCCAGTTACATGACATAAATAACATATACAAATAAGTAAGTTAGCAACATTTAAAAATGCTTTTAAAGTCCTAATTTTGAAAATCTAAAATATTTTGATTTTTTTTGATATTTTGAATATATAATTTTTTGAATTTTGAAATATATGAACTGAAAAATATTTGAAAATGGGTGTTAATAAGCAAGGTTTCAAAAAGAGAATATTTAGGAGAGATTTGAACAATATGCAACAAGATGCTAAAACATAGTGTGTCAAGAAGAAAAACAAGCAATGTGCCCCCAATATATGTGAAAAGGAATTAAGTTAATGTAACATAAATGAGTGATATAGATAAGGATATATATTCCCTTAATGGAAAATAATCTATGTGTGCCCATGGAGAATATAAGAGTGAGTGTGTGAATCTTGACTTTGATATATGAATGCAAGTAGACAGATAGCTTTAAATACTTAACAATGGGTGCCCTTGATATATGATAAAATAATTTTAGACTTGGCCTATGACTTCTAAAATGATACATAAGTTGAATTGGAAATAATAGTGCTCTTTTGCTCAATATGAATTAGTATTTTACAAGTGATTGCTAACTTAGATCAAGTGGTGTATTGAGTGGCCTTGATGTGCTTATATAGAGGAATATTTTGAATATTTCTGATAACTAACCTCACTAAAAGCATGGGTGGGATACAATGCACCATATCGAATTTAGTTTTTTTAATTGGAGTGCTAGGGATAAGGTCACACTAGTGGATAAGGTTACAATGCAGTTCTATCCAACCTAGCATAGTCCTATCCTAGAAGGACAAAGACTGTTGGAAATGGTTTGATATAAATTTGTAAGAAAAATAGGGATGTTTGAATAATGTTCAGAGTAGTAGCAAATTAAATTTATAGAATAATAAATGATCCCGTATGGCCTAGAAGTTAGTGAAATGATGAATTATCCAAGTAGGGTAAGGATGTTAATTTTAAAAAAATTCAAGCACTTAATGATTAGATTTATGTTTATACAACTGTTAGATACTAGATACAATCAACTAGAAACCATAAAAAATAAGTATCTTATTATTGGATGTATTTTTTATTTTTATCATATGTCATTTGTCAATTTCAATTTTATTTCAGTCAATCCTACCTTTATATACATACTTATGCTTAAATGACATATATTACAACTTCAATATATTTATCAAGTTTTATACATATTATATAGCATTCATTTGTTAAATAAAACATAGGATAAAATAGAATGCCATATCTTAATATCTGAATTACATTTCATGTTTTCATCATATGAGGGTTGTAAAACCAAATAGGTAAAACACTACAATAGTTTGTATAGGACCATTGTGTCTTTAACCCAACAACCTATTACAAGTGGATCTTCTCACTAAAAGACTCAAACACAAGATGACGATAACTTATCAAAAATAACATGTAAATAATGATAAAACCCATGAAAGTAAAAAACTTGTCCACATAAAATAATCATATCAATAGTTCATATAGGTCCATTGGGTCTCTAACCTGATGAATTATTATGATGCAGGTCATGTGACTGTGAGACACACATAAAATATGGAAGCACAATGATATGTTATTGACCAAACATCTACATTCAAACATTCATTAATTTTTCAAACAAGAAAGTAAAGTACTCTATTGACCTTACACCAATCTAAAAATACTATAGGCAAATTCATCTTCTACAACAGTCTTATCCAGAAGCCAAGAATAAACAAACATGTAACGACTCACCCAACCCTAAGTGGTCACTTGTCATGCTTATCTATATATATAATGAGATTAAAATGAACACAAATCAATATATTAGGCTCTTTCTTCATTGCCCATACTCTGCATCTAATTACTTCTCTCTTATGACACCCACCTTCCAACTAAGGGGGTTGTAGCTACATCAAAAACATTCAGAAAAGAAAACAATTATCCAAGTCATGACATCAAATCACAATGATATAAAATAATAAAAACATAATAATTCATAATGATAATTAAATTAACGTAACTGAATAATATCAATTTATTCAAATGACAATTAATTCCCTTAATTGCATTATATAAGCATATAAAACAAGATAACAACAAATTTGTTGATGTGTAGTTTGGCACCAAAGCTAGGCTCTCATTGTGGTAATGCTCATCCAACCTCTCCTAAAAGGAGTCCCATGAGGGGGTATCCCCAAGGTCTATTACTGTGGGGTCATGACGTACTATTTTTACTTTGTTAATCATTGTGAAATATGCGATTCAAGGGGCATGTTGATGTAAAACTCAAACTTAGTTTTAATGGGGTTTGGATGCTTGAATAATTTAGTGGGTAATGTTCATTTTGTGTTCTATTTAAATGGGTTTTAAGCAAATACAAAAAAAAACATAAAACATAAATTCATAGCCTAAGATAAATCAGTGTTTCATATTGAAATAATGAAGTGCAACTGATTTTGATCATTCATTCCATTGTGTTTGACATTTGCCAATGCAACAATAATAATGGAAACAAATAATTGAAATCAAGATAGACATGATTTTATGAATTTTATTCAAATCGGTGAAATCCTAATTTAAATGATTTAATAAAAAGGAGCAAAAGAGAAGGGGAAAAGAGAGAAATTATGTGCAATGGATCTAAATTTGATTCATTTGATTCAATGTATTCCAAAAACCATTCCTCTACTTGGTCAGTAAGCACACAACCACAATGAAGATAATGCGAGAGTCTAAGAAGATGAAGTTGGAAAGAAAAAAACACGTCTACCATATTCACACAAAATAAATGCAAACAAACTTCCACCACTTTTATTAATCAAGATGTTTGGTTTTATAACTATGTTTGAATCCACTTGGGTCATTCAATTACAAATCAATAGCATAACAGTAACATCAAGCTAAATAAGGGAGATATTCTACACTAAAAATCAATAAAATTACATAATATGAAGTGGTTGGTTCAATATTCATCTTGGAGTAACAAAGAGCCCATGCTTTGAATGGGTGAGCTCTGGTAATATGTAGAGATTCAAGTCAATGAATGGAATGAATTTTCCCTCCAAAACCCAATTGCACTTTAATTTGAAATTTGATTTGCACATTTCCCCCTCTTCCAAACTCCTTTCACTTTATCTCCGTTCACATCTATAACAAAGGTAAAACAAGTTATTTTTTGGAGAATAAAGTTTTTAAGTCATGAAAGCGAATTTTAGTAAGACAAACAGGGAACATGGTTAGAAGAATGATTATGTCTCTTGATTATCACAAATTCAAAAAAAAATTATACCATGGCATCTACACCAAAACCATATTTTCAATGCATTAAACAATTTACAAATCTGAGCTATGAGTCAAATGTTATGGCCATTTTACTGACCCCTACCTAGAGGTTGTTAGGATCATAGACCTACAATGCAAGTATCAGCCTCCAAGACCTGCATATCGGGCCTCAGACTCAGACCCTTGCTCTGCAGGTGTCAGATTCTAACACTTGTGTTAACCATAAGGTCAAATGTTCAATCCTTCCTTATATCACCAATCGATTGACATGTCATTTGGCACAGCTTGCCAATGCGAGGCTCTCAGGGAAATAATGCCCATTTGACCTCTCCTCAAAGGAGTCCCGCAAAGGGGTCTCCCCAAGGTCTATTACTATTGGGTCATGGTGTAAATATTTTACTCAGTTGTTCATTATGAATTATTCTAGTCAAGGGATCTGCTATTATAAATATCAAACTTAGTTTTAATAGGGTTTGGATGCTTGAACAATTTAGTGGGTAATGTTTGTTTTGTGTTGTGTTTAAATGGGTTTTAAACAAATACAAAAAATCACAAAACATACATCCATTTCCCAAGACAAACTAGCATTTCAGATGAAAATAATGAAATGCAAGTCTATCTTGATTGTTAACTAATTTCGATCATTCATTGCATCATGTTTAACATTAGAGAATGCAAAAATATTAATGGAAATAACTAATTGCAATCCTCCTATATGGCTTTCCTCATATATTCTTTCAAGAATATTGGGAGATAGTAGGAGTAGACATCACGGTTGCTGTGCGTGATTTTTTTAGATCAGGTAAACTTTTGAAACAAGCTAATAATACCTTCATAGTACTTGTTCCTAAAAAATCACAACCTTCACACCTCACTAATTTCAGGCCCATTACTCTATGCAACACTGTGTATAAGTTATGTACTAAAATGCTGGTCATGAGGATTCAACCTTTGCTAGACAAAATTATTTCTCCTGCTCAAAAAGGTTTTGTCCCGGGCAAGTAGATTCTTGATGCTGTGATCACCACACATGAGACTATTCACTCCATGGATAAGAGCAGAATCCCTAGGATGGCTCTCAAGCTTGATATTTCTAAAGCTTATGATAGAGTCTCATGGACTTTTCTGTTCCAAATGATCATAAAATTTGGGTTTAATGATAAAATGTCTCGCTTGTTATGGAACGCGGTCTCTTCTGCAAAATTCTCAGTGCTGGTTAATGGTGTTCCTAGAGGGTTTTTCTCATCCTCGAGAGGAATTCATCAGGGAGACCCTCTCTCCCCATACTTATTCATCATTATGGCTAAGGCACTGGGAAGATACATACAAGCAGATATAGCCTCAAAAAAGCTAGTGGGCATCAAACCTGCCTCCTCCCTTCATCCTATGGTGGTACATCAGTTTATGGATGATACCATCTTCTTTGGCATCTCATCAGTGATTGAAGCTAGAAGATGGAACAATATCTTAAATAATTATGCTAGAGAGTCAGGACAAAGGATAAATTTCCAGAAAAGCAATGTGTATTTCTTCAACACTCCTAATGAACTTAGACATAAAATCATTGATATATTAGAATGTGTTGAAGCTGGCCTACCAACTACCTACCTGGGTCTCCCACTCTTGGTCAAAGAGGTGTCTCCTGGATTTTGGAATGGAATTTTGGAAAGAACGCAGAGGAAACTTCTTGGTTGGAAGGGGAAACTACTCAGCAGTGCTGGTAAATTGCAACTTCTTCGGGCTTCACTGCAAGGTATTCCTACATACTTCCTGTCTCTTTTTAAAATTCCTGCGTATTTTGTTGAGAAACTAGAACATATCCAAAGGAAATTTTTATGGACGAGAGTAGAAGACAAACAGAGAATGTCTTTAGTTAGATGGGAAAAAGTGTGTCTTCCAAAATATCATGGTGGACTTAATATTAGGTATATCAGGAACATGAACAAAGCCCTTCTCTCAAAATTTAGTTGGAACCTGATCCATAAAAACAATGATTGGGGGGAAATAATGTATGTCAAATACATGCATAACATTGATGATTCCAACTTTCTTCAACAGACGGGATTACCCTAGGGATCTGTGATATGGAATAAAATGCTAAAAAGTAGAAGCCTTCTCAAACAGGGAATTAGATGGAAACTTGGAAATGGTCGGCATATTAAATTTTGGGATGATATCTAGTTAAAGGACAAGGCTCTCATCACACAGGGAAACTATGGAGAGATTGCTGACTTGACTACCCAGTTTTTTGGAGATAGGGTCAGTGATTATATGGAAAATAACAATGGGATGAGGAGCTGGAAAAATCTTTTGGATTACTGTGTGCACTGGCTTGAGCTTTTCTCAAGAGTTCGAGAGATCTAGTAGTGCGTTCAGGAGATCAGAATCCCTCTCTTTCCCTAGGAGGATGAACAATACTGGTGGCCAGATAAGAATGGATCGTTCTTTGTCAAATCTGCTTACCATCTGCTCATTCATGAAGCTCAGAATAAAGATGTATGGAAAAAGGTTTGGAATCATAAACTTATTCCAAAAATTAACATGTTTTGGTGGGCTACTGCTCATAATAAAATCCTTACTCAGGATAACCTTCAAAAGAGAGGGTTTACTTTGGTTAACAGATGTTTCCTATGTGGTTCAAAAGAGGAATCAGTTTCACACCTCTTTATCCACTGTGAGTTTGCCCGAGAATTATGGGGCACAATACTTAACAACTTTGGTATTGAATGGGTCTACAATTCTGACCTTAAAGAAGTAATTCTCAGCTGGAACCCAACCTTCACACATCCCTAGCTTATGAAATTATGGAAGCAAGCTCTGCCATGTTTGAGTTGGACTTTATGGAAAGAGCGCAATCACAAAATTTTCAGGGACACTGCTAGAAATGCTTTGCAAGTGTTTAACTCCTTTGCTAAGACCATTATGAAAAGTGTTACAACAACTCATATTTGTGTTGCAGAGAAAACCCTATCTCAAATTGAAAGCCAAATTGCAGCCAAATGGAAGGTTTTAAACCAGATCCCTGGGTATAATAACTCCAAAATACTACAGAGACTTAATACTAAATGGATCCCCCCTAAACCTAACTGGATGAAACTCAACTTTGATGGGGCATCCAAGTGGATGGTAAAGCTAGTCGAGGAGGAATTATAAGGAATGATAAAGGATGGATGTCTGCTATCTATGCTAGTGGAATTGGATGCTAGAGCAACAACTATGTTGAAGCAATGGCTTTACTATGGGGATTAAAGTTAGATATATCCCTAAGAATAAGGAACTTGAATATATAAGGAGACTCTAAGATGGTCATAGATGCCGTTAATAAAGCTTCAAATGTGGGAATCAAGCTAAAAGACATCATTACTGATATCCAATTTCTTTTACAAAAGTTTTTTGAAGTTGAGATTTCTCATACCTACAGAGAAGGCAACAGGGTTGCTGATGCTTGTGCCAACCTTGGGCAACAATTTTCAGGTTGGAGGGTGTGGTGACAAGGTGTTCATATTCCCTTAAACATTAGGGAGATCATTGAAAAGGAGATGACTTGTCAGGAATGAGGCGTATTGATGACCCTGAAAAAACCCCTGTTGATACCCCCGGCTCCTTTGCGAGCAAGAAGGGCAAAAAGAGAAAGGTTGATGAAGAGGAAGAAAATATTAAAGAGACTACAAAAGGGACCCACAGGAATTCGGGCAGGGCCACGGGGGGCCAAGGTGGCAAATCTCACAAGCCTTCCAAAATTAATAAGGAAGGATTCCCCTTCAGAGTGTGAAGGTCGGGGCGGATTGCTGGTAAACCAGCCTCGAAGGCCAGACTGATTGATTATTCAGAAAGTGCTTCGAAAGAAGCAACCCAGGAGGAAGAGTTTGAGGAGTTGGAAATCCAAGAAATTTCAGAGGACACTGGAGGGAAGCAAGCTACTAGAGATTTTGAGGTTACTGAGGAGTAGGGTGCTAACACTATGGGAACTACTGACAATAAGTGGAAAATGTATGTCGAGGAAGCTGTTGAGGGCACTGAGAATGAGACTGATTGGAAAATTGAAATTGGGGCCCTGAAGGACCGCATTCAGAAGCTAGAGAAGGTCTTCGCCAAAGGGCTTCGAAATACAATTCTGTTGAACATGTCTATGCTGGAAGTGGTGGGTAATATTGGGTATGTTGTTAATGTGGAGAATGAGAAACTCAATGATCTTATCAAATCAATAGTTATGTAAGGGGAGACCTCTCTGACTTTGGTCTTCCCATGGCCTGTGTTTTGTTTCTGTTTGTTGCTCTCGGCTATGCCGTTGTCTCTCTGAAGGCATTTTTTGTTTGTTTGCCTTCTTGTCTTTTTTGAATGTATAGGGTTCGGCCCCTGGTTTGCCGCCTTACTTAATCAAAAACTAATTGCAATCAAGATAGACATGCATTTCATTATTTTAATTTGAAACACTACTTTGTCTTGGGCAATGAGTGTATGTTTTATGGTTTTCTATATTTGCTTAAAACCCATTTAAACACAATATAAAATGGACATTACCCAATAAACTATTCAAGCATCCAAACCCCATTAAAATAAGTTTGATATTTACACCATTAGGTCCCTTGACTGGAATAGTTCACGATGAATAATTGATTAAAATTAGTACAATGTGATCCGACAATAATAATCCTTGGGGAGATCCCCTCATGGGACTTCTTTCTCAAGATATTGGATGGGCATTATTGCCCTTAGAGCCTAGCCTTGGTGGGTTGTGCCAAATGACACATCAATAAAATCCATAATTACATCTATCAAAACATGTTAACACAATTAACACCCCTAATTATACTACAATAAATTAATATTCTTGTTGACCAAATTTTGACCTTAAGTGAAAATTGGTCACTCCCTCCAAAATCAAACTTTAATAGGATTGTCATGTGGTCTTTTCATGCCTTATATGGTCCCTAAATGTCTTCATAAAACCTTATTAGCATTATTTAAGGTTGGTTTTGAGAAGTTGAGTTAACGTCTTGTTTTGGTCATATAGTGGTCTAGGCATGTCATGGAGAGATAAGGTTTGGTCAAGTGGTGTCATATGTGATTAAGATTTTATCAAATTCATTTCATGTATTAATCAATTTTTAATAACATTTCATGATGTTCTTGAATGTTTAAAAGTTCATGTGCAATCTTGAAGGTGGTGAAAATACATGAAAATATGATTTTTTGGCTAACATTTATGTGTGTTAAAGTTTCCTAGGTAATAGATACATACCATACACATTCCAAAGACCTTGGAGTAGTTACAAAATTTCCAAACCTATCATAAAGTTAGAACAAGGTTATAATCTCAAGTTTTAATGCCATCTTGAGGAGTTAGAAGACTTGTACGAACTTGTTGAAGTCACTTGAAATTGAAAAGAGTTTAAAAATGTCCTTTGATCTTCCATATGTTAGAAACAAGCATGGAAAGAAGTTTGAAGTTCAACAGTTTCAAAAAACTATATCTCTCTTCCATCAACTTCATTCACAAGCTCTTAAAGGCCATTTTCAACCACATGGTACATGTCATACATGTAGAGTTTGGGGATAAGATTTTAGAAAAATTTTGGGACCCATATGGGATTATAATTTGTGCAATTATTCATTTTTATTGAGCTCCTTAGGCTTTATGAACAATTGATAAGGAGCTAGACTACTTTTTAAAGACTCAAATCCCCACAAGTTGAGTTTTGTGCAACTCTAATCCAAAGTATGAGATCATGGCTGCATGAAAAACAATTGGAGTGAGTTTATATAGGTATTTAGATGAATCATACACTTTCATTCACCATGATGGCATGTGTGAATGGTCTTTTGGGCAAGAGAAAGTGGTTTTTTGTGCATAGTTTGCAAATGATTGTCAACATTTCTATGTTTCAGGTTATCCAGGTGGTATAATGTATCTAAGTTGTTATATTTTTTCTTATATCATCTTTTAAATCCATTCATTTCCTCTTGATCGGATAGGTATTCCATAGTAGTCTCAAAATGGTCACTTCATTCACCTTGTAGACTGTGTCCTTGTGTGCTTGGATAACAGGGTGATTTGAGTGGGTCTAAGTATGTGTTCCCAAAGAGTTGGTAATTGTATTTTCTTGATATAGTGTGTTGATGTAAAATGACAATGATATTTTAGCCTTAACTTTCATGTTTGCACTTCTCAACTTCCAAAGCACATGTTACAATCCTCATCTTCTACAGGTCTATAGATCTACAAATCCAAGAGAAATCCATGGTGTCCAATGTTCTGAGTTGGTTATCTAGGCATGAATAATGGTGATGGATTCAAGATGAAAGGTTCATGGAATAATGGAGGTCTCTAAAACACCTAAAGTCAAAGTTGAGGACTGAGCTAACAAGCCTAGTAAGACTCACCTACATGACTGTATGTGGAAACAATGAAAATAGAGGTCTGGTAGAATATCCCTAAAAAATAGTATATGAATTTGGTAATGCAGTGAGAAAGGCATTGAAATAGGTTTTGACACTATAAGATATCATGGTGTATTGAGAAAGGCCAACTTAAGCTATGCACTTAGAGACCTTAGGCAATCCACCTACAACCAATTGAGAGAATTGGCCTTAGATAGTAATGTTGATAAGGTCTAGAGTTTTAGGGATTTGAGAAGTGTCTAAGAAATATAAAATAATATATTATATCAATTGAAAGGTTTAAATATTATATATTGAAATCAAGTTCAATCTCAATTCTCCATACTTAGTCAAATGTTCAAAATAACCACCTACAGCCAGCCAATTGGGATGAATATCTTGAGATAGTGATGTTGATGAAGGTACAAAAGATTCAAAGTGTTGAGGAAAGTCCCAAGCCATCCAATAACATGATAAGAGTTTGAAGAGCTTCAGTGTTTCAAGTAGAGATCTTAGAACACTAAGGTTGTAGACTAATTCCAAGTGTATACACACAGGTAGTTGGTTACCTATAGGTCTGCTTAAATGATTCAAGATCTCTCAAAACTTGAGATAGTGGTGTAGGAGTGTGTGGAGGTTATAAATGAACTCAAGGTTCTAAGTTCATTGAGATCAGATGATGAAATTCCCTATGAGTTTGAACTAAATAGAAATCCACCTTGCCTACACATTCAAACAAATGTCTTTAGGCCTACCTGTAGTATTAAGAGAGAGCTGTGTGCTTTGAATTGAGAAAGGAAGTTTAAATTATAAGAGAGGGAAAATCAAGGAATGTTCCTTTGTGCTTCAATATAGTAAAGTCTCATTTGGCTCTCAGACCTAACTACCAAAATTGAAGCCCTGCTTACTTAGTCTAAGCAATGTCACTAGCCTACTCATTCTTGAGAAGTTTTGTTGTTTGTAGAGATCTAAATGATCTATAAGGGGACTGAGCCATAGAAAAATATTGGAATAAGATTGAATGATGATGATATATTTCCATCAAAACTTTAGACTCAAGAGGAAACCCTATCTATACAGTCTAAATTGTATGCATAGGCCTATAAGATAGTCACTTAATGAGATGTGAAGTCAGTTAGAGTTGGAATGAACTATTGAGACCATCAAGAGATGGTTATGAATATGAAAAAAAAAATCATGAGAGATCAAACCCCTAAGAGTGAGAGAAAGAGGTAAGTATAGGTAGTTAGGGTATGCTAGGTAGATTGGGTTAGGAACCCTAAGCTTAGAAAATGACTTAGATAGAGACCTAATGAAGAATATGGTGAAGATGAACATTGGAATAAATAGAGGTGGATGTCATGGAATTTTGAAGGTCATTGTAAACCTAAGACAACTTTAGGATGCTACACACTAACCCAATTTGCTCTCAGACCTCATAGAATGCCTAGTTTTAGCCTAAGAGACTATCTTTCATTACTCAGTATGGTTCAGAGGTGTTGCATGGGACCTTCAAATCCTAGGAGAAGTAAGCCACCTTGGTGAAATTCCATTTGGTAGAATTTATTAGTTGATTCATGTCCCAAGATTTATGAATCATCCTTAATAACTCAAAGCACTTTCAGGTTACATAGGAGAGCTATAGGGGACCCAATGATAGATAAATGAAGTTCTATGCCTAAATATGCATTAGACAAACTCTAAAATGACCTAAAACATGTTAAATATTCCCTTGAGCATCATCTCATGCCATTAGATTGTACTTGTAGGTGCATGACTATATGGAATAGGCCTAAAAGGACTATTGTATGTTATTTGACAAGTCTGTACAAGTTGTTAGAACTTCAAAAATGGCATGGAGATTGGGGAGAAGGTCATTTAACTGAATCACATAATTATTTTGGGTTTGGCATGTGTGGGAAGCTTGTAGATTCATTTTTAAATCTCTTGGTAGAGAGGTCTAATTGAGGCCTAATTAGGAGAGAGAAGCAACAAAAAAGTACACTTTCACTCACTTCTTGATCCTAAAATTGAACATAGAGCTGTAAGGACATACTAGGTCCTAGAATGTGCCTTTAGTTTCTCACCACCATCCGTAAACCTCTCTACACAATGAGGTTTGTATGATTTTAGGGCTACAAGGAATGAGGCCTATTTGAGTCTTTTGGTAGAGAACAAATTGTTGGGGCTAGTTTAAGATCTCAAAATAGATTTTTTTTTGGTCTAATATGAGTTTAATAGGATGAGATAAAGAAGAAGAATCCAAATTTTGACACTTGTATGCAAGATGGGCCTAAGGAGATGAAGAGTCCTCTAGATACCTAGCAAGAAATTGAAGTGATGTGTCAAAGAGAACCTATAAAGATAGGATGAGCTGAAGAAGAAGAATCCAAATTTTGACACTTGTATGCAAGATGGGCCTAAGGAGATGAAGAGTCCTCTAGATACCTAGCAAGAAAATGAAGTGATGTGTCAAAGAGAACTTGAAAGGATCAGTTGAAAGGTGTCAAGAGTAGAGCAAAGATGTAAGAGAACCTAAATTGACCATAGATAATGCAACTTATATTTCAACATGCCAAGGCAAAGGGCAGTTTCAAGAAGCTAATCAAGGTGTCAAGCAAGCTTTCCAACTCTTATGCCACATGGAGGGTTGGAGAATTTACAGAGGATCTACACATGTATTTTTAAGTCTAGTATGATGGTTTCATAACTCCTTTTCTTATTATAACTGATGTACACTTGTCAATCTTCTCCTACTACACCTCTCTCTCTCTCTCTCTCTTAACACTTCTCTATATATTGAGTCTAAATTAGCTAAGTTTATATCCTCCACCTAAATATGGTGAAGCCCTGATCATGATCAATAAAGAATAACCTAGTTTACCTTCTTCATGGACTATTTCAATGTGTGTGTTAAACTAGTTGATCTTGTTAAGTGATAGTTTCACTTCCATGGCATGTTGTCCCTATTAGCATTCATATTTAGTATTAAAAGTATTTTTTAGGTCTCTTGAAGTGTTCAAATGAAGTGTGTGTGAGTTTAGTGAGTTGTCTATTCACTAGTTACATGTCATGACCTTTTGTTTAGTCCTCCTAGCTTAAGCTTATTTCACAAACCTCCATGAGAAATACTTATGTAGAAAGGCAGATTTAGATTAGTGTAATGTGCAGGTTAGGTTCTTATTTGAAGTGCAATTGAAATTGGTTGGCAGTGATTAGTTTATAATTGGTGCATCACCTCATTAGGATAGGTTTATTTTATGTTTTATCTCTCCCTTTCCATCCAAACAAGTTAGTAGCATAGGTGATGAGCTTGAATAGACATATCTAGGGAGCTAGCCCTTTAATCTAGGGGTTTACCCCTACTATAGACAACCCACAAGTCTAGGGGTAATCCCATGTTCCTCTCAATTTGGAGTAGGCTTGAACTACCTCTCTAATGGTGCAAAATTGAGTTACGACAATTCCCATTATTAATCAAACCAAATGTTAACATCTAACATTGATGGCAAGAAAGTGCCTTCAAAATTTGGCACTAGGAAAATGGGATGTGAAAAAAAATAGAAAATTTATTGATAAAATATATATTACAAAGAGAAAACAAGGTAGGTGATTATAATCCCAGAAAAATCTCCATTAAAAATGTGAATTGTATACACCAAATGGTATAACCACCCAAAAACTACATTCACACTTAATCCCAATAAAACTACTAATAAAACCAAATCACTTTGTTTAATGAGTGACTTTGGTTTACATTTAATTTAATTTCTAAATTATAAAAACTCATTTGGATTACTAATCCAAACAGTCCCCTTTTATCTGAAAGGAAAAAAAAGATAAGTTGGACTTAACACCATTATTTAATGAAGTTACTACACCCTGTAAATTAGATCTACCAATATTCTGATCAACTTGTGTTGACATGTTTACTATTTCCCTCACACCTTGACCACGTATGCCCTTTGACCACTACCATCTTCTATCCTCATGACACTCCCTGACAAGAATTTGGTGATAAATGTTCTTCATACACCATCATCCTCTGACCTAAGTATATGCACCTATAGTATGAAAAATATGCATAATGTCCAACCACAACAATCATCATTTCCTCTTATAAACCTATACATGTAGTGTGAAACATCTAAAGATTACTCTAATTATACTTCCTATTGTCTAGAAATAGTTCATTGTCTACAACCTCTTTGTCAAATTTGTACAATTGTACTTGATTGATCCTACTTCATGAATAATCATTTGTATCATCATGAAATTTGATTTAAACCACCTTTCCCATATCAAATGAGAGATGGAAAATTTATACAACTCAACATCTTGAAACTATTCCAAATCTTGCCAAAATCAAACATGTGAAAAAAGAGAAGCTACCAAAAAGCAACAAAATCAATATAAAACAATACATAAAAATGCCTTATAACTACCCATACATCTTCAAGTAGTTGACCCATTATTAACCTTTTCATAATTCCACCATGCCTTTTTTTTCATGGAAACTTATTTTGTACATTATATCACTATTTTTACTTATATCTCTTAATTACAAACTAGTTTTGCATAAAACACCTTTATTATACACTAAGCCTGAGCTAATGAGTTGGATAGAGACCTAATGAATAAAATGGTGATTATGAACATTGGAATAAATAGAGGTGTATGTCATGGACCTTTGGATGTCATTGGAAACCCAAGACAACTTTAGGATGCTACACACTGACCCAATTTACACTTAGACCTCATAAAATGCCTAGTTGCAACCCGAGAGGCTATCTTTCATTAATCAATATGGTTTAGAGGTGATGAATGGGACCTTAGGATCCTAGGGGAATTTATACACCCTGGTGAAATTTCATTTGGTGTAATTGGTTGGTTGATTCATGTGCCAAGATTTATGAATCATCCTTAAGAACTCAAAGCACCTTTAGGCTACCTAAGAGAGCTATAAGGACCCAATGAGAGAGAAATGAACTTATGTGCCTCCATATGGATTAAAAAAAACTCTAAAATAACTTAAAACATGCTCAATACTCCCCTGATCATCAACCCATGCCATTAGATTGTACTTGCAGATACAAGAATGTATGAAATAGGCCTAAAATGATTGTTTTATGTTATTTAAAAAGTTAGTACAAGTTTTCAAAACTTCAAAATTGGTATGGAGAATAGGGAGGAGGTCATCTAACTAAATCTCATGCTTATTTCAGTTTTGGCATGTGTAGTAAGCTTGTAGAGTCATTTTTCAATCTCTTGGCAGGGAGGCCTAATTGAGGCCTACTTAGGAGAGAAGCAATAGAAAAGTACACTTCCACTCACTTTCTGATCTTAAAATTGAACATGGAGTTGTAAGGCCATACTGTGTCCCATAATATGCCTTTAGTTTCTCATCACCATCTATAAAAATCTCTACATAAGGAGGTTTATATGATTTTAGGGCTTCAAAGAATGAGGCCTATTTGAGGCTTTTGGTAGAGAATGAATTCTTGGGGATAGTTTGAGACCTCAAAATGGATTGCTTAATATTTTATATGAGTTGAATAGGCCATCCATGAAGATTAGAAGATCTAAAGAATAATAATACAAGTCTTGAGACTTGTATGCAAGATAGACCTAAGGAGATGAATAATCCTCTAGACACCTAGCAAGAAAAGGAAGTGATGTGTTAAAGAGAACCTGAAAGGTTAAGTTAAGAGGTTTCAAGAATAGAGAAAAGATGTAAGAAAACCTGATCTTACCATCAATAAGGCCACTTGTCCTTCAACATGCCAAGGCAAAGGGCAGTTTCAAGAAGCTAGTCAAGGTGTCAAGCAAGCTTTCCTACTCCTACACCACATGGAGGGTTGGAGCATATACAAAGGAGATACACATGGATTTGGAAGTTTTTTATGACTATTCCATAACTACCTTTATTTTTGTAACTAATGGACACTTCTCTCTCTCTCTCTCTCTCTCTCTCTCTCTCTCTCTCTCTCTCTCTCTCTCTCTCTCTCTCTCTCTCTCTCTCTCTCTCTCTCTCTCTCTCTCTCTCTCTCTCTCTCTCTCTCTCTCTCTCTCTCTCTCTCTCTCTCTCGATCGACACTTCTCTATATATTGAGCCTTCTCATTTTTAGCCTTTTATTTATAAAGAAAAAACCTAGTTTTCCTTCTTCATGGACTATTTCAATATGTATGTTAGACTAGTTGATCTTGCTAAGTGATAGTTTTACTTCCTTGGCATGTTGTCCTTGTTAGCATTCATATTCAATTTTGAAAGTGTTTTGTAGGTCTCTTGAAGTCTTCAAATGAAGTGTGTATGAGTTTAGTGAGTTGTCTCTTTACTAGTGTCATGTCATGACCTTTTTTTTAATCTTACTAGCTCAAGCTTACTTCACAAATCTCCATGAAAAATACTTATGTAGAAAGGCATATTTGGATTAGTGTCATGTGCAGGTGAGGTTCTTATTTGAAGTGCAATTATAATTGGTTGGTAGTTATCAGATTACAATTGGTGCATCACCACATTAGGATAGGTTTATTTCATGTTTTATTTCTCTTTTTCCATCCAAAAAATTTAGTTGCATAGGTGATGAGATTGAATAGACATATCAAGGGAGCTAGCCATTTAATATAGAAATTTACACCTATTATAAACAATCTACATGTTTAGGGGCAATCCCATGTCCCACTCAATTTGGAGTAGGCTTGAACTACCTCTCCAAGGATGCAAAATTGAGTGACAACAGTTCTGGCACACCTGGTGGGACTAAGGTCCAAAGAGGGAAAGAATTCTTGGTGTGTTTTACCTATCAATATTTGGAGGCATTCAACAAACACCAATGGTGACTCCAAATGCAATCATCTAGTTCTAGCAACCCAAGTACTTATTGTGAAAAGAATTTGATAATATCTTGTGTTTTATTTAACTCATGAAGTTGGGATGGCTAGGTATGAAGAGAACTTATACTATACACCTCCTTATCAGCCTTGTCATGACCCTAACTATGTGTCTCAATAGCCATATCAAGATCGGTACCCTCCTTATGAGTCATATCATCCTTATGGTCAGCCTATACCCCTCTACATGACCATGATGTTTAGAATCCCTATGAAGAAGAGTATCAAGAAGATCCTCAAGAAGGTTATGAATAAAATGAAGCTCTTATTGAAGAGGATGCACCTTCCTATCATCCTCAACATGACTCCTACTAGCCCTATGATCTATATCAACCTCACTTTGATTCCTATCAACCTTGTCATGAGCTATATCAATCCTATGGTTGTCCTACATTCTCCTCATATGATTCCTATTATATACCTTAATAACCTTACCATGATTTGTGGTAGTCAAACTTTTTTTTTCCTACTTCAATTATGTCTCAAGCCAAATCCTTGTTGGCACTCATGCCAAATTTGCTAACATCAGAAGAGGTGATAAGAATATGGGATGAAGAGCTTGATGTAATCTTTATTCATCTCATAAAGAGGTTGATAAATTTAGTTCAAAATTTGATGAGTGTGTGGAGGTTAGTTGAAGAGGAAACCCAATATGTTATCAATGAGGAGCTATATCAAGTGAGAAATTGTATCCAATGGTGGATAGACATAATAGAGAGTTGACAAAATCAAGAGCTTGAGGATCAATTTATAGTTATTGAAGAGTCTCAAGAGGGCTATGAGGAAAGTGAAGTTCTTGTTGAAGAATATGTCTCTCCCATTGCCCAACTCAACTTGTCATCTCTTCAAGAGTCTTTTCAAGAAACCTCCACTCCCAAGCCCATTCATGAGCCATCCACCACACCTCATACTCTCTCTCCAACCCATAAACCTATTCATCACCCTCCCAACACATCCTTTCTTTAAGAATAACCTATACTTGGGAGATAAGTGAAGAATGTCAAGCTAAAGTTGTAGGTGATGAAGAGGATGACTCAATTGTCTATGATGAAGAATTCGTTATAGGTACCCCCTTAGTGAAGACAAGTGAAGACAAACACAAATCAATCTTCTTGAGTGAAGAAAGAGATGATCTTGATGAGATTGTAGCTGCTAATAAATAAGTTGATCAAGACATGACAAAGAAGCCGCTTGAGGGAAACATCATAGTGACTAAGTTCGTTGAATCTCATGAGTTATATCAAGAGATTGGTTTTGAAAAACCAATAGAAGACGAAGCTTTTGCTAACTCCATAGACAAAGAGGACTTCAGACAGAAGTTCAAAAAAAATTGTGATAAGTTTGAGGCCCTTCAAAACCTACACCTCCTATTGGTCAATTTGAAGAGACTCTTAAAAATGCCTTGCCTCTTGATGGTGCATTTCAAGAAGAAGATCTTATTCCATCCAAGCTTGTTGAAGTTGCAGTCAGCCTTGAAGTTGAAGACTCTCTAAGTGAGTAAGTTGAGATTGACTAAGTGCACAATGGCTAATAAAATGAACTTGAATAATTTGTCTTGCAACATCATGACTACATAGAAAGACTTGGAATTCTTGACAGCCCTACGGTTCTTGAAGAGAAAGAAGACAAAGATGATTGGCAACAACATATTGAACTCCTTCATGAGATTGAAGGCTTTTTGTAAAGGTAAGTTGCTTTTTGAAGATCATGTTCATAGGGAGATTAAACAAGATGTATTCATTGAGGATAATGATGAATATTGGAGAGAGTATGCAAAGCTCCTTGAAGAGCTTGATGAGCTTGCAACAGTTGGTGAGAAGTTTGATGTCATTGAAGATGTCATGAAAGTCAAAAAAGCGTGCTTAGATGAAGCATCACTTGAGGAAAGAACAAACATCAAGAGAGGTCATGAGAATATGGTTGAAACACAATATGAATTCACCTTCATAGGTGACATGTTTGCAGTTGTCATTGTTTTATTTGAGATCATGCCAAAAAGATTGACAAGCATGAAGGAGATCAAGACATCAAGAACAAGGTTCAAGAGATAATTTGATTCATTCCCTCCATCTTATGGAGCAAGAGATTATAAAAGCTTTACTTTTGATCCAAGAGCAAAAAGTTTTTTTCAAATTAGTTGTATATAGTTAGTTTACTTATGTTGTTTTTGTGTTCCCTAAGTATTTGATAGCACATGTGTGTGTGTTGTTGATTTGCTTTGTGTCTTGTTATTTTTGTTTGTGTGTGTTTTGAAGGTCGATCAATTTGTTGTGTCATGATAAAATTTTGTTCAGGTCTACAACTAAGTGCAAAGGACTCCATTTCCCAATGGACAAACAAGGCTACTGATCCATTAGCATTGCAGGCATGCTACCCATGTGAATCGCCAAGAATGTTGACCAAATTTTGACCTCAAGTCAAAATTGGTCACCCCGTCCAAAATAAAACTTTCATAGGATTGTAATGTGGTATTTTCATGCCTTATATGGTCCGTAAAAGTCTTCATAAAACCTTATTAGCATTGTTTAAGGTTAGTTTAAAGAAGTTTAGGTAATGTCTTGTTTTGGTCATATAGTGGTTTAGGTGGCATGGAGAGATAAGGTTTGGTCAAGTGGTGTCATAGGTGATTATGAGTTTATCAAATTCATTTCATGTATTAATCACTTTGTCATAACATTTCATGATGTTTTGGAATGTTTAAGGTTCATGTGCAATCTTGAAGGCGATGAAAATACATGAAAATGTGATTTTTGGATAACATTTATGTGTGTCAAAGTTACCTAAGTAATAAATCCATAACACACACCTTCCAAGGACCTTGGATAAGTTACAAAACTACTAAACATGTCATAAAGTCAGAACAAGGTCAGAATCTTGAGTTTCAATGCCATCTTAGAGAGTTAGAAGACTTGTATGGACTTGTTGAATTAATTTGCAAGTGAAAAGAGTTTTAGAATGTCTTTTAATATTCCAAAGGTCAAAAAAAATCATGGGAATAAGTTTAAAGTTCAACAGTTTTAAAAAACTATATCTCTCTTCCATCGCTTTATTCACAAGATCTTGAAGGCCATTTTCAACCACATGGTATAGGTCATACAGTTAGAGTCAGGGGCTAAGATTTTATCCAGATTTTTGGACCCATATGGGCTTCCAATTTATGGAATTGGTCATTTGATTTATTTCCTTAGCTTTATTAACAATCACTATAGAGCTAGACTGCATTTTAAAGACTCAAATCCCCACATACTGAGTTTTGTGCAACTCTAATGCAAACTATGAGATCATGGATGCATGAAACCAATTAGAGTGAGTTATCATAGGTCTTTATAAAAATCATACACTTTCATTCACCATGATGGCACGTGTGAATAGTCTTTTGGGCAAGAAAAGTGGTTCTTATGCATAATTACAAATGACTATCAACATTTCTGTATTCCAGGTTATCCAATTGGTCTAATGCATGTGAGTGGTTCTCCATTGTCTTATATAATCTTCAAAATCCATTCATGTCCTCCTGATCAAATAGAAATTCCATTCTAGTCTCAAAATGATCACTTCATTCACCTTATGGATTGTGGCCTTGTGTGTGCTTGCATAATAGGGTGATGTGAGTGGGTCTACGTACGTGTTCCAAAATATTTAGGATTTGTATTTTACTAATATAATGTATTCATGCAAAAATACAATGATATTTCAGTCTTAACATTCATGTTTGCACTTCTCAACTTCCAAAACATAGGTTATAATCCTCATCTTCTGCAAGCTTGTAGGTTTGCAAATCCAAGAGAAATCCATGGTGTCAATGTTCTAAGTTGGTTATCTAGGCATTAATCATGGTGATGGTTTAACTATGAAAGGCTCATGGACTAATGTAGGTATCCAAGCACCTAAATTCAAAGAGTTGAGGACTGACCTAACAAGCCCAGTAAGACACACCTATAGGACAGTATGTAGAAATAGTGAAAGCAGAGGTCTTGTAGAATATACTGAAAACACACTATGAAGTTGGTAATTCAGTGAGAAAGGCCTTAAAATAGGCTTGGACACTATAATATATCATGGTATAGTGAGAAAGGCCAACTCAAACTATGCACACAAAGACCTTAGGCCGTCACCTGTAACCAATTGAGAGAATTGGCCTTAGATAATAATGTTGATAAGATCTACCATTTCAGGGATTTGAGAAGTGTCTAAGACATCAAAAATGATAGATCAGATCCATTTAAATGTTTGAATATTATCTTTGAAAATAAATTTCAATTTCAACTCTCCATACTCAGTCAAACACTCAAAACAACCACCTACAACCAGCCAGTTGGAAAGAATATCTTGAGATAGTGATGTTGATGAAGGTACAGAGCTTAAAAGTGTTGATGAAAGTCCCAATCCAGACAAGAACATGATAATATTTTGAATATATTTAGTGTTACAAGTAGAGCTCTTAGAACACCAAGGTTGTAGACTAATGCTAAGCACATACACATAGGCAGTTGGTCACCTGTAGGTCTGCTTAAGCGATTCAAGGTCTATGAAAACTTGAGATAGTGGTGTGGGAGTGTGTGGAGGTTAGAAAGGAACTCAAGGTTCTCATATCATTGAGATCAGGTGATGAAATTCCCAATGAGTTTGAACTAAATAGAACTCCACTGTGTCTACATTGTCAAACATGGGTCTTTAGGCCTACTTGCAGTATCAAGAGAGAACTATGTGCTTTGAATTGAGAAAGGAAGTTTAAATTCTAAGAGAGGTAAAATCAAGGAATTTTCCTTTGTGTTTCAAGATAGTAAAGTCTCATTTGGATCTTAGACCTAACTTCCAAACTTGAAGCCCTGCCTACTCAGTCTAGGCAATGTCACTAGCCTACTCATTCTTGAGAAGTTTTATTATTTGAAGAGATATAAAGGATATATAATGGGATTGATCCATATCAAAATATTGGAATAATATTGAATGATGGATGATACAATTCCATCAAAACTTCAAACTCAAGTAAAACTTCAAACCCTGTCTATACAGTCCAAATTAGATGCACATGCCTATAAGGCAGTCAGTTCAGGAGATGTGAAGTCGGTTAGAGTTGGGATGAACCATTTATACCCTTGGAAGATGGTGAGGAATATTCACAAACATTTCATGAGAGATTAGACCCTTGATAGTGGAGAAAGAGGTAAGTACAAGCAATTACGGTATGTTAGGCAAATTGGCTTAGGAACCCTAAACCTAAGCTAATGAGTTGGATAGAGACTTAATGAAGAATATGGTGAAGATGAACATTGGAATAAATATAGGTGTATTCCATGGACCTTTTCATGTCATTGGCAACCCAAGACAACTTTAGGATGCTACACACTAACCCAATTTAGTCTCAAACCTCACAGAATGCCTAGTTGCAGCCTGAGAAGCTATCTTTCATTGCTCAATACAGTTTAGAGGTGATGCATGGGACCTCAGGCTCCTAGGGGAATTTTTCCACCCTGGTGAAATTTCATTTAGTGGAAATTTTTATTTTATTCATGTCCCAATATTTATGAATCATCCTTAAGAACTCAATGCACTTTCAGGCTACCTAAGAGAGCTATAGGGACCCAATGAGAGCAATAAACTTCTATGCCTCCAGATGGATTAAAAAAAAATTGAAATGACCTAACACATGTTTAATACTCCCTTGATCATCATCCCATACCATTGGATTGTACTTGCACATACATGACTATACAAAATAGGCCTAAAATGATTGTTTTATGTTATTTGAAAAGTTAGTACAAATTTTCATAACTTTAAAATTGGCATGGAGAATGGGGAGGAGGTCATCTAACTAAATCACATGCTTATTTCAGGTTTGGCATGTGTGGGAATCCTATAGAGTCATTTTTTAGTCTCTTGGCAAGGAGGCTTAATTGAGGCTTAGTTAGGAGAGAAAAGCAATAAAAAAGTACACTTTCACTCACTTTCTGATCTTAAAATTGAACATGGAGTTGTAAGGCCATATTGGATCCCATAATATATATTTATTTTCTCATAACCATCCATAAAAATCTCTACACAAGGAGTTTTGTATGATTTTAGGGCTATAAGGAATGAAGCCTATTTGAGGCTTTTCGTAAAGAATGAATTCTTGGGGCTAGTTTGAGACCTCAAAATGGATTGTTTCAAGTTTTATATGAGTTGAATAGTCCATCCATGAATATTATATGAACTTAAAAAGAAGAATCTAAGTTTTGACACTTGTATGCAAGATAGACCTAAGGAGATGAAGAGTTCTCTAGACACCTAACAAGAAAAAGAAGTGATGTGTCAAAGAGAACCTGAAATTTTTAGCTGAAAGGTGTAAAAAGTAAAGCAAAGATGTAAGAGAACCTGATCTTACCATCAAGAAGGCCACTTGTCCTTCAACATGCCAAGGCAAAGGGTAGTTTAAAGAAGTTAGTCAAGGTGTCAAGAAAGCTTTCCAACTCCTACACCACATGGAGGGTTGGAGCATCTATAGAAGAGATACACATGGATTTGGAAGTCTGTTATGATTGTTTCATAACTCCCTTTCTTGTTGTAACTCATGGACACTTGTCAATATTCTCCTACTACGCCTCTCTCTCTCTCTCTCTCTCTCTCTCTCTATATATATATATATATATATATATATATATATATATATATATTAAGCCTTAATTGGCTAAGTTGGTATCTTCCCCCTGAGTATGGCGAAGCCCTACTCATTTTTAACCTTTGATCAATAAAGAACAACCTAATTTACCTTCTCCATCGACTGTTTCAATGTGTGTGTTAGACTAGTTGATCTTGCTAAGTGATAGTTTCACTTCCTTGGCATGTTGTCATTGTTAGCATTCATATTTAGTATTGAAAGTCTTTTGCAAGTCTCTTGAAGTGTTCAAATGAAGTGTGTGTGAATTTAGTGAGTTGTCTCTTCACTAGTGTCATGTCATGACCTTTTGTTTAGTCCTCCTAGCTTAAGCTTATTTCACAAACCTCCATGAGAAATAATTATGTAGAAAGGGAGATTTGGATTAGTGTCATGTGCAGGTTAGGTTCTTGTTTGAAGTGCAATTGTAATTGGTTGGTAGTGACCAGTTTAAAATTGGTGCATCACCTCATTATGATAGGTTTATTTTATGTTTTATCTCACCCTTTCCATCCAAACAAGTTAGTAGCATAGGTGATGAGTTTGAATAGACATATCAAAGGAGCTAGCCCTTTAATTTAGGGGTTTACCTCTACTATAGACAACCCATAGGTCTAGGGGTAATCTCATGTTCCACTCAATTTTGGAGTAGGCTTGAACTACCTCTCCAATGATGTAAAATTGAGTGACAACAATTCCCATTATTAATCAAACCAAATGTTAACATATAACATTGGTGGCAAGAAAGTGCCTTCAAAATTCGGCACTAGGAAAATGGGATGTGAAAAAAATAGAAAATTTATTGATAAAATATATATTACAAAGAGAAAACAAGGTAGGCGATTAAAATCCCCAAAAAATCTCCATTAAAAATGTGAATTTTTAATACCCCAAATGGTATAACCACCCAAAAGCTACATTCACACTTAATCCCAATAAAACTACTAATAAAACCAGATCACTTTGTTTAATGAGTGACTTTGGTTTACATTTAATTTAATTTCTAAGTTATAAAAAATCATTTGGATCTCTAATCCAAACAATCCCCTTTTATCTGAAAGGTAAAAAAGATAAGTTGGACTTAACACCATTATTTAATGAAGTCACTACAACCTGTAAATAGGATCTACCAATATTTTGATCAACTTGTGTTGACACTTTTACTATTCCCTCACACCTTGACCACCTATGTACTTTGACCACTACCATCTTCTAGCCTCGTGACACTCCCTGACAAGAATTTGATGATTGATGTTCTTCATACACCATCATCCTTTGACCTAAGTATATGCACCTACAATATGAAAAATATGCATAATGTCCAACCACAACAATCATCATTTCCTCCTTTCAACCTATACATGTAATGTGAAACATCTAAGGATTACTCGAATTATACTTCCTATTGTCTGGAAATAGTTCATTGTCCACAACCTCCTTGTCAAATTTGTACAATTGTACTTGATTGATCCTACTTCATGAATTAGCATTTGTATCATTTTGAAATATGATTTAAACCACCTTTCCCCTATCAAATGAGAGATGGAAAGTTCATACAACTCAACATCTTGAAACTATTCCAAATCTTGCCAAATCTAACATGTGAAAAAAAAAAAAGCTACCAAAAAGCAACAAAATCAATATAAAAAAATACATAAAAATGGCTTATAACTACCTGTACATCTTCAAGTATTTGACCCATTTTTAACCTTTTCATAATTCCACCATGCCTTACTTTTCATGGAAACTTATTTTGTACATTATATCACTATTTTTCCTTATATCTCTTAATTACAAACTAGTTTTGCATAAAACACCTTTATTATACACTTATTGCACTTTTTACACACTTGTTTCTTTAAATAAAAAAATGTATTTTTTACACATTCATTTCTTCAAATGATTTTTTGGATTTTTAAGAAAAATAATGAGAGAATGGGGTCTCAACATTGAACATATCAATTTAGAATGCTCTTGCAAATAACTTTTACCAATTCTCTTATGCAAACTTTTCAACTAATGGATATGGATAAGGATGATTATAAGTGTTTAAACCAAGTCTCTTAACAACTTCATTTGAAATCAAATTATATTATGAGAGAATATTTACAAGTACATTTACTTTTATTTTTTTGATTTAGATTTTTATTTGGAAAATTTTATTCAACTCTTTTTCCTCTCGCTCTGTGTTAGATGCATTGGTAGCAACATAGTCTATTTTATCTACATTAGAACTATCCTCTATCTCTACCTTTGGTTTATTCTTCAAAGATGCCATGTACTTCTAAGATTCTTTCCTTGTATGATACTTAGGAAGTAATTTCCAGCATTTGGCATCAGCATGTCCATCATTAACACAATGACTACAATGATTCCCTGCATCGTTACAAACATGTTGGATTTGGATGGCTGATTTTTCTCTTTCTTAAGCCAATTTATTTTGTTGATTTTACTTTGAGGATTCACCCTCACCTAACTATAGTAGGTTTACACACATGCCTCATCAAGGTACTTACTAAAAATGACTTCTTTCCTTAGGTGTGGATGGAGATCGCTCATGTATTTGTCCTCATCATCCAACAATTCTTTGAATTCATCTCACCTAATTACAATTGGATTTTTCTTCTTTTCAAAAGAAACTAGATATCATTCCCACCAAATTAGAGCATGACCCTTCATTTTGAGACATGCAAAAAAATATTTTGTGCCTCCCTAACCTTGTGTCATTAAAATAGAACTCTATTTGTTTCGACCATTTATCCATCATTTCAACATCTAATTTTCCTTCAAAAGCCTTAACTTCAACTTTTGTCTCAACTTTGAAATGCGGTCGGATTATTTTACCTTAGCCTTGCATTTTTTGTTCCATGTTGCTCCTCTTCATCCATGAACTAATCTTTGTATTCATCTTTTTCTTCATAGAGATTCTTGTCTTCTGTATCAAACTTCTTGGCAAGAGCAAGAACCATCATGTCTATGGATGCTTGATTCTTTTTTGTGAGCTTTTCTTGCTTGGTGATGATATCATGGGTTTTCATCACATACTCAATGCTTGACTCAAATGTAGCACACATTTTAGCAAGGATTTAATTGTTTTTTGTGGCCATTTTCCTCGCTTCTTGATTCAACCTTCTAGTAAGAATATCAAAATTGTATGTGCTTTTGATCTTGTCACTATCATACAAATCAACTAAACACTATCCAAAATACTGAAAAATTACATTGCTTTACTACCAATATGATATGTAATTCTTGAAGTTTATTTACCTTGTTGAAAATTACGTAACTAAAATGTTGTAATACTTAAATTTAATTTCAAATGACAAAATTAGAACACAATGTTTTGCTCAATTTAACATCATTTAATTGTTGAAAATCTAAAAGCACTTGCATTTGCAGAAATCCAATGGAAACATACATGAAACAACAAGAACAAATCAAACACATCAAAACTTTGCACAAGAATTGAACCTAGAAAATCCATTTTGGGGAATACCAACAGGTAGTGGCAGTAATTGACTTCCTCTTTTCCTTTTGGCCAAAATAGTGAAAAATATCTCAAACAGAGCATGCTACAACATTTATCGTATTGTTAGGCTCATTCAAACTACTCTTTTTATAACTCCTACAACCAATTTAATTCACTAGTTCTCTCTCTTTCACATCCACATTTGGCTCATGCCTCAACATTTATAGAATGTTGGAGTGTCCTTCCATGCATTAAGAAATCCCCAAATAATCAAAATGGGAGGAGACATTTTCTGCTATTACCATGGTTATTCAGATGCTTTGTATGAAACCAATACTAATATATGCAATTGCCGCATCATTTCTAGAGTCATCCCTAACAATTACACGACGACTGCCTCATTGCAAAATTGTCACTAACACATGCACATTCGTCTTGCGATTTATGCAACCACCACTGACAAATGCAACCACTACTTTGCATGAACTACCCTGGTTTCGCCATACTACATAAAATACTCAAATTATAGGTTTGTCCTAGCTGAAATTGTGGTAGATTATGGAGGAGATGGTTATCCTTATCCTTATGGATCATGTGAGACTTCACCTAACAAGTAGATGTATTCATTTGTGCATAATTGTTTTTTCCTTACAAGTAGATGAATTTATGGATACACTGGACACAAGACACTGAAATTCAAGTAGTTAAAAGGGTATCAATCTCTCAACAACCAAGTGCAAGTCACAAGTAGTAGAGTGACAAACACACTTACAAAAATGTCCAAAAAAAGAAGGATAAGGGACCTAGGGTCCCTGCTCACAAGGACCAAGTTAGACATGCAAGCATCAAATATTTTAGGGCTTGAAAGAGAAAAATGTACAAGGTGATTTTGAAGGAGAGGGCTCACCCTCTAAAACTTTAAATCCTTAGGTATCACAAAGATCATCTTTTTGGGATTGTTGGGGACCAAGGGAGGCATTCTAAAAGCATCTTTTAAAAAGAGATCAACGTGTCGAGCAATTGGAGTTCAGTTGGTTAAACAGGCACCCCACATAAGAGAGATCCAATTGTGAATCTCATACCGATGGAAAGGGATCTTGGATGGATAAATAGGGCCTTTTGCCAATCGACATTCAGGATGTACTTATAGGTCTAACCTTTCATTCTTCTCTCAAATCCATAATTACGCAGTGAAAACTTCTAGCATCATAAAGAATTTGATTCATATACATTTTGTGACTATCATAGATTTCAAGGACATTCATCATGCAGTGGCATAACATTGAAGCAAATAACTTCTCTATATACATTTAAGACAAAATATTAAAATAATAAATATAACTTAAAAATAAATGAATGTAGCTAGTTAAATATATTTGAAATTTGTTAAGTTTCGGTATGAAATCTATTGCTATGAGTCACATTATAATTGAACAGATTGGTCATGAGTACATAAAATTAAGAATTTAAGGCCGACACTCAATTAAACATAATGGACTTTGTCCATCATATAATTTTAACTAGGCAACTAAATGTACATTTCAAATCATGCAAGCTCTTAATAGATGTACACAATTCTATCCTCGAATAACTTCTCTACATGTATTTAACATATTCAATGTCAAAATTGTAAATATAACTTCCAAGGTAAATAAATGTAATTTGTTGATTAAATTTAAAATTCATTAGATTTTGGATTTCAATTTTAGTGTTAGGAAGTTGCATTCTTGAACGGATAGATCACAATAAGAATTTTCCTTGATTACAATTAATTAAGAGAGTAAAAAATTAAGAAAAAGCAAACAAGCCTCGATCATATTGCAAACGGCAAAAATTAAATTTTATTTCCACAGAATTCCTAACACAACTCCCATATTCTTGCACACATTACACTATATCTGCAAATCTGCCACTATAGTTTATGTATCTTTTTTTATTTCAGTTTCCCTTTAGTTCTTGTTCAGCCATACCACAACCCGCAGTCACTACTACTCCGTGGGGTCCCCACAGTCAATTTACTCCTCTAGTCCTTTTGCTCATCCTGTTTCCATGCATCTTCACTTCTGTCCATAGCTTCGCCACAAAACATTTGGTTTCAAACCATGGTTCTTGTGGAGATGGCACAACTCTCTCAAGTAGATTCCCAGACTTCAGGGAATTTGGGTTTGATATTAATACACACTCCATCCATTATATTAATAATGTTAATTCATTCTTGGAAGGTTGGATTTGATATTCATACATAGTCCATCTGTTCTAATACCATGGTTTGGACTTTGGGAGGTACTGATCTAGATGAAATGTGGTCAAAAATATATATTCTGATTGAAAATTTAGATTCAATTTATGATTTAGCTTTAAATTACTTTGAACATTTCATATCGTAAAGGTTGATTTGGACTTTGGGAGGTACTGATTTAAGTCAAAATGAAGTTAAAGATATAATTAATGACTGTCAAAAATGAATATTTCGATTCAATTTATGATTTAGCTTTAAAATATTTTGCACATTGTATATTGTAAAGATTGATTTCCTTTAATATGACTAATTCTGTTTTGATCCAGCTCTTAAAGAAATTTACAAACAAAACCACGGCAAGTGATGATTTCAAAAAATCATATCGTGTGGAACCAAACCAAGAAGGCTTCATGCCATCATGATTTTCATCCCTTTCCAGTTCAATAATTCAATTCCTTTTACAAGCAGCATATTCTTAATTTTATGTAAATGTCCGTTTCAATCTTAACTCCACATATGCTTACAAAATAGACGCGTGAACAAGAATTAAGATGTGGCATGACCAATCGTAGCCCAAAAAAAAAATCTCATATAAAATCACTTTACAGATTTGAGATACACTAAATACATATAAGGAGGAGCTTCTTGCAAGACTCCATCCTATGCAAGAGCAGGTGTACCCTCCTCTGGAACTGAGGGACATGCTTGCTCCACTGCATCTTCAATTTTAGCCTCCAGTCCAAAACCTCTCTTGAAAACATCATAGTTAGTACGCTCTGCAGGAACAAAGGGCCGCTCCCCTAGAATCTGAACCAAATCTTCCTGATGCAAAACTTCTTTCTCAAGAAGTGCTTTGGCTAGCTGCTCAACACCCTCTCGATGCTTTTCTATCAATGCAATTGTATTCTTGTGAGCCGTATCAACCAATTTCCGGACTTCCTGATCAATAAGCTCAGCAGTATGATTACCATATGGTTTTAAGGCCTCGAAGCCATCTTCTTTCGGAGGAAAAGAGAGGAGACCAACTTTGTCACTGAATCCATACACTGCAACTTGAGCATAAGTCATTTTGGTTACCTTCTCTAGATCATTTTGAGCTCCAGTCGATATTTTTCCTAGCAGAACCTGTTAAAAGATCACAGGCAAAGAGATTGAATAACGAGCTTTCAAAAACTGTGATAAACATACAGATAACCATCTAAGTGGGAAATGTTATTGGATTCTGGATTGAACTGTGACAAATGGAATCCTTACTTGCTCGGCAGCTCTTCCTCCTAAAGTCATGCATGTCATGTCAAATAGTTGTTCTTTTGTATAAAGCAGATTTTCATTGGGTACATATTGTGCAAAACCTAGAGCTGCAGTGCCTCGTGGAACAATAGAAACCTTCAGAAGGGGTTCTGCATGCTCGAGGAACCAGCCAGTCACTGCATGCCCTGCTTCATGGTAAGCGACAGTTCTTCTTTCTTCCTTGCTAATAACCTGAAAAAAAAACAGCAAAAATGTCAAAGTACGAACAAGACCTGGCATGCTAATATTATTTCATCATGCATCTCATATTTAAATGGGCAAATGTTTTTGCAACATTTAAGTAACAATCGAGTTACTCAATGTAATCAGTCGAACTGTTTGGACTGAATGGTAAGCCCAAAGAAACATATGGAGAATATAACTTGGAGAAAAACGAGGGAGAATTTCACCTTTGCAAGCAATGGGCCAATAGTTACCTACTTTGATTTCTCTTCAATGGGTTTGGCTTTCACCTATATTATGTTAATGGTTGGTTGATTATGGGATTTGAACGAAAATCTATTCATGCACGGCTAATTTGTTGAAAGCCAGCAAATAAATTAGGACTGCCAAAGAGGCCAAAAAATTAAAGGTGCATATGGAATGTCAGGCTAGAACCAGAAATTTCATGCACTAGTAGACACCCAACTCCCTTGCAAAACATACAATGTAGATTAGAAAACAGAAACGGTTGTATAGAGAATGAAATTCTTATTTTGAAACAGATGATAACTAAAGGCCCATATTTACTAGAATGGCCGAGGTAAATGTCTCTCAGGGATCCTTCTATTCTTTTAAAAACTAGTACAGATATTTTTAATACATCTATCTGAAATACGCCAAGAGATATCAATCTCAAGGTTCTTATCTTGGATTTTTCACGTACCACAATAATTAATAATTGGGTTACCTTCTCTGCCAATTTCCCACTGACTGTTGAAAAATGGTATCAATCTAGCTACAGCCTACACCACATCAGGCTTGGAAGAATATTTCCAGGAATTAAAAAATGCGCTCCAAACTCCACCATATGGCCAAGATATTACGATTTGTCAATTGACTTCTCCAAGCAAAAGAGAAAAAAGTTCTAATTGATGGTCAAATGGATGTCAAATTTAAGGTGGAATACCCCATGACGGTCAAATTTAAGGTCATACATTATTGTGAATGACTCACTGCATTGCACTCCCTTCCAGCCATTGTAGAATACCTATTGGCGTAATTAGAAGAATGGTTTAAACCCTCTCTTTGCCTCTGCATAGTTAATGGGCATGTCTGATTATTGGTGTTGGTCTTTAGGCTTTTCTGCATATATGCTGAACATCGACCACGTCATACCCTCTAATGCTTTCTCTGACACTCCCTCACACCTGTCTTAAATGCTTTACCAAACTAAATCCTTCAAATAGGCAAAAAGAATATGATCGAAGGGCTAAAAACTGCATTCTCTTGTGCAGGAGAAACGATCAGAACAAGGCAGGCAGATAAAAAGCAGCGAAAAGCAGTTCAAACATTAATATGAAGTGGATTATGATGGACGAAAATTCTGACGATCTTCTCATACACTCGGCAGTTGAAAAGCAAAATTCAAGTCAATGCCAATACACTGTTGTGTTGGATGAGCCCCTGTCCATACACCCTCCCTCTCACAAAGTTGCTAAGCTTGCTCTCCATAATATGATTTCAGTGGCTGCTTTTTATTCCCACCAACCCATCTCCTCAATCTGTGAAAGATTATGCAAATTTTGTCGGTCCCATCCAGACCAGAGCCATTGAGCGTACATTGATTTCTCTGCTTCTATGAGTGTAAGGAGTTCAAGGCTTGAGAGTTTGTCTATAAAAAGAGGAAGGGTGAGGGTTAAATGCAAAAGAAATGAACACAGAAGTAAGAATCTTCAGATTTATAAGAGGAGATATTGGAGGACAAAAAAGGACAAAAATGTTTCTGTTGCTGACCAGTCTACAAGCATGAAGATGGAGCAAGAAGAAATAGCTAATCTGCATCAGCCCAATCATATTGAAGATGAAGAAGCAGTTGCAGAGCAAGCTACGAATGGTGAACCACCTTCAAATCCACCCCAACAAGAATGTTTGAATCCTCCAAAGGAGCTCAATCTCACTCAAGTAACGGTCAGCATTCCAATTATTGAGAATATGGCTAGGAATCATTCATCTCCCATTTAACCAAAGGTCCTAGACTGTCACTCAAGTTTCTCTGTTTCTAAGATGTATCAATTGAATGCCAGGGCCCATGCTGCTTTGGCCCCCACTTTTAATCGCTTTGGAATTTCTCCTTGCCAAATTTATATCCAAAGGAGCTTCTATTTTTCTTCTCCAATTATTGGACTTTCTCCTAATGCCCAAGCTCAAACCCCTCAATTTACTCCTTGGAATCATGGCCCCAAAATATAGAATTTCCAAAGGCCTTCAATAGGGTCTCAGGAAAATCAGAACTCTTCTAATGGTCATGGTAAAAACATTAAAACTGACCCTACTCTCGGTGCTGCTATCCATGAAATCATTCCTGCAATCAAAAGGCTTTCACTCAATCTTGTACTTGCACCAGCATTTTGTACTTTTGATTGAGAAAATATAGCCATCGGAGGAACATTCACTGATTGATTCTTGATTGCATGTCCATCGACATGGCCTAAAGTTTTTCCTTGCGAGTGGAAGGTATTGGATGCAGGCAAACTACCTTGTAACTCATACTGACTTGTTCTTGGTTACCCACTTATGAATGTCAATCTTTTGCTTATGGTAGCATTTGGTACTTCTAATTGATGAAAGATAAAATTTAGAGGATCACTCGCTGACTATTTTTGATCGCATGTCCATCAACACGTCAATAAGTTTTAATATTTTGATTCTGATAGGCACAGTCAACAGCCACATTAATATTTGTGAGAATGGGGGTGAGGGAAAGATTCAATTGTATCTTGGTTCTTTTATTGTTTATATTTTGCGCCAGTAGGCACATGTACATTTGTAAGAAGGGGGGTTTGGGAGAAAGGGTACAAAATGTATCTTTGTTTATTTCTTATTTATTTTTTCATTTTATTAATTAGGCAACTATCAATACAAATTAACAACAAACAATAAAAGTGATAAACATGTATAAAAAGGGACTAAGAGCTTAAGGTGGGGCAAAAAGTGCACGAAGGCCCTATAGGCCCCACACACAGGCCTAAGTGACCAAGAAAGGCACAGAGAGCCCAACAAAGGACATCAGAGTGAATGCAAGAAAACTGGAATTAGTGCCTGCAGGGAAATATTAGAGCTGGATCTATATCAATCTATGCCAGTAACTTATTTTTGCTGATAGTCACATTTATATTCATGAGACTATGGGTAGAGGGAGGATTTCAATGGGATCTTGATTGCTCTTATTGTCTATTATTCTCGTATATTTTATTATTTAGGTGCCTATGAATGAAATAAAAATAAATAAAAAATAACAAACATGCATCAAATAAAAGATGGGGCAAAAAATAACAAGCAGGCCCAAATAGCCAAAAAAAGAGATAAAGGCCTAAGAGGGGCTCAAAAGGCCTAGAGGTCACAAAGGGCCCGAATGGACCAATGGCAGGCCCAAATAGCCAAACAAAGGCCAAAGCAATGGGTGCAAAATCATTACATTACAGTGTCCATCAGCACATATATGACAGGTTTTTTTTATCTTTCTTGGTATAAAACCTTTTAGCAATCTATCTTTGACATCAACCCTTCAAAATTGTTGTTATTCAGATGTCAAGATAACAAATACACCAGAATGGACCCTTACATCAGTAGTCTGAAAGCTTGCCCAAAGAAGGACGAAGTTGGTCCTCTAAAAGAAATTATTAATGCAAAGGATAAATCAATTTGACATGCATGTGTATGGCAAAGGAACTGAGCTTCTGGACTGTGGTGTCTTTTTCAACCCAAATTCTGTTCTGATGGGCTCCGAATTTGGCTCAGAAAGTTGCCACTCAAATTATTTTTGTACTGTGCAACATTTGTGTACAAAATAAACTACAACCAAGAAATAGGCAAAAAGCACCCAATGTTTAATTATCATCCTTCTAAAGTTGTACATTATAAGAAATCAATGAATGGAGATGGGCATCTAAACATTGCAAAGAGTTGCAGAAACAACAAACCATGAACAAAGTTTGAGGAAGGCAAAGGAAGATCAATGAAAATAAGCAAGACCCAAATGCAACAACCAATAAATGAAGGAAATAGGCCAAAGTAGCATGGCCTTTATTGATAAATGGAGATTGGATGACGTTATGCAAGGAGGGTCTGCAGAAAGGTAGGTCTTGAAGCTAGATATTGAAAAAAAGAGGTTGAATGGTGGAAGATGATGATAGAGATGAAAGTTGAAGTAGATAGAATGCTTGATGAGGATAAGTATATTGGAGGAAACAAAAAACCAAAACATTACAGAAAAGAAGGGAGATGGTATAATGGGGCAAAGAAAAAGAGATATGCAACATGAGACCGGAGCAGAATAGACATTTTGTGAACAAAAAAACAAGAAGCCAAGTTGGCATAATGAGGAAGTAAATGAACCAAAACACAAGGGTTAGAAGAAAAATGAAACTAGCATGAACCAGGAAGGTAAAGAGAAAAAGTGATGGATAACACAATAGATGAAAGAAAGAAACAAGGTAGTAGCTAATGGGAACATAAAGAAAACAAAATCCCAAGATGAGCTTTGAAGCCACTTTCAAAATTCTATCATAGAAGAATAGACCCATCGAAAGATGCTATGCAATGGCAGGAGGTTGAAGTTATACATAACGAAACAGAAGTGCTTAATGAAAGGTTACATCCTTTAGAATAGTATTTATTATTATTACCAACAATGTTTTATTAGTAGTGTCTCTTAGTTACAATGATGTTTTCTTCCTCCGGAAACATCCAATTGAGCGTGATCCATTCAAATCCCATCTCTTCTATATCCAAGTATATTGATTTCAAGATCAATCATTTGCCTATATTGTCTCTTATAGATCTCTCTAATTTCAATACCATAGTATCTTTGTGCAGCTCTAATCGTTTCCACCACAACACAATTGAGGAAGCCGCATTGCAATGCATTTACATACAATCAGTAGTCTTGGTTACCCCTCCTTGCACAACATCCTCGTATATCAATTTCAAAGCCAAGCCAATGATTCACCTGTTTTGTCTCTTATAACTCTCCAATTCCGATATCATAATATCTGTCTTTCTGCATCCCTAATTGTTCTCACCAAACAATGGAATAAGTCCTATTGCGATGTTTCTTACATACAATCAATGATCTCGGTTACTCCCATTCCTTACACAATCCAACATTTATTATTAAATTCATTACTTCTTTGGTACCAACTTCTGGAATGTATTCTTTGTACACTTGGATATTACCATTGGGTCAAATCATCAAGATCATCTTATTATCCACATTTTCCATTCAGCCATTACCAATTGACACAACTTGAGACGACCTTTGCACCTTTAGCCAGAGAAGTAGAACCCAAGATTGGCATCGTGTTACTGTCATTAGTAAAGAGGGTTAACCACAGAACCTTTCTCATCATTCTTGCCTCATTCCAAACCTACCCTCTTACTCTATCCATACTCCCTGACCTCGCTAATCATAAAAACTCACTTTTGACTACTCATGCCACCTTGCATTTGATTTAAAGCTTCAACAAGATATTCTAGTTTAATTACAAGCATACCTGCATAGCCCAACCACTCTATTGGTTGCTTCTATATATGCCACCTAAGCTATCAGATCTCTCACCCCCATCCACATATGCATGTCCACATATTTGGCACCGATGCAGGTAATATCCTGCAAGGATTAGGTTCAATATGCCTGCCTGACACATCTGAATATGGTTTTGATTACATCAAAAATTATATCTGGTATGGCGGGCATGGATTTCCCGATATATCCCACTTGACAAACTCAAAATAAATAAAAAACAAAAGAATGCAAAAAACATGTACCCCTGACCAAACTTACCTGTCATAAAAAGACATAATTTCTAGGTCTTTATATGTTTCTGCACATATATAATATATACATATATTTTTATAAGTGTTTATGCATTTTGATACATGCTTATCCAGCTGGATGATATCTAAGGTTTTCTGAAAACTTGTCGAACCTGTAGTGGACACACTATCTGTATCAGATATCAAATCCATATCCACAAAAGACGGTTCCCACTTGTATAATAATAAGTGTAATAAGCCAGCAGTCATGATCATATGGGATCCATGTGATCGTTGTTCATTATATTTATGATATATCCCACTTTGGAGTATTCATGGCCATATGGAATCCATGTGACTATTATTTAATCTAATCCAACAACTTATTTTCCTCAATCAGATCGAATGGCATCCTTAGGTTGATGTTTGGCATTTCAATCCCGTGGGCCTTATTTTGACCTCAAAGGACTCAATTATTTTTAAAATTCTAATTCACAATATCCTAGCATGTTTGAAAACATATCAATAAGTACAAAGCTACTTACTGCAATCCGACAAACATCTGTGTCTTGTTACTACACCTGAACCTGTGTGTGGATGTGTGTGTGCATGAAAATGTATGTCTGTGAATGTGTGTTTTGAGACCGTGTGTGACATGCTGTCAATATTTGGAAGGAAATGGGGCAACTAAATACCGTATTTTTTTTCTCCAATCCACCAATAACTCGATCAATAGCAGCTTCAAAGTGCTCCATAGATATCTGTTTCTTATCATGCCTTGCTGCTATAAGAGCTGCTTCATTACAAATATTTGCAATATCAGCACCAGCAAACCCAGGAGTTAAAGCAGCCAATCGCTCAGAATAGAAGGTAGGTGCTTGATCAATCTTTAGTTTTTTTAAGTATAACGCAAATATTTGCTCCCTGCCCTTTATATCAGGTTTTTCAATGGAAATTTGGCGATCAAATCGACCAGGTCTAAGCAATGCTTTATCAAGTATATCAGGTCGGTTGGTGCCTGCAAGAACTACCACCCCAGAGGTTGTTCCAAATCCATCCATCTCTACGAGTAACTGATTGAGCGTGCTCTCTCTTTCATCATTCGACCCAAGCCCACTACGGCCTCTTGCACGACCTATAGCGTCAATTTCGTCAATGAAGATAATGCTTGGTGCAGATTGTCTTGCTTGAGTGAACAAATCTCTTACCCTGGAAGGCCCAACACCAACAAACATTTCCATGAAATCGGAGCCACATATGGAAAGAAAGGGGACTGCAGATTCCCCAGCCACAGCTTTTGCAAGAAGTGTTTTACCCGTACCAGGTGGGCCCACTAAGAGTGCCCCTTTAGGAATCTTGGCACCTACATCTTGGTATTTCTTTGGATTCTTCAAAAAGTGAACAAATTCCATGATCTCTTGCTTGGCTTCATCACATCCAGCAACATCTTTGAACAGTGTCTGAAGAAAAAAATGAGTTTTTGATTAGAGATGGAATATGCAGATGACAGATAAATTAATCATTCATCTCGTATTTACAAAACTGAACAACTGGTAACAAAACATTGTGAATTGGCAAACCAAATAACCTCAATGCAAGCATCCTCTGCAAATTGATATTGCTCAAACTAGTGTTGAAAGAAACATCAGGCAGCAATATAAAATTAAGAGGAAGTGTCTTATAAACGACAGGACAAACACTTCATTATTCCAATTACAACATGTACCAAATAAGCCAAGGGAAAGGATAAATGAGGAGCAAAGAACTGAAATCAAATACATCCATAGTCTGATTTGAAACAGGATTTTGCTGTGACTTGCATTTATTTAAGTGTAAAAAAATGGCACTGACATTCATAAAAGATGTCTGTAAAGATATGTGCTGGCTGAAATGGCATTACATCATGGCCATCGTTGAAAATTTGAAATTGATTAAGTACTGTTTGAGATCTAGAGACAAAACATTTCTGAAATGGATAATATTTCCTAGTAGCAGGATCTACCTTATGTAGAAGAATTAAATAAATTAAAACCTAAATCACAAATTGGAGCACATCCAGAAAGTAAAGAATAGTCAATATGCTAATATTGTATATCGTTAATAGATGAGAGAATTATTTTTACAGTCCAGAATAGGCCTTCACATTGATGGAAGCCATGAAATGGATTATATTTCCTAGCAACATGATCTAATTTGGGTAAAAGATGAAATGAATTAAGATTTAATGAGTTAAGAAAATAGTACTTCAAAAAGTAAAGAAAAGTTAATATGCCCCTTTTACATATCATTAATAGATAAAACAATTATGGTTATGGCCTCAAATAGGCCTTCAAAGAAAACATTCATTTCATCTCGAAAGTAATGGAGGAGAGTCTCAAGACTGAAACTGGGGAAGACATTCAAGTCTAAACACAGAATGAAGATTACATCACCTGATTTATTATGATATCGCTAATTCATATAATCATCACTAGTTCACTTAATTCATATTTACAATTATTAACTTTGAGGCCATCAACAAGTCAAAGACAATCAAAACGTAGTCAAACCCCTAAACCTCTCTCTCCTGGCTGATTTGAGTTCAATTTCATGTTTTGTAGGGATAATATGCTGACTAGGTTAATCTAGATGATATCATTCTACATGTCACCTCATTTATGTATTTATTGGTCAACTGGTAACCCCAATGACAGTCATCACCAAAACTCGCAATCTCTTCTATCTCTGGCAGGCTGGCACACATCCAAACACATCACAGGAAAGGAGGCAGAATGAGAAAACAGTTTGCTGACATCAACCCTAGCATTCTAGATTTCAACCAAGCATTGACTTTGCTGTAACATATGCTTTTGAATGTTTACCATCTGATTTTTCAGATTTTATTTCTGCATTGACCAAGTTTGGAAGACATCTGCTGCCATATTTGAATTTTGGCTTCAGTGTTAACTTTCTAGTATATGCTGCATTGTAGACTCTTGCTCCAATATTAACTTTCTACAACTGCATTGACCAAGAAGACGTTGACATTCCACAATTTCTAAATTTGTGGTTGACTACTACAAAAGATAACTGCTGTTGTTCTAAGATTCAGGACAACAATCCAGTAACAGTCGGTGGCAATGGTGAATAAGATTACATGCCAACAATCTCGTTTAGTTTTAGAAAATAAAATTTACTTTCTCAAATTATATATTTGAACCATAAATAATGCAACATTAATAAGGGAAGGTAATGGAGACCAAGTTGGTTGGGGTTCCAAATATGTGATGCCTTGCAGTGATAAACATCAGGGGACACTTGTTCATAGGACGTAATTTGATGATGATCTCCACCCATTCCAGACACATCATTTGGTTGCTGACTAATGAGATAAGTGTGTAGGTGTTCTAGCTTGTCGCCTTGTATTGTGTCATTGTATGCAGGTACCAAATAGAGTGGCCTGTAGCAATGGTATCAAAGCAGGTCTAAGCTTTACCCACCCACATACGAATCTAAATAAATATTCCAAGCATTAGAAGACAGCAATATGCAATGCCTAGTAGATACTAATACCAGGAATAGACAAGATGACAACACTATACACAGAAAAATCGGTTCAGTACATGAAATGAAGATTAAGAGAGCTGAAGGAATATAGAAGGGTAATCTACTGGACTTTGACCCCAAATGTAACATTGCATATCAAGAATGGTTCAAATCAGAATACAGTTTCATTCAACTTCATATGATTCTTGTAAAACTTAAATTCCCATTATAGTTTTATATCTTCAAGGATCAACATTACAATGGAACAATAATATCCAAAAAAATGCCAAAATGAATAAACAATTCATGGACATTTGGCCACAAATAAAGCTCTAATGGGCAGTATATTTTCCATTCAAAACGAAATCTTGGAGCCCTTTAGAACCTGGATAGGATTAAGACAAACAGGGCTACAGGAAACTATCAAAAACATACCTCCAGGAATTTGTGACCTCCCCAAATGTAACGTTGCATATCAAGCATGGTTCAAATCAGTATACAGTTTCACTCAACTTCATAGATTTCTTGTAAAATTTAAGTTCCCATTATGAATTTATATTTTAAATGACCAAAATTACAATGGCACAATAATATCGAAACAAAAGCCAAAATGAACAAAGAATCCATAGACACGTTGGCCAAAAGTAAAGCCATAATGGGCAGTAAATTTTTACTTCAAAATGAAATCTTAGAGCCCTTTAGAACCTGGTTAGGATCAAGACAAACAAGGATACAATGAAATATCAAAAACATAACTCCAATCCTTTGTCACCTCCCCATAAAATACCAAGTACTTGGATATAAAGAAGGCCATTCCCTCCTAATGAGTACAACCATTTAAAAACCCAAAACAACGTCCACTCCACCAACATTAAAACTATGTTACCAATTCACCCTCTTTCCCCCACCCGGTAACAGTCTGGTACGTACCCACTTCAGGTCCAAACACGATTTGCCTACAGGTTTGCCCCAAGCACACCCGAGACAGTCTAGATATAGCTGGGTTCTCCTATTGAAGAACCCAGGCGTACCCAGACTGTCCAGGATGAACCCCCAGCGTTTTGCCTATTTTTTATTTATTTATTCACAATTAGACTTATAATAATGAAAAATACACACTTACAAACCTTAAAAGTTGCTAATAATTTAAAAAGATAACTTAGTATTGATGCTCTCGATGAAGAACAATATGGTGATGAATACGAAATTTGATTTAATAATATTTATCATGACATTTGGCAGTCAGTTAGCATCATCAATTTATCAGTAGAGTTTTTGTGGTTATTTTGTTTATTATATGCATACCATGTGTTTAATTCTTGTTTATTAGGCTGGAATATTTATTTTTTTATTTTTCTATATATTTTTTGTATGGTGGTACCCTAGGCATACCCGGGGTGAAAAAAATCACTATCACCTGAACCCATACCTAAAACAAACTGGCTACTTAGCATTAAGATTATCCTTGAGAGCGTAACTGGCCACTATAAGCTCCACATCATGTATGAATGTTTCAGTCGAGACTCTTACAGGAAAGCATTCAAAGGCATCTAGAAAGAGACAACATTCAAACTTGCTTCATGTCCAGATTGTTAAGAGTGTTGCCAAATACCAACCATGACCAAAACCCTGGTGATTTTGACATGGGTAAAAAAAATTGAAGGCGTTGAGGCAGTCCAACCTAATCATTGCAGCCAAAGAAACGGATGGATCCCTTCTTTCTATTACAAGAGGTGTTTGGTCTTCACGTTCACACTCAATGCCAAGTTGTTTAGGGGTATTATCATTATCTTCGACTCTGACTCAAAACAGACACACGTCTTCAGCCATATAAAACTTTTTAGTGTTACAAGAATGGCCTTTACTCTAGGGTTGGGAACATTTATGATGCATATTGGATGCTAACAAATTGGGATTTTGGGTCAACTAATGCCTAGATTTTCTAGACTGTGATGACTCAAATTTTCCCTCTTTATTTGTTTTATCAAATATATAGCCCTTTTTCTAGAACTAAAAACATTTTTTTCATAGTTTCTAAATGATATCTACCTTTCCAGCCATAGAAATAGCTTTTTCTAGACTCGGTGGTTCAAATATCCTAACCAAGGCTTCTCAGAGTTGGGCCTTCAACTCTAAAATGTGGAAGTTTGTGTGTACTCTTCCACTATCATGTCTTTCTTGTAGAGGTGCACGAGTTCAACAAGGTATGACTTATCTCAGTTTCGATCCACTCTTTGGGCTGGTGCATCGCAAAAAATAGCTAAAATGCCTTAAGGTTTTTGAGAGAGCTGTATATCTCCCCATGTATGAAATGCCCCATCTAGGTGTTGCCGGGCAACATTTAGCTGCTTCTCTAGGTCATAAGTAGGTTGCGCCTTGAAGGCTAGCCTAATTTTTCTCAACCACGTATGTACCTCCACCTCCCCTCTAAATTCAGATGCAGTATCTTCATTTGGAGGTTGAATGAGGCTTTATAGGAGCTATAAGCAGCTGGCAATCGCGTAGGAGTGTCATTCCTCGCTCCCCAAGGGTTTGCCTCCTCTTCCCCCTCAAATATATCAGCACTATATACATAAGAGTTATGTTTTACACCCGTGTGCCTTCTACCTTGGACTTCAATTTCTTCCCTCCTTTGCTCTACAACTACCTTGAAAAAAAAACTTTCAAGACATCATTGGTCATGAACTCAGGCCAGTTATTTCATCCCCTCGACACTTTACAACAACGAAAATCAACTAAAGCTCTAATACCACTTGCAATGTTCTTGAAAGGCAAAATTAAAAATATAAATAACAAACTAGAAATATTAAAAAGATTGGGGCCCTTGTACACCCAAGGTTTGATTTACACTTGCGAATCCAACTAATTTACAAAGTCATGCCATGGCGGCTCTTTGCATGAGATGTATCAAAGAAATAACCAGAGAATATATAGATTGGTGTTTTCTCTCAATTTACACTCTAAGTGGGGGAAACCCTAATTACATCATGACATTGTCCTTCATTAACCTAATCATAGAAAAGCTCAATATAAACCCCCCTAAAATAACACAGGCCATGGGGCTAGGGACAAAAGAGCCCATAACATACTCATTATATTATGTTGTGTTTTGGAACATAACAGATCATTGTGCCATGTATCCAATAGTAGAGGCACACCACGTGTCACTTGTTGAAGATTGGACACATGCCAAGGCATCAAATTTGACATAAATCAATTCATCCAATTGTAGTTGTATAACTTGAGATTACACTCAACGCTCAATATTCCACTCAACACCTGAGATCTTGTCACCACCCCATGCATTGTTATTTCCTCCTCAAAAAAGAAACCGTTAACATAAGTATTCAGTCCAAATTTGAGATATGGGTTTTGGCAGGACAAAGAGTTGGTACTCTCAAAAACAGATTTAGATCCCTTGGCTTTTTGGTGGCCCAATAGAGTGAAATCCACAAATATGGGGGAAGAACACAGGGAATTGAGTGACTGCACCTTGCAATAAGATCGCCAAAATGCCCAAAAGTCAAGCTAGGATTAGTAAGTATGTTGTAATTTGAGTTTTGAGGATAGTGAGTGCAAGTGTGATGTGCTCATGTATTTTTTGTCAAATAGTTCAAGATATTGAGTTTTTGAGAAATTAATGAAGAATGTCATAGTTTTCCCATTCTACATGTTTATTTTTTACACTTGTTATGTTTTGTTCTGCACTTTGATCGGATAAGCGACAATGGTTGTTCATTCAAACCTAGACATGCCATCATATGGTATCACTATGGGTGAAATTTTGAGTTGTTGAGTTGAGTTGTGTGCTAAAGTTTTATAAGTAAAAGCAGATAAAATTGCAAACTGAGTTGAAGTTGCGCCAAGAAGTTGCAAAATGGCTCAAAACGAGATAGTTGTTGGTAGAAAACGAAGAGCACCACCACAAGTAGTTGATATTAGAGATATGTTTATATATATCTAAAAGAAAGGTTGAATTCCATGGAGATGTCCCAACAAAGGGAAAAAGATTGCAGAGAGGGATGAAGGTCTGTGGACAATGGTATTTACAAAGATGAAGTAGCGTGCATTATCCATGCATGTGCCATATGACAAACGTGTAGCCCATGATGAGATAAATAACAGTTACAAATTCTACAAGAACGAGAAGAAGTTTGAATTTCTACCCATGAAAGAAAACATGGGAGAGTAGTAAGTTTATAATGGTCTCAGCAAAGACATTCCTCTAGAAAGATCGGATGCTAGAATAGTGTTGTAAGCAAGAGGAGGCTAATATGCAAAGACTCCAATAGAAGTGAAGACCTCGTTGGTGGTGAATACATTTCAAAATGCAAGTAGACAAGTGTAAGACTTTCTAGACAGAGGAGTGAAAAGGAAAGAGTTGAAGACTATCCTTCTTGAGAAGTGAGCGTATGAAGAACTAATGCAGGATCCTGAACGGATCAAAGCCATCTTGGAATGGCCAAAGTGTTGCAGATGTAGAGTGATACACTTAGAGGAGCACAAATTGAAGTTGGAGAGTGTTGCAGAAGTGCGGTGTGGTACACTTGGAGGGGTAGCTAATGAAGCTACTTTGCACTTGAAGAGTGTTGTAAAATTCTAGGTGATCCACTTAGAGGAACAACCATTGTGATTGTGTTGCACCATAAGGGTGTTGTATAAGCTCAATGTGATCCTCTTACAGGAACAAACATTTGGCTTGTGTTGCACCGTAAGAGTGTTGCAAAAGCTTACTGCAATGCACTAAGAGGAACAGCCATTGCGGTTAGGTTCCACCATAAGGGTGTTACAGAATCTCAGTGCAATGCACTTAAGAGGAATAACCATTGGGGTTAGGTTGCACCATATGGGTGTTACAGAAGTGCAACGTGATGCATTTAGCGGAACAACCAGTGTAAGTGTTTTAGATCAAAGACTTTTGCAAGAAAACATTTGCCAAAGCTTTTCTAGGTAAACCGCATAGAAGCTATTGTCAAAAGAGAAGTGTGAAAGCAAAAGCAAAACCGCCAATTGAATACATGCAAGAGGTGCATGAGCAATTAAAGGAACAATTGCAAAGCATTGAACAAAAGTGTGAGTAGAGAGCACATGAAGTTGAGGAAGTGAAATCAGCTGGAGTTGAAGATTTAGAATTGGTGCATCTAAGAAAAAATAAATCTCAAATAAAAAATGTTAGCACCAATTTGTCTATGGTAATACAACAACCAAAACATTCCTTCAAATCTTCCTCGAGCCCTTAAGACCAGAGTGTATGTAGTAAAAAAACTATGACTTTATGAATCAACTTAAAAACACTTAAGCAAATCAAAGAACGAAGAAAGTATGGGGACATCCTCGAGCAAAATCTAAGGCTGCAAGCAAGAGTTCTAGAGAGGATTTATCCTTTTTGGAGGAGGATCCACCTGCAACAATATACCCAAGTCTACACAAAAGGTTGCATGAAAGAGCAATGCAAGGGTTTCAAAGCTCCGAAAGGAGGATCCCCCAACAACATTATGTATAACCATATCCAAGAACGCATATAGGAGCTGTAGAAAAGAAAAGCTTCCTATGAAAGCCTCATTCAAAGAGATTACTTTCAATCTAGAGCATGTGACAGCCAAAACGAGTATGGAGCTATGAAAAGGACCAATGGTTGGACCCCAAAAAATCATAGAGTTGGTAACATTTCCCTTCCTTTTCCTAGGAAATGTTCACCCTTTTCCATTTGCCCTGAAGGTGATGAGATCTCTACTTTTGCATCTACTTTTAGCACACAAGCATTAATTTTTAGGTTTAATGGTTTTTAGCCCACTCTTCCTACTCTAAAGTAGTGGATAAGTGTAGATTCCTCAATTTGGTATTAGACACTTGACAACATCAGTTTTGACCTATCTTTGATATACGTGACTTGTGTGTACATATTTGACTTTTGCTCATATTCTTCCTTATCTGTTTATCTATCTATTGACTTGGCCAACGAACCTAATTTTCCGTCATTCATACTCAATACTCCCTAGTCTGCACCAAAACACTCTATAATCCTAAACAGACTATTGTTGTATTCCATATCACTATTTTTCCCTTCCTGGACAACGTCGATGACAGTTAAACACTAGCGGTTACTAGAGGCGCTCGCCTTCGCCGACAGTGTCCCGAGATCCTTAATGACTAATTTTAAAATTCAAATCTCTTCCTAGTGTTGGATTACACATGTTTCACATGTCAATTTTGGGGGGAAATTACCCAAAGATTCATTTATAAATACGCATCAAGCATAATAGAAAGCACCTATCTAGAACTCATCTTGGCAAGCTTGAGAAATCCATTTGCACATCCTTGGAGCACTATCCAATAAGCATCCAAATCTGAAAACCCCTCAAAGGAACAGTCCAAAACCCAAGTTTGAACACTAAAGCAAGGTCAAAGTTGCATGTTGTCAAGTGTCAAATGCCAATGAGTTGCATTGCATTCTATTGGATTACTATTGAGCACACATACACATAGGTAGGAGAACTACGTGAGGTTTGAACCCTCTTCAGAGTATTCTAACATAGGCAACTCTCAGCGAGTCAACAAGTTGTGATTAGGGATGTCCAACCCATCTCTCTAACCACTTTTTCTAGGTCAAACAAGTGTCAAAAATGGAGCTAGGGTTTCAAGGCAAAGGAAGACAAAAATTAGGATCTACACAACATGGAAGTCAACAAATCATCCAAAAAGCATCTTGCAGACAAGCACAACGATCTATGGCTAAACAAACCAAAAAATTACACGGGGATAGTTTCGACAAACAGTGAATGGAACTAGTTGCCATAGGTTTTTGAGTGTTCACTAATAGCGTCGTAGCAAATTCTAACAGTCAATTCCTTGAGTTAAACAATCACAGACCCATTTCAAATCATTTTAGACAATTGTACATACATAGTGAGCAATACAAAATAGAATATCAGCTAAGTGCCTTATCCCTTGGTCATTTCTATATTTAGTAAGTGCAATCAATTCTTTGTTAGCAATCAGATTTATGTAGCTTATGCAATTTGATTTTCAATAGTTTTGGCCTATTTAGATCTCCTATATCCAAAATAGTTTAAAACATTACGGTGAACACAATCTTTCTTTTGAGCATGAAATGCCCTAGGGATTTCTCCTTGGGTTTCATCCTTCCTTTCTAAGGTTTGGATTGTGGCTCTAATTTCTAATTTTTCTTTATTTTCCACAATCATAATGAAAAATATAATTGATGTCGATGCTAATAAAGGAAATGTTTATATTGATTTCCATGACATATTTGATGATATGAATCAAAGAGAATTAACTCAATATCTTCAAATGAATCCACACATGGTTGATGCACATTGACATGTAACTAGAGATAAAATGAAAATGATTGCTAAGAAACGTATATTTGAGGAACGAAATAATGAACTCTTTATTGATATTAATCAACCTTTTAGAAGCACAGAGGCTACAATGGTGTTCAGACCACTACTACTATTATTCATATGTCTACACCTACGGCTACATGTGTGATGCCCACTCATGGTGTGGGAGTAACACAAATCAACACTGAGATTTTTATGGCTATTCCTACACAAAATACTTTTGTGCCTTCTAGGTTTGCAACTCATGTGACATCGTCTCTTGCTACTCAATCTTCTATGCCTATTGCTCAAACCCTGGTGCAAACTATTCTTGATCTTCAAGCTAAGGTTTTACAAATAGAACAAGGTTCTTCTAGAGTGGGCCATTTGACTGATTCTCAAGTATTATTACACAACCCATTGGCCCTAGAGAATTCAACCTATCCCTTACCTACAGGATTTGATGCACCCAAGCTTACATTAGATGATGGTAAGGGTGATCCAGAAAAACATCTTAGGGCCTTTCATGCAGCATGTTTGGACTATGTATCCAATGTTATTGTTAATTAAGTTGTTTCAAAGGAGTTCTTACGTACTATGCTTTGCAATGGTTCTATGACCTCTCCCTTTTCAATCAGTACATGCCTTCAATCCTTTGGCTGATCAATTTTTAGCATATTTTTCTATCAACATCATGAGAAGTTGTTCTATGCTCAAATCGCAAACTTTAAGCACAGACCTAATAAGTCCATCGACGATTATGTACTTACAAGACTATGCTCTCTAAGATGATAGATCTTATGGCTAATAATGAGTTGGAAGACATTCAAACAAAACATGCTTGCTCTGTTGCATGCGTCTATTATGTTCAAACACTTCCAATCTTTCGATGACTTATACCATACGGTTAAAGACCATAAAGTTAAGCTCCTTGTTATGACTAAGCTAAATTATAGGTCTACTCATCCAACATCTTCTAGTACAAAGTTTCGGAGGGAACCAAGTTTCAAATATAAAGCAAATGATACTAAGAATGAAGCTAAAGCAACAATTAACGCAATGTCACAACCTATTAATCGACTAGTATTTTTGGCTCCTTAAAGGAGGAAATTTACATGGTTATTTGAACCTCCTCATAAGATATTATAGAGACTACTTGAGTGCAATCTCATAATCTCTCCCTTCACCAAAGGAGGTTGATATGACTAAGACACAATCTCAGAGGTTCAATGTCAATGCATATTGTGATTGGCATAGATGTGTGAAACATTCTGAAAACATATAATTTAGGTTAAGACATAAGATACAAGATCTAATTGAAGACAGTGTTATTGAAGTCAATGATGTTAATACACCTAATGGGAATGTGAAGTTGTAGATCTTCTTTTCTTATCCCTTTTCAAACCATGCGGCAAAAGAGACTAAGACTAGTCTTGAGGTGCATGAGACTTAAAAAGCACATCCTCCTTCGACCTCTTGCGCTTCTAGGACTGAGGAGGAGCAGATGCATAAAAACATAGACCTACTATCACATTCGATAAGCATGAGATTGTTGATGATGATTCTATCAATGAACCTTTGTTTGTGCGTGCTTACATTGACTGACATCCTATACACAGTTTTCGGGTGGATAATGAGTCAAATGAAAACATTTGTAATATGACATTGCTTACTAGTCATGGGTATGCACATGAAGACTTGATTGGTACGACAAAGATAGTCGAAGGATTTGATGGAAAGAGAGAAAACCCCCTAGGGAGCATTCGACATGTTACTAAGACATCCATGGATACATAAGATACATGCAATACCATCTTCAATACATCGATGTGTGAAGTATATCTATAGCAACCAATTGGTTATAGTTCTAGGTATTCCATACAAGTATCCTAATCAACTAGACACATTTCCTTTGCCAACTCCACCATATTCTATTATACAACCTGTACAAGTTCATTTTATGATGCCAATTCAAAGAGGTAATTGATCTTCCTTGAACACCAATGCTTCAATGTCGATTACATCAAAGGTCTATTCGAGTTTCACAACAAGGGTTACCTAGTCCATCACATCCTAAGTTGGTTTTACAGGCTGCTTCGCGTGTTTCACAACAAACACTATCTTATACTCCTCGTATATGGGCATGTGACATTTGTACCCATCAATCTAAGACCTACATGTGAGCATCCCATAGATGGGATCATTGGTTAGTATGAGCATATTTCAAATATAAAAAAATCAAAATACAAAATAAAATAAAAAATGAAATATATACATGCATGCATACATATATGTATATAAAATGCATGACACGATTTGCTAGTTACATAATTGATTTATGTTATTTATCATATATATGGTAGATTACATATCCATTCTCTACACGTTTTTCATGGTATACTAAGTGAGATGCAAGACATACAAGTTACATATGATAGATAGACATTCAAATGCGTAAAATTCCTTACCCCAGAGGCTACCTTCCTACATTGGGGGCATGCCTACACTAGGGACATCTTGTTACACTTTACAGGTTATACCTTTCTATGACCATTCCAGTCATCATATTGAGCTACTTAGATTGTTTATACATGATTTGCTCTTACGTATACTCCTTAGGGTGTTATATTCTATGGATATTCTACTTTGCTATGGTACATGATGATATTGATGGACTGTGTAGACCAACATTACTTGTTCTATGCATGTTTGATGTTGATGATTGTTACATGGTGTAATCCTTGATTATGTATTACATTGTGTGATGATTGTTATGAGTTACATTATGTGTTCTATGTGTGATCACTTATGACTATTACATTGTGTGATCATTGATGATTGTTGCATTGCATCATCATTGATGTGTGTTACGTATTGTGTTATCTTTTATGATTCTGAGTGCATTGATTGTGTGTTGTCACTTTATATGTCAGTTGTATCAAAGATACTCTTGTCCATGTCATGGCCATGTGTGTCCATGTCAAATCAAAATCGAGTTGTCTCTTGAGTGCTAGTGTGCATCATGATCATTACAATGTGTGCATGTGTTTACATTTTTACATGGTTGTTGAACTTGTGGGGTCGTGATTGCCATCACGCATGTTTCTATTTGTGTACGATGCCATGATGGTTATTATGCATCTCTTGTGTGGCTTATTGCTAAGTACTTATTTTTTCGATGCTTATTACTACATGTTTAATTGTTATATCTACTTGACATGACACTAGTATTCCTTGGGTTACATGTGTCACATGTGCATGAGTCATCAAATCTTTATACGATGACATAATTTAATACTATTAGCACAAATGTTTTACATAAATCTTTTCTATATAACATGATGTGTATAACTCTTTTTTTTTAAGATGAGTGATTTGCAAGCTTCATCCCTCACCTCAAAAGGGGGCAATCTAATGGGCTTGTCATAAAGATTTAGGCCTTGACAAACACATATTTTAGATTGAGATTCAGACAGGGACAAATTGATAGATTATGACACATGCAAAGCATATGTGGAATATTTTACAATATTATGAGAGATAGCAGATTCTACGACATGATGAGACATTATATGGATCAGATGGGGCAAGTTATCATATTTATCAATTGAGCAAATTGACAAACAATTTATAGCATTCTATGTCAGATTAAGATACACATAGATGAGATTTGGAGGCATGAATGTTGTTCATGCAAACACTTCCATTTTTATATTGAAAATCGATGGTACTACGTAAGCACTTTGGGTCTAAAATCCACCTGCAATGGTTGATTTGGAGTTTCAACTTGCATACAAACCTGTTTCGAGGTTCCACCAAAAGAGGTATGATGACATTTTACATCTCCTTAGGGCATAAAAACCTATGGCATTCTCCAATGAGCTCAACAAAGGGCAGCTTGGTTCACATACTCACAGGTGTATTCATTCCTTGACTTTTCAATTTTAAATAATTCAATGATATAGATTATTTTAAATTTTCTATCATGAGTGGACATTGATTTCTACATGTTTCCTTGCACAATTTGCATGGAGCAAATTGGATATTTGGGACATACCTGGAAACACTAAGTGCAGTTACACAGGTACCAAATTTGTTTCGTTTATCCTTTTAATCTAGAATTTTCAATACTATACAAAATGAGGGCATTTGTAGACACCCAAATTTGATATTAGACACTTGACATCAGTTCTAACCTATCTTTGCCATACATGACTTGTATGTGCGCATTTGACTCTTGCTCGCATTCTTCCCTATCCGTTTATATATCTATTGACTTGGCCAACCCAATTTGCCATCATTCATACTTAGGATCTCCCTATTCTACGTCAAAACAATCTATAATCCTAAGCATATTGTCACCACATTCTAGATCATTGTTTTTCCCCTCTTGGGCAGTGCCAACACTAGCTGAACGTTGGCGGTTATTGGTAGTGTCCATTTTCGTCTGCAGTGTCCCCATATCCTTACGGCTAATTTTCAAATTCAAATCTCTTCCTTGGGTCAACATACACATGTTTCACATGTCATTTATGGGAGGAAAATTACCCTAAGTGTCATCTATAAATACACATCAATTATAAAGCCATTTCTATCTAGAAGCACCTTTGGCACTCGTCTTAGCAAGCTTGAGAAATCAATTTGCACACCCTTGAGGCACTATCCAAAAGCATCCCAAACTGAAAACCCCTCAAATGCACAATCCAAAAGCCAAGTCTAAACACTAATGCAAGGTCAAAGTTGCATGTTGTCAAGTGTTCAAAGCCAACAAGTTGCATTGCATTCTAATGGAACGCTATTGAGCACACATACACATAAGTGGAAGAGTTACTTGGGGTTTAAGGCCTCTTCGAAGTATTGAAACGTAGGCAACGCTCAACCACTCAATGAAGTGTGGTTAAGGCTGTCCAACCCATCTTTCTAAACCATTTTTCTAGGTCAAGCAAGTGCCGAAACTCGAGCTAAGGTTTCAAGGCAGAAATAAACAAAAATCAAGTTCTGTGCACACGACCAAGGTTAACAAATCATCCAAAAACTTGACAGTTAGGGGCAACAATCTATGGTAGAACAGATCGGAAAATTGCACAGACAATTCCGGCAAAAAATGGACGGCACCGGTTGCCACAAGTGTTTTGAGTGTTTGTCGGCAACGTCCTAGCAGTTCTAACAATTAGTTTCCAAAGTTGAGCAATCATAAAGCAATTTCATATCATTGTAAATGATTGTACATAGGCAATGAGTTATACCAAACAAAATATTAGCTAAGTGCCTTATCCCATGGTCGTTTCTATATTTAGCAAGTACAATCAACTCTTTGTTAGCATTCGGATTTGTGTAGTTTATGCCATATCTTATGCAATCTGAATTTTAATAGTTTTCGCCTATTTAGATTTAATAAATCCAAAACAGGGTAAAATAATAAAGCCAAAACTGAGCTTTTATTAATTCTGATGAGATATAAATTTACCCTTGTGTCCAAGGGTACTTCATTGTATTGTTTGTAGAACCGTTGGAACGGTATAAGATCTACAAACAGGGGCCCTAGTTTCCTATCAGGGCAGGGCTATTCACGAAGCCTTGGTTTTCAAATTTTGACCCTTTGGTTGAAACCCTTTCCTCCATCCCAATTCAGGTTAGGCTAACACAATTGCCTTTGCATTTTTGGATGCCATCAACCCTACAACACATCCAAAATGCTATTGTAAAATTCATTGCCCCATACAACTCATCATGGAGTAAATTCAAGACAATGTGGCTGCATTTGCGTAGAGGCGGATCTGAGCAAACTTCTCCCTGTTGATTTTTCCTTGGTTGCGTGGGTGGGTTTATCAAGAACCCAAAAAGCAGATTATAAAAACGTTGTTTTTAGATGTAGGCAATATTTTGAATATGGTCACTTGTTTTTTTCATGCCTAAATCTACAAATTCCGATTTAGAAGCCATCTTATGTAAATCCTATCTCCTTTGATAAGGGTTTTCAAATGGGCCAATGGCTAAAAGAAAGCAAAAGCAAAAAGCCCCCCGGTGGAAGGGTGCTTCAGTGGTTCATATTTGGGTTGCACCATGCGGGCAAATGGAGGAATCTGAGATTGGAGAGCAACCTGATCTTTGGCCAAAAGAATTCGGAGAATATCTAAGAATGCATGAACCTAAGGTCACCATGAATAAAGTTGTTAAAGAAGCTCCTTCTAAAGAGATGCAAAATTAGCAATGAAGAAAATAAAGTAACATAGAAGCCCCTCCTAATGGAAATCAGCCAACTTGTGTTTTGAAGAGTGGCAAGTTCTGCGGCTTCAAATCATTCCAATAAGTTCAATGAGCAAAAACAAAATCTCAAAATTGATGGTCTCATTTTGTCTATTGCTTATTATTGAATTTAATTGTAAAAAGCATGCATGCATGTTCTACAAATGTAAAAACATGTACGCATACATCTTAGTAGTATTACATGCATGAAAAAAGCAAAACCATGCAAAAGTCATGCATGATATTTTTAGTAAACATGCATGAAAAAAGCAAAACCATGCAAAAGTCATGCATGTTATTTTTAGTGAGCATGCATGCATGATAAAATCAGGATCATGCAGAATATTTGCATGTTATTTTAAGTAAGCATACAGAATAGGACTAGAAAAGTAGGTATATAGAAGATGGAAACTTGGAGTAAAAGAAAATTGTAAGTAGAAAATCTTTGATATTAGTGCTTTTTTTTTCAATTACCAAAAAACAATGTCTATGGGAATGTAACGCAAGAGCATCCATGGCAAAACAACTTGATCTTATATGTACAAGATCATTTTGACCTCTTGCAAAGGCAACATTATGTTGGGGGCCATTTTGCCTCATTATGGGCAAGTCCATGAACAAAGTTGTTGAAGAAGCTCCATTTGAAGAGACGCAAAATTAGCAATGAAGAAAATAAAGTAACATAGAAGCCCCTCCTAATGGAGATCAGCCGACTTGAGTTTTGAAGAGTGGCAAGTTCTGCAGTTTCAAATCATTCCAAATAGTTCAATGAGCAAATACGAAATCTTAAAATTGATGGTCTCATTTTGTCTATTGCTTATTATTGAATTAAATTGTAAAAAGAATGCATGCATGTTCTACAAATGTAAAAACATGTATGCATATATCATAGTAGTATTACATGCATGAAAAAAGCAAAACCATGCAAAAGTCATGCATGTTATTTTTAGTAATCATGCATGCACTACGTTGTTTAGATACGGGTACGGGTACGGGTACGATTCGGGTACGCGGGTACGTCATTTTTCAAAAACCTTGATTTGGATACGTCGTGGGTACGTCTCTATATATATATTTAAAATATATATATATATATATATATATATATATATATATATATATATATGCATATTACTCAATTTTTTTGTAAAACACTTGAAAACAGTAAATACATAGTGTTTGTTCATTCATTGCTTCAAATTTCAAAATGTTCAAAGTATACATTGCAAAGACATTCGGGCTTTTCAAAATGCAAATGTAGATTAAATCATAGATTCATAACTCATCTAGATAGTCCTCATATTCATAATTAATAATTATGAATGTTACTCCCACTAGCTCCACTTGGACAACTCCCACTAGCTCCACTCTCCACCCCTAGTGTTGAATTCTCTTCATTGTTATCAACATCATCCACACCAAGTAATGAAACTTGGGCAAATGTAGATGTGGTGGCATCCAAGTCTATATTCTCTGGAAGGATATCCCAAAGTTTGTTAGGCCCTCGCATATAGTCCTCAGACTTGTGTGAAAGGAGGCGCAAATTGGAATGTACAAATACCAAATCCTCAGCTTTCTTGGATGCCAACTTGTTTCTTTTAGCAGAATGGATAAATCCATATGTACTCCAATTCCGCTCTGCTGAAGAATTACCAGCCACCTATCACAAAAAAAAGTTGTTAATTGTTAGAATTTTTGAATTTAAAATTTGTAACAATGTAAACAAAAATATGCCAATAACTTAATAATTTTTTTAATTTAATTCAAATTGAATACCTGTGACAGAATCTTGATTGCAATAGGTCGTAGATACTTGGCATCATGGCCATGTACATACCACCACTTGATTGGAAACAAACTAGATTTGTCAAAAAGAGCCTCAATTTCTCCCATGTTGCCCTCTGAAACGACAAAAATGGCCATTTCGTTGCGGACCGCACTAGCTATAGATGGATCAGGAAAAAGCCTTTTGAATGCTTGCCTAGTTCCATTTGCAACCTCTACATCATCATATGGTCGTTGCCTATTGGGTAGCCGAAGTATTTCATTGCTATAATACTTCGGATTGAGAGCATAAGCAAGGAGATGTAATGGGGTGGTCATTTTATTCCACCTCTTCATGACCAACGTCTTGATTTCATTATAAAACATTTCTTCTGGGTCTTGCTCTTTATTTTGTATGATGTCTCTCATACTTTCAAGCATGGAATCAATCCCATCATAAACCTCTCCCATGCACGCTGCATCTGTATCCGTAAATCGGATCATAGATAGAATAGGCTCTGTAAAACTGAGCACATATTCAATCTTGGTACACCAGTTATCATCAAGGATCAATGCTTTAATCTTATTGGTTTTTTCAATACCAGTGGTGCTTGCTTGCCTCCACACACCCCAAACATTGCTTATCACCATACTGCTTAGTGCCTCTTTCACCTTCACAAGTCGTCTCAAGACGAGCGTGTGAGAGGCAAATCTAGTTTCAACAATCTACAAAAAAAAAATAAGGCCAAGTTTAATTGTCCAAACTATAAACGTTGATAAACAACTAGGATTAAAAAATAAAAAGTTATAACTTCAAAATTAAGAACTTCAAAAGTAAGACTAAGAATTTGTTCTCGAATCGGAATTTCTTACCTTCAACAACTCCAACTTTGAGAATTTCCTGAAGATGGCCTGAGACATGTGATGATTTGTGACAAATGTTTGAATGTCACTGGCCTCTGCATAAAGTTGCTCTATCCATTGAATTTTACCAATCTTTTGCAGCACCAAGTTGAGGGAGTGGACAACACAAGGTGTCCAAAATATGTGCTCATATCTGCCCTCTATAATCAATCCAGCTGCTCTGCAATTCTTTGCGTTGTCTGTGATGACTTGGACAACATGTTGGGGGCCCACAGACTCAATAACTTCTATCAAAATGTTTGCAATGAATTGAGCATCTTTCACTTCGCCCTCACAATCCACTGCCTTCAGGAACATTGCCCCTTTAGGGCATACTGCAATAACATTGATCAAAGGCCTGCTTTGAGCATCTTTCCATCCATCTGAGATAATGGACACCCCTGAATCCTTCCACGAATCTCTAATTGGTTGCAAAGAAGTGTGAATATGTTCTACTTCTTTGGCCAAGAGTGTGGTGCGAACTTTCTCATAGTTAGGGCCTTTGTAACCTTGTGGAGCTTCATTGACTGCTTTCAACATTTGTTGCCAATAAGGCGATCTCAAAACATTGAAGGGCAGTCCACATGCATAAATGCATCTAGAAATCAACTCATCAGCAATGTCCCTCTGTGCGACATTGAAAGCTTTTTCCAATAGTCCTTTTGATTTTTTTCGTGAAGTGGAATCTGCATCATCATCAGCTTCTGGTATTGCAACTGAATGAGCTCGAGTTTGACTTTCAATGAAATGATGACTCGCCGTAGCAGGTGTTATGGGTGGTCTCCCTGATCTACCTCTTTGGAGAGGTATTGTTTTAAAACGGTTTTTTGAAGCAACTGCTGCATCGGCTTCTTCTTGCTCTTTCAAGAACTCAACTATTTTTGGCTTGGGAATTTTATCACACTTTCTGATCCCTGATGGCCCAACCCCAGTCAAATGAGTTTTGACTCGAGTATACGAGGATTTGAATGTGGAATGACAATCATTACATATCCACACACAAGTCCCACCTCCAGCAATGATCTCAAGTATCGTCGCATGTTTCCACAGAGGGGAGGCAGGGTCATATTTCACTTGAAGTGAAGTTTCAGCTTGGTTTGCTTCATCATGCTCTCTTCCTGACATTGAATTGGATGCCATAGATATCCTGATTATGAATTATCAAATTAGATTCTAGAACCAAGCAAAAATATACAAAATTAAAATGAATAACAACTAACTTTGTTTCTGATTCTCACGATCGCAATTACGCGCGAGAGAAGAGCATACGCAAAAGTTAGGGTTAGAACTTAGAAACATAAAAAAATATACATTTGATTTTTTAAATATTTAAACTTGAAAAAATAAAAAATAAATGCAATGCAACTAACTCTGTTTCTGATTCTCAAGATCGCAATTACGCGCGAGAGAAGAGCATACGCAGAAATTAGGGTTAGAACTTAGAAACTTATATTTTTCAAAAATATACATTTGATAATGATTTTTTAAAATAATAATTTATTAAATATTTATGAAAAGTGAAACAAGAACAATAAAAATAAATAAAATTAAATTTTAATACGATTACAAATTTTAACATTGTAGAAAATTTAAATTAAATAAATAAATTTAAATTTAAAAAAAAATTTAAAATTAAAAATATTAAAAATAAAATTTAAATACTACTTAAGTAAAGTTGTAAACTGTAAATTTAAAATAAATTATAAATTAGAATATTAAAAATTTAAAAATGTAAAACCTAAAAACTAAATAGTATTTAATTTAAATTTTTAATATTATTTAAATTTTTAATATTATATTTTGTTTTATTTTTAATAGTTATATTGAATATTTATTATTCTATAGTTAAACTGAAAATTTTTAAATTAATTTATTAAATATTAAATACAAATTTAAATAAATTTCTAGTTTATATTGAATATTCTATAGTTAAACTGAAAATTTTAAAATTAATTTATTAAATATTATATACAAATTTAAACAATTTGTAAATTTTAAAATTAATTTATTAAATATTAAATACAAATTTTAAAAAAAAATTAGTTTTAAAACTAAATACTAAATTGTAAATAATAAATTAAAAAAAAAAAAATTAACATCCCTGGTCTGGTCTTGGAGCGCAGCTTCACTCCACGCTGTCTTCACCTGCAGGCCGCAAACTAACACTCCACGCTGTCTTCACCTGCAGGCCGCAAACTACCTTCGGAGCTTCTCTTCTTCGCGGCACACAGTCTTCTATTCACGACGCTGTCTTCCGCGGCACTGGCAGACAGTCTTCTCTTCACGATGCTGTCTTCCGCGGCACAAATGATCGCGATTTTTTTTTTGGTGTGTTTTGCAGAAAGGATGCAGGTTTTTTATAAGGTTCTCCACGTTTTCGATTTTCGCGTTTAGGGTTTTTTACGCGTTTAGGGTTTTTTTTGGCGCATTTTCCTCTTTTTTATAGAAAGCCGGAAACTTGGAGTAAAAGAAAGGTGTAAGTTGAAAATCTTTGATATTGGTGGTTTTTTTTTTTAATTACCAAAAAACTATGTCTATGGGAATGTAATGCAAGAGCATCCATGGCAAAACAATTTGATCCTGTATGTACAAGATCATTTTGAGCTCTCACAGAGGCAACATCATGTTGGGAGCCATTTTGCCTCATTATGGGCAAGTGAATGTTTTGGAGATCTTATGGTTGCCATGTTATGTTGTCGTAGTGGAGACACCGTCTTGTACTTGATGTGATGTCGCAGCGGAGACACCATGCTGTACTTGATGTGTCGCAGTGGAGACACCATGTTGTACTTGATATGGTGTCACAACAGAGACAATATGTTAAACTTAGTGTGGTGTTGAGGTGGAGACACAATGCCATATTTGATGTAATGTTGCAACGAAGACACCGTGTTATCCTTATATGATATCATGAAAATGACACCACCAAAACACCACATCATGATACCATGTGACAGTTGATTTGTATCACAAAAGAGACAGTGTGTTGATTGCTTAAGTTTGAGAAGATAAACATGTATCACGTTGATAACCACACCATATCTCATTCACCTTTGAGCCTTCTCAAGCCATTGTGTGCATACTTCAGAAAGTTAATTTCAAACAAAAGGCATACCACATGTCGCATGTTGATGCTTGGACATGTGTCAAGAAGTCAAATTTAACATGTAGGTCAATTCATCCATCCATACTTTCTCAGCTCAAGATGCTCAAACCCTGAGATCTTGTAACCAAAGGAAGGTAAATCGTTTCGTCTTCTCCATCAGCTATTATTCCCTCTAATATTGACAAGAATCATCACAACAAATATTCAGTCTGAATTTGAGACAGCCCTAGCATTGGAACTCAGAAAAGGCTTTTGCACCCTTCACTTTTTGGGGGCCCAATAGGGTAAAGATGGCTCAGATGAGGGAAGCTTGCAAGGAATTAAGTGCAGTTTGCAAGAAGATTGACAATAGACCCAGAAGTCAAGCTGGGAGTAGTGGGTGTGTTGTAATTTGAGCTTTAAGGATACTGTAGTAGAAGTGTGATGTGTTTATTTATTTCCGTCAAATGGTTGATGCATTGAGTTATTTGAGAAATTATTGAAGCGTGTCCATATGTTTTTTCCATTCTGCATGTTCATTGTTTTGTTGTGCGCTTTGATTCGCTGACTGGAGTGCATTGTTCATTTGGCAATTGACCATAACCATCAACTACTCCAAAGATTAATATTGATCCTGTAAGTTTTGCTCCAATAGTCCCACAAGGGATAGTGGAAATATCAAGATAAGCCAGTTAGTCTTGTAAGGAATGATGGAAAATTACAAGTCAGTAATCCCGTAAGGGATAGTCGCAGAATGCAAGCCAAAAAAAATCTCGTAGGGGATGGTACCAAAGACAATATGTCAATCCCATAAAGGATGGTGTGAGATTACAATTCAGTTGTCCCATAAGGCATGGTGGCAGATTCTAAGCCAGTATTCCCGTGAGATATGGTGGCGATGATAATTGAGATCTTAAGACAACAGTCCCACGAGGTATGGTGACAATCTTTAGCTAATTTTCTTGTAAGGGATGATAGCTACATTATAATCAACATTGAATCTACTAGAATGGATAGATAATTAACTTTACTTTGTGAAATCATATTCAAATTATATTTTATTTATGTTGAGTAAGGCTAGATGATAAGAGACAAAAATGGTTGAGGTCCTAAATTAGTGATAACTTGTGTTGAGGCACATCGAGGGACAGGATTTATGATCTCCACTCATTCAATACCCATAGTGTTTTTGGTTACTGGCTTGTGTGATATGTTTCAAGATGATTTTGGTTACTGACTTGTGTGATGTCATTGTGTCATGGTAAAAGGACCTGATTAACGTTCCAGACAAGGAGAAATATCATGCTAAAACCAGAAAGAACAGATCAAAATCCAGCATTGTATTAATTCAGGAGAGTGTATAACCCTAAGTAGTGACAATATGCACAGAAAAACACCTGAAAAGAAACACATCTCTATTGTAAATTATCCCTGATTCTAGCATGCATGTTCTCAAAGGATGCTTATAAAGGGTAAAATAGGTATAGGTAATGAAACAACCCCGCCTTCATTCTCTTACAATACCTTCCAGAAACAAAAGAATGGAGGCTGTGCTTGTGCCAGTCATTAAGAAAATAATTCAGTACACAATGCATATGATAAAATTCTGATATGTTACAGAATGTGTAAAATAGATTTGAATATCTGACCCGTGACAACATCCAGAGCCTTTGATCATTCAAAGAAGCAATAAGCCTCTAAGACAAATGAAATGCGTCCAGGATAATAACCAGAACTTTCCCCCACGGAATCCCTCTTTCCAAACGATATTTATTCCTTAATATATTACTATGATCTCTATTAAGGATGAATAAATACAAGCAGTTGTAGAATTTCATAGAACTAAACTAATAAACTGCAAAGAATTAATGAGAAACAACCGAGGCAGTGATAAAAATAAGTACAGATGTCAAATATCACATTGTTGAAAAAACTTGCACCCATATATCATAATAAACAGCAAAAACAAAGGAACCTAACATGCAACAAAATGATCCTGACACTGAAATTGCATCTTCATCCTTAGTAAAGTTTCTGGATATTAACCTTGTCCTTTGAATTCTTATCAAATTTCGTCACATGAGCTTTTCCAACACTGAATATGCTACGCCCTCCTCCACCTCCACCTCCACCAAATCCACTTCTGCGACTTAAATAAACAAGTGTCCCAATTACAAGAGCTGTGGGTACTAAGGACAGAAATTCCCGCATCCAGGACAGTTCTGAAATATATGTTACTGGAACATAATCATGTGGATCAACTCCTAAATCCTCCTGAGCTTCTGTCAACTTGCGCTCAAATGACTCAATGCTTCCAATTTCGAAATAATATTTGTAGTGACTACTACTGCCTCTGCTAGCATCAGGACGAATTTCACTATCTACATCAGTGTGGTGGCCTTGAGAAATAGGATGAGGTGCATTCTTAACGTAGATCTTTGCCACAGATTTGTGAGAAACTTCAATGTGATCCACCAAGCCAGGTTCCAACAGCTTATTCTTAAACTCTTGAAAGCTGATCTGCATGCGAAATGAAAAACCTGTCAGAATATCTTTTGTATAAATATATCATGGATACAGACAGCATTTGACCCCATAATAGAGCAGTGTCATGTGCTATAACAGAAAATCAACTTAAAATGTTTTAAACAAATATCATCTCTGCACATTACTTTCTGGGATCAGCATATTATTTTAGTGACAGCTTAAAAATACTCAAATTTTCTGAAGTTTCTACAAGTTGAGCTTCCCATTTGTAACAAATATTGCACAAGCGACTTGGGAGTATGCACACTTTGACATGATTAAATAAAACAAAGACAATTCAGCAGAATAAAAAGCCATCTCAATATCAATTTTTTACAAAGCATCCATTATGTAACAAGGCTAACAGGTAAGCAGAGTGCATCCAATCTTGTTGGGATGTGTACAAAGTCAAAGATCATGAAGACCATGCCCTACCTGTGCTTACAAGTAATTCCAAAGGATCTGCACCTCAAAAAACAATTTAATTTAAATAGCTTAAATATACAGTACATACAGAGGAAATAATGCTTGAACTCAAATCTCAAATATATAAAATATAAGCCAGCCATTTCCATGTTAATAATTTAAATATCGATTAACATGAACAAGTAGATTGATAAATAATGAAGGACGTCTTTGCTTGCATGATATTACAGAGTACAATGAGATGACAGGTAAATGAATTACCAAAAGAAAATAAACTACCTGATTGGTATCTTTCACCAACAGAATCGAAATTGTTAAAAGTCACGTTCCACAACTAAGCATAAATATCATATTTACCTCTAGTAACTGCACTTCTTATTAATGCTCCATGCATTCCCATAAATCTCAATACAATGATCAATGTATTAATTGCTAACATGTATCTTCACGAGTACACAGACTTTAGTGGTGATCTCACTGAAATAGATTAAATTTTCCACTTAACCTTACCCTGATGTTACATAACTAACACTTAACTACCACTAGTACAGATATCTTAAATACATCTATCTGAAAAATGCCAAGAGATATCAATCTCAAGATGCACATCTTGGATTTTTCACAGACCACATTGACTAATGATTCCATTGCTTTCTCTGTGAATTTCCTGCTGGCTGGTGACAGATGGCCTCAATCCAGCTCCACCACTGTGTCAGGCTTGAAAAAATATTTCCAAGGAAAAAAAGGGGCTCCAAACTCCAATGCATGCCCAAGAATTATGATTTTTCAATTGACTTCTCAAAGCAAGAAAAAAAAATCCATATGACAGTCAAATGAATGTCAAACTTAAGGTTAGCCATTAATTGTTAACATCTTGTGGACATTACAGTCCACCACCACCCATGGCTGCCATTGTAGGTTACAGCTATCGGCGTTCAATGATATGAATATGCCAACAGAAAGCTCACCATAAAGACTACACATTCTGAGTTTCATTGGATACTAACTGTCTGTGACAGCTCTGTGAAAAAGAATACACTTTCTGTTGTTTCAATGTCATCCACTTTCCCAACACCTAGTGTAATATGCAAGGATAGAAAAGCACAAGTACCAATTTAAGATTATTGGATTAAGTTTAAAAACTATGGTTGCTTAAAAAAAGATCAAGAAGATACATGTACTGCAAGGAGTTGTGCCATATGCTTGTACGCAATGGAAAACAAAAAGGACCTTCAAGTTGCATGATAGCCACGGCCCATCCAATAGCAGCATTTGATAGTACTTTTGAGATAACTACAAAGCCCAATGGTGCAGAAGTAGGTGGTCTTCAGCATATAACCAAAAGCCAAACTGACACATATAGATGTACAGAAAGGATGATTTTTACAAAAAACTGTTGGCCAATGGTATGAGCAACCATGATATAGACTTAATTACATATAAACGGCATCAGTATGATCTAGAAATTCTTCTTCCTTGCTTTCAGCAGGAAGCAAAGAAAACAAAGACTTACAAAGCAGAATTCCTGTCAAAACCAAAATAATGTTCAAACGCATTTAGGTTGCCTGTGTGTTGTTTGATGTGGTTTAAATTTTTATATTAGCATTCGTTGCCGGCCAAAAATGGCCAATAGAACTACAAAAAACATCACTGAATACTGAATAATAAAGCAAGTTTGTGTTGGAGTGTGTCATATTTACACTTGATGTGAAGTCCACCTTAGGAGATGTGTTACCAAGGTGTGATTTATTATGTCCAAACAATTATGAAATGCACAATAGTTATCTTCACATGTGTAAAAAAGTTTAGGTGTAACTTGGGGAATGATCCCACCTTTTACTCCACCAATAATAATCTCTCACTCACCTCTTACTTTTCTTCTATAAGGACCATTTGTGTTTTTGTGGAAAGTAATGAAACTTAAGGTCATCTCCTAAGCTAGTGGAGATGTAGTCTTTTAGAGAGTCCTATTCTAAAGTAGTCATTGTTGGTTGCACACATACATTGTATATTACAGTGATTGGTGAATCTCTCTCTTGCCTAAATACATTATGTCGATGGTGTCTATGTTAAAGATCCATGGTCTATGTTGTCATTTCTAATATAGTATCAAAGTAGGTTTTCCAAAGAAGATCAACGAGAGTTTTTTGAGAGGAGATCCATATCACTCTTAAAGTTCGGTTGTTAGGAAGATCATGAGAAAAAGTAGGGGAGCCTCAGGTACTCCAAAGTTTCAATCCTTAGCATGCTTCAAGTGGCAAGAATAATGTTTTCTCTCTTCATCACCTTCTATGAGAATTTATTCACAAGTCCCATCTATTTTGTTCAAATGTGATTCATTCCTTCAGTTAGATTCATGTACCAGTTGCAGATCTACGTATGGAGTTCCCTGGAAAAGATTTTCAAACAACTTCCCTTTTTTTTGGTGTGTATCAGACATTTCCATTATGTTCGAAGTGCCAAAGTTAGTTTCGACTTTCGTTTCACCTGAATCTAACGTCGTGGGCTCATTTGTCAAGCCATGTAGATCGCGTTCCGCACAAATCTAGAGAATTCACAAAGGTAAGAATGACCCAACGAGAAGGAAAATGGCATTTTCAGCTCATCTAGCATGTTTTTAGGCCCAGATTTTGAGTTTTTGTAGTACACCACGATGAGCTATTAACTCTTATGATTGCCTACAAATTGGATTTGGATCCATCCGAAAGGTATTTTTTTTCAACTTGCCTTTTTTCTTCGTGTAGCATATTGGGCACTCTCACTTGAGGGTTTTGTAGCATTTTTTCTGCAAACCTACCACATTGACACTTTTGGAGAAATTGAGCTACTTTGTCTTCACTCCCTAATCGGCATTGAGGGCGGATGTTGTGTATTGCTAATGTTTCCCTTGTTCGAATATACTATGTACCTAGTGATTGTTCCTAGCAGATGCAATGATTGTACCTAGTGAGCCATAGCACTCCATTTGCAATCTGGTTGCTTCCTAGAGGAGCTCCGTAGCACTCCATTTGTAATCATTTAACCATGCATTACGTTTGGATGGAACATATACCAATAGTCACTTTTGTTCACACAACCAAATTCATGAAAGCTACTTTTAATTCATTACATTGGAGGATTCATCAGATTCAGCAAACATTGATTTCAACAACTTCATTGTTCTTTTTGCTCTTTCATTGTGCATGGGTACCTCGTCAAACCTAGTTGTCCGAACCTATACTTAAAAGCATAAGATTTCTTTTTTTACCACATCACCTACTCTGACCTTCAGGGAGGTGTTGGAGTGTGTCATATTCAAACTTGATGTGAAATCCACCTTAGCTAGATGTGTTACCAAGGTGTAATTTATTATGTGCATAAAATTATTAAATGCACAATTAATATAATGATTATCCTCACATGTGTGAAAAGGTTTAGGTGTGACTTCGGGAATGATCCCACCTTTTACTCCACCAATAATAATCTCTACTCACCTCTTACTTTTTCTATACGGACCCTTTGTGTTCTTGTGGAAAGTAATGGAATTTAGAGTCATCTCTTAGGCTTGTGGAGATATAGTCTTTTAGGGAATCTTGTTCTAGTGCAACCGTTGTTGGTTGCATACATACATTGTATATTACAAATTATTAATACAGTGTCTTTATTGATAAATCTCTCTCTTGTCTGAATACTTTAGGTTGATGGTGTCTATGTTGAAGATACATGGGCTATATTGACATTTTTAATAGTTTGTACAAATAATACAAGCACAAGAAGATACAAATTGATTAAAAAAAGACAAAGGACCAAAATGAGAGTACCAAGGAAGAAATCCTAAAATAGTAACATTCACCAATAAATTCCCAAGTATACTATCAACCAACAGCAATAGTTCTAACATCCAACGCTAAGAAAAATTAGGTAATGAGAATTGTGGCGATGGCTAGCTTAGTCATTATTTTGGTCAGAGTTTACACAAATTAAACATGATAATATTTCATTGTATATTTGATAAGACAATGCATATACATATAGGCGAGAATATCTACAAAAGAAGAGTCAACACCAATCCCTGATATCTCTCCTACTCTTTACTCTCTCTTATCCCTAAAAATTTTCCCACAAGCCTATCTTCTAGTGAGTTGTTATAGCTCACATACAACTCATATTATTCTCACACAATCACATATATTTAACTACCTATACAAACATATAATGTGAGCATTAAACTATGATATTCCTAACATTCCCCTCTTAGTGCGAACATGATAGACATCTCATTCTGGAACTGTAGCATGCCACCTCTGCTTGCTCATGATCTTGATCTTTGTGCATTGTCGCTCAACTCTCCAAAACTATATTCTCACAAGTGGCTTTCATGTACGAATACAGCAACCACCCAAGCATGAACAGAGACCCACAATGTTGTTCATCCTCTACACCTGTACACTGATGGTTTTACAAAGGCTCCAACCAATTACCCGAACATCCAAAACGTTTTACAAGACAGCCAACAACCTACAAAGATGATTTTACAGGAAAACCAACAACCTATAAATATGGTTTTGCAAGACAACCAACAACCTCAATACAAGTATCTGATGCTGCAACACTCTGTGATTTAGTACTCTACATTTTTACATCAATGGATTACATTTGATATTGCTCACTTATTATATCACACAAAAAAAGAAAAAATGAAAAAACTAAAAATGATGATTAATTCATCAACATCTCTTATGTAGCCTCTACACGTGATTGTTGCCACTCAATATCGCACAACATAGATAGTCGCCACCATCACTAGTGATCATCCTTGGCATGGTCATTTTTGTGCAATTTATTTGCCACTAACCCAGATGTGTTGCCTCATCGTTAGGCGTTGATGAGGGGATGTTGAAAATCTTTCAACCTCCATAGCCTCCATCCTCCAATCAAATGTTGCTTACTCAACTAATTTGTTCATGAAACTCATTTGCATGTCATTTACATAGAAAATCCCCCCTCAATATGGACATGCACCTCGGATGCAAGGTTTACCTGAAACTACATCTGTTTACAAAAGAGGCAATTTTTTTTTTTTTTTTTTTTTTAATTTTGTTTACATTTTTGACAAACATATGACTACTAAGGGACATGACAATAACAAAATTGTCTTTTGTTAAGACATCTATAGACTTAAATAAATTTAATAAAACAACCTATTGACACTTACAAATTAAAAAAATCACACTCTAAAAACAAACTAAATATTAAAAAAACTATAACGCTAAAAATTCACGGTTAACTCAATTTTACAAATAACTCTTAACTTTATTTAAATGACTCAACTGAGTACCTATTACAAATCAACTTAACTTCTAATATAGTTACAAGCTATAATTAGAAATTAGAAACTAAAAACTAGTCTAAAGTAATAAATTGCTCAACTTAAAATAAACTATTTAGCACTGCTAAATCTAAGACTATATTCTAAAAACATTAACAACAAATAATCCTAAAAAAACTTGTGACAAAAAGAGCACGGTCTTTGAGGAGAGTTGACCGAGCTCGAGTCACAAATCATATCACTGGAGTTGTTTGAAAGACATTGCCCTCAAATGGATCTGGTGATTACACACAGGAAATATAAAATACACAGCCAAGCACTCAAGCTAACAATCAGTTTGACATCTTTGGCATGCGGAAAGCAGAGAGTATATGAGTTTGCAGTGGTGGCTCAGCATTCTGAAATGACATGGTGCATGGGCATGCAAAGAAGTATCCAGGTCTGTAGATGCACGCATGGTCTTTATTAGTCTATGAAAGGAGACGGAGCAGAATTAGCGTGTTGAACGAGTCAACCAATGTCAGTTTTCAGGGCTGGAAAAAAACATCTTCGATATAATTATCAGATCATAAATGCCAAGAAACAAGAGTTAAATCTGACTGTGCAAAGTTAATTGTAAACCACACAGAAGGATTCTTTAAGCATGATCCAATCACCCAAGGTCCGCTTGCGCAAAGAGACATAGGGCAGAAGTCAACCAAAATACACCAGATACACCACATAAAAGTGGATACAAAACTTTGAACAAGTGTAGAATGGAATAGAAGTGGTGAAGCAATTTCTAGTAGTCCCTAATTTGTGCCTTAGCAGTTCTCACATGAAGGAGAAACTAATCTTCATATAATAGTAAGAAACACAAATTGATTCCCCTAAGTCGCCTCTCACAAAGCTTAAATATATATATATACAATCAACGTAGTAATGCCTAAACTATAAATTCAACATAGAAGAAATTACATCAACCAGGGCAGTGATGAACAATATGTCTACCCCTGTAAACCACTCATTGTTCCATCACAAGAACCACCCAATGTCCCGCTCTGATACCAAATATTATTTTGGTCAGAGTTTACACAAATTAAACATGATAATATTTCATTATATTATCGATAAGACAATGCACATACATCTAGGCGAGAATATCTACAAAGGAGAAGTCAACACCAATCCCTAACATCTCTCCTACTCTTTATTCTCTCTTATCCTTAAAGATTCTCCCACAAGCCTATCTTCTAGTGAATTGTTATTGCTCATGTACAACTCACATTATTCTCACACAATTACATATATTTAACTCCTCATACAAACATATACTGTGAGCACTAAACTATGATATTCCTAACAGTCCTCTGATATCTACACTGTCAACTTATCTCAAAAGTTTAACTTGACCACAGGACTTCTTGCAATGTGAACCATCACGTCTGAAAGTAGGAAGTGATAAGCCTTGAGCTGGAAATGTAGGAGAATCTATTGCAGACATTTTTTTCTATTAAGATGTAGAATCTTGTATAGAATCAGAAAAGGACATCTTTAGCCCCCTTACCACATAAAAGTCCTCAAGAAGCCATGTGAATCTCTGAACAAACAATGACACCATCCAAGATCTTGTGATAGAGCATCTAAAAATGAAATGTTCCTTAGTTTGGGCTCCCAACTACAAATGCAAGTTTTGATATTCAATAACATTGCATTTTTCACCCCAGCTTACTTGGATACTTCATCAACATCATGAAGATCTATGAAACCATGTTGTACAAGGAAAATATCTCCATTCTTTTGCAGCTAAACAAATGTTTAGTCATCCTTACATGGGCTTGGTTTCTCTATTTAAAGGGATTTAAAAGAAGCTATCCACTTCATAAATGTAGAAACTACACCTAGACTTGTTGCAGGGTGTACAACTTGCTTGATGTCCACATTGCCCCACCTTAAATAACTCGAAAGAGTTGGTGAGTACCCTGGTGCAGCATGCAGATGGTCAATCTATCAACGATTTGATCTTTCGGTGCATAGGCCAGGTCATCTGCACCACGGAGCCTAGGATGTTTTGGTGCAGAGGATAACTCCAAACCCAATGAGGCTCAAAAATATAATGCGGGACAGAAAAGTGGACTCGAATCTCATACCCAAAAATATAAATATACGCACTTAACGATAACACAAAGTTAAAAAACTAAGTTCTTCCATTAATAAAGAACGAGGAAATATGAAATACATATGAATACAATAAGTGTCTCATGTGCTATACTTCTCAGAAGAATTGTAACAGCAGAAATATCCCATATGAGAGAAGTCTAAGAATGAGGAGTGACAAACACATGAAACCTAATCTACCTGATTTTAGCAAATATAATAACCAATAATTTTCTGGACTAAATGCTAACTAATCTAATACCCCGCCTTAATGACTAAACAATATACAATCCCAAGATAAAAATACAACCAGATAGGTGATAATTGTCACTGGTTCATTTCCGGCAGATCAGATACCTTATTAAGAGCTAGGGTGATGGATCATGATTTAATGTTCGCGATTTGAATGTTCGTGATCTATTGTTTGCGATTTCTCCTCATAGTGTTTTTCTGTTTGTCTTGATTGTCCACGATTTTTGCTGTTGGCGTTGTACTTATCGTAAGTTATTATTAGAGATTTCCAGATCCTGTTACACCGTAGGTTTGCTTTTTCGGTCATTTGCCCTTCAAGACGAACTTGAGAGGGTCTTATTATGGAGAAAAACAAAGGGCAAGGTCAGTATCGTGTGTATTATGAGTCAGCCAAGGGTGAATCATCCACCAGGATGAATTTCAAAGTAGCATTGCATGGATGTTCAAACAATCGTTTATCAGGCACTAGGTTTCAATGGCGTCCACTGCGAATGCCAAAAAATGATCCCGGAAAAACTGAAATGGGTTGCATGAAGGCCACAGATGGGTCCCCTGTGGTGAAACTTCAAAAATCTGATATTCAACAGGATATTGACAAGATGGAAAATTGAGTATTGATTGTTCGCCTCTTGGGCTTTTGCCCTTCTTTACATGCTTTCATAGATTGGGCACTCAAACATTGGCACACTCGAGGCGAGTTTTCAATCTCTGCTTATCCAAATAGCTATTTTCTAGTTTTATTTGCCAATGAAGAAGACAGAGAACAAATTTTCCAAGGGGGCCCTGGGTTCTATGGACGAGCAGGTATTTTCATGAAACCCTGGCACACCAGGTTCAAGGCAGAACAGGAGCTACCATCAATAGCTCTGGTTTGGGTCACATTGTTTGGGTTACCATCTGAATATTGGAATCAAACAGTGTTCACAGCTATAGGTAAAACTTTGGGAACCTATATGATGATTGTTGATAGCTCGTTGAACTTTGAGAAAATTATATATGCTAGAATTTGTGTTGCTAGACCTTAATAAACCTCTTCCTCGTAAAGTTACTCTTGATATTGGTGAGGAAACGTGGGAACAGGAGGTGGATTATGAATATATACCTTTCAGATGCAGAGTATGCCATGACTATGGCCATTTAGTTGAGGACTGTCAACAAGAGACCCCTGATCAAAAAACTGAAGTAAAAACTCAGGATGAATTTGCAGTCCCTAAGAAAAATAATACTGTGAAGAGTATGTCAACAACAAACCCTCTTGGAATCCATCCTAATAGATTTGCTAGCCTTCAAGTAGAAAATGAGGATGTAGAAACCGATGAAATCATGGAAACATAGGTGCCAGAGACCCAATTCCAGAATAAATATGCAGCCCATGGATGTGCAAAAAACAAAGGAAATCCAACAACAAGCTAGGGTTTCTGTTACAAATCTTGTAGATGATAACTCGCAGAATCTGAAAAGCTATCAAAGGAAAATAAAGTTCGATGACAAATTTGAATCACACATGGCTCACAGTGAAGGAAAGGATGGTTTGGACCAAGACTTGGTGATTTTCTCCAAAACTACAGATTCAGATTTACAGATTAATGAAGCCCCTATGGGGATAAGCCAGGAACTAGTAGGAAGATGAAAATGGATACAAATCAGAAAGTGGGTAGAAAATCTAATCAATTCTATATACAAAAAGGTCAAAAGCTGAGTTCAACAGGAAAAGTTGGGGATTTAGCCCACATGCTCACTCAACCTTCTCAATGAAGATTATTACATGGAATATTAGAGAGCTGAAAGGTATTCCATCCAAGGTAAATTAAATTCGGAAAATGATTCAGATTTATAATCCTCATTTGCTCTTTATTCAAGAAACTAAAGCTTCTATTGAATTGATGAATGAAATGGCAAATAAGATATGGGCTCCTTCTTAAGTGATCTCTCTTAGTTCTCAAGGGGCTTCAGGGAGAGTGAATTGTTTGTGGAATCCGAAGAAAATTGTAGTTTTAACCTCTTTTGGTAGCAAAGGTGTCTTATTTCTGCTAGCTCAATCAAGGGAGGAGTCTAAACAGATTCCTTTCATTAATGTCTACTCCCCACTTTTGTTTGAGAAAAAACTATCACAATGGCAGAATATTCAATACATGATCCGTTCCAATCAGGAAGCTTCTGTGATGCTAGGAGGAGATTTTAACACTATCTTAAGTTTAGAAGAAAAAAAAGGAGGTACTTCCACTTTGAATCCTAGTTCAACTAACTATGTTACGATTCATGAGTTCTCTTCATTTGGTGGATGTCAAACCAGGGAATGGTCTTATGACTTGGTCCAACAAAAGGCAAGGACAAGAATGTATTCTAGAAAGATTAGATAGATTTCTGATTTCAGAGAATTTGTGGTAGCGAGGATACCTTCCAAAGATGAAAACTGTTAATAATGCAATTTCAGATCACTGGCCTGTATGTTTAGCGTTATGGCACACATATCCTTTTCATGCTCCTTTTAGATTTCAACTTATGTGGCTTCGACATGAGAACATCAGAAATTTAATTCAGCAATGGTGGAATGAAGGTAAGCCAACTATGGGTACTCATATGTATACTTCTGTTAAAAGATTAAACTATATCAAAGCGAAACTGAAAATATGAATTTGGAAAGAGTTTGGCGATGTGAAGGAAAAACAGAAACAGATAACTAAGTTATTAGAGTATATTAATAATGTCATTCGAAATAATGGCTTTACCACAGAACTCAACAAAAAGGAACTTTCTTTACAGACAGATATCCGTGAATGGGAGAAAAGAGAAGAGTTACTTTGGAAGCAGAAGTCAAGAGTACAATGGCTTAAGGAGGGAGACAAATACTGCGTTTTTTCATAAATCCCTCTTGGCAAGAAGATCTAAAAATTATATTCTTTCCTTAAAAGCAGCTGATGGAAGTGAAGAGTATAGTCTGGAGGGGCTGAAAGCTATAGCCAAGGACTATTTTTCTCAATTGTTTACTGCTGAAGTTCTAGACAGGACAGCACAAAGTGAAGTTTTTGGAAATATTCCAAGGATCATCTCAGAGGAGGATAATAAAGGTCTTACTGCTGGTATTTCTGACCAGGAGTTGAGGAGGGTTGTTTTCAATATGCAGAAGGGTACCACTCCAGGACTAGATAGTTTTCCGATAGAGTTCTATCAATCCTTTTGGGATATAATTAAAGATGATCTTCTACAAGTAGTGGAAGAGATGAGAACAGCTAAGACAGTTCTTCGAGAAATTAATAAAAAATTTATTGCCTTAATTCCAAAGTCTTCAAAAGTGGGGTCCATCTTGGGCTTTCAACCTATAGCTCTTTGTAACATGTATAAAATTATTATGAAGATAATGGCAGATCGGCTGAAACCCTTAATGCATAAGATCAATTTCCCCGAACAAGGGGCATTCGTGAAGGAAGGCAAATCCATGATGAAATAGTTCTTGCACAAGAAGCTCTGCATTCTATGCATATGCAGAAATCTCCTTCAATGTTTATTCGGATTGACCTCTCAAAAGCCTATGACAGAGTTGACTGGTCCTTTCTCTATAATGACCTGAATTGTTTTGGTTTTTCCTCAGAATGGATTGAGTGGGTCAAAGCTTGCCTTTCTCCAGTTTTGTATTCAATTTTAGTAAACGGTACCCCAACACAGATTTTCACTACAACAAGAGGTATTCGGCAAGGTGACCCGATATCCCCCTTCTTATTCATCATTGTTGCAAAATGCCTTGGTAGATTGATCACTGAAAAATGCGATGACCACAGGTTAGCAGGTATTAAACTAGCTCATGGGGTCAACCCGCTCACTCATTTACAATTTGTTGACAACTCTACACTTCTAGGAAAGGCTACCTAGAATGATGTTTCTACTTTTTACAAAATTCTTCACTTATTTTCTAGAGCCAAAGACAGCGGATTAATGAAGATAAATCCAAAATCATCTTTTTCCACTGCTCTCGGCAACAACAAATGATTATTCTAGACAAATTCAAGTTTAAAAAGGGTTCTCTACCAATTACTTATTTGGTAGTCCCCTTGGCAGATCAGAATAAAGGATTGGAATTGGCTAATAGACAAAGTTAAGGCAAAATTAAATAAATGGACAAACATATGGCTATCATCAGTAGGTAGATTGACTTTGGTAAAGGTTGTTCTCCAAGCCTTGCCAGTTTATGTATCCTCTATATTAAATATTCGTAAAAAAAATTAAGAGCGACGGAGGCTCAATGTAAAAGATTTCTTTGGAGTGGGACCCAGGATAAAAGGAAATGGTACTTGGTTAAATGGGAAACTCTATGTCAGCCAAAGAAATAGGGTGGGTTGGGACTCCATTCAATTATTCCTTCATAATAGGGCTTTAGCGGCCAAATTATATTGGAGGATGTTGGATACACCAGATGATGACTTGTGGGCACGTAACATTAGAGCTAAATATGTTGAGCATAAGAAACCAAATCAGATAATACGATTGTCTTTGCCTTCTCGTGGATCCCCTATTCTTTCCGTTCTAAGAATAAGTGAGGAGATTATTAAGAAACATTTCTTCTGGATTATTAAAAATGGACAAATTGCAAACTTTAGGACGAATTCTTGGGATGGACACCCTCCAATTATTGTCCAATATCCATTTATACAAAGTGATGGAAGAGCTTCATAAGGTAGGATGGATCAAGGTTGCTAATTATTGTAAATCTCGTATATATCATTGGGAGGTTGGCAAACAATGGATTCCAATTCATGAATGGCCGATGCAGTTATTGGAAGATCAAAAAGTAGTGGCCACTCATATTCTGCAATCTAGATCTCCTTCATGCTCTAATACACCACATTTACACGCTTGGGGGAACAAATCGAAAGGTATATATTCCGTTTCAACGGGATATGATTCTCTTTGCCAAGTCCATCCTCATCCTTTGAAAGATATTTTCACTCATCTTTGGCAAGAAACATTTGGCCAACGGTTACTTTCTTTGCTTGGTTGTTGATATGAAGAAGAGTTCTTACAGGAGATAAATTAAGGAGGAGAGGACTTCATGGTTCTTTTAGATGTGTGTTGTGTCTACAAAATGAAGAAACTATTAATCATCTTTTTATTGAGTGCCCATGGGTATCTGGATTATGGAAGCAGCTAGCGGACTTATTTGATATTCCCTTGGATGGATATTCAATACCTAGAGCCATCATTTAGAGAATGGGGAATATATGTTAAACATGAGAAATATTATTCTCAAACTATATGGAGTGGAATAACCCTTCTGTTATGGAATATTCGGAAAGAAAGAAATACAAGGATCTTTCAAGAGGACAATACGGATATTTCCTTCACTTGGGAAAAGACAATGGATAATATCACAGAATCTATTAAATATAAATTACAACCACCCCAAATCTGTCCTCCAAAATGGCTGAATTTACTAAAAAATTGAAACTTAACCCGCTCAATGATGTCTCCAATGCTCCTTCAACCAAAAGAACAAATCATGTGAAAGGTAAGTGCAAAAATCCACCACCTAGATTTGGAAAACTCAATACAGATGGTGCCTCTTAAGGGAATCCTAGAGATGCTAGTATGGGAAGAATAGGTAGATATTTTGATGGCTCGGTTGCTTTTCTTTTCTTAGAAAAATTGGGTTTTGCATCAAATAATTTGGCTGAAATCAAGGCAATACTCAAGGGTCTTGAAGAAGGCGCGAAAGTAGGATGGGAAAGAGTTTAGGTGGAATTGGATTCCTTGTTATCAACTATAGACATCCAATTCCTAACACCTTTGTGTTGAAATTGTCAATCTTACTCGAATTACACTCAAATGCACAATTTAGGCCAAAATCACTAAAAACGCGTTAAATGGTTCGAGCTTGTCGTATATAAGTGCCGATTTAGGCCAACGTATCCCTAAACGGGGCAATGCATTTTATGTGATTCCTAACTTTTCTTAAATCATTTTGAATTAAAATGACAATTTTGTATTTTGGTGCTCTGGATCACTATTTTCTTCTAATTCGTTAGTACACGTCACATACCTTTGTTATTTTGTGTCGGCAACATCCTAAATGGGATAACGATCCGTATGCATCTAACATCGCCTTCCAATTCCTTTCGAGTCAAATTACAACCCAGTAATATGACTTTCTGACCATTTTAATTAATTGTGCACCAATTTTCAAAGAATTGCACTAAAATTAATTAATCTTATTTAGGCAAATTAAACTAAATTATAAGCTTAAGTAAGAATTCCAATGAGCAAATTGAATATTTCTTTATTGAAAATTGATTTTTGAATATCTGCACCACCTAATGACATAATCAATAGGGTGGCATCCATAAGTCATAAATGCAACAAATATCAAGTTTATGGGCACCCATGCTTCATTAATGCCTCTTCCTCCTAAATCATTATGAGGATATTTATGGATTTATTATGCAATATTAGATTAATTCATAGCCACACATCTCAATATTGAAATGGACCAGTCATGGTTGATCCTAACCCATTTGAAAAATCTATAAATAGAAAGGCATAGAACATCATTTTTAAGCTTAAATTGTGTAAATTATAATGCAAGATTCTCTCCACAAGTCATTTGTGTAGGTTGATAAATGTTTTATTTGCAATAGGATAACTTCATTTGATAGGCGTATTAATAATTTCATATCATGAGCCTAGATTATGCATGGTAATTCTGAGATGATAGAGGAGTTTGGCATCCATTGTTGACAAAGACAACACCAAATCAAGAGGAAAAACACGTTTGGAGCTGCTTTTGGATAGTGGAAGCTCTTGGGAAGGTAATAGGTATACGTGATTTCTTTCAATTGCTTCTTATTTTCATTTGCAAATCCTGTTGAATAGGTTGGCTTAGATTGTTAGTTCTTATGCATTATTTTGTGTTTTTCATGACTAATGCTTGAACTAATCCTCTTTGTAATCCAACACTATATCAACCATCTATCCACTTTACCTAGATTGCAAGGAATAGATTGGAAAATCTCAAGGGAGATGGAAAAAATTCAAATGATAAAATCAAAATTTCAGGAGATCCAATTTCAACACATTCCTAGAGAGCAAATAAAGTCGCAGATGCTTTAGCAAATTGGGCCTTAGACAACACTAATCTTCTTTGTTATGGTTCCCCTCCGAGGTGGTGGTCAACAAAAATTCAAGAAGACTTGATTCATATTCTCTCCTTAGATTTAAATTAATTGTTGATGATGTTTGGTGTTAATATTCTCGGTATGCTTTCCAATGGTCAGGCTTGGACAAAAAGCTTTTCTTCTTGGTATAACAGAATTTTGTATTTTTAGTTCTAATTAATACAATAGCTTTTTCTTTCTTTCTTTTAAAAAAAAACAAGAAGTCTAAGAATGAGTGAGAAGTCCATAAGAACATATATTACGAAGCTATCATACTAATATGTCCAAGATCAAGTACAAAGATGAGCCATTCCAATTCTTAGTCAATTCAACTTCCATAAATGCACATGTGACATTTATTGTTCTAGGTGTTTGAGGACTTAGGTGATGGTTCAGCTACCTAATGGTTAAACTACTCATTAGGCACACTCTTTCCATGCTTCTAAGTATGGCTACATTTTTACAATGCATGGTGTAGTGACACATTGATGCGTGATGCACAATGCCACCTTCATTGTTTGTGCTTAGATCATTCAACCTTTCTTCAGGAGCAACGATCCCGTGCACTATTGCTCAAATGAGAAAACTGCAACTGCTATGTGGTGTACCACTTAGGTTGATTTGTGCAACGTCCGACCTTAACAACTCAGACGACTTGATAAGTACCATGACATGGGCATGTAGTGGTGTTGTCCATAGTATACATACTCTGCAAGTACATGAGTACTCGCCAAAAAATATGCCTCAGGAGTATACTCTATCTATACTCGCAGGTTTTTTTTTTTGTAGTTTTTGTGAGATTCTTTTCAGTACTCAACAAGTATTGTCAAAAAACTCACCCGCATTTCTACACGCAGTCTATGTGGCAAAAACAGTCAAAAATGTGGAAAACACAGTCAAAAAATGCGGACAAAATGTAGTCCCTGTTACAGCATGTTTCCTGAGGTTTGGCATCTAGGGTTTGAGATAATTGTTGGATCACATATCTTCCCTAGAAATCTCATTTTTTAGGACAGAACAAATTTTTGTTTCCCTTTTCCTCTACTGGTCCGGATTCTTCAGATTGACACAGGCATGGCATTGCCAATATAACCTACTTTTGGCACCCATTTGCATCGTTAAGGAGTATAAATACTTCATGACAGCTCTCCACACTCCTCTTGACAACATTCTATTCTGACTGTCTTAAGGATTGTAAAACGTCTCATTTCAGCAATCCCAGCTAATGTGAATTGGTCTTGCATGTGATAACTTCCTTGGGGAAGCATCCTTGACAATTGTTAGTGTCGAAGGTGGAAACTGCAAAAAAAATGTCTACTGCTGTTTATTGGATTTTTCAACCCTCTTATGATTTCTGTTGCAGATTTAATGCAATAATGACAATGATAGTTGCCATTCATACTTGTTTATAAATTTATAAGTTTCAGTTTTCTGTTGTGTTTGCATGATCATGAGATTTTGTACTCTATTTGTATTCAAATCTAATAAAAAACACTTCCACAATGTTTGACAGACTCATTTATAACATTTTGTAACTGTAATTTTAATAAAATTTGTGTTTTTTAAGAAATTTAAGTATTTTTTTAAATTGCCGAGGTTTTTCTGGTTTGCCGAGTACAAGTATGTGAACTATGGTGTTGTCTATGATTGCATCCTTCTAAATAGGAGTCAAATGGGCAAGATCTAAGTCTGTATCTGAGGTTCAAGCAGAGAATGCATATACGGCTTCAGTAGCTAAACATTGAACACTGTACGCATGTACATGAATGCAAGCAAGTCGAGTACAAATTATTTATAACATAATCCTCACAGAATGGTGTGACGACGGTATCATAGGTTTGAATTTGCAATATGGAACTTTTAAACTTTTCCTTCTGAAGCTAGAACCAGACCTTATTGCCAAATTGAAAGTACAAGGTGCATCATGTCGCTTCGTGTACCTCATTTGTTGCCAAGTAACTAGCTGTTGAACTTGATGCATTTGTTGTATGTACCAAAAAAATCTTTCTGCCTTGTCTTAGCCTTTCACCTGCACAATAGTCTTTGATTTCATTAATGCAAGGAAGGCAATGTCAAGGGGTGTTGTTGGATGGAACCCAACACCTGTCCGGAACAGACTATGCCCTGTAGAGTTCAGCAGATCTTGGTTGAAGGAATGTTTAATGCAAGGTAGAATGTTGTTCCATGTGCCAGGATGCCCATTGTTATACATGTACAGTAAATGCAAAGTGTTCTCTTGAAAATTCCTATCAGGACATTCATTTGCAGACTAAATGTAGTTGATCAATCCAGTTGAACGTCTAACATGCTCCAAACTGTTTGTCAGAATTCATTGATGAATCTAAAATCATGATCAGACATTATGTATAGGGGTATCCCAAAATGACTCCGCACATGTTATAAAAGAGTTTGGTTACTGAGTTATGGACTCTCTTGCATGCCATCATGATGGCTATCTTTGGGAAACGATCCACCACAAAGGAGACTGAGTCATTTGGATGTTTTGTGGTTGTCAGACCAAAGAGATAAACCATGATGATGGACTCTCACAACCTGGTTGGGACCCAAAACAGAGTGTACATACCAAACTTGCGATTGGTAAGCTTAGCAATGCTGAAGTGAGTGCAAGACTTGATGCGCATTTCAATGTCTCTTCACATATTTGGAAAATAAAAGTGTTTTTGCACTGCAGCAAGTTTCTTGCTCACACTGAAATGACCTGCTAACTTGGAATGGTGTGCTTCACAGACTAGTCTAGCATCTAATACTCTAGATGCACGCACAAGTGTCTAAGCCAGTGAAGAAGCTTGACAAACATATAAGGATCTGGCACTTGTCAATATTGCGGGAGATCATTATATATTTATGCAAAGTTTGCATCCAATGGATACAACTCTGGGAAATTATGACTCTGTGATCTAGCACTATTAAAGGCAATATGACGGAGTCTGACTTAGACAGCGTGTTGTTTTATTGTCTTATCACTTCTTGTGTTTGATTGCCAAATGCAACTACTGCAGATATGCCATCAACTTCATGTGTCACACATTTGTCAGCTTACTCTATCATATTGTGGAAAATGGGGAAAAACTTTTTTTTCAATTGTTTTCAGATTGCAAATATTTTTGGGTGGGGAATGACAAAAATAGCCAATTAGTAAATATTAGCCACTAAAATTATTCCTAATATATGTATGCACGAACTGAAGCAGCTTGTGATCTGTGCCAATGATCTCCTTCCACATTATATAATCTCGCCAATATTTTATTGCTTGCAAATTGGCATACAATTTTGTAATAGGTAGAGTACCTTTGCACCGTGTCATTGAATGTCTCTATATAGAATGCGACATGATGTCCAAACAAGTTGAGTACTCCGCCGAGCCCATAGTTAGATATGTTTGTCTTGATCCCTAAAGGATTGTTGAGATCTAGTATGGACCAGCACTATTCTAGAACAAATTCGTGTTGGGAACACTATCTTAGTTTGCATGACCCGATTCAGTGCCCAAGGGATTTTTAGATAAGTCTAACACAAATCATCATAGAAATTTGCAAGGCCTATAAAACATTGCAGTTCCATAAGACTGTGGGGGCAGGGCAAGTACTTGATGGCATTGATTTTTTCTAGAGACACATGTATACCTATGTGTTCAATGAGTTAGCCCAGATATTGAATCTATGTCATGCCAAAGGTACACTTGCCTAAGTTGGCTTACAACATATGCTAGCACAGTTTGTCCAAAACATGTGCAACTTTCTATAGATAGACAATGACAAGGAAGCTAATAAAGGTCATGAGTATGTCATTTATCAAGTGTATGAATATAGTTGGTGCATTGGTCAGCGCAAAAGGCATAACCAACCATTCATACAAAGCCTTGTTCTGCTTTGAAAGCAGTTTTCTAGAAAAACTCGATATCAAGCTTTCAAGTCATTTCGAAAAATTATTGCACACATCAAAGCTAATCTAGAAGATTTTCAATCCATGATAGCCGGAATCACTTCCTTGTGATTTGTTTACTACACAATAGTCAATGTACAACTGCAAAGAAATATTCTTCTTTGGTGCAAGGACTTCCACAAGGAGACTGTTGGAATATTGTCATTGATGTCAAAGGGAAACATCGACGAAAATGTCTAATAGGAATGGAAGTGTCAAAGGAAATTATTAGAAAAGTGTTTTTAAAGGTAAACGGAATTCTTGACGGACTTGACCGGATCCGTCAAAAAATAACGGAAATATTGGACGGAAATTTTCCGTAACAAGGTTGTCATTTTCGAAATCTAAAGCCGACCCATATGAGGATAAAATACATCTATTCTAGTGCTCAAATTTTGAAGGGACCAGCATTCATGAAAGGACAATTTTTTAAAAGGCACATATACTGCTGTGTTTTTAATTAAAGACCATCATTAATGAAAAACTCATGGCAGCCCATGTGAAAAGGTGCCTCTTGAGGAAGGACGCCCCCTTTGAAAAGTTTTTAAGGCTAAAATAGTCCCCAACCTTGGCCGACCTATTGGGAGGAGTTGTGACCGTTCGAATGGACATTTTTGTCTGAAGAGTCACGACCTTAATTTGTGGCTTTACGTGGGTTATAAATAAGTGCATAAGTGGCAAATTTGTAGATTCAAAAGAGGAAGATATAAAAGAAGAGCAGAAATATTAGAAGGCAGATTTTTGTGAAAATATTTAAAGGAAAAACCAGCAAGTATAAGGTAGAGCATAGCAATGAAAACACTCAAGTGTAGATCAAATCGAAAGGAAATCAAGTAGTGTTCTATCATTCGTTGTGTTAGCAACAAATCAGAGATAGAAGAGTGATTCTTGTGAGAAAGTTGGTGCCTTCATTTTGAAGAGATAGGTGTCTCTTGTTGAGTTGGTGCTTGGTGAAAGGGGTCGGTGCTCCTGTAGGTTGGTGCCTACAAAATTGTATTTGGGGTTAGTGTTCCAGTAGGTTGGTGCCTACTAATATTTATATTCAAAAAGTTTCTTCGTGGTTTTCTCCCTAAAGGGTTTCCACGTATATCTAGTGTCACATTGCATTGTGTTATCTTGTGTTGTGATTTGATTGCTTTGAATATCTTAATTGAAATAAATGATTAAGTGTTAGAAAATAAAAGAATATATAATACTGATTCAAACCCCCTCTCAGTATTACCTTGTGCTCAACAATTGGTAACAGAGCGGTTCCTTCAGGGTCAATTTAACCACTGGAATGTAGATCTCGGAAGCACACATGGCCAGTCATCAAGTTCAAAAAGGTTTCTCCACAAACAAGACTCCATTGTTCAATGGAACAAATTATGCATTCTGAAGTATAAGAATGAGGACTTATCTAATGGCCCTAGGGTTTGATATATGGCAAGCTATTATAGATGGATACACGGCATCGCAAACTCCACCAACGGATACAGCTGAGAAAAAGGCTAGTGAAAACAATGCAAAAGCCATGAATGTTATTTTGTGTGGCTTATCAGAATCTAAGTTCGTAAAAGTAATGCAGTACAACTCGGCTAAAGAGATCTAGGATAAACTTATGACCATCTATGAGGGAGATAACAAAAGTAAAGATGGCCAAGCTTCAAAGTCACAGGAGACAATCCAAAAGCTTGAAAATGAAAGAGGATGAAAACATTGCGGCCTATCTACTTCGTGTAGATGAAATTATTAATATCATCAGAGGACTTGGTGAGAAGGTTGAAAAATCCGCAATTGTCCAAAAAGTATTCAGATCTCTACCTTTAAGATTTGATGCAAAAATCTCAGCGATCGAAGAAATGAAGGGCTTGGACGAACTCATGATGGATGAGTTGCATGGTATTCTCACGGCATATGAGATGCAGACTGAGAAAGAAAAGCCGTCAAAAAGAGAAGCAACATTCAAAGCCTTGAAGAAGGCGAACAACAAGGAATTTGAATCAAGTGATTATACTAGTGGCGAACTGGATGAGGAGGCACTATTTGTCAAGAAGTTCAAAAAGGGGTCCGGGAAATACAAAGGTAAGTTACCTTTCAAATGCTTTAATTGTGGTAAGATAGGTCATTTTGCTGCCAAGTGTCCTCATAAGGATGAAAGTGAAGATGAGGAAAATACTGACGATGAAAGGAAAAAGAAGGAAAGTAAGCTTTACTTCAAGAAGAACTTCAAACAAGGTGGATATAAGAAAAACTCCAATAAGTATAAGAAAAGTCTCTATTCCAAAAGCGATAGTAGCTCAGCCAAGGAGAGTTATGAAGAAATATCGAATAGTGACGGGAGGAAACCTTGTTTATGGAAATTGAAATGAAAGCCGAATCTTCTAATACAAACACCTTGGAAGAAGAGGATGAAATCAAAAACGATGGAGAGGTAAATCTGGAAGAAGAATTAATTTGTGCCTTGGGTGAAATAAAGTTGCTAAAGAAAAAGAATTCAAAACAAAAGGTTCAAGTTCAAACATATGAAGAGGAAAATATTAATCTGAAAACAAAGATAACTTGAATGGATGAAGAGTTAGATAAGATTCTAAAAGGCTTAAAGACACAAGTAGAGGAGATGAAAAGAATCAAGAATGAGATAAGAGCCAAATTGTAAACAAAAGAGGACAAATGCATTGCCTTGAAATCAGAATTGGAGTGTACAACCAATGAGTTGAAAAACATATCAAAATTCGAAAAGAGTATCGAAGTATTGGTTAACATTCTAAAAACCCAGAGATCACCATCCATTAAGTTTGGTATTGGTTATGATGAGAACCAAAAGAACACTGAAAGAGGGCAAAGTTCAACACCTACAGAATCAACAAAAGGGGTACATGCAGAGAAGCCTAAGACCTATGCTGATGCACTCAAAAATTCAGTGAGCATAAGTGATAAGAAATCAGATCATGTGAAAAAGGAGCATGTCAATCCTCCTCATAAAGAAAACAGAGGGAAGAACATTCCAGTTAAAAATTTTAGATGATCATTGCCATCAAGGCAGTACCATGTGAAAAGGTACACAAACTCATTCTATGATTATTGTTTCTCTTGCAGTTATTTTGGGCATAGAGCAATAGAATGTAAGACTCGTGTACGGAATGAATATTCATGGAACTATGGACAGACTACTCATGGAGGTTTCAATAGGAGCTATAACTCATTTGCCCCACTCTGGGATTACAATGAGAATAATAACATATATTATAAATGCAACAACTATAAACACATAGCTCAATTATGTAGAAGTGTGTTTGTATAAAATTCAAAACAGAATAAGAAAGTGAATAATCTTGTGTTAAAGAAAAAAGAATCTACAAAAATATGGAAAGAGAAGCAAGAAAAAGTTGGTCAAGAAAAAGAAAAATCCATGCTCGTGCAAACAGCATGCACAAGACGAAGCACAACAGTGGTATATTGACAGTGGATGTTCAAGCCACATGATGGGAGATAAAGGTAAGTTTCTTCCTTTGAAGAAAATAAATGAAGGTAGAGTGAATTTTGGGGATAATACTAAGGCAAGGATTGCCGAAAAGTGTACCCTTAGCCTTGATAATGGAAGAACGAAAACAAAAAATGTTTTGTATATTGAAGGGTTGAAGCATAACTTATTGAGCGTCAGTCAAATGTGTGATCAAGGGCACACGCTCACATTTATGCTCAAGGTTGTGAGATCAGGAAAGTAGACACAAGGAAGCTAGTTGTTGATGCAAACAGAACATCAAATAATTTGTACATACTCGGTGAAGTAAAAAGAGAAAAATGCTACATGAGCCAAATTGATGAAAGTTGGCTATGGCATCAAAGAATGTGCCACATGAACTTCGATAATCTTGTGAAGATCAGCAATAGGCAAGCTGTCAAAGACATGCCCAAAATTACAAAACCACAGGACACCCTATGTAAACAATGTCAGCATGGAAAGCAGACAAGAGTGAGTTTCAACTCAAAAGAATACTCAACGACCAAGCCTCTGGAGTTGATTCATATAGACCTCTGTGGACCAACAAGAGTACAAAGCTTTCAAGGTGACAGCTACTTCATGTTGCTTATTGATGACTATTCTAGAATGACAATTCAAAAAAATTAAAGCTTTTAAAGCTATGGTGGAAAATGAAAAGGAGTTAAAGATCAAATGCTTAAGGTCAGATCGAGGAGGTAAGTTTCTCTCAAACAAATTCAATGATTTTTGTTAGGAGAATGGAATAAAAAAAACATTTCTCAACTGCTAGGACTCCACAGCAAAATGGCGTTGTAGAGAGAAAGAATCAAATGGTGCAACAAATGGCAAAGACAATGCTAAATTAATCCAAGCTTTCGAATAGATATTGGAGAAAGGCAGTTAATACCGCAGTATACATCTTAAACAGAGAACAAATCAAGGTTAACAACAAAACACCCTATGAACTGTGGAAGGGCAGACCAACTTTGACAAAATACTTCAAAGTTTTTGGAAACAAATGCTACATTAAGAGGGATAATGAGGACTTGGGGAAATTCAACTCAAGAGCAAACAAAGGTATTTTTCTTGGATACCCCTCAAGGAGTAAAGCTTACAGATGCTACAATAAAAGATTACAAAAAATAGTTGAAAGTGCTAACGTTAGAATGAATGACACTAAGCCTAAACAAGTGAGTATACCAACAAATGTTCAATCATAAGAATCCGTCTTCAAGGAAGAAGAAAAAGCTGAAGAAGAGAGTCAAGAAGAAGAACGGCAAGATACAAGGGCACCATCCAGATTCGTTCAAAAGAATCATTCTGAAAATCAAATCATTGGGGATCTTGATACTGGGGTGCAAATTAGGAGGTTTGTAAATACATCAGAAAGTATAAACTTCTCTCTATTGTCTAAGATAGAACCTAAGAGTTTCTCAGAAGCCAGCAATGATGAGCACTGGATCAATGCCATGGAAGAAGAATTAAGTCAAATAGAGAAGAATGAGACATGGGAACTTGTCCCTAGGCCAAAGAATAAAAATGTGATAGGTACTAAGTGGGTGTTTAGGAACAAACTAAACAAAGATGGCCAAGTAACTAGGAACAAAGCAAGATTGGTGTGTAAGGATATGCTCAAGTTGAAGGCATCGATTTTGAAGAAACCCTTGCTCCCGTTGCAAGATTGAAAGCAATCAGATTGTTTTTGGCAAATAGGGGTTTTAAGAACATCAAAGTCTATCAGATGTATGTGAAGTCTGTGTTCCTAAATGAAAAGTTAGAAGAGGAGATTTACATTGAACAACCAGAAGGTTTTTGTTTGTCAGAAAACAAAGATTATGTGTGTAGATTGAAGAAAGCACTATATGGACGAAAGCAAGCCCCCAGAGCTTGTTATGCCAGACTTGACAAATATCTGCTTGAACAAGGATTCAAAAGATGAGTTGTTGATAGCAATCTCTACATCAAAACTGAAGGTGAGAATCAATTGATTGTGGTGGTATATGTTGACATGATTTTTAGAGGAGATAGTGAGAAAATGTCCCAACAATTTGCAAGCGATAAAAAAGGAATTTGAAATGTCCATGTTGGGTGAGTTATCATTTTTCCTTGGTCTGCAAATTTTCCAATCAAGTAAAGGCATATTCATCTCTCAAAGTAAATATATAAAGGAGATATTAAAAAAATTCAGAATGGAAGATTGTACTCTTAATAGCACGCCCATGGTTACAGGATGCAAGTTAAGGATGATAAGTCTTCAAAAGCAAATCAAACTTTTTATAGATCCATGATTGGCAGTTTGTTATACACAACAGCATCACGACTAGATATCATGCAAGTTGTAGGCTTGGTAGCTCAATTTCAGGAAACTCCACAGAAAACGCATGTGCAAGCGGTCAAGAGAATATTCAAGTACCTCAAAGGCACTATGGACTATGGGTTATGGTATCCACAAGGTGAAGATTTCACATTAAAAGCATACACAAATGTAAATTGGGCAGAGAGTCTGGATGACCGGAAGAGTACAAGTGGAGGAGCATTTTTCCTTGGTAAGAACCTAGTTTCCTGGTTAAGCAAAACGCAGTTGTCAGTCTCCTTATCCACAGCATACATAGCAGCAGTAGCTTGTTGTACTCAAGTACTTTGGATGAAGCAAACATTGAAGGATTTCAAGATAAAAAATGATGATCCAATCACCATTCTATGTGATAACACGAGTGCTATTAACATTTCAGAAAATCATGTGATGCACTCAAGGACAAAGCATATTCCAATCAAGTATCACTTCTTGAGAGAACAAGGGGCAGAACGTCATGTGAAGTTGGAATATGTTGCTACAAAAGAACATATTGTAGACATCTTCACAAAGCCCCTCCCGAAAGAAACGTGAGTTTTTAAGGTAGAAGTTGAGAGTGATTCATTCTTCATCGAACCATTAATCAGCTAAGAGAAACATATGTTGAGGGGGAGCTAATCATTGCATTATTCAGCTCCATTGTTGATGAGAGACATTGTTGGTACATTCATTTGCCATTGATGTCAAAGGGGGATTAAAGGAGGAGAACTGCAGCAAGGAAGAGTAGATTGTCATCAATGACAAAGGGTGAGATTGTTGGAATATTGTCATTGATGTCAAAGGGAAACATCGACGGAAATGTCTAATAGGAACAGAAGTGTCAAAGGAAATTCTTACAAAAGTGTTTTTGAAGGTATACGGAATTCTTAATAAAAGTGACCGGATCTGTCAAAAAGTAACGAAAATATAGGACGAAAATTTTATGTAACAAGGTTGTCATTTTCGAAATCTAATGCCGACCCATATGAGGATAAAATACATCTATTCTAGTGCTCAAATTTTGAAGGGAACAGCATTCATGAGAGGACAATTTTTTAATATGTACATATACAGCTGCGTTTTTAATTAAAGACCACCATTAATGAAAAACTCATGGCAGCCCATGTGAAAAGGTGCCTCTTTAGGAAGAACGCCCCCTTTGGAAAGTTTTTAAGGCTAAAATAGTCCCCAACTTTGGCCAACCTATTGGGAGGAGTTGTGACTGTTCGAATGGACATTTTCGTTTGAAAAGACAAGACCTTAATTTGTGGCTTTCCATGGGTTATAAATAAGTGCATAAGTGGCAAATTTGTAGATTCGAAAGTGGAAAATATAAAAGAAGAGCAGATATATTAGAAGGCAGATTTTTGTGAGAATATTGAAAGGAAAAACCAGCAAGTATAACGCAGAGCATAGCAACAAAAACACTCAAGTGTAAATCAAATTGAAAGGAAATAAAGCAGTGTTCTATCATCCATTGTGTTAGCAACAAATCAGTGATAGAAAAGTGATCTTGTGAGAAGGTCGGTGTCTTCGTTTTGAAGAGAATGGTATGTCTTGTTGAGTTGGTGCTCAACGAAAGGGGTTGGTGCTTTTGTAGGTTGGTGCCTACAAAATTGTAGTTGGGGTTAGTGTTCCAGTAGGTTGGTGCCTATTAATATTTATATTGGGAAAGTTTCTCTATGGTTTTCTCCCTAAAGGGTTTCCACGTATATCTAGCATCACTTTGCATTGTGTTATATTGTGTTATGATTTGATTGCTTTAAATATCTTAATTGGAATACGTGATTAAGTGTTTGAAAAGAAAAGAATATATAATACTAATTCACCCCCCCTCTCAATATTAGCCGGTGCTCAACAGAGAGAAGTTGGAAATAGTATTTCCCTAATGAATGAGTTCTTGAATCTGTCAATGAACCTCATCATTATCTCTTACCGTCACAATGGAGACAAATGTTCGACAATGGAGACCTTGCAACAAGGTCGATCTGATGCTTCACTGAGCAGAGCACTGGGATGCTCATGGGCTCTTGGAATACGTTAACATTCTACTGAAAGGGTTTCTCAAGTTGTTGCTCTGGTGTTGTGGACTGAATAGTCAAGATATTTCTTCTGCAAAATTGTTGTTGGGCAGACTATTAGAAGACTAAAGTTCTGCACATGAGATACAAGCTTTCTGCATTGCTTTGCAAAACAGAACAAGGTGATATTAGTCTTTAGAGAACACAACAAGATGTAATATATTATTAGATACAACCATTAACTTTTAAGGGACCAACAGTGTGGATTGGCTCCAGATGCTCCATCAAAATATATATGTTTTTCCTAGCAGCAAACTGCAAACAATGTGTTTGTCTCAATTTCAAAAGTATTGGATGGAGATCTAGCATGGCCACTACTGTCACAGAACAAAGTCATGCTGGGAATGGTATTTTGGTGTGCATGACTGATTCTATTCCCAAATGAATATGCAAGAAGTATAACACAAATCTTCATTAGAAGTTTGCAAGGCCAAGAAAACACTGCAGTTCCATAAGATTGTGTGGGCCAGGCTAATCCTTGATGACCTTGATTTTCTCTAGAGACAAATATATATCTGTGTAGTAGATGATTTAGCCCAGATATTGTATATATCATATATGTCATTCCAAAGACACACTCACTAGGTTGGATTGCAACCAATGCTAGAGCAGTGTGTCCAAAATATGTGCAACTTGCTACAGATAGACAATGACAGAAGCTAATGAAGGCCTGAGTATGTCATTTATCACATGCATGAATGTAGTTGGTACATCGGTCAGCTCAAAAGGCAAAACCAACAACTCATACATTTATTCAACGCTTCACATCAATCTTGCCTTGGAACACTAGAATGTTAAGATTGAAATGAACTTTGAATAGGGTAGGGATCTAGAACAAAAGGTTTTGTCGATGAACTTGTGGATGCATGAGGTGCTAATTGCAGCATTACATTAAAAAACTGACTCAAAATGGCATTCCTCTGGTTCACTCTTGTCAAATCTTTTGGAGAAAATTTTGGAAATTCAACCATTCTCACTCTCCAAAGTCTTGGAGGCAAAAATTTAGACATGGAACCATGTTGATTTCTTTTGTCTTCATACTGCAACCTTGTCCATGTGAGCATTCAAAAATTGACCAGACACTAACGGAAAACAGAATTCGGTGCTCTAATACCAATGATCTGCATATGATAACTCTAAACCTAATGAGGATTGAAGTTATAAGGCATACATACACAAATGTGCAGTAAAACCTAATGGCCAAGAAGATTAAGATAGGCATTTAACAATCACACAAAGGTAGTAGCATAATAAGCTCTTCCATTTATTATAAACGAGGAGATACATATGAACACAACTAGCAGGGATATGGGAATGAAGAATCTTGTGTGCTATAGTTTTGAGGAGATATGTGATAAGAAAGATATTTTGTATGCTAGAAGTCTTAAGAATCAAAAAGTATTCCATATATATGTCTTACAAAGCTATTATTCAATGATGTCCAAGATAGGTTACAAAGATTAATCATTTCAATTCAATTTCGACAACCACAAGAGTGACACTTGGTGTTCCAAACATTTGAGGGCTCATGGGTGATGGTTTAGCTACCTAGCAGTTCAACTTCTTGTCAGGGGTAGTGTGTAGTGCTATATTCGCAATTGTTACGCCCCTAATATTCAATCTTCACAAGTGTACTGAGGTTATGGAGTGGCTGATTTATTGCGTGCATAACCCTTATATTTCATTTATTAATTCTAGATTTTTCTTTAGGCCTGCCTCATTAGGATTGGGGGGTCACCTCTACCAAATTGTATCTATAAATAGGGATAGATAGGCTCTTCTAAAGAAAATAAGTTAAATCATATATTTCATTTCACTATTGTTTTGCATTCCAGAGGTTGCCCCTTCGAACTGGCCAGTATATTTAATTCAGTCATCTCACTTCATTTATTACTTGCACACTAAAATCTTTGGATCTTTCTTATTTTCACATTCAAGTAAATCTGATATTGCTACCTGAGTTTATTTTACAAAAAAACACGGTCTCAAAGTGGAAATTTGGGCAGAAAAAATTGTAACATGGTGAATTTTGTAGCAATCTCATATGCCCTACATTATATAATCATGTTTGCTTCAATTATTTTCAGCTAGGTGAAGTAATTTCCATTCTATGTTTGCTCTTAGTGAGCCAATAATTCCCTAGTAAAGGTCTCCCAATTCAGCGATAGTCCCTTCTTGTCCTTCACAATCCATGGTACCACTGATAGGGTTTAGATTCCATGCAAGGAATTCTGTAACAATCTCATATACTTTGCATTATATCCTTCTATCAAAGACTATCAGAGACTTCAGCTCTACAATATATACTGAATTATGTCTACGTTACAGATCATTTGACAAACTATCAAAGACTTCAAATCTACATCAACAGGCTTAGTGATCAGTTTAAGTTTTATCTTCGATTACTTGAGCCCTTATTAGTTAGGGATGTTATGAAGAAAGCCTTTGAACATACAGCAGAGGAATGTTGCTACTAAGAGATTCACACAAGGTCATCCCTCAGGATGAATCGACAGAAACTTGCCCAAATTTTTAACCCAAGGCAAATCACCAAGCTCTCTCCTTAATAGGAGACGGAGAAGAGAAAAAAGGGACTATGTTGGCATTATGATAGAAAACTGTCTTAAGTTATAAGTGTGCCAATGGCGAGAAACAGCTAAAGATTATCAAAAATGATATTTTTGAAGTGGAAGAAATAGCTACAAAAGAACCAATTTTTCATCAAGAGCAAGAGTCGGTAGAAGAGAAGGATCGCCACTATCTCCCTACAAGCATTAAATGGGATAAGCACACCTCAAGTGCTAAAAATTGTGTGGTATATCAAGAAGAGGAAGGTGACAGTTCTGATAGATACAAGTAGTACACACAACTTCATTGACGGAAGGCTAGCAAATGAACGCAATTGCTTTGTGTTTCTAGTTTGTAATTTTCAAGTTATGATAGCTAATGAAAAGCAACTTTCCTGTGGGGATAAATGTCATCACATCATCAACTTGAATCAAAAAAGTTTGCCATTCCCTTTGTAGGACCAAACGTCATATTGGGAGTGCAATGACTGAAACTATTGGGAACAATATCTCTCAACTTTTAGGACTTATTAATAGCTTTCACTTCAACTGGAGAAAGGTAAAAACTTGTGGGGATGCAATCTCCTCCAAGCCAAATTATCAGCTCTCATAGGATAGAGAAGTTGCTCAAAAAGCAATCTTATGTTACGGAGGCACATCTACAATCATTGGAAGCACACAAGATAGAAACTCTAATTCCATAAGAGCTTCATCAAAATGTTTTTCAAGAAACCAATGGTTTACCTCCTGCTTGAGATCATGATTATGCCAATGAATTGATCACAAGAAATCTGCCACCTAACATTTGACCCTGCTGCTATCCCTATGAACAGAAGTCTGAAATTGAAAAGTTGGTCAGGGAAATACTAGATTCATGAATTATTTGTCCCAGCAAAAGTGCCAACTCATCTCCGGTGATCATGCTCAAATTATAGATAACTCATCAAACTCACTCTCAAAGATAAGTTTCCTAATCATGTTATTGACAAATTATTGGATGAATTGAATGGTGGTTTTTTCCTTACTAAATTAGATCTGAACCCAGGCTATCATCTAATCCGCATAAGGGAAGACGATGTACATAACACTGCGTTCTGAACATAAGGGTCATTATGAATTCTTAATTATACTGTTTGGCCTCACTAATGCTCCATCTACTTTTCAAAGCCTCATGAATTCAGTTTTCCATCCATTTCTTCAAACATTTGTATTGGTTTTCTTTAGTGACATCCTAATCTACAAAAAAAATGGGAATAACACTTGCAGCATGTAGAGAAAGTATTACAGGTTTTGGAAAACAATCAACTACATTCCAAAAACACCAAATGTGCCTTAGGGTATGTAGTGTCACATGAAGGTGTTAACGTGGACCCTAAGAAGATAGTAGCAATCAATGAATGGCCAAGACCTAACAACATCAAAGGTTTAAGGGGATTCTTGGGTTTATTATGAATTTTTAATTATACTGTTTGGCCTCACTAATGCTCCATCTACTTTTCAAAGCCTCATGAATTCAGTTTTCCATCCATTTCTTCAAACATTTGTATTGGTTTTCTTTAGTGACATCCTAATCTACAAAAAAAATGGGAATAACACTTGCAGCATGTAGAGAAAGTATTACAGGTTTTGGAAAACAATCATCTACATTCCAAAAACACCAAATGTGCCTTTGGGTATGTAGTGTCACATGAAGGTGTTAACGTGGACCCTAAGAAGATAGTAGCAATCAATGAATGGCCAAGACCTAACAACATCAAAGGTTTGAGTGGATTCTTGGGTTTGACAGGTTACTAAGAATATCTATTTACAACAATGCTCGCATTGTTGCACCCCTAACAGCATTGTTGAAGGATTCTTTTTCATGGTCAAAGTCAGCCACCCAAACATTCTAACAACTGAAATAAACTCTTACTTCCACTCATGTTCTAGCTACCCTAGACTTAAGACATTTGTGATAGAATGTTATGCTTCCAAACAGGGAATTGGAGCAATATTGATGCGAGAAGGGTGTCCCTTGGCATTTGAGAGTAGACAACTCAAAGGAAAGAACTTATGAAGGCCCACATATAAGAAGAAAATGTAAGATATCATCCATGTAGTCAAATAGTGGCGGCAATATCTCATGGGAAGGTGCTTCAAATTCAAGATGGATCATGAGAGCTACAAGTACTTTTTGGAGCAACGATTGTCATCATAAGAGAAACAAAAAAGGGTCACCAAGACATTGGGGTATGACTTCAAAAGGGCAAGAAGAATATCGCAGCTGGTGCTCTTTCTCAACAAAAGGTAGAGGAATCAGCAATTTGTTACATTTCTTTACTGCAGTTGGAACAAGTAGAAGCAGCAAAGGGTAGAATGGCCAAAGGACACTCCAACAAGAAAAGTCGTTCAACAACTTCACTAGGACCCATCTTCTTCGGATAGGTATGCGTGGAAAGGAGATTCCTTATAGTATAAACACAAGCTCTTTTCATTCAAACACTATCTCAAATGCATGAATCACCCATACAACATTCAGGATTCTTAAATACCATACAAAGAAGGGTTTATTTTGCGAAGGTCTTAATTGGGATGTACAGAGATTTGTGGCTGAATGTTTGGTGTGTCAACAAAATAAAGGAGAACTAGTTCAGACTCCAAGTCTGTTGCAGCCAATAGCCATTCCAGCACGTCGTTGGGAGGATATATCCATGGATTTCATTACAAGGTTACCAAAATCAGACAATGTGGACATGATATTGGTGGTTTTGCATAGACTCACTAAGTATGCACAATTCTATGGAGTCTCATCCATTTCAAGCTAGTACATTGGCATAAGTATTCATGGAAAAGGTACAAAAACTCCATGGCATCCCCAAAATAATTGTGTGATCGATCCTATATTCACTAGCATATTCTGGAAATACCAATTTGTTGCACGAGACACAAAACTAGCACATAGCTTACCTTATCATCCACAATCAGATGGACAAACAAAATTGGTGAATAAATGTTTTGAAGGGTATATGTGATGCTTTGCATCAAACAAGAAATCGCAATGGTCCAAATGGATTTTGATGGCAAAATGGCGGTATAACACTAAAATGGCTATCCCTCACCATCCACTACTTCTTACTTGCAAAGTCATCCCAAAACCTGTACGGTGGAGGATCATATTCAACACCAGCAAGACATTCTCCAAATCCTCAAGAAAATTTTGATTATGGCTCAACATAGGATGAAACAACAAGCAAATCAACACCAAAGTGAGAGGCATTTTGAAGTTGATTAGGTCTTCCTTCGATTGCAACCCTGCAAACAAATGTCATAAAAGCAGCAAAAGAACAAGAAGCTAGCCCCAAAATTTTATGGTCCTTACAAAGTTCTCCAAAAAAATTGGTAATGTGCCATACAAATTGGGGTTTCCACCATCTTCCAAAGTTCATCCTATATTTCATGTTTCATATTTGACAAAAGTCATTGGTAACAAGCATCCAATTCAGTCATAAATCACCAGAATTAGATGAAGGGAAGTTTGACATGGAACTAGAGGCAGCCATAGAGATGAGAGTGCAGTAGTTGCACAGTTGAGCAGTCTCAAAATTTCTATTCAAGTGGAAGAACCTGATAGTGGAAGATGCAACATGGAAAGGCAAGCAATTTATGTAGAGGCATCCAAAGTTGTTAAGCATTGGGGGCAACGTTTTTATGAAGGGGAAGGACATGTTACGCCTCTAATATTCTATCTTCATAAGTGTATTGAGGTTATGTTGTGGCACGCATAACCTTTATCTTTTCATTCATTAATTCTATATGTTTCTTCCGGCCGACCTAGTTAGGACTGCAGGGTCATCCCTACATAATAGGAATAGATAGGCTCTTACAAAGGATCATAAGTCTAATTTTATATTTTATTTCATCGTTCCTCTGCATTTTGGAGGTTGCCCCATTGAAGTGGCCAGTATATTTGATTCAGTCATCTCACTTCATTTATCATTTGCACATCAATATCTTTAAATCTGTTTTTATTTCGCATTCAAGTGGATTTCTTATTGCTATCTAAGTTTATTTTATAAGAAATATCCTAAAAGTAATCTAGCTGTGGTGTGCATCATGCAAAGTCTAGTGACGCATTACAGTGGAATGCACCTTCAATATCCATGCTCAAATCACCAAATATTTCTGAACTCAAGTCTATTGGATGTATAATTGTCTAAGACCTCAACAGAAGTGGAGTGTAATGCTTCAAAAGCTCAACATTGAACATCGGATGCATGCGCACGTGTGGGGAAGGTCTACTACATTTGACAGGCTTGATCTTTCAATGGTGACCTTTGAATCTCTCTTTTTGTAAGTGGAGCCAGACCTTATCAGTGATCTGGAAATGATTTAGAACACAACGGTTGTTATGGCAATCCTTAAATTTTTGTTTTTGGCGCACAAAAATCTGCTACACTTGTTTGTGAATATGTTTAATGAGCTTTATGAAATGTTCTACCCTGTCATCTTGCTTTGCCTACACAAGCAACTCTGAGGTCAACACGCGCGAAAGGCAATATCAAGAATTGTTGGTTCAAACACGACATATTTGTAACGGACTATGCCAAATCAAGGATGTTTAAAGTTCTTTTGTAGACATTCTAAATATAAGTTAAGTTCTCGCCCCATGTGTGTTGTTTTACATGCACAATAGATGCGTGAATGTGTAATTAACTACTTTTGTTTGACCATTTTCCTGTAGATGAAATGCAATTAAACAGGTCCAACTGGGTGCCCAACATGCTCCATATGGATTTTAGAAGTGATTAATGAATCTGGGATCACAGTCAAACACAATGGATGAAGTCAGTCCAAAGTGTACATGGGTAAAGATGAGTTTGGTTATTTTAGCTGTGCCAATGGTATTCTTGCAAGCAACCATGATGATCACCTTTGAAATATTAATCCACAAGCTAGACACTATCATTTGCTTGATTCCTAAGAATATGTTACGCAGTCCATGATGATATATTTCCAAGGGCTCATAGGGGCCAGCAGTGGAGTGTACATACCAAGTATGCAATTTGCATACTTGGCAACGTTGCAAGGAATGCATGATTTAATGTGCACCTCTACCACAACACGTTCAGCCAATAAAAAATCTGTTGTAGTACTGCAGGTATCTTACTCACACCATGGTGTCCAGCTGATTTTGACTATTGCACCTCCCAAATAAGTCATCTGTACAATGTGCCAGATTGCACACACAAATGTCTAAGCCTGTTAAATAACTTGTCAAACAGGTAATGTTATGGGACCTGTCGATCTTGCAAAAGGTAGTTATATATCTGCATGAAATCTGGATTAGTTACATATGGAGGGCTCCAACTTTCTCAATTGTGACCCCCTGCCAGTATCTAGCACCATGGAAGAAAGGAATTGATCCATAACAGTAAAATAATCACAACTATAGAAGAAAGGAATTGATCCATAACAGTAAAATAATCACAACAATTTTTGAAATTAACAGGTAAACTAAACTCCCTGGTAGTTATGAACTTATGACTAAATGGCCAGATATTTTATATATCATCTAGCTATTAAAAATAGTTCAATCAAGGCTGCACATCTATTTCAGTGTCTAACCACCAAGAAAAAATTAGAAATAGCAGGATTGGCAAATCCAGCACAATAATGATTTCAAACAGATAACCAGTGTAGTGATATATACATACAGCACAAAAGCTATAGTATAATAAAACGAACCAAATTCCTTATTTGATGTATTTCATAGTAACAGACAAACGTAAAATTTGAAATACCCATGCAATATCTTGAAATATTAACAGACGTCTGAAAAGTTCAAAGAAGCATTTCAAACAGATAACCAGTGTAGTGAAATATACATACAGCACAAAAGCTATATTATAATAAAACGAACCAAATTCCTTATTTGATGTATTTCATAGTAACAGACAAACGTAAAATTTGAAATACCCATGCAGTATCTTGAAATATCAACAGAAGTCTGAAAAGTTCAAAGAAGCATGCATGAAGTCAAAACTGTTTGTTATAAGGTTGCAGCTTTATCATAACTTGAGACACAGAAAATAGAAAACAAAAGCATGGTGGTACACATTATCACCTCTTGTTGATCATGGCCACTGAAACTCATAAATCCGAGTACTGCAGCAATGCCCGCTATTAACAAGATATAATTCTGAAGTTGATTCACAGGTGCCTTAAAGTGATAAAAGCTCTTATGTTCTTCAGGTTTTGAATTTTCTGCAGCATCAACATTAATAATATAAATAAAACAGCAGCTCACTTGTTAATTTCATGAAGATTTCACAAAGAGAACATAACATGATATCATTACAGATTTCCCAAGATTTGAGTTTAAGCATTACATTTTACATCCTCGAGCATTATTGGAGATTAGACTATGTTAAAAATTTGTATGGCATGTGTTACTGAATTATCATGGGGAAATTTGTAGATGGAGTTCTCATTCTCTGACTTATTTTAAGAATATTTAGTTGAGGATTAGTGTTAAGCTAGCATTCTGTATAGATCTGTCCCCCTTATCCCTGGGCATTCTCCAATGGCCATTATCAGATCTTGTATTGGCCCTAACATGGTGGTCGATTTCAAGTTTGGTTTTTGCCTTTGGTGCTCATTGATTCCCTAAGTTGCCAGGAAATGGAAACAGATCCAGAACGTGGAAATGCTAATTTTCCAAGAACCCTTGGAAAAGAAACAGCACAGAAACGTCCATACAATAAATTATTAAAAAAAAGCATAAGACTCATTTTTAGTACATAAAAGATAAAACAATTAAAAAAATATAGTATTCACAAAAAATCAAAGTATTTAACATGCTTAAAATTAAGTTTTTCAGGTTTTTTTTTTTATTTTGAAACTTTTTTAAAGTTTTTTTTGGGGTACCGGAAATGCCCAGGTGCTGTTTCTAGCAAGTACCTGGGCTGTGGCACCATTTTGGAGGTATTTCCAGGGCATTTTAGTTCACCGTTTTGCTCCGGAAACAGTTTCCCTGGAAAACACCTCCTGTTTCTGCCGTTTCCTGCATCTTAGTTGATTCCTTGAGAGGGTCTTCCCCTCATTGTATTTGTAATTGGATCATATGGCTAGGATTTACTCAATTTGATTTCCCCCCAGTTATGTTTGCATTGCTCGATTCTTTAGTTACTCCTTGGGTTCTATTGTATCTTTTACTTTTGAGTTCCATTGAACTACTTTGGTCATATAATTTATTTCGTTCTTTTTTCCTTCTTTCTATTTATCATTATGGTAATCCAGATTCTTGTATTTCATATAGCATATCTGCTAGTATTATGTTCTGCCAAGTATTCCCTCTCTCTATCATGCCTACCTTGTATCCATCATAAACAAGCAAAAATCTATTTGATTACATTAGATCCAACTAGAAACCGTAACAGTGATATCTAAGCTATTATCAATTCCACCATTCCTTATCCAATTTTCTCACATATAAAATGCCCACCATGTCCATAGCCTTGAAATTAATTATGTCACTCATTTTACATACACAACGTAATGGTTTTTTGCTTGGAAAGGCAGGCGACTGCAGAGAAAAGGTTGCCACAATCATATAGCCAATCACTCATGGTTGGAACAGCAATGACAAAAACTGACTTACTGGTTAATTATTGAGACTTGTAATTGTAAAAAGACTTTTAAAACATGGCAGGTTATGTTTTTTGCACATGAAGCATGTAGAATCTAGATGCCAGACAAAGACAGAAGTTTTCAAGCAAAAACTTATGGTTATTGAAAGAAACATCATAAACATTTAACCAAATAATTGAGTGGATACTACTTCCAAAATACTAGTGGACATAAGCGTGTCATTTAACTAAAAGTACATGGGTTGATTTCCAAGTACAGATCCTGGAACAGTCAGGATGGGGAAACATGTTTCCCACGCACTGAACACAGTTCCCAGGCTACATAGGTAAAATCACTATTCCAATCATTCATGACACTCCAATCAACACGACATGATGTATTTATCCCATGAAGTTTCTTCGGTATTTTGATGTGTAGGTTGTATTATTGATGTTAACAATAAAGTTGAAGAACTTATATTTCGTGATGTCCTAAGTTGGTAGGATGATGTCATGTAATTAAATGACAATCATTGACCCCATTATCAGAGATGGGGTTGTACACAAAGACTATCAATTGGATCCACTTCAAATTATCTAATTGTCATCGTAGAAAGCAAATTTATGATGGATAAGAAATTGGGGTGTCAAAATGCATATTGTCAATTATCGGGGATGTTATTGTCTTAACTTGATTTTCATGTTCACTGTATGACTTTGTTTTAGTGATCACACACACGCACTCCATCTCAATGTTTTGAATCTGTACACTGAACATTTTACAGTTTTTGCTGAGTTTGGTAGCAACAAGGTATTACCTAGTTTTGGTTGATGATAGCAAAAAAAACCCAATATACAGCATAAAAGGATTCCTTTTCCTTCCATCATCAGTGATAGAGCATGCACAAGAGGAAGACTTAATATGTCAATAATGCATAGTACAGACTCGCCTAATTTTAGATTGGGGAGGATAAGAAAATTTTAATTGTGACTGGCCAATTCATCACAAACAAGGCTCGTGAGACTCACCAAGATGGGGAATAAGTTCAGAAGGCAACTTTTCCCATGATAGTTGTTGATTATTTTTTCACCATCCAAATATTCATTGAAGGAAATCTTATTGCAAAAGTTAAAAACGTTGCAAGAACAACCTCAGTAAGATCGATCTAATATCCTTGAATAGAACAAAGTAGAATATGTAGGACTTAAAAAACAATGCACACTACTTCACAAAGATCAATCTAAGATGCAAGACTGGTGATTTCAGGATTGATTCGGGATGCAGAATACTTCCCAAAGATCAATCTGAAATCAAGCTATTACCAGGTTCTAGTCAACCCAGAAGACATCTAGAAGGCTGCATTCAAGACAAAGGAAGGCCTATAGGAGTGAATGGTTATGCCTTTCAGTTTGATTGATGCACTAGCAACCTTTATGTGTCTAATGAATGACATATTACCACCCTTCACTGGCACCTTAATCAGTGTCTACTTGGAAAACAACCTCATCATCTACAATAAGACTTGCGAAGAGCCTATTGCACATGTTTAGAGGGTTCTTGACACACTTCACACTCACAAGTTGCAAGCCAACTTAGGAAAGCATTCCTTTGGTGTTGCTGAAGTTCAATACTTGGACTAATCATTGATCATGAAGGCATCCATGTATATCTGAAGAAGATTAAAATCATCTGAAATTGGCATGTTCCTTGCAATCTAACAAAATTACAAAGCTTCCATGGACTTGAAAATTTATATAGTTGGATCGAATTGGGATTCTCTCACATCTCATAGCCAATGAATCAGATCATGTGATCCAAGTGACATTCCAATGGATAGCTATGTAGCACTGCACATTCAAAGAAATCAAAAGCCAAACTTTGACTTGCACCCTTCCCCACAATGCCTCGTATCAACAAACCCTCAAAAATCAAAAGCAATGCTTGTAAGTGCACACTTAGTGCAGTCCTCACCCAACATACACATCACGTTGCATACCACTACGATAAATTCACAATACAAAGGCATTCTACCTATAAGAAGGAACTCTATGGCATCGCTCAAGCTATGAAGCAATGGTGACACCATCTCTAAGGTAAGGAAACTGTCATTCACTCTAATCACAAACCTCTTCAATTTTTGTATACACAGTGTAATTTGGAGAATGTGAGACACATGAAGTGGATGATATACTTGCAGTGGTTCTATCTAGTGATTAAGCACAAGAAGGGGAAGGACAACAAAAGCAACTAGTTGTATGAGGCAATCCCCAATCACTATGTTGTTAAGAGTGCTCAATACCAAAGGCTAGTAGTCCACAAATTCAAATTTTCATAAACACCTATAACCCAAATTGAATACTTCTATCTGCAAGGTGAGCTTTTTACAAGCTTGGAGATCTATGTGTTCCTTTTAGCACATTGCTCCAAATTAGTAGGTCACTATGGAGTCACCAAGGCACTAAGAACACTTCTACTAGCCGCACATTCTGAAAGACATTGAAGCTCACATCAAATCTTGTGTACCTTGCATCATCACAAACCCTAGGAATTGCAAATTGGGAATATACAACCTCTTCCAATTCCATCTAGACCCTGGGAATCAATCAGCATGGATTTCTTATCTAGTCTACCTATGAGTCGTGACCAAGCATCAACAAAACTCAATGTTTGTAACAGTCAACAAATTCTCAAACAATCATGATTAAATGCAAGAATTCAATCAATGCAACTAAAACAGCCAAACTCTTCTTCGAACATGTTTGGGTACACTTTGGGTTTCCTCTCACCATTGTTTCCAATTGCAACCCAGGGTTTGTTATTCATTTCAAGCATGCCTTGTGCAAGACGTTAGATACTTTGCTTGATAGACTGACTGCATTCCATCCTCAAATAGATTGACACACTGAAGTCTTCAACAAAACACTTGTTCGACTACTGCGAATGTACAATAGTGCCCATCCTTGCACTTGGGATGAGAATTTAGCATACATCCAAACATTTCTACAACAAAACTCTTCGCATTTTTATGGGGCATGGTCCATTCCATACATATTATGGGTTTCATCCAACCATAACTCTTGACATTACTCACTATGCACCCATGGCTCTCAAGTCAACTGCACAAGCCAAGGAACTAGAAAAAGCAGAGAAATTCTTGCAGCGCATTCACCAACGTCTTCACCAGATTCTGACTTGCCCCAACATAAGCACAAAGAATGTCGCAAAGCATATCTCATGCCCCACACTTTTGAGATTGGTAATAGAGTCTAGTTGCATCTTTAGTAGGAGTGATTCCAAAGTCCTCACCACAAAAGAAAGCCATTGCAACATCATACATACACCATACTACGAACACCATGTCAGAATGCCTTTGTTCTTAACACTCCACCATACTTGGGAATACATCCCAATTTCAATGTCTAGTTGCTAAAGCTTTACAGACCACCGATGAAGAAGGTTTCCAAGCCGAGTTCTTCAAACATGGTTTTAGAGCTTTTAGAAGCTATTTGGTTGATCTTTTCAACCACGTGGTTTGTTTGGGTTTCCCACCCTCTTGGTCACATCACATTATTCACCCGATACACAAATCAAGCTCCTATTCAAATCCTAATAATTATAGGATGATCATGGTTGGACACACATTCTCAAAATTGTATGCTACTATATCACACATGCAGCTTTCGAGAGAACAAGGGCAGAGAAATCTCAGAGCTAGGGGCCAGGCAGGGTTTAGACCAACCCATCAAATCGTTGATCATATTTTCACACTTCGGGCCATTATTGAGGAGGCACATCATCGCTCATCCAAAATCTATTGTTATTTTGTAGACTTTAAGAAAGCGTTTGATTCTATTCCAAGAGAGGCACTTTTCCAGAGACTTAGGAATATTGGCATTTCTGAGACCCTCTTGGCAGCGATTATGAGATTATACGAGAATGTTCTTAGTCGTCTCCGCATGGTTCATGGGATTTCAGACTTAATTAGGAGTACCACTGGGGTCAAGTAGGGATACCCTTGGTCCCCAACTTTATTTGGGATATACATTAATGAGTTATAAACCTTTCTTCATGAACATATTCAGGCTAGTGATGGGTGTATTCTTCACCAGGGTCTGACTTCTATCTTCTTGTTTGCAGACGATGTGGTTCTCCTAGCCTCTTCTCCTGAGGGCTTACAACGGTAGTTGGATGCTTTGGCTCTCTTTTGCGATCTCCGACAACTGATCGTTAATTTGGGGAAAACCAAGGTCATGGTATTTAATGGCTTGAAGACCTCCCACCTCCATTTCTTTTTCAAAGGAAAGCAGGTAGAGATTACCACTTCCTATACTTATCTGGGAGTGCAATTTTCTAGTCCACGTTTGAGCTTGAGGCAGGCACTCCAGCCTAGAAGAAACAAGGGTTATGGTTCTTTAGCTCTGCTTGAACGATAATGTTTTCGGCATTACTTTCAGGATATCTCTTCCAAGATGTCACTCATGGATACACTTATCAACCCACAATCCTCTATGGAAGGGGCCCTCTCTACATGAGGGTGATGGGGCTGTTGTTAAGAGGGTCCAAACACTTCTTCACCGCATGATTAGATGTAAGCAGATAATTCCCCAACATATTATTCTTGCAAAGTTTGGATCCCAACCCTTCCGACTGGAGACTATATTGGATCTTATCACTTTCATACATCGCATACGGAGGTTTGTTGATTCTGCGAGTGGATGTGACAGATACCCATACTTAGCATGTTGTTCTTCAGAGAATCTCGCTCTCTCAGCACCTTCGAACCATGGACGTTGTTGGTATATAGGAGTTTCTGATCTATTGGAGTCTGTGGGAATTAGGATGGACCAACTTCCTCCATTTATGTACTTCTTGGACGCACCAACTCATCTTCTACCCACTAGATAGGAGTTGAACCGAATTATTAGGGATGATATTTACAGACAGTTTATCCATACTACTTGGGTAAACCCTCCTGGGGGGTTACGCCCTAAGATGGCATTTTATGCAAAGCACTTCTTGGAGCTGAGTGATGGGCTTGTCATTCATCCACAATATACATTCTGCCACTGGACGCACTCTCTTCGCATCCCATTAGGACAGTTTCGAGTGGGGTCTCACAAGCTTAGGATTGAGATAGATCACCAAATAGATCGAGCAGACAAGATTTGTCAGTTATGCAACATCAAGGAGACGAAGTCCGAGGAGCATTTCATCTTTCATTGTCCCATTTACTATGAGATCAGCGGCAGAGTTTACTTCCTATTTAAATGGACACAGACTCTTTCTGACTTCTTCAAATATGAGGACCAGATATGTTTGGCTTTATATATACAGGAAGCTCTTAAGCTTCGTGATCATTTTATTTAGAGACCCACTAGACCAATCTCCACTCAATGGATTACTTCCTTTTTCATGGTGCTACCTTCGAGGAGAGGCACTGCGTGACAGATTGATATCAATATAGCCCCACATACCAGATCAGGGAGGCCCAGAGACACTATTCATAGTTCCCCGAGTTTTCATCAGCATATTCACTTCAGACCCGACATCAGGAGGCAAACTAGATTCCCCAGACCTTCACAGAGGACTTTTCCTTCTAGGCAGAGGATTGGAGGACAATCTAGGTATCACACCTCCCCTTCTTTGATCAGACCTCTATTCGGAGCTTCTTCTCGTCGGCCTTGGATTCTAGGAGAGTTGGATCGAACCCCTGATGGGTTCCCTCCTGGTTCTTTCTTAGGGATCATCCTCATGCTCTCGATGTTTACAGATTCTTGGAGATTGCTCATTTCTTTTGCTCCCTTCTTTGGACTGAGTGTGGTTGGGTCCTTTGGTGGTTTGGCTCTGAGCATGGTCACTCTTTCCCTGGTTTATACTATTTCTTTCAGCATTGTTTTTCTTGTTTTCAGAGACCTTTTTGGTTTCCCGCTTTTTCCTGACACATTTCTGTAATCTGCAGTCCCTTTGACCTACTTTTGTGGTCATTAGTTGGACATTAATATATTTATCTTATCTTATCTACGTGGGTTGATCGCAGTCGAACAAAATAAGACCATAACATTGGCCCCTGTAGGCAGCTTAGACGGTACTTAAGGGAATTAGATATAGTTAGCAGTGGCACCAAGTAGACTAGGATTGATTAAGCTGCTGAATCATTGCTTGCTTAAACTAATCATCATCATTTTGAAGAGATATAATCAAAAAGGTTGCACCTTTGATGATAAACTAGACTTATATTTATGTGCACTCTTTTGAAGTATGAAATCATCATTCGCTTGCTGTCGATTGCTGTTATATTCTGCTGTTACTTTACATTCCTACATAGCTTTAAAGAACAGATAAGCCTGAATGAATGTTATCATTGGTGAATCCAGCATCAGAGCATAAGGGAAGTTTAGGTCACTGTTCACATACAGCAAGTTTTGAGTATCAAGGAATCAAAGTAAGAGGATAACTAAGCAGCAAGTATGAAACATCGGGGATCTGTTAGGTTGTGGAGGAAAAAACCATCCAACATGTATTAATATCATCACATACTTGTTTCTGAAACAGAAATCAATTCATTATCTACACAGACTGGACAGCTTGAGGTATCACATGCTCAGCCAGGGACAGCGGCATCAGCTGTCAAGAAGGATTCGGAACTGATCGTCTATATACGGTGAAATAAAAAGAAAAGAATGTTTGCACCTATGCATTGTCCCCAAAAGCAAAAAAACGTAGAATTTCATGCAAGACGATTCAAAAGGCAAAGAATGGAGTCAAAACCTTCATTGATTTCCAAACCAGCAAGTTTTGATGATGAGCCACATTAGGATCCAACTACTCATTGTTTAAACTTGGAATGTTATTGGAAAGCAAATGGAATTACAGAAGACAAAACCCAATCAGAATATTTTATGGGAATTTTGCAAGATTGTACCATTTAATGGTTTGATCAGCTATAAGAAGATAAGAAAAATACATGGCCTAAGGTAAAAACAACCTTTACAAAAGAATTCAAGAAGTGACATATGGATGCTCAATACTAGATGAATTAACAAACAAGGAAAGGAGTTTCTATCAAAGACTACAATAGATGGATGCGGAATATCATTCAGATACAAAACAACAATATTTCATAAATGGTCAACGAAAAGCATTCAGGGAACCCCTGGGAATAAATCCAACTCCTAAATATTATGATACCTATTAAATAATATTGGATGTCGAACAGCAACAATACTTACAAAAATGAAACGGAGATGAGGAAGAAAATGAATCTAAACTGGAGGAAATTTTAAACTTGATAAGGACAATAAGAAGCTAGAAATCAAAAAAACAGGACTTCGGTGCCTGAAATGTTGAACTGCAGGGCATAAGGATGAGGAATACCCCATTAAATTCTGTGTAAACTGCAATGTAAAAACACATTATATTGGTAAATGTCCATTTAACCTGAGTACAACAAAGCCAATAGACAATGTATGATGGTACAGCAGACACCAAGCGGAGGATATAGGAACCAACAAAACCAGTGGTTCCCTAGTAATACTCGCAGTAAAAGTTAAGAAACAAGAACTCCACTCATGAAGGACAAAAACGGCATACCTGTAGTTCAATGTAGGAAATGTAATAAGTGTAGGCACTTTTCCAAAGAATGTCATAACACTCCAACACAAGTATCAAAATAAATGCACTGAATGTGGTCCAAGTCACAATGATGATGATAAGTGCCCAAAATTAAAAGTGGCAAACATTTTAGAGAGTCGAGATAGAACAAGAAGCAGAAGACAAGTATTTGTTAGTTGTCACTAAGGCAGCAAAGAAGAAAGTAGTAGACATGCAAGTAGAAAAACAACGAACACAATATGCAGTACAAGCAGTTAAAGATAGAAATAATCAATCCAATAACGAGGGGTGAGTTTATGAAACTGCACCACCACTAGAAACAAGGAGTGGACTACCAAGCACAAGGAAAGAAGAAAATGAAGAGAAGAGTCCACTACAACAATTAGAATCATTTTGAGTTGTCAAGGTGGGGGAGTATGCTGTTCAGGCTAAGTGATACACTCTTCAGCTAGTCCAGGCTCAATTCGCAACCTACGCAATAAGGACCATTGCTTTTCTAAAAAAGGGCAAATGATTCGAGTGCATCTAGGACAGATTCACAGTCTATTGCAACATGTAGTTCAAAATGCATCATCATTTCCTCGCAATGGAGCCGATCTTGTTTCACAGCTGCAAATAACACTATTACTCCACAATCCACTGCGAACTTATTAGCGAAGTACACCTCAGTACATCAGGTCCCACAGGCACTATAAAAACAAAACCAAGACACTGAGCCGGCACATACCTTATATGATAGATCAAGATTCAAGGAGCACCACTAACAACCAGAGGAAAAATGACGTGATCACCTGCATCGAAAATCGGTTTGGGAAAACAAATTGGCTTGAACACGAACTGCAACTAATTTGACGTTCAATAATTGTATCACGCTTGATTTTCATCAGGTCGTCATGATAGTCAGAGCATCCCTCCATCCTGATTGTCATTCAGTCAGTTTGCATTCCTGCATACACATTTTCACACCATATGGTCCATCTCTGGATTAGGCTCATGGGGATACACAGTGTTGCATTACACCATTGTAATCATATGTATTTCATCGTATTCAAGAGAAATGAAGACTTTATTGCTATCCCTTATTTCCAATGAATGTGTAATGGTGCTTCCACCTTTGTTTACATTTCCATTGCATGTTCAACTATAATTTGATAGTAAATTATATATATATATATATATATATATTCGTCTACTAGTTAGCCTACAAGTTGTCCTCTATGCGACTCCCAGGTTCAGCAAAGATCAAATAATCCCTACTGTTGAGGACAACCTAATAAAAGGTGAGGATAGAATTGGAGGTATAGCATTAGAACCTCATGATCAACAAGTTAAATAAACCGTCGAAGATCTTCTCAGAAGTCTAAGAGAGATGGCAAGGGTTTCATGTCAAGCAGTCTCTAGATTAGAGAACAACCCACCACATAGAGAGGGACTTTTATTACCATCTAAGGTGACTCGTGAAGGCACAGCATAGGATCCAAGATCAATAACTCGAATACGTAGTCTTTAAGACCAAGAAGTTGGACATATGTACGCATTAAAATTCTGGTTGTCTACATATGGTGGAAATGGGATGAAGTTCCCAAAAAGCATTATAATGGATATGAGACCATAATAATAAGTATGTCTAATTACAATTATTTACCCGATTTTGTTTAGAATATCTTTGACAATGAAAGAATAGAAACCAAGCATGGGGGTTGGTGATATGCAAACTGTCTCTTTGAGAAGGCTTGCCCATTGCCAAATGATTTTGCTTTAAATCTTAGCATGTTTACCATATAATGCATCTTTCTGAATAAATAATATCTCCTTTTCCTAAATTGGTGATAATAAGATATATTTTCGATTGAAAAATTCAAAGGATGTTAGCATATTAATAAGCTTGTGGAGTTCCTTGCTATTTGATCAATCCATGCATCACAAGGACAATGGTCGTGGGAAGCTTGAGAATGAAAGGCATGAGTTGTGCAGGAAATGGTGTCTAATGTGCACACGTTAGCCCTTAATTTCAGTCCATCCTGTGGACCTAGAACCACAAGTAGCTCATAAAGGAAGGTGACAGTTTATCATTGTTCTCACCCATCTCTGAAAAGCATAATCAGATATACTTTTAGAAAAAAATGTAAAACTTCAGACGTGTAAGCAATCTGCAGGATCCCATGGTTGTAGATAATACAATAAGAAAATACACCAAAGTTATAGACAGCTGTTATAGATCTATTTCATAATGAGTATGAATAAATAACATTTGAGCAAAGTGCTAGGTCTTGTAGATAATACAATAAGCAGATAAAAGATCATAAAACAAAGTTACAAACAGACGGTATAGCCCTAATCGATCATGACTATGAATAAACTAGTACAGATATCTTAAATACAACTATCTGAAAAATGTCGAGATGTATCAATTTTGAGGCGTCTACCTTGAATATGTCATATAGTTTCGCCCATTGAAGGGTTCTACCTTGATTAACAACTCCATCTTCTTCTCCACGAATTTCCCACTAACTAGTGATAGATTGCCTCAGTCTAGTTGCACCACTGCATTGGCCTTGAAAAACTCTTTTTGGGGAAAAAAACAACCTCCAAACTCCACTGTATGCCCAAGATATCGTGATGTTTCAATCACCTTCTCCAAGCAAAAAAGAAAAACTGCCCTATGACAGTCAAACGGGCGTCAAATTTAAGGTAGGACATTTTATTGACATCTCACACTATCACACTCGTCCACCACCACTCCCCCTGGCTGCCATTGTAGGTTACACCTATCAGCGTCATAACTACTGCCAAGCTATAGAAAAACACTAAAAATGTGGCAGTTTACAAAATTACAAAACTTGGCTAAGTTCAAATTAAGTTGTGAAAGGTAGCAGAAAAAAAATCTTAAACATAATGCCACAACTATAGACTGCAATTGAGAGAAGCGCATTAATTTTGAGCCCCATTGTTTGATGACATGATGTCATGCTGAAGCATAAATGCAGTGACTAGGAACACCAGCAGAAAGAATAGCCTTCCACGCTTTTCCAGCACAGATGATCTCCCACTTATCTTGTTTTTCTAAAACAACCTTTGCCAGTTTGAAGAGTTTATTTTTCAGATTTAAGCTTCCATATATTCCTGCAAAGATTGAATCAAATGAAGCAAGCACCATACTTTTACATTCACAGTCCCCTTTATCCTCAAAAGTATTATGAAGAAACTCAGTAGTAGCAATGGACAGGTTATCCTGCCCGGTTAGCACCTTAAACCTTAGGCGAAGTGATTTGAAGTCTCCCTGCCTCTTTCATCAAATTTGGCATGAATCATAGCCTCCGTCATTGGAAAAACATCAAAAAGGATTGCTAACACTGTGAACTACTAAACCCACATACTCCTATATCTTGCATTTTCTACTTTTGCTTCTAGCTCCTTTGGTCTCCAGCTCACAAGTATCCAATGTCTGCATGCTTTCAAGGGTTTTGGGGTCACCTCTGATATAGTTGCTTCTAGCCGAGAAACTTTCTTCTGAAATGCATGATAGTATCCTATTTAATCTGAAACCATGCGAGTGAGCTCCCTGTGAAAATTGTTCCAGCAATTTAATCTTATTCTGATGAAGGGAAACGAGTTTATCTTTGTAATTTGAAGTTTTCTCAATCAGCTCTAATATACCAACACTTAAAGGTTGGCATTTTTCCTCTTGAAGTAATCCATCATGGAAATCAATCCCACCTCTGGGAAACCTGTTATCAAATGGTCAGCATTCATAGTCCAAAACCTACATTCTGTAAATCCCTGCAAACAGGTGGCATTTGCAGGCAATTTCAGAAACAGAATTTAGAAAATCGGGAAATAAAAGATAACCCTGAAAATCAATGAAAAAACAGGGAACCACAATTTCCATTTCAGATTCCACGTTTTAGGTTTCAGACTCGTGATTTACAATAAATCAGATTGGATTGGTGATAGACCAGGGAATGTAAAGCCGTGCTTTACGTTTCAACAATGTATACCACATTCACGAAATCAAGCCAAATTCAAATGGAAATCGTAGAGCAATGAAGAAAGCATCTTTGCATTTTCAACTATTATCACATTCTCACTCCCATATGGAGGCATCTTGCAGACCGAACCAATCATTACATCATCCAGCTGACTCGAATAACTCACCGTACAGATAGCTTATGCCCAAAATAAATCCCTAATAAACTGATACATATACGAGCAAGAAGATGGACAATATGCTGTTGAGGGTTACCACATGGTATGCTTATCAAAATTACTCCTAGAAGTTAAGATTTATTTCCTTGAAATTATTTGTTATAGGGTTCTGCCTTGTTCATCAGTCTGTAATCCACTCCACTTTGACTAACCTTAGCGTCAGTTACAATAGGATCTAGATGATCAAGCCTACATTACTGATTTTAGAAGGCAAATATGTACGGAACAATTTGAGTCATTAGAGGACAGTTTACCCTTACATTGAAGTGCTTCATAAACAAACATCATCACACGCCTTCATGTGTGAACTCTTCCTTTAACATAAAGAGTTCAATGTCAAATGTGTCCCAGAATTAAACAAATATTTTTTCTTTGTGATATACGGAGCTGCCTTACACATTGTCTTCTATAGCAACCTCTTGCATAAACTTGGAATATGAAGTTCAATTAAAAAAAGGGTGCCAACAGAATTTCATATATACTGACCAAATAATAATATAGTTATAACTAGATAATCCATAAGCTATAAACTTAAACAATTAAACAGCAAATGTACCACTGACTCAAGGCTTCAAAAAATATCAATTGCCAAAGGGCAAAAGGTATCGGATACTGTAGGAGCAAGTGCATGGCAGGGATGGTATCCAAAGAAACAAGAAAATAGAGGCCATGGCCTTTCATGTGCTGATAATGTAGTATAGTAATGGTTCTTCACTAGATTTGGGAAAGGGTCCAAAGCACTAATATATTATATAAGGACACTGTTAATGTTCAATTTATATAACTACACATTTGCTCAAAGAAAAATTGTATCTGAAAATGGAGGGTAACAACCACTTTACTGAAACAGACAATAAACACAGTCACATGACACTAATCTTTAGCCAGAATTCAAACCACAGGAATGCAGAATATTAGACACTGAACAATCTTGACAATTTTTTCGTTCTTTCATGACACTTCAATTTTCTTCATCATCTGTTTCCACAAAAACAGACTTCTGATTCCTTAAATGCATTTGTAACTGTTCCTTAAAATGCAAGTCTAATTCTATTGTCTTATTCAAAATGAATTAGCCATGGACGGTATATGCAAGAGCAAAATATGTTTAATTTTTAGAAGCATAATATAATTCAGAAAGTTCTATGCAACCAATACAAGTTGCAGCAATATCATTTCATTCTAAGGAAAAAACCACACCTGCAGGAAAGTAACAAGTTCTCTACCCAAGAAATCACTAAACGCATTCCCAAAACAATTCAGCCAAATCACCAGATTATAGAGTATTAGATTAAAGTTTTAAACACAGATAAAAGCCTCTTTCTTTGCTCTTATATTTGTACCGTGTTGGATACATTAGAAACAATTTCTGACAATCCATACGCTCTTCCAGCAGGGGCATCTACAAATTCTGTTATAGTTGTCCCTAAAAATGTGAGTCTCTAATTTATTGACATGATCAATAAGAATTACCCCGGGAAGTTACTTGGTCGACCGGAATCAAAGACCAAATATGTTCTAGAAATCTTTAAATGGTTGAGAAATCAGCAGATAAGCATACAAACTTCAAAGGAAATGATGAACCCACAAACAGCAACAGATACTAGGGCAGCACAGTAGTTAGACTAGCATCAGCCAACATATGATATGCCAAACAAAGAACTTAACAGCAAATAAAAAGCACACTGAGACAAAAGAACAAGCACTATCCGTTCTATTCATAATTGAGATTGTTTCTACCCAGTTGTTCCACTTCTAAACTAAAACAATCAATTAAAGAAAAGGGCAGACACAAATTGCAGCAGCACATGACAAGCAATCAATAGAGGAAAGGAAAGAAACAGATCTCATAAGCATTGCACCATATTCATTTAATAGCACATACCAGTTCTAGACTCTGCTTTTTGCTCTTCTTGCCCCTTTGTCTCCTTTTTCCCTTTTGGATGAAATTTGTTATAACCTGCAGAACCAATTAATAATAATGGAAAACAAAAGCACCCAAAAAAGCCTAGTAAACATGTTTTTAAAAGCTTAAAGAAAATATAAAAATTTCCTCATCATAATCTAAATTCCATGATGCTACTAAAGATAAACCTAATAGTGGGGAGGCCGCAAAGGAAGCATTAAATTGTAATAAGAACATCATTCTCATATATGCAGTAAGAATTGGTTTCTCAACCAACAACAAAGCTGAGTTCAATTCTCTAATTCAGATGTTAAAAATCCATTTTCACCTAAACATAAAGAAGCTCTCCATGGCAAATCTCCTTTAAGCAACAACCTAATTGCCAACAATGAGACCAACAAAACGTGGAAATTGCAAGACCTTTTGGACAAAAACAAGAATCTATCCTCTTAAGTCTTAGAAAACAAGATAATTTGTGCCAAAAGGAAGGCAAATAAGAGCGGCCAGCTAAACCCTGGACAATTGCAACCAAAGGAGGATCTCGTGGGCCATTAGTATTCCTCACTTAGAAATGCATCTTACAATCCAAGATGCTAGGCCTCTTGAAGATTAAATTGTCTGGTCAGAAAACCCACGCCTGCACATAAAGGCAACCTCTGAATTACCCTTCACTGTTCAGTCAAATAAAGTGGCAGAGAGGAGTGTCACTCGCATGTTCAATTCTCTTAATGAAGTCCAAATTCCCATTTAAAAGCTAAACTTCAACTAGATTTTTCAATTTTGTCTCAAGGATGGAACCTCCTCCTTAAATCAGGAAAAGAACAGCTGATGAAAGTTTGAAGCCTAGTTTCAAGGAAAGCAAGAAATATTATCAGCAGTCAACATGGACGGTCATTGTTGTTGATGAGAAGGAGCAAAAAAGAAACGAATCACCTATAAGGGAGAATCGTGATCGAGACGCATGTTCTTCTTGGCCAGAAAGATGAGTGTGGCAGCAATGTCTACCTTTACAGGGCCAGCAACAACATTTGTAATATGCATGGATACATTACGTTGTTCCTTCCAAACACCATAAGCTTGCAGCCCTCTCCCCAATGTCTTCATTATTCATTAACAAACCAGAGAAGTTGTGGTCAACAATCAGAAGCAGTCACAGTAGCACGGAAAAGAACTGAGAAAGTTAGTGTGGATTGTATAAAGAGACAGAGGCACAAGGCATAGCCACCTATTGGACTTAAAAAAACATCTGATCTCTAAATTCTAAGAAACATAAGATGGTTTGTACCAAAAGAAAGGCAAATAAGAGGGTCCACCTAAACCCTGGACAACTGCAAATCAATCCTTATCAAGATGTAACCAAGGAAGAGGATCTCTTGGGCCATTATAATTCCTCTCTTAGAAATGCATCTTGGAATCCAAGATTTTAAGCCTATTGAACATTAATTTGTTTGGGCCCAAAACCCACTCCTGCACATGATGGCAACCGTTGTATTATCAGTTAAACAAGTGGAGCAGATGAGTGTCACAGGCATGCTCGATGCTCTTAATGATGCCCAAATTCACAATTAAAAGCTGGAAATCTGAAACTATCTTTTTCAACTGTCACAAGGATGGAAACCCCTTCCATCAGTTGGAAAGGTCACTGCCTACTTTCATGGAGAGCAAGGAACGTGATTAACAGTCGACATGGACAGTGATTGTTGCTGGTGAGAGGGGGCAAAAAAGAAAGAAATCGCCAATGACGGAGAGTTGTGATCTAGAAACATGTTATTCTTGGCCAGAAAGATGAGGGAGAAAGTAATCTCTATCTTTGCAGGGCGCGCAGCAACATTCATATTATGTATGGAGACATTACAGACTTCCTTCCAAACAACATAAGGTTGCAGGCCTTTTTCCAATGTCTATAACCAGTAAGAAACCAGAGAAGTTGTGGTCAACAATCAGAAGCAGTCACAGTATCAGGGAGAAGAACCGAGTAAGTTCGCGTGGAAGATACATGAGACAGAGGCACAAGGTATAGCCGCCATGAATGGCAAAAAGTAATTCAGAGACAAGCAACCAACCATGCATCACAATTTCATCCAATTGGTTTTAAGGATCCCAGATTCTCGATCTTGTAAGGAAATTGGCAATGCGTTTCTCACTAGTTCTAGAAGTGAGTCTATTATTCTGATGCTTCTAGGATATTAATATCCCTCAGTACAAAGGTGGTTGTTATAGTCCACAATAGTTTGTGTCGCATTTAAAGATTCTCAAATCCCTATAGAGTCATAGAATAAATTGGCCATCTCTCTTAAACAGAATATTGTTTGGTGTCTGTCAGCTCTCTATCTCTCCAGTTTTGAATTTATCATCACCTGACCTGTGTAAATAGCTTTGGCTTGATATTAATCTAACTAGAAAACACAATTAAGAAAATATATACTAGTTTAAAGAAAGCATTAATTACTTCTTTTCCCTGAAGACTTGTTTGAGAAAAATCTGCGAAGAACTGGACTTTGTTTTGGAAAAATTGTGTTTTCTCTTGAGTGTTTGTAAAACCCACTGCCGTAGCATATATGTCTTGTGTAGATCGAGCTATTAGCAGCCAGGGTACCATTGCGACGAGCAAAATCCAGAAAACCAACTTCCTGAAAAATATTTTTCAACGAAGAATGTTTTGAAACACAGGTTTCAGCATAGATGACTGACTCTTTCACAGCTTGACCAGCCAGTCTAGTGTTCTCCCCCACCAGTGACCTACTCAATGTATGAAATGCATAACCCTGCACAAGGAAAGTAAAATCCAACAAGAATAAAAATTTAAAACAGCTGTGACATCAATAGAACAGTGAACCTCAAACAGGTTTTGACAATTTAAATCTCAAAAAATACATTTGCCATTCAAAATCAAAGGGCTATTAATATATAAAAATGCATTACTCTCATGAAGCATTGCCAATAAAAAATACCTCAGAAACAAAAGTCGGGTAAGTAGGAATACCAAAACATAGTTACAAAGCCAACTAAAGTCAAATTGTTCAAGAAAAAGCAACCAACTTTTAACAACTCTTTATGCTTAAACATGCAAAAGAGATGCCTAAATGCCAATCATGAAATATGTTTGCCAATGAAATTAAAAAAGCGCTTGCATTCCATTAATAAAATTAGCAATGCAGAGCTACATTTTGCACATGTAAAGGGCACTAGCAATAACTTCACCGCCACTCCTATACGTGCACGCTCACACGCATGCATGTATGCACAAGTTTTTAAGTGTGTGTATGCGTGTCACATTAGGAGGTGCATACTTCAATACTACATGCCCTAGTCCAATGTCATTAGCCATAATATGAGTATCACAATCAATTTGTGGGCTTCTGCATTACTCGAGTAGACTACTTTTTTTCCTTCACAATTATATGTTGAAAGCAAAATGGAATGCAGAAAAAAGACTAGCAAATAAAACCTTCATCAGTGCTTACCATCCAAATCTTTCCCATAACAGTTAAACCGAATTCAAGGAACTCAAGCTTTGAAAACTGATTTACATCTCAAGAAACCAGTCCAAAGACCTTAAATAGGAACATATTTTGCTATTTTGAAAGTTGAATAAAGAATTACAAATACATATAGTTTTGTGACCCAAGCCACTGGATGTTCGATAATAGGCTGTAATTTGCAATAAGGTCGAAGCAAATATATATATATATATATATATATTATAAAATAATGCTAAAAATAACAGGGCAAACTTCACATATAATTTATATTAAATATATTGCTTTAATATATTAATGAGACTTAGCTAATCCTATATTAGTTAAAGTCTAACTAATGCAACTGTCAACCACCTCAACTGTTGGTAAATTGTATATGGCATTAATAAATGAAGGATGCACACGGAGTTGATAGTGTGCCTTCCAGTTTCTCTTCACTCTTTCAGCAATCATACTTACTTACATTTGTATCAGAGCAAATCATTCGAGGAAACCATAGCTGGGTACGAACAGTGCATAGTGTTTGAAAAAACCCTGATTCAAGGGTACGGACTGTGGACAAAGAAGAGAAGATCACAGAGCAGAGAAAGATATCAAGGTCGCAGCAGACAGAATCAACCATAAAAAGAACAGCACGCAAGAATACAATGCGGGAAAAGACAGACGGGAAGAGAAAACTCTGAAATGTGAACAGCAGTTGAAGAGATGGATGCAAACAGCAGTTGAAGGGACAGGAAAGACCAGTCACAAACAGCAGAGTGAAGATCCAAACAGCAAACAAAGAACACAAAGAAAAACACAGGCAGAACACGAGGGCAGATAGTGCAGAAGAAACAACGGACAGAAAAGCACAGCAAGTCATGACACGGCAGCAAAAAGTCACAGAAAACGCAGAGGAAAAGACCAAAAAGCGAACAGCAAAGATAAGAAAGCCATTTACAGCAACAGCAAAACAATAAACACAATTTTGCAATCCCGTGGGCATTCACTAATCACAATTTTGCAGTCTCCAATGATTTCTTGCTGTGCTGTTAGGGCACGAAATCTACAGAAAAATAACCCAGAAAGGACCAGTTCAAGTACAGCAGCCAGAAAGGAAAACAACCTAGAGTGTAAGTACAATTTTGAACTTTCAGATTGTCAGTAATTTATAAGACAATTCAGAATATAACTGTGAATTTCCATTTGCCTTAATTTCCAAGTCAAACAACTGTACGTTTTCTGTTGAATTAAATTCTAGGTCAGAAAATTGTACTTGCATTCATAAATCAGTACTTCTGTTGAGTTAAATTTCAGGTCAGAATTGTATTTTTCCTATTATATTGTTTTTCCAAGTATAAAATGGCCAACATTCAAACCCTGGTTCTGCCGGAAGCACAGAAGTTAACTGGCCAAATCTACAATGCATGGAGTCAAAAGATTTTGACAATCGTAGAATATCGTGATTGTGACAAAATCATTCTTAACAATGAAGTAAGACCGGTGACAAATGAAGCATCTACATCTACTTCCAAATCAAAGGTAGAATGTTATTACTATCATAAAGTTGGGCATGTCAAGAGAGATTGCTCAAAATGACATTATGATCTTTCACATAACAAAAAGTCGAAGGGGCATGCGAATGTGCCAGAAGTTGAAGCTGGGTCTAAAGAAGAATATACTCTCATGGCATCGTGCTCAAATAAAAGTACTCCCAATTGTTGGTTCTTTGATTCATGCGCATCCAAACATTTCACGTGTCATAAGGACTGACACGATAACTTTAATGCAAAAGCAAATTTTTCTGATTTGGTTTCATCAGGGGATGGAAGATCACATTTGACTTGATTTGACTTGGAATGTGAAGAGTCATGTGGCAAGTGTTCCTCCAAGGAGTTAAGAGGTTTTGTCATGACTTGAAACTCACAAAAATGCAATTTTACTATTTTTATGTATTTTTTATAACTTGCATTTTGTGTTTTTTGAGGCTCTTCAGTGCAGAATTTGGGCCCTAAACTTTGACCAATGCCCTACATGGTAGCAGAAGGCAGACTTGTAGGGCACCAAAACAAGTTCTCTTGACAAGCTTTCCAACCCATATTATGATTTACAATTCAAATCAATGGTCAAGGAGATATGACCCCGACAAGGTGACCTACTAATGATATACTAATTTTTTCAGTATTCTGATCAAAAGATTGTCCTGAATTGCCATCTGGGTCAATCGCCCATCCTTGAAAAGCAATCGGCCCCATTGCTCCTAGTTTTTATGAACATAAGAAACTCTAATTGCAAAAGTGATTTCTTTCCACTTGAGTGGGGTGGCCCACCCGATATTCATTTTTTTGAATGTTGAAAATCTCTGTGTAGGAATGCCAATGAACCAACATGTATAACTGCCATGGTTGCACTTCCCACATTATTCACAAGGATGGAGATTCCCACAATGACTAGAATCATGACCTCTTCTACCCCAATAGCTATAATAATGTGATGGAACAAATAACTTCCGTGTGTGCATGAGTAAAATGCTTGCACTAATTGTGAGCAGGTTGTTCTACATCCATGCTTAATTTAATGAAAGTGGGACTTGGGGGTGGGTTGAGAAGATTCACCAGTGTACCCAAGACCAAAATTCTTTGGAGTCTTTTCTGCTTTGAGAGGTTTCTAAATTCCTTGACCATCTTTGCCAAGGCCTTGACCAGTACATCCCGTTTTATTCAACGCCATCTTTGCCTTTTTTGTGTTTTTCGAAACTATCAAATAAATATGGAGAATGATCAGAATGTGAATAACCAGAATAACATACCATCTTTTCCTTTGTTTCTGTCTGCACATCTGCAACAAGTGCCTTCTTTTTGTTCACCTTTTCGTATTCAACTTCTAAGAGTGCTAGGTCCCTTTGAATTTTGTCATGGAATGATTCATTTTCTGCAAGTTCTTGTTGAAGCTTGTGCATAGCTTTGTTGCATCTTTCCTCTGCTCGGAGTACTCCTTCCACAATAGGGCTTGTGAATTGGGGAAGATTCTTCTGCGTCTCTATCATATGCTCCATGATGATGCTCAAAATGCTCTGCAACCATTGGTTTTCGCCCTTCAGCCATTGATTTTAATCAAGTAGTGACTCGTGCTCATTCTGCAATGCCGAAAATGGATCCACATCTTGGTTTGGGTCTTCTTGCTCATTCTATAGTGTCAAAAATGGATCCACATCTTGGATTGGGTCCTCTTGTCATTTTTGCCTACTTGTTTTTTCGATGGCTTAGTAAATGTACACAAAGAGAACAAATTATGAACAAGTAACTTTACTGCTTTATTGATGTGGGCATAAGGTTACTTGTAATTTTAACTTGTGCCTTTTATAAATGGATTAGTAAAATGATTAACAATATTAATCAGTCAATACTATGTCAGGAATCTAGAACATAAATGCTCTGATACCAACTGTTAGGCCCCGAAAGCACAATTGATTACCATGTACAAGCAACTAAATGCGGAATTTAACCAGAAGTAACAAGTAACTAGAATTCAGAAATAATACAGAATATGAGAGACAATACCCAATTGTATTAATACTCTTCCAGAAGGAAATACAACAAAGAAGATGCCACAGTCTTCTTCCTTACACACCTCTAGGGCTCCCACACCTCTAGGGCATAAACAGTAAATCTCTTCAAGAGTTATCTCTCTTGTAATATCAATTACAAACACAACTCAACACACAGCGCTGTCAACCAGTCAGTAACAAAACTGCCAGTACACTGAGTACACACCGCACTCCAAGTACACAATCGTACTTCAAGTAGATCTCACCTGATCTTGCTACATGTTGTGTTGCTGACCTCCCTGATCTTGCACACCTGCAAATCACCCTGGTTCTGCACACCTGCAAACCTAGATCTCGCACACACACACCTGCAGATCAATCGACCTTACTTACACATGTAGATCTCATAACCTGGCCTTGCACACCTGCTGACCAAGATCATACACACATGAAGAACCCTTCTGATTCTCCAAACCAGCACCCCTGTGGATCTTCTACCAGAACTTGCACAACCTGCAGCTCTACCTGATCATACACACTCGGCACCCCTGTGGAACTAGGAGGAACACACCTTGCTCTCTTCACTCTGAAGGAGCTAACCTTGCTCTTACTCAACTAGCACACTTTACAATACAGTCCATGAGTCTATTATATAGATCCCATGCAAACAATAATTAGATCCGCAGCTCCAAGACTAAAATTAGCCTTTAACATGCAAACAACCAGTTCGTTAACAAACTGTCCGTAAAACTCGCAGTTCCGAACTGCACAGGCGACCGACGTCAGTCCCTGTCTGGCTGGAGATGACCGACGTCGGTTGATCAGACCGACGTCGGTTGATCTGCAACTCAGCAACCTCTCAACAACCTCCTCCATGTCTGCATCAGTGAAGCTTTTAGCTCCACAACCTAACACACTAAAGTATAAATAATAAATAATAATTTAGTAACTGTAGTCAAACTACATTTCCCACCAAAATATTCATATTATCTTTTTTTGATGTGTGCCCACATGACATCCTTAATTATATAAGAAAATATTTAAAATGTAATAAAAAAGTGTAATGATAAGGACTTTTACATCGAAATAATAATAAGATGCCATTTTATTTGAAGGACTCATGTGGGAATACCTTTAAAGTGCCTTTTTATTTAAAATATAAAATAAAAGAACATGTGGGAGTACTCATTTAGTACTTTAAATATATCACATGGAAAAGTATGCGGGAGAAAAAGTGACATGGAGTTAGTTGCAAGTTGGCTTCTTCTAGAAGATTCCTTGGAGCCTTTAAAAGGAGTTGAGGGCAAAGCATTTGGCATCCATTGTTGAGTAATATTTCTAATGCATTATTGCAAAGCTTGAATCTTTGATTCAACTAAATCTCTGAGGACGAAAACCTTCAGCAAATTGGAAAGAGGTTGGACGAAAACCTAGCTCTTTTCGGGAGTGGATTCGTAACAGAATTCACATCAAGCTTGTTGGTCAGATTTGGGGCTTCAAAGATCATTCACTAAAGAGAGCTATTTTTGGGAAATTTTGTGTCTTCTTCGAAGACAAAATTTTCAGATCTATGTGATTAATCAGGTGATATTTAGATATTGCGCATTAATGACTAATTTCCTATTCAAAGGATTACGGTAAATTTCTAGGTTTGCAGATTGAAGAATTATTATTTTTCAGATTATATATATGATGCTATTGCCGTCTAAAAAAGAATACTGTTAATGGAAAATATATTCATAAATGACGAATATTCAGTCCTAAGGAGTCGTGAGAATTCTTAGCCACCATCAGCAGGTAAAGAACAAATTTTAAAGGATTGGTTGAAAGCCAGAAATTGTGGACAAGACATATCGTGGCTTTGAGAGTCACGAACACAGCCTTATATGTAAGGAATCGGGAGCTTTGCAGACAAAGAGGTGGCGAATGAAGATAAATCGAAGGCTTGACAAACAAATAAAACTTCAGATAAAGACAAGTCACCAATAAGACAAAAGAGGAAAGAGACGCCAGATAAGAAGACAAGCAGTCTTGGGAAGCTGTCAAAGACATCACATGAAGATTCAAGGTGTTGGTAAAAGACGAAGATTGGCATAAGACAAGACAAGTAATCCGTGAAGAGGAAGAAAAGACAAACATCAAATTCTATTTGCCGCTTCACCCTTGAAGACAATTGGGTCCTCCTTGGATGTTTGCTTGCATATTCTAAAGGGGAGATAATTGATCTGTGGAGTCATCGGGGCTTTCCATGATGGTCATCGAATAAAAAACAAATCGATTAGGAGCTTTGTGGGAATTCAGCTAGTCAAATATTATTGTCTCAACAGCGAAAGAATCAATAAGATAAAGTAAACGCTGAGGATAAAGTATCGCTTATTTTGGAAGAAGATATGCGAAGACTTGATCGTGGCCATTCCTAAGAGTTCTGAGCACTCATCAAACTACTATTGACAACCCAGACCTGCGCATACTTCCAGGTTCTTGGTTTCTTGGGCTTCATTGTATTTTTTGTAGTGATTCTGAGTACTGTAATTTCTGATTTTTCACTATTGAAGCAAATCTGGGCATTGTTTATTCGATCTCTGTTACAAATGACGCTCAGTAAATGTCACTGTAGCACCAAATAGGTGATAGGAATAATAACCTGCTCTGAGTTGGTGTCTTTCTGATAATGTATAAACTTGATATAAATTTCTGAATAGTGCGAATTTCATATCAGACCCTGATATACTTTACCAATCTGAATCTGAGCATACTTGCAATTTATTATTGAAAGGTTCTTGAACTATAAACTCAGTCATACTGCTGTTCAAGTCTGAGTAGGGTCTTTTGTTAGAGAGACATGTTGTAAGCTCATGAAGTATGTGTCAAGTCTGAATATGTTATTGTTATGCCTTGTAATCCAATATTGAGCATTGAAATTCTGAAATCAGTTATCAGAGAGGCATACTTTATGTTTGATGATATTTACATAGATTATTTAATTTGATAAAATGTGTCCTCTATCAAACAAAACAATCGCAAAATTCCTACATAAACAAGAGGGGTTCATTACAGTGGTATCAGAGTTCGTAATCTTGCCAACCTGTTGGGGTTTAAGGATTGCATGTTAGTTTGGGTACAGCTTAGGAAAAGGGTTATGATTGCATGTTGCTTTTTGATCAGTTTGTAAAAGTGGGTTATTGCATGTCTATTGATTTGATTCTATGCACTCGAAAGAGGTAGGATCACATAGATATTTCACCAGAAGTAGGTCAGGACAACAAGAAGGGCATGATTTTATCCCAGTTGACGCTGAGATGGGTGAAAGAGGAGGTGGAATCCCGCCAAGGGATTTGAATAATCAGCTTGATAATTTCTTGACCACCTTTGCCCAGCAGCAGCAGCAAATGCTGCAGCAATTCCAGGATAGTATGATTACAGCCATGGATCAAATGAGAGTGGATCATGCAAGATAGAGAAGATCAAGTAGTGAACATAGCAGAAGCGATGCTAGACAAGGAGCTCAAGGTAGAGCAGCCTCTAATGCTGTTAGGACAGCGAGCACAAAGTCTAATCGGCCTCTGCGTCCTACATTTGTGACAAGGCAAACTGAAGAAGAAGCAATTCCGGAGTTGGAGGAAGAGACACACATCACTAATGATGTTATGGTGGCCTACGATGAGTACAAAGCTCTTCCACCTGATGTGAGGCAATTAATTAATCTGAATCAGTTTATGAACCAGCGGAAAGATATAGCCAGATTCAGATTGGAGAGGCAAGATAGGGCTCAGAAGACAAACCGGTCAAGGCAATCAACCTAAGGAATACAAGGAAGCATTGAATAAGGTTCCTTTACCGACCTTCGATGGAAGCGGGAAGATAAGTACCAGATCATGGGTGCATAAACTTGACACGTCCCTGTCTTTGAAACCTATGGAGGAAGATAAGGCTATACAATTTGCTACTATGCATTTGGAGGATGTAGCATATGACTGGTGGCACCATGGGTTAGTATCACAGGATCATGCCTTGATATGCTCATATGAGGAGTTTGTCAATAAAATGATTGCATGTTTTGACCAGAAGGATGTTGAGGTCTATTACAGGGATTTGGCTCAGCTGAAGCAGGTTGGACATGTTGAGGCCTACATCAATGAGTTCCAGAAAACAGCAGTCATGGTCCCTGATATGACCGAGAGGCAGGTTACTATGTTGTTTGTCGAGGGTTTGAGTGACAGATTGAGGGGTTTGGTGAGGCTCATAAGCCTAGTACGCTACATGACACCATTGGCCTAGCCCTTGATTTGGAGACTACACCTCCCTTCTAGCCTCAAAGAAAGACCTTCAGTGAATTTCAATCAAAACAAAAGGGTTTCAATCAGCGAAATAACACCGCACCGAAACCTGAACAGGAATCTAGAAATGAACTGCGCAAGAAAAATTTATGCTTCACCTGCAAGGAGCCCTGGGAGCCTAGCCACCGTTGCCTTGGGAAAGGCAAGGTGCATTACATAGAGGTCCATTCCAATATTGATGAGGAGGTTGACACAAGTTCAGATAGTGATCATGACAAGCAACCACACAAAGATGCCAACACAAGAGATATAGCTCATGGTACTATGGTGGCACTATCGGGAGTCCCTAAGTATAATCCTTTTCGAGTGAGAGGAGTTGTTAAGGGACAGCGGGTCACTTGTTTGATTGACAGTGGAGCTACTCACAACTTCATCGATGAGGGATTCGTTGTGAGGAAGGGGTTGCAAGCTAAGGAATTTCCAGGTTTTAAAGTTATGATCACTGAAGGATTTAAAATGAGTTGCACTAAGAAGGTTCCTCAGTTGAGTGTGCAGTTGAATGATTATGTGGTTACTGATGATTTTTATGCGGTTGGGATTGGTGAATCTGATATTGTTTTGGGCATTCAGTGGCTACAGTCACTCGGGAGATATGTATAGGATTTTCAGCGGATGGAGCTAGAGTTCACAGAAGATGGGAAGAAGATTGTATTGAGAGCTTTAGCAAATGGTGCTCCAAGTGTAGCAACAGCAAAGAGGATGGAGGCTCATTTTATGAATGATGAGGTAAATGATTCTATATGTTGCATGACATTTTCACTTCCAATTATGAGTCATTATCCTTTTGGGGATTTGGAGTGCATGATAATTAGAGTAGTGCAGCAGTCTTATGCGAAGACTAAGGTATGTGATGGGGAGTTTATTGATTACATGTTGAAAATTATCGCACTACTATCTAGGAGAGATAAGGGGAAATTATTCGCAGATATATTACAGCATAGTGTTTCAGATATTAGAGTTTGCAAATTTCTGAGATTGATATGGGATCTCGGAAGTTGGTGTTGGGTATTCAGATGCGGATTGCTTGAGAACAAGCAATCACCAGGAAGGGAAGACTGTAATGTCCCAAAAATTATGATAAAGTGATTTAATTAATTTAAGTTGTCCAAAAATTAATATTATTTCAAAAGGATGACTTTAACTAATTATTTTAATTAAAATATAATGGAAATAATAAAATATTAAAAAGGTCACTTTATTAAATAAGTTTCTTCTAGAAGCTGGAGTTAGTTGCACGTTGGCTTCTTCTAGAAGATTCCTTCGAGCCTTTAAAATAAGTTGAGGGCAAAGCATTTGGCATCTATTGTTGAGTAATATTTCTGATGCATTATTGCAAAGCTTGAATCTTTGATTCGGCAAAATCCCTGAGGACGAAAACCTTCAGCAGATTGGAAAAGGGTTGGACCAAAACCTAGCTCTTTTCGGGAGTCGATTCGTGACGAAATTCACATCGAACTTTTTGCTCAGATTTGGGGCTTCAAAGATCATTCGCTAAGGAGAGCTATTTTTGGGAAATTTTGTGTCTTCTTCGAAGACAATTTCCAGATCTATGCGATTAATCAGGTGATATTTTGATATTGCGGATTAATGACTAATTTCCTATTCAAAGGATTACGGTAAATTTCTAGGTTTGCAGATTGAAGAACTGTTATTTTTTAGATTATATATATATATGCTATTGTTGTCTGAAAAAGAATACTGTTAATGGAAGATATATTCATAAATGACAAATATTCAATCCTAAGGAGTCATGAGAATTCTTAGCCGCCATCAGCAAGTAAAGGGCAAATTTTAAAGGATTGGTTGAAAGCCAGAAATTGTGGACAAGACAAATCATGGCTTTGAGAGTCATGAACACAACCTTATATGTAAGGAGTCGGGAGCTTTGCAGACAAAGAGGTGGCAAATGAAGATAAATCGAAGGCTTGACAAAAAAATAAAACTTCAGATAAAGACAAGTCACCGATAAGACAAAAGAGGAAAGAGACGCCAAATAAGAAGACAAGCAGTCTTGGGAAGCTGTCAAAGACAGATCGCATGAAGATTCAAGGTGCTGGTAAAAGACGAAGATTGGCATAAGACAAGACAAGTAATTGCTGAAGTGGAAGAAAAGACAAACATCAAATTCTATTTGCCGCTTCACCCTTGAAGACAATCGGGTCCTCCTTGGATGTCTGCTTGCATATTCTAAAGGGGAGATAATCGATCTGTGGAGAAATCGGGGCTTTCCATGATGGTCATCAAATAAAGACAAATCAATTGGGAGCTTTGTGGGAATTCAGCTAGTCAAATATTATTGTCTCAACAGCGAAAGAATCAATAAGATAAAGTAAACGCTGAGGATAAAGTATCGCTTATTTTGGAAGAAGATATGCGAAGACTTGATCGTGGCCATTCCTAAGAGTTCTGAGCACTCATCAAACTACTATTGACAACCCAGACCTGCGCATACTTCCAGGTTCTTGGTTTCTTGGGCTTCATTGTATTTTTTGTAGTGATTCTGAGTACTGTAATTTCTGATTTTTCACTATTGAAGCAAATCTGGGCATTGTTTATTCGATCTCTGTTACAAATGACGCTCAGTAAATGTCACTGTAGCACCAAATAGGTGATAGGAATAATAACCTGCTCTGAGTTGGTGTCTTTCTGATAATGTATAAACTTGATATAAATTTCTGAGTAGTGCGAATTTCATATCAGACCCTGATATGCTTTACCAATCTGAATCTGAGCATACTTGCAATTTATTATTGAAAGGTTCTTGAACTAAAAACTCTGTCATACTGCTGTTCAAGTCTGAGTAGGGACATTTGTTAGAGAGACATGCTGTAAGCTCATGAAGTATGTGTCAAGTCTGAATATGTTATTGTTATGCCTTGTAATCCAATATTGAGCATTGAAATTCTGAAATCAGTTATCAAAGAGGCATACTTTAAGTTTGATGATATTTACATAGATTATTTAGTTTGATAAAATGTGTCATCTATCAAACTAAACAATTGCAAAATTCCTACACAAACAAGAAGGGTTCATTACATAGAAGGTAGCAATTTCTAAGAAGAGATGTTAAGCTACTACTCTCTGTTCTGCATATTACAAAATGTTAGCAATCTCTGCAAAGAGATGAGAAACAACAAAACTCTCTATCTTCTTACAATTCATTCCATTGTCTCCACAATTCGAATGACATCTCCTTTATAGCTATTTTTAGCAAGAATTGAATAGTCTTAAAAAAAAATATGAAGTGATTCGACCTAGAATGTGAAGAGTCATGCAGTAAGTGTTCTTCCAAGAAATTGAGAGGTTTTGTCATGACCTAAAAATCACAAAAATACATTTTAACTATTTTAAGGTATTTTTAATACCTTGTACTTCGAATGACATCTCCTTTACAGCTATTTTTGGCAAGAATTGAATAGCCTAAAAATAGAATATGAAGTGATTCAACCTAGAATGTGAAGAGTCATGCGGTAAGTGTTCTTCCAAGAAATTGAGAGGTTTTGTCATGACCTGAAAATCACAAAAATACATTTTTACTATTTTAAGGTATTTTTAATACCTTGTACTTCGAATGACATCTCCTTTACAGCTATTTTTAGCAAGAATTGAATATTCTAAAAATAGAATATGAAGTGATTCGACCTAGAATGTGAAGAGTCATGCGGTAAGTGTTCTTCCAAGAAATTGAGAGGTTTTGTCATGCCCTTAAAATCACAAAAATACATTTTTACTATTTTAAGGTATTTTTAATACCTTGTACTTCGAATGACATCTCCTTTACAGCTATTTTTAGCAAGAATTGAATAGTCTAAAAATAGAATATGAAGTGATTCGACCTAGAATGTGAAGAGTCATGCAGTAAGTGTTCTTCCAAGAAATGGAGAGGTTTTGTCATGACCTGAAAATCACAAAAATACATTTTTACTATTTTAAGGTATTTTTAATACCTTGTACTTCGCATCTTTTAGGTCCTTCGGTGTGTAGTTTGGGCCCTAAAGTTTGGTCAGTGCCCTACACGGTAGCCAAAGGCAAACTTGTAGTGTGCCAAAACTAGTTCGTTTGACAAGCTTTCCAACCCATATCACAATTTACAATTTCAATCAACGGTCTAGGAGATATGACCCCAACAAGGTGACATACTACTAATATACTAGTTTTTTCGATGTTCCAACCAAAAGATTGTCTCGAATTGCCATCTGGATCAAGGATCTGTAGACGGTTATTTTGTAATTAGTTGTTATGAAAATATCATCAAAAATAGTTTTGAATATTACATGTTGATACTTGTAGTGCATGCTTAACTAATGTTTTTGTTAGTATGGTTGGTACATTTTTTTGTCAATCTAACAAACACACCCCAGTCAACCAACCAGCATGTAGTATGATGGAAGGCATGGCAAGGAGCTCTCATGTGTTGAAAGGTTATCTTCGTATAGCATAGCCAGTTTGATGCGCACTATTATAATAATAAAGCTACGAGCATCTCAATACTGTGTGTGCCATCCTTTTTATATTCTTTTCTTTCTAGAATTGTTGTTGTATTCTTTATTAATATAACATTCATGGCAATGTGTCGTGTGTTCGAAGAGCTATACGAGATTAAGCATAAATTCATGCTCCAATACTTTACAATCAAGAAGGCACTATGGGAGCAAGGAGGATTAGCATATGACAGGACAGAGTCATGCAAGAGAAAGAGTAGATGAGGTCTAAGCAGTGCCAGAGATTTCATGAGCAACTTCAGTGGCTAACACAACTCACAAAGGCTAATGAGGTACAATTGTCTTTGTATGGTGAGATGGCCCACCCGACAACACAAAGGTTTGTTGGAGAAGGAGCTTGCAGAGATGTGAGCTTGGTTATAGGAGGTAAAGGAAGAATGAGATCAAGTTGTCGTTGTCAATGACAAGCTCTCAAGAAAGATGAAAGAAGCCATGTAGATGGTGAGAACAGAAAACAGCAGGAATTGAAAGCTGACCACCATTTGAAGAAAAGGATGGAGGTACAAGCCCTTCATGCAAAGGTGAAGTGGCTCAAGATTGGTACAGAGAAATCTACAAGCTCCAGATCAGCAAAAGCATCAACAAAACCAGCATAGCCTTCCACTACAGCCCTTGTACCATCCACTTCAGCTCCTCAACAATCAAGGATGCCTTCCTCGTCCCACCTTCCCCCTCATGATTCTTGAATTATTATTCTTGAAATTGTCATTGACGAGGACACTAACTTGTTAAGAGGGGGATAAATGTAGGCAGCTATTTCATAGTCAGCTGTTATAAAAATAAAATTTAACATGGTTTTATCTATTGCATGTGTCAACACTTGTAGTGTATGCTTAACTAAATTTTTGGAAAGTACAATCAGTACATTGACAGTTTTCAGTCTATCTGACACACCCGTCGGTTGACCAATCTATATGTAGCATGATGGAAGGCATGGCAGGAGGCTCTCGGGCTCTCATGTGGTGAGAGGTTGTCCCTATATCATAGCCAATGTGATCTACACTATTTTATAACAATAATGCTGCAATTATCTCAATTCTATGTGTGTAACCTTTATTTATATTATTTTCTTTCTGTAATTACTGTTGTATTTTTTATTGATATAACAAGGTCCTTCCCTCACTTGATTAACTGTACTTAAAATATAATGCTTAAAAGAAGAATACAAGCAAGCAAGGAGTTATGTATGGGAAGATCAATGTACATAGCAATTCCATATAAATAAGACATGCAATGCATATTTGACCTCTATAGTATGAGTCTTAGAATACTAAAGACAGGAAACTTTGAAAGATTAGCAACCATTTGCTATAAAGAGTCATTTATTCGGTACCAAAGCTACATTTCAAGCTCCTGCTTTTCTATATTCTTACCACCAAAGTATATAATGGTTTTACCAAAGATTAGAAGTTTCAACTCCAAAAAACTAAGTTACAAGTTCGTGGGTTTTTGCAGTAGAACCAGGGTTTGGTTCGCACTGGATCCTAGTCCTAGTCCGATGCACGTCAAAATTCCCCCAGGGTTCATCCTGGGGCACCCGAGTTAGTTCTACCAAAAGAACCCAAGTGCCCCAAGACAAACCCTAGGCAAACCCGAGTAGAATCCACAGTCAAAAACGGGATTTTTTTAATTTTATATCATTTTTTCCCCCAAAAAAATGACTTAAAATAATTAAAAAACACATTTTTAAACCCTAAAGTCAAGTGAAAGACAAAAGCATAAGCTAAAAGAACACAAATGATAAAAACAAAACACCAAAGCAAAACCACTAGACTCTCATTTTTTATATTTATGTTTAATAATATTATAATTATCATGGCATTTGACATTCGGTTAGTATTTTGTGGTTATTTTCATATTTTATTTGCAACATCAATATGCATATTGTGTGGTTAATGACAATGTCACTAATTTCCTGTTTATTAGGCTAGAATTTCTATATTTTTTAATTTTTTAAATATTTTTTGTCCAGATGAACCCAAGATGAAACCAAGGAAAAACAATTTCCATATCGGTGAACCAAGTTCTTCGAAACCAAACCCGAACCCAAAAAGAATAGGTAACTTAGCCATAAAATATCAAACATATGATGTTTGAAGCAATAAAGGTTGAAGGATGGTCAGACCGTTTATAATACTACCTAGCCAACTAAAAATTGTCTCCCTAGTAATGCAAGTATGTGGAAAAATAGTTGAGGCATATTTTAAGCTTGAATTCTTGTTAATTTTGATCTAGTGGCAGGTTTTTAATTTCAGGTTTTACAATTTTTTACTCTTCATTATTGCTTTTGTAATACATGGTCTTTTATGTACTTCTTGATTAGGGTTTATCCGTTTGGGTTTACCCCTCTTATTAGGTTCTTTTGCTTCCTCATTTTTAGATGTAGATTTAGCTTTAGCTTTTCCCCTTCATTTGTTAGACTCCCTTTATCACTCCCAATTAGCTATTCTAATCAATCCTATTGACTGACTTTGGTCGTTCAAGGTCACTTTTTCCTTCCTTTTTGTCTTCTTGGCAAGAGAATGGTATTGTTTACTACTTGAAAAATCTGAAATTAATAATCCCAATAGCAAATTTATCCCTTCTTTCCAAGCCCCGTGCTTTGAAAATTTTATATGAGAAATTTGCATGAGAAATATGTCGTCACAGATCAGAAGTAATTTAGCATTGAATCAGATACGAGGCGTGAGCTTAATTTTCACAAATCGGTATCAAGTTTACATCCCTGGACCATGAACAAAATGTTATTTAAAATTTGGCTTGGGCTACAAGATATGCATTCTTCAAATATTTACATGAGTAACCCTATCCTTCAAATAATTAGGCCATTACTTGATGTCCAACCATCTACCTCTATCCACTTGTTATTTGGAGTATTAAAAAGAAGAAGCCTCTACACTTGCAACATACATGTTAATGAGATTATTAACTATTACAAAGCCATCTTAACTGCTAAGGTGGCATGTGTTGTTAAAAGACTCAAGGTGCCAATCTGGCAACCAAAATTGCTCGCCCTCAAGCAATACCTGAACCGTTCTACAAATGCCAGGTTCCCAAATCAACCTTGAAAATTTGCTAACTTTCTTCAAATGTCCAAAATTGCAATTGCTAGTGATTGAAATCATCAAAACCAGCAATATAGAGATGATATAACAGCTACAAAAATGACAAACCCGTTTTGCATTCAGCAGTATGCTCACTGTGGAAGTGGTGGGCAGCCATGCAAGGGCTGAAACATCCCCATTAGTAGTCCCAAACTGAAAAGAACTCCTTCCCACGTCTGGACATCCTTGTAAATCCACTTGCATGGGTGTAAATGGAGTAATGTGGTGGCTGGTAATGATGAGGACAGCAGCATTAAAGCTGAAAATCAGACTCGTAGCTCCATGAGTGTGTTCCTTCTGACATTTGATGGAAGGATACTATCATCATATGCTTCCCTCATATCTCATTGATGACCCTTTGCACAAATACCCACATTTGGAGTTACTCCACCATGCTTATGTTGTGCTACTCTGATATTTATATAAACTCTCATTTCAATGCCTTAGAGACATTTGCATCAACTCTACTATATTGAAGATTCAGAAATTTGGCATTAACCAAAAAATCCTCTTTAAATCCTTTTAAAACAACTGATTGTTCTGACATACCTTTTTGCAGTTCCCATGCATGGACCAAACTTGTTGATACCAAATGCTTTGTTGTTGCAACTACTGATCTATGTCTTGCAACTGAGATATTTGACCCCTTTGTAACTTGTTAACTATTATGAACTCTGAATTTTTGTCAAATAGTTCATTGCTCTTTGCTTGGGAGCATAATGGGGTTTTATTGATCTAAAAAGGTGTTTCATGGATACCCCTAGAAATTACAGGAACACATATTTCAATTTTGCATTCAAAAAGTGATATTTGTTCCTCCTTGACTTCATTTAGACAAACTTTTTGCTGAGAATCAATTTTAGAAGTCAATGAAATATCTTTTAATGATAAAAGATCCTCACCTTCAACTTGCATGGTGGACTCCTATGTCTTTCTCAACTTTCTTATGTATTCATATAGATCTTTTTTATTTGGATATCTCACTTTTAGTAAATCCAAGTACTCATCAAAGGAAACTTGGGATTTAAGACTATTAGGAAAGGATTAGGGTGGCCTCAAGTTTGTATCTTTCCTTGTCCTTTTGTATTTTAATCAACACCTCTTGAATAGGATCTATATTTTCTTCCCTTTGTAAGAACTTTGCTTGAAGAAACATGGGTCAATTAATTGTTGGACTCCTTTGGGTAGCCTTGATCTAATTTATATTTTGCAAGGCTTGCATCATCTCTGCTTGGATTCTTCCTCTGTCCTTTGGATGGTCCTTATCAAATCTCTCTGACTTTGATTGATGGCTTCATGCAAGAAATTCATTTCCTCTGTAGGTTGTCTAAAATATCCCATGATGTCCTCGTTTGATTCACAAGTTGACAAGATCTAAACTTTGATACCACTTGAATCAACTTGAAACGCATAAAAATCCTTGAAACCCTAGGTGAAACAGCGCAGAATAGTACGACAACCCTGAAATGCTACGATTCTACCCAGTCTAACAGAGTATGTCGCACGGATCTACACTTTTTTTGCAACGGCAACAACACCCAAAAAGCTACAATCTAATTTTTGCAGGCATGGACGACAAAACTAGGGCAAAGGGGGATGACGCCCTACTAGGGTAGACCCTATGAAATTGATTCTGGAATTTTTTCTTAACCCGACAACTTCACAACCTCTGAAAATAAATGGTGACTCCTTGCAAACCCTATTTTTTGACATCCTGTAAATAACTTGTTGAGTTGCTGAATTGTAATCCCTGTACGAAATTACCCCCATCAATTGGAGGGGTTTCATCCTCTGCTTTGGCTACAATGAAGGTTTCCATCCTCAAGCAAAAGCAAAAGAATTCTAGAATTCTGTCGGGAATTGGTAAAAGTGAATAATCAATCATTATCAATAATGATTGCCTCTTTGTCTTTTTACAAAACTCACTTTCCCAAATTCACCCTAAACCTAAAGTAATTAGAATTACTTTTTAATTAATTTTTTTTTTCCCCTCATAATAATAATTACTTTTTGGCCATGTAATTAATTAATGTTTTTTGGCCCCACTTAATAATAATGAATAAGTGTCATTTTCATGTTATCAAATAAACTGGCATTGAGGACAACTTAAAACTTTATTCTTAAATTATTTCCCTTTTTCCACCCCTTTTGCCTACGAAAAATAATGGATAGGCTAACGGTCCCCTGATTTTATTTAATTCGAAAAAAGGGGCATTACAATCTGGAATCAGCTTGAAATGCAAAAGATCCTTGAAACCTTAAGGTGAAACGGCTCAGAACAGTACAACAGCCCTAAAATGCTACGATTCTACCCAATTTGATAGAGTATGATCGTGGTACAAACACATATGGATTTGCATATCTTTTATTCAGCAACAACAACAACCCCCAAAAAGCTGTGATTTGTTTTTTGTAGGCAAGGACAACAAAACTAGGGCAAAAGGGGATGATGCCCAGCTAGGGCAGACCCTATGAAATTGATTCTGGAATTTTTCCTCGGCCCAGCAGCTTCACAACCTCTGAAAATAAATGGTGGCTCCCTACAAACCCTGATTTTCTCACTTCCTGTAAATAACTTGTGGAGTTGCTCAATTGTAATCCATGTACAAAATTACCCCTATGGGTTGGAGGGGTTTCGTCCTCTAATCCGGCTGCAATGAAGGTTTTCATCCTCAAGCAGAAGAGAAAAAAATATGCAATTCTGTAGGGAATCAGTCAAAGTGAATAATCAATAATAATTGCCTCTGTCTTTTTATAAAACTCACTTTCCCAATTTCACCTTAACCCTAAAGTAATTAGATATACTTTTTAATTAAATATTTATTTTTCCCCTCATAATAATAATTACTTTTTGGCTATGTAATCAATTAATTTTTTTGGCTCCACTTAATAATAATGAATGTCATTTTCATGTTATTGAATAAAGTGACGTTGAGGACAACTTAAAACATTATTATTAAATTATTTCCCTTTTGCCTACGAAAAATAATGTATAGGCTAAGATGGAATGTATTGTTAAAAGACTCAAATCGCCAATCTAGGAAACATGTCATGTGGTTACTTTAAGAATCATACTATCTCGATCATATGATTACCCTGGGCAGAGGGTGCAGGTGCATTGTTAATGCCATCTCACCCATATGTTTAACCCTTAACTCGGGTGCATTGGTGAGTTTCAATCAACATTGCATTACAAGAAGTCCCCTTCCTCATTCTCACCACCCCTGCCATGTGTTTTCCCCGACCTTCCCACCCACCAGCACCACCCCTGGGCTGTACGATGTGCATCTCGGCATAAATAAGGGCATACTTTTTAATAGTTTGACTCATTAACACAGTTTAATCCAGAAAAATCTGTACCAAACATAATGTACTGCAGAAAAAAAAAAATCTTTAATTATTTTAAATCGGCTATTAGGGGAGGGCAATTACTTTGCATAATCCTATCCAATTAAAACCATCAACTCATTCTAACTGTAGCCTGAAAAAACCCCGTTGATTAAGATAGTATTTCTAATGATCATACAATGTTGAGAGAAGAAGAAGAAGAAGAAGAAGAATTTTAATACCATCCACTAGACTAAAATATACCATGCCGGATGGAACCACAAATCAACAACAGCATTGTGAGACGTGTTTCCAAGAATGAGTAGGTATACGGAATTATAAAAAAACAGTAGGCCTAAGTACGAGCCAGTGCACCTCCTTTTAAACTAATTTTGATCAAAAATTACAATGTCTACACAAAATTCCCTCTTCAAAGAAACCACATGCCACAACTATTCCCTCAAAAGATGTCAATGTACTACCTGAAAGCTGATTTTGTTCAAAAATCAGCCCCTCTACACTAAATTTAGCTTTTCAAATAAGGCATGCCGCAATTCATCCCTCAAAGATGTCAATGTCTGACCTAGAAACTAATTTATATCAAAAATTACCATCTACACTAGATTTAGCTTTTCAAAGAAAGCATGCCACAACTCATCCATTGAAGATATCAATGTCCATCCTAAAAGCTAGTTTTGTTCAAAAATTACCCCCTCTACACTAAATTTAGCTTTTCAAAGGCGGCATGCCACAACTCTTCCCTCAGAGATGCAAATGTGCTAGCTAGAAGCGACCAATATAAACGAACTTTCCGAAAATTCAATCTACCAAATTGCACCAAAAAAAATAAGCACAACAGCCTAGAAACAATAACCTAGAAAATTTGGGCGCAACAGGGATAAAATAAAGGAAAATTCAACCTCTAGACATGCTAACAAGCCAGCATTGGTTAATTAAAACCCTAATTGACACAGTTTTTCAAATAAAGGAAAAAAAATCCGAAATATGAAGGGCTCTTTGTTCCAAACGCATAAGCTAAATATGTATTAAAAGAGTGAATTTGAAGGATTCGAGAATTGAAGGGATTGATTTATTTACCAGGCGGTGCCATGAGGCCGAGTTAAATACCGCAGAAGACTGCTTCCGAGACAACATCACTCCGATCGATCGATCAATCTAAAGAATTTTTTCTTTTTTCTTTCACAAAACAGAACATTCAGCATTTGAGTTTGTGAGCGTGGACAATTCGGAAAACAGAATGCTTGGTTAACAAGATAAAGGTATATATAGTATAAGTATTGGTGTTATCATCGGCAATTTTGCTCGTGGTTTTTTAACTATTATAAAACGGTCGTGGTCAATGCACACGGTTATTGACAGTCCAATGGGTAGGCAATGACATAAAAGAGGGAGTTGCCTCCTTAGAAGATTCTGATAAAGTATATGGATATGGATAAATGTGGAATAAATACTATTAAATATTTTAGTAAGTGTTAATTATTATGAGATATAAAACATAGTTTTTTTTGGTATGGTGTATCGATTAATTAAAGTAGATATATTTATAGATTGGTGATTTAGGTTTAACTCTCACTAGCAAGTAGATTATTTATAATGGAGGATAGAGGATTGGTAATTTGGTATATTGGAGGTACAGGCACTGAAACCTTTGTTTGTATTTCATATTGAGTGTGAGTATGTCGATTCTATAATTAAATGAATCAAAAATATTAGACAAAATATGGGCTCATTTCTAGAACATGTATACTAAATGTTTGGGAAGTTACATTATTTAATTTGAACATCTACCATATTTTTCATTGTTAATATATCGTTGAATTGTAGCTCTCAAATCATATCTCTAACTAAATGTTGAACCATCTCTCATTATTTTCTTATAATCAATCTACCAATCTAAAACTAAATGTTTAACCATGTCTAACTAAAAAATAATAATAACTATTTATCTATCATGAGTGATTCATGATTCAATTATTAAAGGGGGTGTTGTTTCTAATGCCATCCTAGATCAAATCCCTATCCGAATTGGGCATTGAAGAGTTTAAATGGGACCCCTAACTCAAATGTCAAAAGGATTATCAAGTTTACTATAATAAATTGTTTTTTTTTAAGTATGTTTATAGTAAAAAGTGTATTTAAGTCATATCAAGATGACCTTCACAAGAAGTCTCAATCATAATAATATTTTCAAGGGTAGAAATGTAATTCACTATTTGGGCTTTTCACCCTATAGACTCTTCCCCAATCGCAAATATTTTGAAACATGTAATGTTATAAGTCACATGTGTCAATGTGAGATTAACTCAATTACAAGGTAATTGTGTATTTTTCTCAAGTAATTAAAGGCTTCCACAAGCAATTTAATTACATCAGTAATTTTGTAGGATTTACTCATTGTGTAGTCATCTCAAGATGACTTCCATGAGTAGTCATTACCTATATTGAGAATAAATAGATTACACCTAGATGTAACAAAAATAACCTAATTAATTTTAATTATGTGTAACACACATATACAGGATAGTAATGATGACTAATTGATATTTTCTAAATCCAAAAGTAGGGAATTCACTATAGATAATATTTATGAATTATATAGTACTTCGGTCTTGTACACTTGGTAAACGTAGACCTTGGTTGTTCCTCTCAGTTCTAGACATTTCTCACTTCCGCCAGTTTTATATTTGCTCTCTCTTGTACCCTTTGGCCTATCTCTTAGTCTAACCATTTTTATGTTGATAACCCAAGTCTTCTATCTTGCCAAGAATGCTTGAAACCTACTTACCTTATGCCTCTACAAGTTCTGAGCTTGTAACAATTTTTTAATTCCCTAAACACTTACATCCTAGTCATACCCCTACATCGATGCAAGTGTCATATCCCAGCGCAAGTGTCTAGTGCCCTAAAGTCATTAAATTTATAAATGAAATATATCCTAAAGGTCTACCTAAGTACTTTAATGCAATATGTTCTCTAATAGGATTGGTATAAATATAAGATCAACCCTCATTCATTCACCACCTAGTATTTAGATGAAAGAGCATTTAGTTGAGCAAATTCTTTCCTATTTTTTCCTATTCTCATATCAGTCAAAGGAACAACACACCTATAGGTATGAAATAATGAAGGAGCAACCCAAGAGCTCAATTTACCAAGTTATAATCTAGGTCATTGGTGTACTTGCTTTCCATATATTGCACCCTTGTGCACACACAAGCCAACAGATTAGGGAAGAACTATATTAGTCTAAGGCCCTCTTCAAAGTAGTGGCTATGTAGGCAACACCCATTGGCAAAGGGGTCTTTGGAGTTAGCTTGATATTGTGAGCCCATTAACCCATTTTTTGCCAAGGTTACTATGAACATAAAGAACTAGGGTTTGACCATTTGATAAGGAGCAATAGTCTATGACCCATATCTGAATGCACCAGAGTGAAGGTGATGATGAAACCATAAGCATCCAAGTGATTGCATCTAATTTTAGTAGTTATTTTGTATGGTACACCTATGTCTGTTCTAGATAGTAGTGTCGATATAATTATCTCAAGCTGATACAAGTATTCATGGCTAAAGAGGCACTTAATATAGAATTTGGTGATTGTTCTAAAATATTATTTTGGTCTATTTCCTACCTATTCAAGATCTAGATTTGCATTAGCATCAAAAGTAGCTAAGTATCTTATTTTTTTATCATTGCAATATATAGTATAGTTATACTTTTCATTTTTAGCATGTCTTAGCATAATAAATTCAGTATATGTTCTATTTGAGTTTTGTAATTAATTAGCCTGCTATAGATTTGTTTATCACCTTTATGATTATTCATCACTATATTTTTAACTCTATCTACCCCATAATATGATCCATATATATTTTATGATTAAACATTTGGTGAACCCGATCTTTGAGCTCAAAACTCTAGGTAATTTAAGGTTTTATGTTTTTTGTTTTCTTGATTATTGTAATTTGTTGTAAATTCTAAATTTTTCATTTCTAAAGGCAATGGAAAATGTTAATCCAAAAACTTGATTTCAAATGGAAGATAAAGAAACATTGATCACTCATCTCAATAATAACAAGGTCTTAATGGATAGATGTTTGTATGTTACAAGAGATAAAATAAGTAAACATGATAAAATTAAGGCTTCTTCACCTAGTGATGGTGAGTCCTCATAAGGTACTACAATTGATTCTATACCAATCAATGTACCTACATCTAGTGGAGTCATAGATTATGTCTTCCAACCTTTATTTCTTAAAACTACTATTGTTACATCTACCATGAGGCTAATTGTAGTCATGTAAAATGTGAAATTATACAACTTCAGTATGGCTAAGACACCTAATCCATATGTCCTTATATTGGCTCACACAAACCCTTCCAAGCTACTTCTTTCACTAATTCCCAGTCATCCAAAACTTTTTAGACTTAATTTTTTTAGACCCAGGCAGCCCTTCTGAGCCCAGATCCATCCTCCCAGGGCTTTTTCCCTCTGGACAATAGTGTCCAAATATGACACAAGCATTGGAACCTAGGGTGTCTTGTTTTCAATGTTATTATCCAAGTTCACCAAATGTTTTATTATTTTTAGAATATTACAGTTTTATTCCTAAATAATAAAGGGGATAAGCAATGTAAACCAGTAAATAAATATGGAAAAATTAACTGACTGATTTACATAAATAGATTATATTTTTATCTTTTATAAATATAGTAGGAAGTGAGAGAGATTAGAACTTAGCTTATTCTGGTTGATCTAAACTAAGACAAGGTCTTATATTGGAGGAGCAGGACTGAGAAATAGTCAAAAACAAGTCTCTGAACTTCATTTCTTGATTGAACAGGAGCTTTGAAAATAGGTTACCCTGCTATCTGACATTGTAGTTCTATTCTGACGCTATTGTCCTGAGGCTGAAAGCTTTATGGGTTCTGTTTGAAATGTCTGTGTTACCCTATCACTAAAATTTTAAGGTTTGGGACCTTACAAAGCTTATTGTGTGCTTGTTTTAATCTTCAAAACTCTTAGGAGTTCCTGGTGCTTGAACTCGAATGCAAACTTGAGAAAGTGAGAGAAGGGGTTAGTGTGTAAAGGATATGTTGGACACAGTTCACACCCCATGTGTAGGCACATTGTCTACATACCAATACTCTGAAGAGGGATAAAGTTAATGTAGTTCTCCCATTGAAGTGCTTGGTGAAATTTGTGTATGTTCAATGCAACTAGAATGAAAAATTGGATGTGCTTCAGCTGCATAAGGACTAGTGCAATGACTTGAGTAGGCTTGAAACAATGTTGGAAGGCTGTGTACAAAGAATAGGGAAGAGTGCTTGACTGTACTTTCTTGTATTCTTGCATCTATCTTGAAAAATGAGTGCCAACCCTTCTAAATAGACTTAGAATGGTTTTTTATAGGGAAACAAATGATCGTGGGTTAAATGAATTCACATTAGGCCGATAAGGGAAAAGATAAGGAATCAAAAGAATCTAACTGTTAGGACAAAAAGTGAACTTGGACAACAGCACCAAAAATAGAACACCCTGGGTTCCAGTGCTCCTATCTTATTTGGGTGTTATTTTTTAGAGGGAAAAAGACCTAGGAGGATGGATCTAGGCTCAGAAGGGCTACCTAGGTCTGAAAAAAGCTAAGTTTGAAAAGCTTTGAATGACTAAGAATCAGTGAAAGAAGTAGCCTAGAAGGGTTGTGTGAGCCAACAAGAGGACCTATGGATTAGGTGTCTTAGCCATATTAAAGTTTTACAATTTCACATTTTACATGACTACATTTGTTCCCCCTTTATTATATTAATACAACAAAGTGAAATATTAGGATAAGGAAAAATAAGAAGCATACCTGAACTTATCTATAAGGGTTAAGCTCATGAAGCTGTATGATATTGGATGTGCATAAAGAGAGCATACTATAAATTATGAATCTGTTATGATGTTGGAATGTGCTTGATGATGCTGAGTGTGTGTTGAATCAAGAGTAATATCACGAATGGAGTTGAGTGCTCAATTCCCTAGAAAGTGGCTCAAGAATGCAAAGATTGGCCCTTTGGCTCCACCATCACCAAATATGTGAAGTTAATGATTCATGCATGTGATAATCAATGTCTAGATATTGTGTCCAATCTCTTTGAATAAGTGGCTCAAGAATACAAAGGTTAGCTAGACCTTCAGCTCCATCATTGCCCCGTGAAGTGAAGCTATGAACTGATATCGGTATAGAATAGATGTCATATGAGATGGCTCATGGAGCTCATGAATTTCTTGAAAATCTAATAATGTGGCATGGATAGCCTTAATAGATGCTAAAAACAAGGCCATTGTTGACCATTTTGAAAGATGGAAGATAGGCTTGTATGAAAATGTCTCCAAAATTGATGCAAAATGCTTATGTGAAAGCCAACTCGAGAACTCGGGTACTCATAAAGCTAAACTTGTATGAAAGTTTAACTTAAATGTGATTCCAACCACCTATAGATGGAGTAAAGCATGCAACTACTGAGAATGACTAGAATAAACTGAACTTGAAATGAAAAGAAGATCAATGTGTTGCATACATTGCTCCCAATCATTGATGTCTAGAACATGGAATTTGATTTGGAAGTTATGCCAACTGCCTAATCTAAACAAAAAGTGAGAACCATCATGTTGTGCATGATAACCCACTGTATCTGAAAAAATTATATTGAAACTATTGAATCTGACTGATCTAGAATTGCAAAAACTATCCCTTAACCAAACATTTTACCTATTTTTGGAAACCCTGAGTGTTTTCATGCCTAGACAGGAGTGCCAAAATATGGAAACCCCTGTGTTTGGTGTTATTGTCTATTTTTGATGTTATTATCTTATGTGAAAACTGACTACTGATCTAAAATTGTTACTTTTTTCTGCTCTAGTTTGACTGATTTGACCTCTAGATTTGGTACTAAGTGTTCTAAATGTTGTTGTTTTGACTATTAGGAGGTTTAATCTCTGTGACAAACCCCTATTTGATGCCCCCTCTTCTAAGGGTAGGAATGATGAACTTGCAATGGCTACCCTCAAAAGAAAAGAGTCATGCAAGTGTATTAAACTATATAGATACATGATATAACATTAATATTTGACAAGATATCTCTAGATATAGCAATGTTTGTATTGAGAGATTGTTAGATTAGCAGGGGTATGCCTAGATAGATATAACAATGTAAAAACATGCACATTATACTAAACTAGACTGGTAATGTTAGATATTAGTTGTTAGTTTGTTAGTAAGCATGGAGGGATGGAGCATGATGTCCATCATGGCATCCAAGAAGCAAAATAAATACATGATTAGAATCATGGTACACATAGTGAGGAGAAAATAAGAAATAAGAAGCATACAAGGGTGGCCAAGGGGCCATGCAAACAAGGGACATGGACACATGTCACTTAAACTAGAAGACAAGCATGGAAGGCATGTTCAAATGCCACATTCACATATGAATAGAAGAAGCAAAGTTGGCACAAGGGCCACAAGCACATGAAAGAGTACAAACAAAGGACATTCGCAGATGTCCTAAGGCACACACATGAATATAAGCAAATGACATTGGCAGATGTCCTAAGGCACAAATATAAGACAAGCAAGAATTGGAAAGTGCAATCACACGAGCTATGCTAAGCAAGGAATGAAAGCAAAAGTAAGAACTGGAATATACAAACATGTATAAATAATCAAAGCAAATGTAAAAGTATGCAAAACATGTGTAATACAAGACTAGGTATATGCTAAGAAATACACAAGTGCTAAGTACTAGTGAAATGTCGATGCAGTAATATGTGTAATCTAGTAAGGAATGTGCATCAGTATGATAACTCAGACTACGTAGTGTAGGAATGACATAACTTGGCTGGTGTAGTCATGTAGAAGATACCCCTAGTGGGTATGTATATCAATGTGTATCTTGAATGTACAAGTAGAAATTCCCCCTCGATGGGTAGAGTGAAGCAATCAAAGAGCTAGATGTCACTATGCACATGTAAAAGAGATCAAGTGAAGCATGGTAGTGTAGGTAAATCGACATACAATAGCATGAAACAACAAATCTAAGTTCTAACATGATAATAACAATGTAAACATGGATGATGCATACAATTTTTTTTTTTAAATGATGTTTTTGTAATTTTTTGAATGTTTTTGTATTTTGAGGTGTTATATTATTTTTGTATTTTTTAAAATATTTGAACTATGTATAATCAAGCAGGAAATAATATGTACAATCAATGTTGGAATTAAATTATACTAAGTAATGAGACTCCCTGTCATGGTGTCCTGTATCAAATAATGAGATCATGCATGATAGTGAGGCACGATGGAGTGTCTGAGATCATGCAACTAAAATCTGTGTACATTGTAACTGCTCTAAAATCTCTGAAGTGGAAACTGAATGTGGGGTCTCCCTCTGACTCTGAGAAGTGGATGCAAGTGTAGGGCTCTTAGGGACCTAAATTAATGTAGGAGAAGAAGCTTTGTGAATAGGTGCTCTTTGTGTAGATGTATGAGACCGCAATGTAACTACTCCAGGTGTGAACATTGTAGCTAGAAGCTGTCTAGAATCTTGAAACTATGGGGGTGTATGAACCCTCTATATTGATGATGGACATTGTAACTATGGTTGGATCAGAAGTGGAAGCTGTACTGAAACTAGAGGAGAAGCTAAAATCAGTGCGAGAACTGGAGCTAGTGACTGGAAGCTGGTACATGGCTCTGAAGTGGGGAGTGGTGACTCATAAGGAACTCTACCAAATTTAATAACCTAATTAGCATGAATGAATTTCATGCATCTATGAACTATATAAGGTATTTCCCTGAGTTTTTGAATCCATGGTCAACCATGTAATATGTCAAAAACTCCTGAATTAGGAACTAACGTGAATGGTGTGGCCACATATGTAGGACCAACCTATAATGGAAGTACTATCTCGCCTAATGAACTCTGTATATGCCCATTGAAAGCACTAATAACTATGTTTGTCAAAGTGATATCATGCTCTGAATAACCCAAATGCTGATGTAATGTGAAGGTACACATGTTAAGACTGGAACCATTATCAATGAGTACACTATGAATAAGTTGATTATGAATATGTGCTCTAATAAAAAATGCATTATAGCCTATATTATCCTCCGTAATCTCTTGATTTAAAAAAGATATCAAAGGCCTGGCTAGAACTCTGGACTCATACACACCTATCATACCACTCAAAGGACGTGACTCAATTGAAGGTGCCTAGTATGTATGGTGATCACCTGATGTGTCCCCTTACTCTTGTTTATAATGCTATAGAAATAGATCTGAATTTTTTTCAAAGATTTACCCTATGTTGATTTTGCCTTTTCAAGATCAATTGAAGTGCCCAGATCAAGTAGATTATCATCAATCAAATCTTGTATCTTATTTCACAAACTGATGCATTTATTTATTGTATGGCCTGGTGCCCTATGAAAATCACAAAATGCATGTTGATCATATTCCCATGGAAGAGGCTTTGCTAGATTTGCTTCACGAATAAGATGGAGAGTGATGAGGTTGCATTCCAATAACTGCTATAAAAACCTGGCTTGAGGTACTAGTAGATTGGTAAATGCATGACAAGGAGGTGTCAATAGAACCACACACCGAGGGCGCTTGGAAGCCACATTAAATGTTGGTTGATTCTGATTCTTATTATCATTGATTTTGACCTTGTATGGGACTTTGTTGTTACTCTTATTAGTTATGTCTGGGATACTTAAATACATGAGTTTGGCCATTGAAATTAGCTTGAATTCTCTTTCTTTGAGTGTATGACATAATTCAATGAAGGAAGAGAAACATTTGAATAAAATAGATTCATGCAGTGCTAGTAGAGGGCTCCGTTTGAAGATCTCATGTAGCTCTTGATCAGCCATGGGGCTAGTTAACTTAGTCTGAATAGTCTTGTATCTAAGAGCATAATCCATGAGAGGCTTATTTGACCTTTGTTTTTGTTGTGCAATCTATGCATATAAAACCTTATCACCAATGTTGATACTAAAATGTGCTAAGAACATGTCTTCTAAAGGATTGAATGCTGTGATCAACTGATTCAGTAGACTATAAAACCATTCTAAGGCATCATCCTTTAGGATCAATGGAAAATTTTTGGTAAGTATCTAGTCATTGGGTACATAATCCAAACATGCTACGTGAAAAGCTCTCAAATGTGTCTCTGGATCGCCCTTGCCATCATAAAGAGTAAGCTTGGGTTGAACAAATTCTTGTGGCAAGGGTGTAGAAGCAATGTGACGTGCCAATGGTGTATGGAGTAAAGCAAAATAATATGATGCCTATGCAGGTTTAGAAATACTTTTCTCAAGATGTTTCGCCTTGGATTTAATAAATCTTATCTCTTACACAAGGGCTACCACATCAAGAGATAGGGATGTACTAGCTACAACTGGTGGCATAGAAGAAGGTTGGGATGATATAGGGGGTGGTTGAGACATAGTTGCCCTCATAGTGTCATTTGTAACTAGATGTTTTGTGGTTTTAAAAGATTTCCCATTGATTAATTTTTATTGTTCTTCTTATAAAATTCTAAGTATGGCATCTTGCATATCCAGATGTTTGGTTAAGAGTTCATGAAGTTCTCTTTTAGCAGTTTCATCAAAATTGGTATATTGAGCCATTGGTAAAGTAGGAAAACAATTTGAAAAGTTTTTAAATGTTTTGAAATATGTTTTAATAGGCAATGTGCTAGAAAAGGGAAGTACTAAATATAAGAAACGTAAAGTCCAAAAAATAGTGAATTGGAATTTATGCAAAAAGGATAATGAGCTGCCAAACATATAAGGTGATACCTCAAAAGCAAATAGGTGCTAGTATATACCACTAAATATTTTTTTATAAATATTATTTGTAAAATACTATGAACTTTTGAATTTGAAATTGATTTTTTGAGTTATATTTTCAACTAAAAATGCATAAAATGATTGCAAAAAACTTGGAAAAATAACTGGGAACTAGTTGATGCAACTAGGGTTAGAAAAGAATTTTTTTCAAAATTAGTATAATAATTTGAAATTCTTGTTATGAATTTTTAGAATTTAGCTTGAAAAAATTAGGAAAAATATAAAAATATTTCTAAAATTAGCAATATATTTTTTCCAGTGGTTTGAAAGTGTTTGTATGCAAATAGGACCTAGTATGTGCAAACTAGAGTTTGGGTGAATTTATTGAAAATATTTCAATTAATTTATAGTTTTATAATTTTTAAATTCAGGAAAACATTGGAAAAGATAAAAAATAATTAGCCCTAGGGTTTCTAAGGTTTTTGTGCAAAAATATTACTTAGCATAGCTTGTGTGATTGCACTTTTCAGTTCGTACTTTTCTTCTATTTGTGCCTTAAGACATTTGCCAATGTCCTTTGCTTCTATTCATGTGTGTGCCTACTCTTTCATGTGCTTGTGGCCCTTATGCCAACTTTGCTTCTTTTACTTGTATGTGTATGTGGCATTTGAACATGCCTTTCATGTTTGTCTTCCAATTTGAGTGACATGTGTCCATGTCCCTTGTTTGTGTGGCCCCTTGGCCACCCTTGTATGTTTCATGCTTCTTGATTTGTATGCTTGTTTTCTTGTTTACTCCTTGCTGTGTGGAATGATGTTATTCCAACCATGCATTTATCTCGCTTCTTAGACATCATGCTCCATCCCTCCATGCTTACTAACAAACTAACAACTAACAACTAATATCTAACATTACTAGTTCAATTTAGTATCATGTGCATGCTTTCACATTGTTATATCTATCTAGGGATACCCTTATTGATCTAACAATCTATTAATACAAACATTGTTATATTCATAAATATCTTGTCAAATATCGATGCTATATCATGTATCTATACAGTTTAACACACTTACAAGACTCTTTTTTTCTAAGGGTGGTCATTGTAGGTTCATCATTCCTACTCTTAGAAAAGGGGGCATCAAACATGGGTTTGTCACAGAGATAAAACCTTTTAATAGTCGAAACAACAACATTTAGAACACTCAATACTAAATCCAGAGGTTAAATTGGTCAAACCAAAGTTGAAAAATAGTGATAGTTTTAGATCAGTAGTCAATTTTCACACCAAACAACAACACCAAAAATAAATAATAGCACCAAACATAAGGGTGCCCATATTTTGGCGCTCCTATCTAGGTAGGAAAACACTTGGGGTTTCTAGACACAGGCAAAAAATTTAGTTCAAGGATTGTTTTTACACTTCCAAATCAGTCAAATTCAATAATTTAGTATTATTTTTTTAGATACAATGGGTTATCATGCACGACATGATGGTTATCACTTTCAATTTAGATTAGGCAGTTGGCATAACCTCTAGATTAGAATCTATATTTCAGACATCAATGATTGGGGGTAATGTGCATGGCACAATGATCTTCTTTTCTTTTTAAGTTTAATTTATTCTGGGCATTCACAACAGTTGCATGCCTTGCTCCATCTGCAAGTGGTTAGCATCACATTTGAGTTAAAATTTCATACAAGTTTAGCTTTTTGAGTACCTAAGTTCCTGAGTTGGATTTCACATAAGCATTTTGCATCAATTTTGGAGAGGCTTTCATATAATCCTATCCTCCATCTTTTGAAATGGCCAAGAATGACCTAGTTTCCAACATTTATTCAAGTTATCCATGCCACATTATTAGATTTATAGAACATCCATAGGCTCCATGAGCCATCTCATATGACATCTATTCTATATTGATATCACTTCATAGCTTCACTTTATGAGGCAATGATGGATTCATATGTCTAGCTAACCTTTGTATTCTTGAGCTAGCTATTCATAGGGATTGGACACACAGTCCAGACATCGATTAGCACATGCATGAATCGTTAACTTCATGTAGTTAGTGATGATGGAGCTTAAGGGCTAGCCTTTGCAATCTTGAGCCACTTTCTAGGGATTTGAGCACTCAATTATGTTCATGATATTACTCTTGATTTAATATACACTCAGCATCATCTAACACATTCCAGCATAACAACAGGTTTTGTATTGGTTTGCATACCCAATGAGGTGTATTCATTCCTTTCTCTTCCTCTTCCTCAGCTCTTGTACATTCTTATTTTTGATATAGTGTATCTAGTAAGAACTAATCTACTTTATGTTTTCATTGTAGATTCATAATTCACAATGTGCTCTCTCTATGCACATCCAACATCATAAACCTTCATGAGCTTCACCCTTACAAGTAAGTTCAGGTATGCTTCTTATTTTTCTTTATCCTAGTATTTTGATTTGTTGCATCATTAGAATAAAGGGGTGGAAATGTAGTCATGTAAAATGTGAAATTGTACAACGTTGGTATGGCTAAGACATCTATTTCATAAGTTCTCTTGTTGGCTCACATAACCCTTCTAGGCTATTTCTTTTATTGATTCCTAGTCATCCAGATCTTTTTAGACTTAGCTTTTTTAGACCCAGGTAGCCCTTCCAAACCCAGATCCATCCCCCCAAGTCTTTTTCACTCTAGACATTAGCATCCAAATAGGACAGGAGTGTTGGAACCCAAGATATCCTATTTTTGATGTTGTTGTCCAAATTCACTTTTGTCCTAACTGTCAGATTCTTTTGGTTCTTTATCTTTTCCCTTGTCGACTTAATGAAAATTTATTTAACCCAAGATCATTTGTTTCCCTATAAAAGGTAATTTTAAGTCCATTTAGAATGCTTGACACTCATTTTAAAGAGAGACTTAAGAATACAAACAAGTACACTTGAGCACTCTAACATATTCTTTACAAACAACCTTCTAATATTATTCAAAGCCTACTCAAGTCATTGTACCAGCTAAAGCACATCCAATTTCGTATTCTAGTTGCATTGATCATACACAAATTACACCAAGCACTTCAATGGAAGAACTACATTAGCCTGATCCCTCTTTAGAGTATTGGTGTGTAGGTATCATGCCCACACATAGGATGTGAAGTGCATATAATGTATCCTTTACACACTAACCCCTTCTCTCTCTTTCCCCATATTACATTCAAGTTTAAGAACCAGGAGCTCTTAAGAGTTTTGAATATTAAAATAGGCACATGAAGAGCTTTGTGAAGTCCTAGACCCTAAAATTTTAGTGACAAGGTGACATAGGTATTTCGAACAAAACCCAGAAAGATTTTAGCCTCAAGATAATATTGCCAGAATAAGACGACAAGGTGTCTTCTTTTTGGCACTCCTATCCAATCAAGAAATGAAGTCTAAAGACCTGTTTTTGACTATTTTTTAGTCCTACTCCTCTAGTATCAGACCTTGTCTCAGTCTAGATCAACCAGAATAAGCTAAGTTCAAATCTCTCTCACTTCCTACTATATTTAGAAAAGGTAAAAATACAATATATTTACACAAATCAGTAGGTTAATTCTTGTATACTTATTTATTGATTTACATTGCTCAACATCTTTATTATTTAGGAATATAACTCCAATATTTTGAAAATAATAAAACATTTGGTGAACCCGACTTACTTTGAATTTTTGCACAAAAACCCTAGAAATCCTAGGGCTAATCATTTAAGATTTTTTACAATATTTTTTTTAATTTCCCCTTAATTTTAAAATTAGAAAACTACAAATTAATTAAAATATTTTCAATAAATTCATCCAAACCCTAGTTTGCACATACTAGGCCCTGTTTGCATACAAATACTTTCAAACCATTAGGAAAAATATATTGCTAATTTTAGAAATATTTTCAGATTTTTCCTATATTTTGTTCAAGCTAAATTCTACAAATTCATAACAAAATTTTCAAATTATTATACTAATTTAAAAAAAAATCTTTTCAAACCCTAGTTGCATCAACTAGTTCCCAGTTATTTTCAAACATATTCCAATCATTTTTCTGCATTTTAGTTGAATATTTAAATCATAAAATCAATTTCAAATTAAAAAGTTCATAGTTTTTTGCAAATAGTATTTCTAAAAAATCATAGTTGCATGTACTAGCTCCTTTCTGCTTATTGAGGTATCACCTTACATTCATAGCCAAATTACAAAAATGATGCTCAACTATTTCCAAAATTTTCTTATATTTTTTGCAAATAACAAAAAAACCATAATGGGCCCTATTGACTAATTTTGCCCACAAGCAAAATTTTGGTCACCTTCTTCCCTTGTTATTCGAAGACAGTCATTTCCAGGTTACACAAGTTCAATACCAGTGGTTCTCTGCTTGGTTCGACATGATTGTTTCAGTCATTTGGTTCAACTGGTTGGTTTATCAGCATTTGTTTTATCTCATTCGAAATCCAATGGCCTTGTTCCATTTTGGTTTAGCGGCCTTTGGTTCAACGGTTTTGGTTTAAAGGAAAAGGTTCATCGGTTTCGGTTCGACAGTCGTTGGCGCGCAATGGTTGAACCGTTGAACCATTTTGGTTCAATGGGTTTAGTTCAACGGAAAAGTCTGCAAAAACATTCAAAGACCCGACAACAGTCTGAAGAGCCAAGCGACCCATCGAAGTATACAAGGAAAAGGTGCTCGGGAGAGTGCTAGCAGAAAAGTGAAGCCACAGAAGAGATCATATGAAGGCCCGATAGTGTTGCGACGAGGACGGTGACAACCTGGAGAACGTCAAGTTTAGCAGAATAGTTTAGCCGTTGGTTTTCAAACACGATGGCCATACGAACGTCAACTTTCAAAAAGAGAAATGGCCATTTGTATTCAAAAGCAAAGAAACAAACCATGAAAAAGAGCTCAAAACACAGCGACCCACCAAGATGTTCGCCCCAGGGGCCGAATAAGCCAGATAAGAGAAAATGGAGGAAAACCAAAGTGACAAGCAAGGGATGAGTAAACAGTTAGTCCAAGTGGCGCCAACTAGAAAAGTGACTCTAGCAAGTGAAATAGTGCCAGCGAATTGATCATTTGGGACGCAAGCAGCTAGCAGTGCAATCGGTTCCTTTGTTTCACATTAATGAGTAGACAAACCGTGTAAGTCATCTAAAAGAGAAGGGCAGATTTCAAGCAGACAAAGCAGACGGCTCATTAATGTTTTGAGCAACTTGTTTCTTTTCATGAATAGGAAATAGGCCACTTGTAAACAAGGAGTGCCAAATGAGCCTCCTTGCCTTTCCATATATATTACAAACTTGGTCATTTTGTAATTGAATCTTCCACATTTTGCTAAGGCGTAGCCCTGTCAAAATTTCACCTGAATCAAATAAACACAATTTTTTACCTCCATTTGGATAGATATTTTCAGAGTATGCCTTGAGTGTTTGTCTGTGTTCAGTCATTATTTCTTGATGCTCTCACAGGTTCAACACCAGTAGACCTGTTGTCTACAAGGCACCATTTCTGCAGCTGAAAGGAGAAGAGTTGACATTTGGAAGACCAAAATAGAGGAAGTTACTTACAGTGTGCATTTCACAGCGCCTCAGTGATTTTTTATTTCCTGTGTTTTCATGAAAGCCTCCCTGTCAGTTTCTTACAGCCTGGTCCTTCTGCCAAGTGTGTAGAGTATGTATGTATTTGTCTAATTCTGAGTGTGGATGTGTGAAGGTCGACTTTATTTTGGTGCATCGCCTCTTTAGAGTAGTTTGTTTTCCTGCATCTTTCTCCCTTTTCATCCCCCCCTTTATATATATATATATATATATATATATATATATATATATATATATATATATATATATATATATATATATATATATATATATATATATATGTATGTATGTATTTACACTTGCTGGAACAAACACGATGCATCAAAGGGAGCTAGCCCATCTCTAGAGACTCTCCCCTCCAGCTTCACCGATCCCACATGCGAGAGGGGAGTTTCCATGTTGCGAGGAGAAGACAGGGGCTAGGCCTCCTTGCCCCGGGTGCAATTTCCTGCGTCAACAGGCCCTATCATGTACTTGAATGATGAAGTCTATCATATGTAAGTACAAAGTTTCATTATGTGTATTTCATGTTTAATTTTCATACTAAGAGATGATATTACAACATTTATAGCTCAAATTACATGAGATTTATATATGCCTTTCACATACTCTCTATATCTCCTATGGAACAATCTTCAAGTTTATTATGTTCAACATGTTAGCAATATTATGTTACCACTCAAAGCTCTTTATGCATTTAGACATAAAATCATGCTCTTTACCCTTTACTCTTTATTTCTCATATGGAAAAGTGTTCAAATTCATTATGCTCAACAAATAAAAAATGTTATGTTTCATATCAAAATTTTCTATGCATTCAGGTACATTGTCACATTTTCTATCTCTTGTTATCTTGCCTGTCACACACTCTTTATAAATATATCTTTGCACAAATAATTACTGAAATTGCATGCATATCACTCCACTTTCATGCTTTCTACCTAAATGCATATAACTCATTGGCTATTTTTAAATATCTCTCTATCATTACTAGACGTCAGCAAATGCTAGTGGTTATATCTATCCCTCCTTTCAAACATGGTACATCTAGCTTTTATCCCACACCTACTACCAACATTATGCCCATAGTAGATCATGTGGTCCATGCTATCACCCAAGTTTATGAAGATAGACAGGTTGATTATACCTAGGGCCATAGCTTTACTACTCAAACTAACTTCCCTCTAGATATAATTTTTGTTCTTGAGCTCTTTTAGAGATCAAATATTTACAAAGATGTATTGTATGCAGCCCTTCACAATACTAGAATCCATGTTTCCACTGAACCAACTTATGTTGCATCCATCCTCAACACAATATAATGGACTGAAGAGCATATCTCTTTTGAAAAAAGAGGATTTACCCCCACAACACATAATTGAAAAAAAATTACCTTTGTATATTTAGTTACGAATTAATGATGTGGGAGTCAAAGAGTACTAGTGGATAACAATTCAGGACTTAACATTTGCAACATATCCTTTCTTAAATGCCTTAACATACAAATTCAACATCTAGACCATTTTGACATGAATATCAGAAGTTTCAACAACATTCCATGAAAAGTAATGGGTCAAATAACACTCAATCTTACCCTAGGGCCTAAAACACTGCCAACAACCTGCCAAGTCATGCCAAATGACCTTAATTATAATTTATTACTTTTTTAGCCCTAGATTCATGATACGCATGCAATCCCATCCACCCTCCATGCTTGTCTAAAATTTAGTCATAAAAGTTACATATACACCTGCCCAATAGATAGTAATCCTTTAAAATATTGCCAAGTAGTTGAATCTTAGTAGAATTATATTCTACACTTTAATCTAGGTAACATACCTATGCAACTCGTTACTCACAATACACCCTCAGACCACACATAAAATCAATAAATTCTTAACCCTATTGTAACGCCAGTACCAGATTACAAATTCACATCACCTTTTACACTTAAATATCTAAATAACATGGGATATCAGGGCAAAGGACTTGGGAAACATGAACAAGAAATAATCAGTCCTATTGAGCATCCACACAACATAACTTGCAAGGGTTAGGATACCAATTTTGCCTTAATCAGGATAAATCCTCTCCTAACCTTTCATAACACATAAAATTTTATTCACCAATTGCATGCACCAACAATGCAATTAATAACACTTCCACATTATCATTGATCTACCCTAATCTTATCGACAACATGGCTTCTCCCAACATGTTTACATTAGATACATTCTCTAACGATGAATCCCTCTTACAATTCCTTGGTGCATATGAAGACCTCCCTTCTTGTTACCATAAAAACAGATTTCTAAACCACACAAATGCCCAATCATACTTTAGAGAAAGTATATTTTCTTCCCTAATATATCAGTTGACTCATATAGTATTATCTTTACAACTCCATATACACTCGATCGTTCCACATTACTTAATGAAGAAAATATAAATTTCAATTTCAGAACTAACAAGGATCCCCGCATTGTCTTATTAGTTGTTTCCCTAAAAAAAGAAGAGGATGAAAATATTCATCAAGCATTAACAAATTTTCCATAACTTTTTGCTTAGTCATATTCAGATATGCCAGGAATTGATACATCCATAGCAGTCCACAGGATTCCTTTATACCCTGACGCTAAACCAGTCAAACAAAAAACTCAAAAAATGCATCCTAAGGTGGTTCTCTTAGTCAAAGATGAAATACAATGCCTCTTAGATATTGGTTTCATCCGCCTAGTGGCACATCCTGAATGGGTTTCCAATATAGTTTCCGTAGTCAAGCCTAATGGACAAATTTGATGTTGGTCTGATTCATGAGATTTAAATAAAGCATGCCCCAAAGATGATTTTCCTTTACCAAATATGGACATGATAGTAGTTTCCACCATTGGATATGAAATGATATCATTTATGGATGGTTTTGTCAGTTACAATCAAATCAAAATTACTGAAGAAGATCAAGAAAAAACATCTTTTACAACACCACGAGGTATATTTTATTGCATTATCATGCCTTTGGATTAAAAATTGTTAGAGCCACATATTAGCATACTATGACACACACTTTTCATGACTTCATTCACCACACTATCGAGTATTACATTGGTGATATACTAGCTAAATCCAAACAATGAAAACTTCATGCTATTGATTTACAAAATATTTTTACACGACTCAAACAATACAACATGTGATTAAACCCAAAAAAATGTGTATTCGAAGTCACGTCAGGCAAAATCCTAGGCTTCATCATATCTCAACAGGGCATAGAAGTTGATCCTAAGAAAGTCAAAGCAATTATTGATATGCCACCTCCTACCAACTTCAAACAACTTCGATCCCTCCAAGGCAAGATTCAAGCAATCCACCATTTCATAGCCAAACTTGCTGATAAAACTTAGTCCTTCACTCACTTACTAAATAAAAATACAAAATTTATTTGGGATCAAGCTTGTCAAAATAGATTTGATGCAATCGATCAATATCTCCTTAATCCACTCATTTTAGTACCACCTATCCCAGACAAGCCTTTTTTTCTTTATATCTCAGCAACAAATCACACTTTAGGGGCACTCTTATCACAACGCGATGATCAAAATACCAAATGAGCAGTTTATTACATTAGTCCCACATTGGTTGATTTTGAAAAAAGCTATTCCCCAACAGAAAATTTATGTCTAGCATTAGTTTTTGCCACACAGAAACTCTGACATTACATGGTAACTAATGAGACTCATGTTATCACAAAAGCAAACCCATTGAAATTCCTACTAGCCAAACCACATCTTTTTGGTTGTATCTCCAAATGGGTTATGTTATTAACAAAATTTGACTTTAAAATAGTCCTCTAAAAATCAATAAAGGGCCAAATCATCATAGACCATCTGGCAACATCACCACTATCAGATACTAACCCATTAAGTGACACATTCAGAGATGTTTTCATTACCTACTCTACTCATTTGGATACTTGGATAATGTTATTTGATGGCATTCAATGCGCATCTGATGTAGGGGTAGGTATTGTCTTTATCAATCCTTTTGATCATACAATTCCCATAGCATACTGATTAAGTTCTCATGCACCAACAACACAACAAAATATAAAGCACTTATCTTAGGACTGTTCATTGCACAATCCCTCCAAATAAAATCTCTTCAAATCTTAAGTGATTCCTAACTCATGGTCAACCAAGTCAACAATGTTTATTAAACAAAAGAACACCTTATCCCATACCACAACATGATACAGTGTCTAGCATCCCAATTTGATTATTTTTCTATTGAAAGCATTCCTCAAAAAGATAACAGACATGCAGATGTAATGGCCAGTGCCACGTCACTCATCCCTATTAGTATTAATGATGATCAAGCAATTTTTACAATTAAATGATTACAATAACCATTAATATCCAACATAAATTTGATCACTCTTTTCGTTTTAGCTGCTACACAAAGCTCTACAACCCTATAATGGTTCACTAACATTTACAATTTTGTCAACAAATCTATTACACTAGACACTTTTTCCCAAGATGACTAATGTAAATTACAAAAATAAGCACTATGTTGTGTAATCATTGGTGGAAAACTTTTTAAACGGTCTTTCAATGGACACTTACTATGGTACTTAACCTTGGTAGAAGCCAAAATTGATCTCACTCAAATACATGATAATGAGTGTGGTGGTCATTTCAGTGAAAAAGCCATGTCATACAAACTCCTCTTGCAAGGGTACTACTAGCCTACCATGGAAGATGAATGTTTACAATATGCAAAGCTATGTGTTAAATGTCAATGACACAGTAACCTGCAACATGCACTGTCACAAGAATTATAACTTATTGTCTCTCCATGGCCATTCATGTTATGGGGATTTGACCTCATTAGAAAAATCAACCCTGAGTTCGTCGAAGGACATAAGTTCATAATCACAGCTACAAAATACTTTACCAAATGGGTGGAAGCCGTTTCACTTCAATCTACCACAGGCAAAGACATTTGTAGTTTTATCATGACTCGTATTATTTCACGCTTCGGCTTACCTACAACCATTATTTTTGATAATGGAACATCATTCAAGAATAAAACTAATAGTTTTTTTGGTACCAAATACAAAATTAAACACACATTCTCCACTCCATATTACCCATAAGGAAATGATCAATCAGAAGCCAATAACAAAACAATTAACAACATTTTGAGCAAAACAATAACTAAATTTGGTGATGATTGACATATTCAACTAGTTTTTGCACTATGGGCCTACCATACCAATATTTATAAGCCCATGAGGATTACCCCTTATTCACTCATTTATGGCATAGAAGCAGTTCTACCATTGGAATTAGAAATTCCATCTCTTCGTGTTTCCCTTAAAGGTATTATCATTAATGACTAGTAACATAAAAAATGTCTACACCAGCTCAAACAGTTAGATCATACATTCACTCAAGCTGCAAAACACCTCCTAATCTACCAACAATATATCCAATGATCCTATAATAAGTGAGTTTAGATCAGATAATTTGAAGTTAATGATCTTGTTCTTAAATAGAACCTTCGCAATGTTAATGCCAAAGAAAAAAACAATGGAAAATTCAAACCAAATTGGCTAGGTCCTTACATCATTACTGAAAATCTGTTAGGAGTGTGGAGCTAAAAGCTTCACCAAGGAGCATACACAAAGAGGTTCGGGTCTACACAGACGCCGGCGTCAGTCAGGAGCGACCGACGTCGGTCAGTTGCAGTTACAGAGGCGCCGACGTCGGCAGTATGGTCGATCGGCGACGGTCACAGGCGAACAGGCAGGAACCGACGTCGGTTACTTGCGTGTCCAGAAAGCGATTTCCGAGGACAGAAGCGAGTGTTTGCATGATGAGTTTGAGTTGTAGACTCAAGCTCGCGTCTCTATTGTTAGCAATATTATTTTTAGAGCCCTTGTTGAAGAGGCTTAACTGTTTGTTGTAAGAGCATGCTCAAGTTTCCTATTTCTATATGTAGGAGAGATCTTCTAAGCTATTGTATGTGTGTGTAATAGAGTATGAGTAGAACATTGTGAATGTTTGAAGGACAGTGCTTGAGAGAGAGCTCTTGAGGAATAGAGATCTAGTGAGAGATCTTGTGTGCATCTGAGAGAGGTGTGGAAGAACGAAGTTCTTCATTTGTATTCCTATTGTAAAGAGTTTTTAATACAAGTTTTCAGGGTGTTTTCTTGTACATCTTGTTCTGTGCTATTTATCGTTTCAGTTACTTATCTATCTGATTATTTCCGTATTTATTGCTTTCACAAGTGTAATCCATTGTTGGTTGATCCCCAACAAGTGGTATCAGAGCTCAGGTTCACTAACAGGTGGTTCAGTTTTGTGTAGTGTGTTCGGATTACAGGTTGCTCATAGGGATTTTTGTTTGAGTGTGAGAAGCAATGGCAGAAGAAAGTAAGTTGAGAATGGAAAAGTTTAATGGCAAGAACTATCAGCACTGGAGAATGCAGATAGAGGACTATCTGTATCAGAAGGATCTTTACTTACCGTTAGGTGGGATAGCAAAGAAGCCCAAGGACATGGAGGATGAAGAATGGGAAGTTCTTGACAGAAAGGCTCTTGGGTCTATAAGACTGAGTCTGGCCTCCACTGTGATATCCAATTTGTCACAGGCAAAAACTATGATAGAGTTAATGACCACGTTAGCAAATTTGTATGAAAAACCCTCCGCTTCAAACAAGGTATATTTGATGAAGCAATTATTTAATTTGCATATGCAAGAAGGTGGATCTGTTTCTAATCACCTGAATGATTTCCATGGTATTGTTAATCAGTTAAGTTCTGTCAATATTGTATTTGAAGATGAAATAAAGGCTCTTTTGATATTATGTTCTTTGCCTGAAAGCTGGCATGGCTTGGTAATGGCAGTTTCTAATACTGCTTCTGCTTCGAATATTTTAAAAGTAGAGGATGTGGTTAGTGTTATTTTGAATGAAGAAATTCACAGGAAAAGCACAGAAGAGACATCTGGGACATCCGGGAACGCTTTAAATCTCGAGAGTAGAGGAAGGCAAAAAGAAAGGAGCAAGAGGAGATCAAGATCTAAGTCTAAGGGAAGAGGCAGATCCAAATCCAGGAATGGCAGAAGGCCACAATGCTGGAACTGTGGAAAGTTGGGGCACATAAGCAGAGATTACTGGTCAAAGCCTAAGGAGGACAATCAGCACGAAGGAAAGGAAGAGACAAAGGTTGCAGGTATTGCACAGGATGCTCTTATTTTCTCTTTGCATAATAATATAGAATCTTGGGTATTAGATTCTGGTGCATCTTTCCATGCTACCCCTAACAGAGAATATTTCAGTGACTATGTCCATGGAGATTTTGGAATAGTGTACTTAGGGGATGATGAGCCTTGTAAGATTATTGGCAAAGGTAAAGTGCAGCTAAAGATGCAGAATGGCAACACATGGGTGTTGAGGGATGTGATGCATGTTCCTAGTTTGAAAAGAAATCTGATTTCTGCAGGTAAGCTAGGTGATGAGGGTTGCACAGTAACTCTCACAGCAGATTCTTGGAAGGTGACCAAGGGTGCACTTGTTATGGCCAGAGGTAAGAGAGAAGGTACTCTCTATTTGTGTAATTGTATTACTAACAAATCTCCTTCAGTTTTATCTACTTCAGATGTGGATGCTAAATTGTGGCACTCAAGGCTTGGCCACATGAGTGAGAAGGGGATGTCAATCCTTAAGTCTAAAGGTATGCTTTCAGATTTGAAAAGTATGGATCTAGAATTTTGTGAGCATTGTGTGTTTGGAAAACAGAAAAGGGTTAGTTTTCTAAAGACTGGGTCTACTAAGAAAAGGCAGAAGTTGCAGCTTGTTCACACAGACGTGTGGGGACCGGCTCATGTAGCCTCTATTGGCAGATCACAGTACTATGTTACATTCATAGATGACGCCACAAGGAAGGTATGGATCTACTGTATTAAAAAAAAATCTGATGTTTTTGAGACTTTCAAGATTTGGAAAGCCATGGTTGAGAATGAAACATGCAAAAGATTAAAGTGCTTGAGATCTGATAATGGCGGTGAGTTCTGCAGTCTTAAGTTCAAATTGTATTGTTACATAAATGGAATCCGTAGGCAAAGGACGGTTCCAAGGACACCTCAGCAGAATGGTATTGCTGAAAGAATGAACAGAACTATCATGGAGCGTGCAAGATGTATGAGATTGCATGCAGGGTTGCCCTTAGAGTTTTGGGCAGAAGCAGTTGACACCGCAGTGTACCTGATCAACAGAGGACCCTCTACAGCTCTGGATGGTGGAATTCCAGAAGAGGCATGGACAGGGAAAAAGGTAGATCTCTCATATCTCAAAGTTTTTGGTTGTGAAGCCTTTGTGCACATAGATAAGGAAAATAGAAAGAAGCTTGATGCTAAGTCTATGAGGTGCACGTTTATAGGCTATGGCTCAGATGATTTTGGTTTCAGATTTTGGAATCTAGGAACTAACAAGGTAATTAGGAGCCGTGATGTTGTTTTCAATGAAAGAGTGATGTACAGTGATCAGATAAGGAAGCTAGATCAAGCTGGGCAGAGCAATAATGAGTTGGACGAAATTATGGTCCAAAATGAGCTCGCGAGAAAAAGAAATAATCACTTACAGGAAAACACAGAGACCGACGTCGGCAGGTTTGGAACCGACGTCGGCAGTACAGAAACCGATGTCAGTCATACAAAGACCGACGTTGGCAGACCAGGCACCGGCGTCGGCCAGGAAGAACCGGCGTCGGCCAGTAACAGGTCTACAGGTGGCCGAGGTCGGTCACTGTTAAAAAATTTGGGTGGACAGATTGTTGAAAATGAGTCCAAGACACCAATCAGGAGGTCTGAAAGGGTAAGTAAGCCTCCAATTAGATATTCTCCTTCTTTATATTATTTATTGCTAACCGATGGTGGAGAACCAGAAAGTTTTGAAGAAGCTTTACAGGTGGAGTCCAGGAGTAAGTGGGAGCGTGGCATGGTTGAGGAGATGGAGTCCTTAAGAGAGAACCAAACATGGGATTTGGTTGAATTGCCAGCTGGTAAGAGAACACTGAAGAACAGGTGGACTTACAGGTTGAAGGAAGGTGAGGATGGACAGATGAGGTATAAGGCCAGATTGGTTGTGAAAGGATTTGCACAAAAGCCAGGTATTGACTTTGGTGAGATTTTTTCTCCGGTTGTTAAGATGACTTCTATAAGGGTTGTATTGTCTTTGGTTGCTTTTGAGGATTTGCATCTTGAGCATCTAGATGTTAAGACAGCGTTTCTTCATGGAGATTTAGATGAAGAAATTTACATGGAACAGCCAGAAGGTTTCGAGGTCAAGGGTAAGGAGAAACTAGTGTGCAGGTTAAAGAAAAGCTTGTATGGCCTCAAGCAAGCTCCTAGGCAATGGTACTTGAAATTTGACAGGTTTATGACTGAGCATGGCTACAGTAGGTGTCAATCCGACCATTGTGTATATTTTAAGAGATTTGATAACGGTAGATATATTATTCTATTGTTGTATGTAGATGACATGCTGGTTGCAGGGTCTCACATGCAGGATATCTCAGAGCTTAAGGAGAAGTTAGCTCAAACGTTTGCTATGAAGGATTTGGGAGCAGCTAAGAAAATCCTTGGCATGAGCATTAAGAGAGACAGAGAAAATCACAGGTTGATATTGTCTCAAGAAGATTATGTGGACAAGGTGTTGAAACGGTTCAATATGCAGGATGCGAAACCGGTAAGCACACCTTTGGCTGGACATTTTAAGTTAAGTAAAGAACAATGTCCCAATTCACATGATGAGGTAGAGTACATGAGCAAGGTTCCATATTCTTCCGCGGTAGGAAGTTTGATGTATGCAATGGTGTGTACTAGACCGGATATTTCCCAAGCAGTGGGAGTAGTAAGCAGGTATATGGCCAATCCAGGAAAGGAACATTGGAAAGCAGTACAATGGATCCTTAGATATCTGAGAGGAACCAGCAGTAGACACTTATGCTACGGAGGTTCAGATACTTCTCTACATGGCTATGTAGATTCAGATATGGCAGGGGATTTGGATGGCAGGAGGAGCACCACAGGTTATGTTTTTACTGTAGGTGGAACGACAGTTAGTTGGATTTCTAAGTTGCAGAAGGTTGTAGCCTTGTCAACTACAGAAGCAGAATATATTGCAGCCACAGAAGCTAGCAAGGAGATGATATGGATGACACGGTTCATGGAAGAGCTTGGAAGGGAGCATGGGAGTTGCAGATTGCATAGTGACAGTCAGAGTGCAATCCATTTGGCAAAGAACTCAGCTTTTCATTCTAGAACCAAGCACATACAACTAAGGTACCACTTCATACGGCAGGTATTGGAAGATGGTGAGTTGAAGCTGGAGAAGATCCATACAGACAAGAATCCTGCTGATATGCTAACAAAGCCGGTTACTAAGGAGAAGTTGAATCTTCATTCAACTTCTATTGGTCTTCATGATTGAGTTGAAGATGGAGGAGCTAGAAGATGTTGATGTACAAGTACTGGTGCAGCTGGTTTATCTCCAAGTGGGAGATTGTTAGGAGTGTGGAGCTAAAAGCTTCACCAAGGAGCATACACAAACAGGTTCGGGTCTACACAGACGCCGGCGTCGGTCAGGAGCGACCGACGTCGGTCAGTTGCAGTTACAGAGGCACCGACGTCGGCACTATGGTCGGCCGGCGACGGTCACAGGCGAACAGGCAGGAACTGACGTCGGTTACCTGCGTGTCCAGAAAGCGATTTCCGAGGACAGAAGCGAGTGTTTGCATGATGAGTTTGAGTTGTAGACTCAAGCTCGCGTCTCTATTGTTAGCAATATTATTTTTAGAGCCCTTGTTGAAGAGGCTTAACTGTTTGTTGTAAGAGCATGCTCAAGTTTCCTATTTCTATATGTAGGAGAGATCTTCTAAGCTATTGTATGTGTGTGTAATAGAGTATGAGTAGAACATTGTGAATGTTTGAAGGACAGTGCTTGAGAGAGAGCTCTTGAGGAATAGAGATCTAGTGAGAGATCTTGTGTGCATCTGAGAGAGGTGTGGAAGAACGAAGTTCTTCATTTGTATTCCTATTGTAAAGAGTTTTTAATACAAGTTTTCAGGGTGTTTTCTTGTACATCTTGTTCTGTGCTATTTATCATTTCAGTTACTTATCTATCTGATTATTTCCGCATTTATTGCTTTCACAAGTGTAATCCATTGTTGGTTGATCCCCAACAAAATCTTAGCCCTAAAGTGTGTCATGTAGCCTCACTTGAAGGAAAAGAACTCAAAAATCCAATGAAAATTATGCATCTACGTAGATTCCATGTATAATATGTTATTTCTACGCATTGCTTGTACATAATTTCCGTCCAACATTGATTTTACATATTATCTCTGTCTTGAATGTACATAGTTCAAATATTTTGAAAAATACAAAAACAATATAACACTTCAAAATACAAAAACATTCAAAAATTTGCAAAAACACGAAAAACATTTTTGATTGTATGCATCATCCATGTTTACATTACTACCATCATGCTAGGACTTACATCTATTATTTCATGTGATTGTGTGTCGATTTATTTGCATTATCATGCTTCACTTAATCTCCTTTGAGTGTGCATAGTGGCATCCAACTCTTTGATTGCTTCACTCTACCCATCGAGGGGGAATTTATACTTGTACATTTGAGACACATACCAATATACATACCCACTAAGGGTATCTTCTACATGACTACACCATATAGGTTATGTCATTCCCACACTACACACTTTGAGTTATCATACTGATACACATTCCTTACTAGATTACACAGATTACTACATCAACATTTCACTAGTACCTAACACTTGAGTATTTCTTAACATATACCTAGTCTTGTACTACACATGTTTTACATATTTTCACATTTGCTTTGATTAGTTAGATGTGTTTATTTATTCTAGTTCTTACTTTTGATTTCAGTCCTTGCTTAATGTAGCTTATGTGATTTCATTTCTAGTTCCTGCTTGTCTTTTGTTTGTGTCTTAGGGCATCTACCAATGTCCTTTACCTCTATTCATGTGTGTGCCTTAGGACATTTACCAATGTCCTTTGCTTGTACTTTTCTATGTGCTTCTGGCCCTTGTGCCAATTTTGCTTCTTCCACTTGTATGTGTATGTGGCATTTAAACATGCCTTGTATGCTTGCTTTTCAGTTTGAGGTACATGTACTCATGTATTTTGTTTTTAGGGCCCCTTGGCCACCCTTGTAAGCTTCTTGCTTCTCGCTTTGTATGCTTGTTTGTTCCTCAATGTGTGTAATGCCATGATTCTAATCATGCATTTATCTTGCTTCTTGGATGCCATGATGGACATCATGCTCCATCCCTCCATGCTTATTAACAAACTAACAACTAAAAACTAATATCTAACATTAATAGTCCAATTCAATATCATGTGCATGCTTTCACATTGTTATATCTATCTAGGCATACCCCTATTGATCTAACAATTTCTCAATACAAACATTGATATATCTAGAGATATCTTGTCAAATATCAATGCTATATCATGTATCTATACAGTTTAACACACTTTTAGGACTCTTTTTTTCTGAGGGTAATCATTATAGGTTCATCATTCCTACCCTCAAAAGAGGGGGCATCAAACAAGGGTTTATCATAGAGATCAAAACTCCTAACAGTCAAAACAACAACATTTAGAACACTCAGTACCCAATCCATTGGTCAATCCGATCAAACCAAAGCAAAAAAATAGTGACAATTTTAGATCAATATTCAATTTTCACACAAGATAACAATGTTAGAATTGGATAATAGCGCCAAACACAAGGGTGTCCACATTTTGGCGCTCCTATCCAGGGAGGAAAACACTCAGGGTTTCCAAAAATAGGCAAAAATGTTAGTTTAGGGATAGTTTTTACACTTTCATATCAGTCAGATTCAATAGTTTTAGTTTAATTTTCTCAAATACAGTGGGTTATCATGCATGGCATGATGGTTCTCACTTTCAGTTCTAATTACGTAGTTGGCATAACTTACAGATCAAAATCCATGTTCTAGACATAAGTGATTAGGGGCAATGTGTGTAGCACATTGATCTTCTTTTCTTTTTGAGTTCAGTTTATTCCAAGAATTCTCAACTATTGCATGCCTTACTCCATCTACAGGTGGTTGGCATCACATTTAAGTTAAAATTTCATACAAGTTTAGATTTTTGAGTACCTGAGTTTTTGAGTTGGCTTTCACATAAACATTTTGCATCAGTTTCAAAGAGGCTTTCATACAAACTTATCTTCCATCTTTCTAAATGGCCAAGAATGGCCTAGAGTCTAGCATCTATTCAGGCTATCCATGCCACATTATCATATTTTTAGAACATCCATGAGCTCCATGAGCCATCTCATATGACATATATTTTATATCAATATCACTTCATAGCTTCACTTCATAGGGAAACAATAGAGCCAAAGGTCTAGCTAACCTTTGTATTCTTGAGTCACCTATTTAGAGGAATTGGACACACAGTCCAGACATCAATTATCACACACATGATTAGTTAACTTCACATATTTGGTAATGATGGAGCTAAAGGGCCAACCTTTGCATTCTTAAGCCACTTTCTGTGGAATTGAGCATGACACACTCTTGGCATCATCCAACACATTCCAGCATCACAATAGATTCACAATTCACAGTGTGCTCTCTCTATGCACATTTAACATCACACAATTTCATGGGCTTCACCCTTATAGGTAAGTTTAGGTATGCTTCTTATTTTCCTTTATCATAATATTATGCTTTGTTGCATCACTAGAATAAAGGGGGGGGAAATGTAGTCATGTAAAATGTGAAATTGTACAACTTTAGAATCGCTAAGACACATAATCCATAGGTCCTCTTGTTGGTTCACACAAACCCTTCTAGGCTACTTCTTTCACTAATTCCTAGTCATCCAAAGCTTTCTGAACTTAGTTTTTTCAGACCCAAGCAGCACTTTTGAGCCCATATCTATCCCCCCAGGTCTTTTTCCCTCAGGACAACAATGGCCAAATAAGACAGGAGCACTAGAACCCAAGGTGTCTATTTTTGGCATTGTTTTCCAAGTTCACTTTTTGTCCTAATGATGAGATTATTCTAATTCCTTGTCTTTTCCCTTGTGGACCTAATGCGAATTCATTTAACCCACGATCATTTGTTTCACTATAAAATGCCATTCTATGTCCATTTAGAAGGGTTGGCACTCATTTTCAAGAGAGACACAAGAATACAAGCAAGTACACTCAAGCACTCCTTATTCTTTGCATATAACCTTCCAATATTATTCAAAGCCTACTCAAGTCATTGCACCAATCCTTAGCTAGCTGAAGCACATCCAATTTCGCATTCTAGTTACATTGATCATATACAAATTGCACCAAGTACTTCAATGGGAGAACTACATTATCTTGATCCCTCTTCAGAGTATTGGTATGTAAGCAGTGTGCCCATACATGGGTTGTGAAGTGCGTCCAACGTATCTTTTACACACTAATCCCTTCTCTCTCATTCCCAAGTTTGCATTTAAGTTTAAGCACCAGGAGCTCCTAAGAATTTTGAAGATTAAAATAGGCACACAATGATCTATTTGAGATCCCAAACCCTAAAATTTCAGTGATAAGGTAACACAAGCATTCCAAATATAACCCATAAAGCTTTTAGCCTCAGGACAATAGCACCAGAATAGGACTACAACGCCAAACAATAGGGTGTCCTATTTTTTATACTCTTGTCCAATCAAGAAACAAAGTTCAAAGGCCTATTTCTAACTATTTCTTAGTCTTGATCTTCCAGTATTAGATCTTGTCTCAGTCTAGATCAAACAGAATAAGCTAAGTTCTAATCTCTCTCACTTCCTACTATATTTAGAAAAGGTAAAAATACAATCTATTTACACAAACCAATAGGTTAATTTTTGCATATTTATTTACTGATTTACATTACTCAGCCCATTTTATTATTTAAGAATATAACTCCAATATTGTAAAAATAATAAAACACTAAAAAATGCCTCAACTTAGATACTAGTTTCGATACCTATCTCTACCATAATCACATCTCCCTTGGTGACGACTCAAATTCCAAATTTAAATCCTAATGGGTCTACATTTCAAACACTCCTTCAAGTTATAAAGAACTCGGAGGACAAGTTACCAACATTGAGCAAAAGGCTTTAAAGTCTTCTCATGCCATTGATTCACAAGATGTGTTGCATAATCCACTTACACCTGAGATATATTTTCACTCATTACCATTTGGTTTAATTGCACATAAGTTCACATTTTATTATGGCAAAGGTGATCCTGAGCAACATCTTCAATCCTTCTATGTGGAATTCCTTGATTATGCCTCCAATGATAAACTTTTAACCAAATTATTTATGAGGAGCCTTAAGGACTATGCTTTGAGGTGATTTATGATCTACCTCTCCAATCTGTGAAAACATTCAAACCTCTCATTGATCAATTTTTAGCACACTTTTCCATTAATATTTTTGAAAAGGTTTCATATGCCCAAATCACAAAAATCAAATGAGGAACCAATGAACATGCCTTGAGGTACAAGATAATGTTGTCTAAAATGACCTATCATATGGAAAATAAAGAACTTCAATACATATTTTGGAAAAGTTTAGTTGATCCTTTACACGATTCCATTATTTTAAAAAAGTCTAAATCTTTTAATGACTTATGCCATGTTGTTTGGGACCGTGAAATGAAGTTTCTTTTATTGAATAAGATTAAGTACGTAGCAAACACCCCATTTATATCTACATCCAATACCAAGTTTACAATTAAAGCAAACTACAAGGTAAAATAACCTAAACCTAAAAATGAAATAACTACCATTACTAATGCAATTTCACGGTAGCCTAATCTGCTTGTTTTATCTAATGCACCGAGGAGATAGTTCTCACACTTACTTGAGTCTCTAGCTTCATTACTCACATGGTTAGTGGAGTGTCAACTTATATTTCTCCCTCATCTTATAGAGGTTGATATGAGTCAACCTCTACCTAAAAGATATGATTTGAATGCTTATTATGATTATCTCCAGAGACTAGGGCATCTTACGAACAAATATTTTACCTTGAAGCTTAAGATCTAGGACCTTATCAATGACCAAAAGATTACATTTGATGAGCCTCTAAATGAATCAGGTTCACAACCTAGTGATCACCAAAAATAGAAGATATTTAACAATCCTTTGCAAGACTATTCTAAGAAGGATGTGGAGGTGCAAATGATACATAACACACATCCTCCTCCATCACACTATAAACACCCACTAGGTGGGATTATTGGTACCTATATGTAACAGAAACCTTATATGGTTCAAATACCTTCTATTACTTTTGATGACAATGAGATTAAGGATGATGACTATGATTTTCATTCTTTATTCATTATATCATACCTCGATCACTAGCTCATACACAGTTTTATGATTGATAATGGTGCAAGTGAGAACATTTGCACCATGACACTGCTTACACACTTTGGTTAAACTCATCATGATTTAATCCCTTTTACCATATCAGTTAGAGCATTTAATGGGACCTCACAATAGGTTCTTAGTGAGATTGACTTATCTTTATAGGTGGATCCCACACATATGGTTAATACCTTTTCATTTATATCTTCCATAGGTGTCTTTGATATGTTATTGGGATGCCCTTGGATACATACTCTTTGAGTAGTACCTTTTATAGTGCATGGGTGTGTTAAATACATTAATGTCAACTAAGTAATTACAATTTTAGGAATTCCATATGAGTATTCTGTTAAACAAGAGAGACTTAGACCCATGTAGTTAATTATCAAATCTAATAAGGCTAATCCACCATAAAATGGTTAAAAATAGGTAATCTCCTTTATTAGGTTGCCAATACTTAAGAGACCATTACATCAGAGACATACAATAGATTCCATGAAATACTCATTTACTACACACCATATTCAGATATCCTGAGCACCTACACATGTTCCTATCACTATTATTCCAAATAATCCTTAGAGCACTCAACGATGGGTTCCATGAAACCCTACTACTCATATTGTTTCTTCATGACCATAAAGTCCCATTATACATATGTAGAACATCATATATACTTCAGTGATAGATATTTCACATATACATGCTCCTTGGGATTACCACTAATTTATTGCACCAGGTATCGAGTGGGGAGATACATATGAACATCCATTGGATGAGATCATAGTGTAGTCTCTTCATAACTTCCAAAAAAAATTTAAAAAAAAACCCAAAAATATTTTTGGCATATACATATTATATTGGATCCTTGGCATCTATGTGTTAGTTCCATGTTGATGGATAACATATCAGTTACTTCTACATACACATGTGTTTCACGCTTCTATTTGAGTGTGATATAGGCATACACAAATAAATGATCTATACACTTATAGATGTTGGCCTTTCCCTTTTCTCACATCACCAGGATGTTAGGAGCATCCACCTTCTTTGATCACAATACTTCTAGTTTATATCATTATACGGTCACTACACATTATCACTTTTATGCTAATATGTACTTTCACATGCCTTTATCCATGCTTATATATTATACAATGTACTTGATATGCTATGTACTTGATGTTTTTTGCTAACACATTGGATCCATAGACTACTATGATATGTTTATGTTACTTGCTTATGCTTTCATTTATGTACTTCCTTAAGTGTCTTGCATTGTTATTGTCTTGTTTGTTGAGCATTTGAAAATGATCCATTGTTTGTACCCCCCATGCTTTTATTTTATTTTTTGACATTTGATATGTCATTGATCATTGTATCGACATTTAAATATGTAATTTTTGCTTTCATGGACATTCGATTAATCATGTCCATTTAATTGTACAACATTTGAACATGCCCCTTATTTGTGGTCTCCTTGGACCATTGTTTATTGACTTGTTTTTGAGTGTTATTGTGTGTGTGCTTGGTTACTTGTTGAGCTTGTACTACTAATATCTATACATTGTTATGATATTTATCATGCATATTATGTCTTGATGTGATCACATTATGGTGCTTCAATTATACATTTATCTAGATAGATTCTCTTATATGCTACATGGTTCATTCATAATTATATGGTTATCTTATCCTTTTAAGGTTAGATAACTACCAATTTCTATCTTTCCTCACTTCAAAGGGGGGAATATCAATAGGGGCATGTCATAGAGGCGTGGCTTTCACACATTCACAATTTAAGATATATGTAAGGGAATGTCATAGAGACATGGCTTCTTAAAATTAGCTACATGATCTAATGAATCTTATAGAAATCATAAATAAGAGATAAAACAATAATAGTAATAAACAATAATTGTATATATGAGATAATAACATAAATGAATAAATAAATCAAATGTGATGAATTAATTTGAAAATTCAATATCAATCCGATGTAGAATACATAAATAACCATTGCTTATATAGAGCAAGGAATACATGATAAAGATCAAAGAACTCACATAACACGTGTAGTTCAACTGATATCTGACTACAAGAATAGTGGAGTCCAACTCTACACTAACAAGATAGGTGTCCAATTTGTGTAAATGATCAACACAAGTTGACTACTAGTTAATCAATCTTATCTTATCTTACCCTAAATAGTGGAGTGAAACTCCACTGTAACGAGAGAGGTGTCTAAGTTGATTAATAGCTAAGCAAACTTATCCTATCTGGTGAAAATTATTAATAAACATAATAAACTAATTACAATAAATAATTAATTCACCAATTTAAATAATAAATGCAATAAAGTAAATAAATGCACCAACACCCCCCATATGCGAAGCTTAGGTAGGGATATGCAGATAAGAGTCTCAACAATGTGTAGCCATATTAGGTACTCTATACAAATAGATGAGGAAAGGAGCAAACTTGAAGGAAAAAAAGTCCTCAAAATGAAGGTTTAGGAGACCCCCTAAAGAACTGATATCCTACACCCCCAAAAGAGATCACAAGTGAATATACTTGCTCTCAATGAAAGGTTTGGTGTAAATATCTAAAATCTGCTCCTTCGTAGGATAATATTGTAGATCAATGATCTTCACCTGAATCAGGTCCCTGATAAAGTGCATATAAATCTCTATGTGTTTGGTTCTCTAATGATGAACTAGATTTTTTGAGATCTAGATAGTGTTCTAGTTGTCACAGTAGATGACAGATGGCTTTCGAAATAGAACACCAAGCTCAGTGAGAATATTATAAAGCCAAATAGCCTTAGTAGTGGCATTAATAGTGCCATGATACTCAGCCTCTATAGATAAAAGAGCAATAACATTTTGATTCTTGCTCTATCAACAAATGGGGTTAGATTTGAAGTGAAATTTGTAACCAAAAGTGGACTTACGATCATCATAATCATCAGCCCAATCAGAATCTGTGTATCCTACCAAGTCTAAACCTATACCTAATGTATATTGAATTCCATATTTGATAGTGCCTTGAATGTAGCTCAAAATGTTCTGGGTATCTCTCCAATAAAGCTCATGTGGTGTCTATCTAAAGCACGAAACCATGCCAACTGCATCTAAAATGTCAAGTTGTGTGTGAGTCAGATAGATGAGGTTGCCTACAAGCTAGTGATACAATGTGGCACCAACCAAAGGAGTGGAATAATGAACCTCAAGTCTAACTTCAAATAACAAAGGAGTTAGTGCAGGCTTATAATTGACCATGTGAAACCAAGCTAACAAGTTCATGGCATACTTAGGTTGTGAAAGTGTAATCCTAAAAAAACACTGTGCTATCTGAATCCCAAGAAAATAGTGCAGTAGGCCCATGTATATCATAGAAAACCTATCACGAAGTGTAGTCTTAACACTACTGATGATGTATGTTGTGCTCCTTGTAAGAATGAGATCGTCAACATAGAGAACTAAGTACAATAGTGAATCCCCTTGTCATAAAATGTAGACATTCAGATCTGAGTGACATATCGAGAACCTAACTGAGAGAAAAAATGTGTCCATCTCGGAATACCAAGCCTTAGGGGCTTGTTTTAGACTATATAGAGACATCTACAAGTGACACACTAATGAAAAATCTTAAATGAACCCTTGTGGCTACTCCATATATATCTCCTCATGAAGATCCATGTGAAGAGATGTGCTCTTCACATCCATCTGATGTACAACCCAACTATGAGCTGCACCAATAGCTAGTATCAAGTGAATGAAATTCATCTTAGCAACATGCACAAAGGTTTCTGTATAGTCAATGCCTTCCACTAGGGAAAAACCTTTGGCAACTAAGCATGTTTTATACTTATCAATATTTCCATTCGCTGCAAACTTAGTTCGATATATCTACCTACATCATACTAATTTTATTTCCTTAGGAAGAAGAATAAGATCCCAAGTGTTGTTCCTAATCAATGAGTCATACTCTTATTCCATTTCTGAATCCCACTCAACTATCCCTATGTCTTCCTGAAAAGATTGTGGATCAGAAGCTGTGGCAATGTAAGAATATGGAAGATCATGCTACGACTATGTTGTCCTTCTATCTGATGGATCCCTAACAAGAGGGTCTACATCTGCTAAAGTCTGTCTAGCCCACAAAGACATCAATGGATGAGGATCTAGAGGTGGATGAGGAACATGACCTACTAAACCCTACTGGAGAGGTATTACCTCATCATCTCTATGAGTAGAAGAAGCAGGAGTATCATCATCACTGCTATCTAATTCTTGTAAGGAAGAAGAATGAGAAATGTTAGAAGACAAGTCTGAAGGACTTTCTTCAAATTAAACACTTCTTGCTAAAATAAGCTCATGTGAATCTGTATCAATGAGCTGATATCTCTTAACACCATCAGGATATCCCATAAATATGCAAGTTTGGCTTTGTTTTTGGAAGCACGGTGCTTGTTTGAATGTATGTGAGCCTATGTTGGGTTGTTGAAGACTCTAAAATGATGCACATCTATCTTCTTGTTGCATCAAGTTTCAAGAGGTGTTATCCCCTTTATAGCTTTGTGAGGAACCCTATTTTGTATATATGCAACATAATTAATCACTTCTACCCAATACTCAGGTGCTAATGATTTGTATGAATCATACAACTTGCCATCTCTTTTAAGAATACATTCTTCCTCTCTGCTACACCATTCTACTGAGGTGTGTATGCAATTGAATGCTAAAGATCAATTCCTTCAAGAGCATAAAATTGTTCAAACTTTTTGTTTAGATATTTCCTCCGATTATCTGTGCAAAAAATATTGACATACTTCCTAGATTATTTCTCTGCTAGAGCTTTAAACTCTAGAAATCTATCAAATACTTCACTCTTGAGTTTTATAAAATAAACTCAAGTATATTTCGAATAGTCATCAATAAATGCGAGAACATAATAGGTTTTACTAAAAGACAAAGTAGGTAATGGACCTGCTAAATCAATATGAACTAGTTTGAGGGCTTGTGTAGCCCTCCAAGCCTTCCCTTTATCAGACTTATCCTCTAGATGTTTGCCTAGGGCACAACCATGACATACACCCCTTGAAAACTGAATATGTGGAAGTCTTGTAACCATCTCCTACTAACTAAGCTATTGTAAATAGTGGTAGTTCAGTTGACCAAACCGCTCATGCCATAGCTTGCTCACTGAATCAGTATGTGAGAGCAAAGCTGTAGAGGAAGACTGAGGCACAAAGTGAGAGAATGAATAAAACTAAGTATTATTGTTGACTTTTCCCACTACAACTAAGGCATTATCCTCCCATTTTATAATTGATATAGACTTGGGTGTGAACTCAACTTTCCTATCAGTATGAAAGTGAGTGATTTTGTAGACAGAGAGAAGGTTAGGTGATAACTCTGGAACACAAAGGGAATCCTTAAATACACCACTATCAACATCAACTATACCTTTTCTTATAAAATCTATGTTAGAATCATCACCTATGAGAATATGAGGCAAAAAACTTAGTTCTAATCCAAAAAATTATTCTTGATCAGAACCCATATAGTGCGAAGCACCTGAGTCAATTACCCATGACTTGAGAGAATTTGCCTGTGCAACTAGTGTCGTAGCTTTCCTTTTCACTAAATTTGAAGGAGTAGAAGAATCCTTTGATTGATTGATGTTATTATTTTTAAGAAGACCCTTAAGTTCATCAATCTCTTTATTTCAACAATCTTATTCACTATGAAACCCCTTTTTGCAATAAGGGCAAGGAGTGCCAGTTCTTTTTTGTGAATCTCCTTGTGAGGAAGATTGTTGCCCTTTATAATTATCTTTATGTGACTTAGTCTGATTCTCTACTTTTTTTTACTTGAACCTGTATTTGATGTTGATGTTGAAGATAACTTATGTTGAAGTTGACTTGCAATTAAAGCTTGAGATTTGGATGACTTGATGACACCCATAGCTATTAACTTTTCTTCTTCAGCTATTAAATCTCAAAGAATACCTCAAAGGTGGGCATTTGATATGATGTGCCCAATGTGAGCCTATGAGCCTAAAATCTAAAGACAAAGGATGAATAATCAGGACCCAATTTTTGTAAGGCACTAAAAATCAATTGAATATCTTTTTTATCAATTTTATATTCAGAAAGTTGTGCTCTAAGATTTATGACTTTAGTGATGTAGTCTTGTATTGTAGCATAATTTTTAGGATCCAAACTAATGAGTTCATTGTCAATTTGGTAACCACAAACCTCATCTATTTTGACAAACAATGATGCTAATTTATCCCAAGCCTCTTTTGTAGTTGTACATTTGTCAAGATGAAAATTCAAATCTAAATACATGTAAGACCGTATGCATCCAATTACCTTATTAGTTTCAAAGAGAAAGTGGTGTAACTCTTTTGCATTAGTAGGTGGAGTAGGAAGAGTTGTTATGTAAGACATATATACTAACATAATTAATGCATTACAAGCATTTTGTTTCTATGTGTTATAGTTATATGCTATTAATAGTGGTAACTTATGATTCCCCATGATGCCTTTGGAAATAAACTATCACAAAGCAAAAATCAAAGTACAGAACACACCACAAAACTCCTCTAAATTACTTAGTTTTATCCCACCTAGCAAGTATTTTTTGGCATTTTATAATTGAGTGCATTTACAAGGCTTGATTATAATTTTTCTAGTTTACAAAAAGCTCAATTAGGCCCTGTATTCTAAAAGTATAAAAAATGCACTTTGTTACAAAATTTTCTACACCAATGTGTTGTGCTCAAAAAAATATTAACTTTTTAAAAAAATAAGATCTCAATACAAGGTCGTATGTGAAAGTTATGACCCTCTGAAGCTGTGAAAATGAGGACAGACAAGAGCTACTGTAGAAAAATCTGGACAAATATGGAAAAAACTAAAAGTACAACAACAAAGAGCACAAAATTTGAAGCCATTTAAAAAAAAAAGCTCAAAAATACCCCCTGATGTTCAAATGGTGGGCTCCCAAAGTTGCCCTTTCAAATCTACCTGTTGATCCGTGAGGCTTTCCAATTTTTTTTTGGTCTGCACAGTCCGTACGACCATACTTGGAAGCAATTTTTTTTTTGTCTTTTCGGGTGACTGTGTCTAAATTGGACAAATTTATATGGATTTTTAAGTTTTGATGCCTTCTAAATGTAATCATGAGGTCCGTTTTGCTCATAAATGCTTTGATTTTAGAGTACCCATCAGATTTGAGCGTGGTGCTTCTAGATCAAACCCTTACCAATTTTGCCTCCTGTGCCCAATTTGAACAAAATTATAGACGAATTTGACTATCTCAAGCACTCTAAACTTAATGGCGAGCTAAAAAATTATCCACAAAGCTCTAATTTGTTCTTATATACAAAATAAAAAATTTGATCCTATATCTGGATATTTTTTTCTTAAATATTTAGCAATCAATAGATTCAAGATAGCTCTAGTACCATGTTAGAATTAGCTACAAGATCTAATGAATCTTAGAGAAAGCATAAATAAGAGATAAAGTAGTAATAAACAATAATTGTATATCTGAAAAAATAACATAAATGAATAAATAACTCAAATGTGATGAATTACTCTGATAATTTAATATTAATCTGATGTAGAATACATAAATAGCCATTATTGATATAGAGCAAGGCGTGCATGATAAATATCAAGGAACTCACACAACACATGTAGTTCAGCTGTTATTTGACTACAAGAATAATGGAGTGAAACTCCACACTTACAAGATAGGTGTCTAACTTGTGTAAATGATCAACACAAGTTGACTACTAGTTAATCAATCTTATCTTATCTTACCCTGAATAGTGGAGTGGAACTCCATTGTAACAAGATAGATGTCCAAGTTGACTATTAGCTAAACAAGCTTATCCTATATGGTACAAATTATTAATAAACATAATAAACTAATTACAATAAGTAATTAGTGCACCAATCTAAATAATAAATACAAGTAAATGTAATAAAACAAATAAATGCACCAATAATGTACTTTCACATGCCTTTATCCATGCTTATATATTCTATAATGTACTTGATATTTTTTTGCTAACACATTGGATCCATGAACTACTATGATATGTTTATACAACTTGCTTATGCTTTCATTTATGCACTTCCTTAAGTGTCTTGCATTGTTATTGTCTTGTTTTTTGAGCATTTGAAAATGATCCATTGTTTGTTGCCCCCATGTTTTTATTTGTATTTTTGACATTTGATATGTCATTGATCATTGTATGAACATTTGAATATGTAATTTTTGCTTTCATGGACATTTGAATAAGTCATGTCCATTTAATTGTACAAAATTTGAACACGCCCCTTATTTGTGGTCTCCTTGTACCATTGTTTATTGACTTGCTCTTGAGTGCTCGTGTGTGCGTGCTTGGTTGCTGGTTGAGCTTGTACTATTAATATATAGACATTGCTATGATATTTATCATGCATATTATGCCTTGATGTGATCACATTATGGTACTTCAATTATACATTTATCTAGATAGATTTTCTTATATGCTACATGGTTCATTCATAGTTATATGGTTATCTTTACCTTTTGAGGTGAGGTAACTACCAATTTCTATCTTCCCTCACCTCAAAGAGGGGAATATCAGTAGGGGCATGTCACAGAGGCATGGATTTCACACATTCATAATTTAAGATATCTATAGGGGAATGTCGTAGAGACATGGCTTCCACATATTCACAATTTTAGATCTAGTGGGGACATGTTTTGGAAACATGTTCTCCACACTTGTTCAATGTGCAACACACCCAGATTACAATGGAGGCATGTTTGGAAACATGTCCTCCACATTGGCATTTATATCTATTTTCAAATTTCTCCATATATAATAGATGTATGTTTTGAAAACATGTTCTCCACACTTATACAGTTCTCAAATTAGTCAGATTCACAATTATATGATTCATATACACATTTGTGACAAAATTCGATACATTGGTACCATTATTATACATAGTTTTAGCATGAGACATATCTAAGGTGCATATGTTATGTGATGGCCACCTAATATTACAAAATTAAATCAATTTTAAGATTTCAAACACTTTCAGGGACTATCATCACCCACCAAGTTGGATATTTACAGACTGAATTGAGCCAATCTACCACAGTAATTGGTTCATTTTTTGTATGATTGGGGTGATTTGATCACTCAATATTACCAAGTTTATAGGTTGGAATTGAGTACATCATCCAGCCTCACCAGTTATATAGTATGGATTGACTTTATTCACTCATGCTCACTAGGTTATAAGTATAACAGGGTTACATGGTTGAGCTAATCTCAACTATCGGGTGGCAACTCATCCTTTTTCCAATATTGGGGGCTTGTGTCCTCTAATATATCTCTATCTCTTTATATATGCACTTTCTAGATTTATATATTTGTTCTAATCTCAACTTTATGTTCATAATGATACATCTTTTCAAATCAAATTTCCAATGGGCAAGGCGGTTGCATCGATACATAGGTGTACTCCTAAAACTTGCTCTTTCAATTTTAATCATTTTAAATGCTTTTAATTTTAGATTATATGCACTTATTATATACTGCAACATTATCTTGGATTTAGGTTAGTCACCAATAAAATACTCAAGTTGGAATCACACAAAGTTGAGGTGTGTTATACACACATAAGTACAAATTATTTTCCTTTTAATTAATAATTTCATTGTTAGATTAAAGGGGGAAATGTAGATGATATATATGAATTATATAGTACCTTAATCTTGTACACTTGGAAAATTTAGACCTTGGTTTTTCCTCCCAGTTATAAATCTTTTCCACTTCTGTAAGTCTTGCATCTACTCTCTCTTGTGCCCCTTGGTCTATCTCTTAGTTTGACCAATCTTATGTTGATGACTCGGGCCTTCTATCTTGCCCAAAATTTTTGAAACCTACTTATCTTATGCCTCTATAAGTTCTAAGCATGTACATATTTTCTAACTATTTGGACACTTGAATCCCATTCAAACTCCTACATCAATGTAAAGTGTTCTATCCCAACATAAGTGTCTAATACCCTGAATTCATCCAATCTAAAAATGAAACGTATCTTAAAGGTCATCCTAAGAGTTTTAATGAGAGTTATTCTCCAAGAGGATTGGTATAAATATAATATCAACCCTCATCATTCCTCACCTAGCATTCATACCAAAGAGCATTCAATTGATCAAAGCTTTCCTATTTTATTTTATTCTCATATCAGTGATAGGAACAACACACCTATAGTTCTGAAGTACTAAAGGAGTAGCCCAAGAACTCAATTTGCCAAGTTACAAGCTAGTTCATTATTGTACTTATTTTCCATATATTTCACCCTCATGCACACACAATCTAACACACTATGGGAGAACAACATCAGTTTGAGGCTCTCTTCAAAGTAGTGAATATGTAGGTAGCACCCATTGGCCTAAGGATATTTTGGGTTAGCTCGACACCATGAACCCACTAACCCATTTTTACCAAGGTCACTACGAAGATGAAGAATTAGGGTTTGATCATTTGATAAAGAGTGATAGTCAATGACACAGATCTAAATGCACCAGAGTAAAGGTGACGATGAATATAAAAGCATTTAGGTGGTCGCATCTCATTTCAGTAAGTATTTCATATTGGACATATGAGTCACATCTAAACAATAATATCAATGTAACCATCCTAGGATGATGGAAGTCTCTGCAACTACAGAGGCATTTAATTTTGAATTTGGTGATTATTTTAGAATATTCTTCCATTCTGCTTCCTACCTATTCTAGATCTATATCTATATTAGCATCAGAACCAACTAATTATCTTAGTTATTTCTCATACTAATATCTAGAATAATTATAGTTTCCATTTTTATCATATATCTGCATAATAAATCCAATATATTTTCTATCTAAATTTTACAATTAATTGGCTTGTTATAGATTTGTTTATTTCCCTTATGCTTATTCATTTCTATATTCTTAACCCTATCTACCTGACAATAATATCCATATCCAATTTAGGGTTAAACAGTCACATAGGGTTTAAAGGTATATCTATTTCAAATCATAATTTTTTGATAGTCATTTGAATCTTAACTTGGAAATGTGCACCTCTAAATGTAAGTGACCTCTCCCATAAATGTGGATCTAAACATATCGAACATCATAAGCATTGGAATGCTTTTGGTAAGAGACAAAAAGTGTTGGGATAATTCTAATTGGTACTAGTAGGGTCCAAAATGAGTTTATAATTATGTTTTACTAGTCATGTTCACCTATCTCCTTGATCTGATTTGTGTTGTAATACTTATAACCTACAAATTTGACTTTCTTCTCCTTTTCATTGGACAACTCCTATAAAATTGCAATATATAAGGGTAAGTGCACTAAGATGGAGGGCTAAAAGTGGGGCGTATTATGACATGTTGTTTTGTTGAAAATAACAATACATGAACTTAGATGGAAATTTTGAGATGGATAAACTCAAATTATAAAAATACTTAAAGAACAATAAATGCAACATTCCAAATCTAGTTTTTAAACTACTATCTTTTTCTTAAAATGGTGGAGGTTAAGTTAATCGAAAATGTGATTTGCAAAGAGGTGTGCGTGTTTTTAAAAATCATAATAGATAGGCGGTTGTGCTCCACCCATTTTTTGAGCATCATAAAGTATTTTTCAAAATGATTTCATCAAAAGTTAGAAGACATCACCATACTTATCCCCATATATTTTTTTTCTAATTGTTTAGTAATTTTTTTTTTAGTTTAACATTTTTAAGTAAACACACCCTAAAAGTAAATGGTCGATCATGCTTGCATCCCACCTTCTATATCAAAAAAAGAGACAGAAAACAATTTTTTTTAATATGTAAAGAACTTGGCCTAGTTTGTCCCCATGTTTTTTTTCACAATTTGAAAGATACATAAAAGAAAAAAATAACTATAAAATTATGGTATGTTAAGACATAATGAATAAAAAATAAATCCTTAACCATATCCTGAGGTAAAAAATATATCTTTTTACAAAGTGAAAGATTAGATCCAGGTGTTTATAACATTTTCATGGAATTTCATGATGTAATTTGTGATGGTTTTCTTAACGAAGATCAGTTTATTTATAATCACTTGTAAACACAAATTACATTGTTTGTTTTCATATCCAAATCTTAGGCTCATAAATCCATGCCATTTCGAAGATGAAGCCCTTTTTAATTTCATCTTTTATAATGTATACACATTCAACATTATTTTAAGTGTTTTCTTATATGCAAGTCTAAACAAAATGTGTAAATCTAGAAAGAACATTTATTTTTCAGATTTTTATAATATGTATGTGTTTAATATTGTTTATGTAGTTTATTATATGAGATTTCAAATATGATATGCAAGTTTAAACAAAATAGGCATTTACTTAAATAAACGTTAAATATAAGTTTGCATTCAATATATTATAATTTGGTCAGTACTTAGTGATTTTTAGGATTTGAAAATTGTACCAAAGGTTTTCAAGGAACAAATTTTGCACCCAATGTCTATGTTGGGCAAACCAGTGGTTATTTTGTAGTGATCATTGACCTTATAATTGTAACCATTAATGACCAATTATTGTTGATTAGATATTTTTATCCCCAAATAAAATAATATTATAATAACACAAGTTAATTGTAAGCATTTGCAATCAATTAAACTCAATCAAAGGAGATAAAAACTAATAGGGGATAATTACAATAAATAATGGTGAACTGGATGTAATTATCCCCAAATCCATCAATTGTAATACTAACAAGGGCTAATTAAAAGTAATAATGATGAATTAATGTTAATGAAGGGTGAGATCAACAACAAATTGACCAATGTTTACTCTAATAAGGAATGATTGTAACCAATAATGACCAATTAGAGTCAAACAAAGAAATAAATGTTGATTTAGGACTAGGGGCATACAACAGGCCAAAATGTATCATTTTTGTGTGTTTCTACCCAAATTTAGCATAAAACCATTATTCATGTGTTTAATCCCCAATTTAGCTTATTTGGAAAACTTATATATTTTAACCCCTTTTTATGAAGGCCCCAACCCCATATAAGTATATATTTGCTTCATACAGCTCTAAATAACCTCAACACTTATCCAAAAGGTATTATTTACTATATTTGGACTAATTCTTATCTAATAGCCAATCTTGCCTCAAAAACATAATTTGAATTATCTTTTGGATAAACATGTGGCTATACAGATCCATTCTAGACAAGCATATGCCCTTACAGGTTTGAGTCATTTAGATTTGTGAGTTCACTTCTTGGTTAATATTGATCATGAGCTTTAACCCTTCCCATTTGTGTTTTTTAATGTTGGTCGACACACATTAATTATCTTAGGTCATCCTATAAATATAAGGTATTGCCAAGCCATTTAATAATTAAAGGAGAGGATAATAGAAAGAGGGGAGGAGAACAATCTAATCTTCACTATTACAAGCATCAATCCTAGAGCCAAACTTCTTCATTCAAATGGTGCTACATTGAATCAAATCTTATACACCTATGATAGTTATCTTTCTTGGTTGCTCTATAAATTCTCTTATGCCAAATGAGGTTAATTAGACTTTAGTAGTTGTATTGATTAATTCTAAAGAAGAGGAGGTTTAAACCCCTACTCAAGCTATTCCATTCATACACCATAATAACTATGTGGAGGTTTGATTACATGTGTGTGGTATGCATAGTTTTTAATGTTGCTTCAACGATTACCTAAATCTATCACTCTTATTTTATTTTAGAATGTGCAAGCTAGGTCAAAGTGAAGATTCAACCATACATGTTATGCCTTGACATTTTTGAAGTGAAAGTGCAGTCACAATCATAAGGACACAATGCATAAGCACAAAAAAACCCAAACTATGAAACCCTACAAGGACACACCCAACAACACATAGATGTTCCTAGTGGTATAGGGACATGAACAAAGTGGTTGGGATTTCACAAGGCATGCCCATACAAGTATGAGTTTGTCCTAGAGTAGCACATAGATCCAAGAACTTGGGAGTAGGTCAAATAAATTCAACAAAGTCAGAATACACACTCAAATTTATATGATAGTTAAGGTGTGATCATTTATTAACCTATTTATCAATTCATTGCTTTACTTTAGCTTTCATTGGTGACATTTTGGCTTGTTTTTGTTAGTTAGCCTCTTAGATAGATTTGAATTATGTGGTTTAGTTGTATATGCTTGTAACTTTTTAATTACAATTTGTTTGTGCCTATTTTATGTAAAAACTAGAATTAGGGCAAACACTTGTTTTGATTTTAAACAAACTCAACTAAACAAGGTTTGTATTACATGCAAACCAACAAAGAAAGTTTGATTTAAGCTACGAGCGCACATTAGCCCATAATGTGTCACTTTTGTGTGTTCATATTTCCTTTTTAGAGTGAATTCAACTAAACGGAGCCCCTATCACATTCAATCAAGTTGTTTTACCCTATTTTTTATTTAACATATAAATGTTTGTTTAATAGGTATACAACTTGATAGATATTGTCAAATTATACTATATGACATTAAAGCATAAATATAAATGTAAGGCATAAACAACTGAAATAAAATTGTAATTAATAAGTGACATATGCTAAAAATATTAAATACAACCAAGAGTAATATACTTAGCATTTTACAATTTTTAGTTGACTATAACTGATATCTGATAGTGTAAAATAGAATAAGATAGGATTATTCTAGCTCAAGATCAAGAACAAAGCTTTTGATTGTGTCTAGACAAGTCTGTGCTCCCTAGATGATAACACGGGGTGACTGTGTCCATTAATGACAAACATTTTGGTGTTGACTATGACAAAATTATGATTGCTCTACCACCTACACTTATGTTTGTTGAGATGTTTCTCTTCTATAGATGCTATATAAAAATTGTTATTTTCCTTCTCTTTGCTTTGGAAACCCTAAGGGTACTTGTGAGAGCTATAAATCTAAAAAATAAGAGGGGAACTGTAATGAGATGTTTTGACCCTAATCATCCCCTTTGATTATTGACCATTGCCTACGTATCTATATACTTTGAGGAGGAATCAAGCCATGAATAGTTCTCCCAACTGGTGTGATTGTACTCTTTGACTATATGTAGACATCTAAAAATTTGGATTTGATACTTGAAAATGTTAGCTCTTGACTTGATTTGACATAATTCATACTTAATTTGAGACTAATACTAGTGATTGATATAGAATTCAAGAAGAAAAAGGCAAAATTACTCAATGCGAATTAGTGTCAAAGACAGGCCCCAAATAGGAATCAAGTCCCTTTGAAGTGATATTTTTATTTATTTATATAATGAAAACTTTTGACATTTTACTTTAGCCAATTTGTAAAACATGCAGGAAGACCCAAATGAATATTTCAAAATTTAGAAACTAGTTTTTAAATGGTGAGAGATAAGGTTGTGCTCCATGAACCTATCTACTTAGCGTAGACCTATCCTAAAAAATAAGGGATAACTATCCTAAAGTTAGAATAGTCTAAGAGATCATACAGGACAATTTTAGCACTAACTTAGAGATTATTATGTAATAGTGATGACAAACTGAGGGCCAAGCCCACACATAGATAAATAACTTGAATGGTGAATAAGAGTCATTTATTTGGGCATGAGTCAAGTGGTTTAAGATTTGTCAAAACTTAACATTGTCAAGTCACTGTGACTAGATTTAGGTATCTACATTTGCCCCCACCCTTTACTCTAATGAAGGAATTGTTATAGTAAAGGAAAAAAAAAAAACACATAGGTGTGTACAACACACTTTGTCTTTGATATGAAACTTAAATTGTATAAGACACTCAATAAGAAACCTTGCAACAACACATGAAGTAGTCATTAATCGTATTTAAAATTTGAAAAGTCTGCAACTTTGAAATTTGAAAATTGAAAAGAGAGCAATGAATGAGTACACTTATAGGGATATGAAACCATATTTCCCTTCCTTGAAAAGATGATAAAGCATTGTAAAAATATGCCCCCTTGTTGAAGCACTTGGAGAGATGGTTCCTCATGTTAGAACCACTAGAGAATTAAAAGTGATCAAGTCCTAATTTTGAATAAATATTAAATCCTTGGAATTTGAAAGATGTGTGCTTCAACTATCATGAATGGGGATAAGTACCCAATTTACTAATATAAAATAAGGTGGAACCATAATAGGTTTTTTAGAAATGATGTCAAGGTTGTTGAGTGTCACTATACACAAACCTACATCACTTGTAATAGAAAGGTGAAACCACATAATGGGTTCACTAAAAGTAATACCAAGGTCATTGAGTGTCACTAGACTCAAACATACATTACCTATAACAAAATGAATCACATCATTGTGGATGGATCTAGATTCTACTTGCATGATTGAAAGAGATTGAAGAATATTCATGCTCCCATCATGACCACAATGATAATAAATTTGAAGTGAAATAACAACTATTTATCATTGAATATGTAAACTATATTGTAATGTATATGTTGAACTAGTATCATGATTTTTGACATTGAAAAATGTATATATGTGCATGAACTAGTATCATGACTTTAAATTTTAAAAGTATATGTGTGTGCATAAACCAATATCATGCCTTCTAAATTTGTGTCACATGATATAGAATGCCATGCACCTATATGCTCGATTGTAATTGTATGTGAGACTTATAGTTTTTTATCTTGTAACTATTTTGTATATCTCTGTGCATATGCATTTAAGATTGTATGAATGTCTACTAAAGTATCTATAAAGTAAGTCCATATGCATGTCATAATCCCCAATAATTTATATTAGTGTGCTAATATATATCATGTATTTGATTTCTGAATTATTTATAATCTTTGAAACATGTACTTTGTCATGGAATCTAATTTTTTCCTTATTTTGAATCTTTTAAACCCACACTTAGACATGAAATCTAGTTTTCAAATTACTTTGAATCTTTAAAACTTGTATTATGTCCAAATGTTGATTTATCTACTCATGAAGGTTTTAATCTCTAAGATAAGGCCACTATGATGCCCCCTTTAGAGATGAGTGATGTAGCTTGCAAGTCACTCATATCGAAAGATGATTTAATTGTATCATGTGATAAAGGTAGAATATATATAAACATGTCAACATTTGGAAAGTATGTTATCATATTAGAGTGTATGTAATTGCAATTAAAACATATATGTAACATATTGAATGCAAAACATACAAGTGTAATGTCTAGATAGATATAAAAATATGACATGCCATAAAGTAACCATCACTGAATAAGACCATGAAGTAAAAGTGTATGCGATAGATCATGGCACCAATAATCAAGGTCAAAAAACAAAACACACAATGTCATGCAATGTCAAACATAAGGCTAAGGGTTGCATACAAAGGACATGAACATGCCACAACAAACAAGGCCAAGGGCCAAATGCAAAGGACATTAATATTGTCTCAAACAAGGGTCATAAAGGTGTCACACATAGAAGGATAAGTGGTCACACATAATAAGTAACCAATGTATATGTTATCATGCAAGAAAGTATCAACATCGAAAGAGCATATAAAAAGTGAAAACTAGTCTACACTATCCATATATATCAATGTTGCATTATAAAAAAGTAACATATTCACGTAACATAATGTAAGATATGAGTAATTAGCAAGACATTCATCAAATATGTAGTTCAACATGGACTTTGAGGTCATAGATAGATATAACCTGTGATAATGTAACCTGTAGAGTAAGATGGATCCAACATAGGCATGGCCATTGGGCAAAAGGGAGTGCAACATCTATGAATATATGTATAATACATGTGTCCTAAATCACACTCATATAACTCATGAAAAGTATGTGTTTACGAAAAAAAAATTATATCTACCAAAATATTTAATAAATAACATGTAAAAAATAAACTAGCAGCTTGTGTCATGCTTAAGTCCCAATTTTTTATTTTGTATTCATATTTTGAATGTCTTTGAATTTAAAAAAAAAATAAAAATTATTTTTAAATTTTCATGTGTGCAAAAATAAACTACCCAATGATCCCATCAATGGGAGGACTATAGCACATGCTTGTAACATAAAATTAGAGGGTGACTTTCTGTGAATGAAAAGTGGTACATGTAGATGAATTTTTAGCTTAAAAGGAATAAGGTGTTGTAATATAACTATCTTAAACACTAATCATATAATATTTTGTAGGATGTGTAACTCTAGAGAGCACATGACTCGATAAAGTCTATTGTATATTAGGAGGAGATTTCACTACTTATGTTCACTATGGAACACGATGAATTATCTAAAGTACCGACTTAGGCACATTATAGAAGATGAAGATATATTTTTACTTTGAATAGCTCTTTGATGTGAAGTTTGTTATCTAGGAGGGTGTACTACTCTCCTCTGAATCGACTATATAGAATGATTCAATATAGGTGAAATAATTATCTCCACAATATGGTCTTAAATAGATGAAACAATTGTCTTTGTACTCATACACACATAAAATTAATCATTCAATACTTGACAATGTTTAATCTTGACATCTATACCTTAGTTTGTTTACCATTTTGCTAACTCACAATCTATAAAGAGAGCCTCCATTATCTGGAAAACACTAAAAAGACCATGCATGCATCCCTATTTCAACATTATTCATCCTCATTCAACATAAAAGTTCTCATAAGACCTTTTCCAATAGTCTATGTCCTTATGGGACATGTCCATGCTAGGACAGACATGGCCACACTACAGTATTGTCTACTAGTGTGATTATGTCCCCTGCACTCCAATGATCACTTTTTGAAATCGAGACATTGCATAAAGGCTCTCCCATGCCTTTTTTAAAATTAGCTAGAGAAAATATTTAAAATATTCCCCTTTATAATCACATTAAGGATTATCCAAACACACCTAGCAATCACTTGGAAATTGTATTGCACATTGAACAAAAGAGCACTATTTCTTCCACACTCAATTTTGATGCATTCTAATAGTCATAAGCTAAGTCTAAATATCTTTTATTATAATTCAAGTGCATCCATTTTCAATAATTTAAATCAATCTTCTAGATATATTCATATAATTGTACAATGATGGATCACACACTCATCCCAAGAGGGAGAATTACATCAACATGAGGCCCATTTGGGTTATGTAGGGAGTATAGAGATTACTTGGGTTTTTTGAGGATAGCTTAGATATTTTCCTAACCCTTTCCCCATTTTAGCATTTGATATCTATTGTGTTTGTTGTGTAGAAATAAGGGTTTGTATTTTGCAGGTTTTTCATGCAACATATCAACACATATAATTAAATAGTCAACCTTTGTAAATAGTCACATAGACCTAGTTTGAAAACTCAGGTGCACAATCAATCATGATGCAATTTCAATCAACAAAAAATTGCATAATTCATCCCTCTTCTCCTTCTACATACTTTTCCCACTGTAGTTTTAATTCTTGTATTAAGTCATGACATAATATATAAGTCTTTTCAGTTAATTCCAGTCACTATCAACATACACAATTAACACAATATGTGTTTTAGGGAGGTTTTCGTATACGTAAGCTTATTTACTATTTTTAACTAATTCTTAAATTTTATGAATTTTATATTTCACTTCCAAATCTATATATTCATGTATATCAATTTCAATAATTCAGATCTATTAGTTTGATTCATTCAATTCAAAATAGATTAATATTCTAGTGAACCCACTATTTTTATAATATTGTTTGTTATTTGCTTCATTTTTATCTGAGGATTTCATACATATTTATTTAACATTATTGACATTGAAATAAAATAGCCTTGAACCTTGGATAAAATATGACACATAACGATTCAATCCTCTTCAACCTTGGAGCAATCCAACACTAAAGAGGTTGTCTTATCATTTAGAATAAATCTGACACCGAAGCTCTTACTTTTGACCTCAGGTTGAAATTTATTAATAGCAATACACAAAATTATTTCAATTTTATTTTCTTTTTTTTTTATGTTTGTGCTTATTTTTAGAAACTATGTTTTGAAAGTTTTAAAACTACTTAGTGACTGTCATGAAGGGCTATATGATGACTTGTTTTATAGACACCATGGCATGAGGGGTTTACCTAATACTCATAGCCATTCTAAAACACTTAACATAAGATTTAGTTTCTACGCACCTCACATTACATCAAAAATACCTAGGATCTCTTATTTATAACATAAAAAGCCTCTTTTAGTCATTTGGTTTGTGTTGCACCTGAGAGAAGTGTATCAACCAGAGAAGTCACTCTCATCATACCCTCAAAAATGGGGTTAGTAAGTTACAAACATAGTTTTGCTTCTATAGTTAGTGTTCCAAAACATTGGACCAACACTAATCAACGAATGAACGAGTATATTTGAAATCCCACACAATCTTTCAAACCCTTTTCTAGCTTACCCATTATAACTTTATTTTTATTGTATTGTATTCACACTCATTAATTTCTTTGTACATTCTAGATTACTTGACATCTATAAGCATTTTATTTGTTGCATTTATTTTCATTGTATATATAATGGATAGTCAAATTCAACATGCTAATGATGTACATCCTTTAGATAAATTGTTCTTTCCACCTCGGATTGAAATTTGTTGATATCTATACACAAATATATTTTCTCTTTATTTTATATTTACTTACAATTGCTTTTAAAAACTATGTTCCAATAATTTAAAAACTACTTAGTGACTATCATGAAGGGCTATGTGGTGATCTATTTTATAGACATCTTGGCATGAAGGGTTTATTGTAATACTCATAGCCATTATACAACACTAAACACATACTCTAGTTTTCATGTACTTCATTGTAGTCATCTGAAAATGTTAGTTGAGTGTTAAGAGTGTTACTTGAGACCACTTATCCGCAACTTAGCCCCAGACCTATCTTAAGGCCTATTTAGACACTGATCTAGCTTTCATGTGGGCCACATACGTCCCTAAACATCATTAAAATAGTCCCAAACCCTCACTTTAACATCCTAACCCCTAGTACCTTAGGTTCTTCCACTTGGACACTAGCACCATAAATTGAATAATAACACCAATGGTATTAGTGTCCTAATTTGGGCACTATTATCCTTTTCCTACCTTTTGTTACATATAGATATCTTCTTGAATAAAAAACACCCAGGGTTAGCCTACACTTCTTTTAAGACCCACACAAGCACTATAACAATATATATATATATACATATACATACATACATATATATATATATATATATATATATATATATATATATATATATATATATATATATATATATATATATATATATATATATATATATATAATATATATATATACATACACACACACACACACACACACACACATATATATATGCATTTTAGCCATTTATTCACTATATGGAAATCAGATGCAAATATACATAAATAAACTTAGAATAAGTTGTGTATAATCAAGGTTATTAATCCCTATTCTGCTCTATTTCTACATACAGTCATCTACAACCCTATTAAGCTTAGAATACACATATTTCTAGTCTTAAGCCTCACTCAATACACTCACAATTACACTCATACTATCATTCACTTGCACTTGCACCAAGCACTTGGGTGGGGAGAACCACATTGGGATTGATCCCTCCTTGAAGTATTGGTATGTAGGGAATTCTCATCACAATAGGGTGTTGAGGATGTCCATCCTACCCCACTAACATCACACTTTGTTACTTGTGTCAATAGGATGCCCTAACAAAATGGAGGTCTAGGGTCTACATGCAAACTTAGTTAAAATAGGTCACTGATAGGGAATCATAACTTATACGTAAAGGAATAAGCTTGGTAAACTTTGACACAAGTACACCCAAAATCTTAGATATGTTTTGCACAGAGGACACTATCGCCAAAAAGAAGAGACTAGTGCCATTGGCACTACCATCCAATTAGGGTGCTACTATCTAAAAAGGGTTTTGAAAATTGGATCTTGTTTGAGACACTTAGTCAACTCTTGTCTTGGTTTGTAACCTCCATATTTTTCATCTCAATCAATTTCTAGCTAAGTACTTGTTTACAACATTTATTTATATTTTTATAAAGTTCAAACTAGGTCAATTTTGTTACAAATCAATGCCTATATTTATTACATATTTTATACCATAATTTATTGTACTCAACCCTTTTAACAACCTAGGGCTTACACTCTATAACTCTAAAAAATTAAATCATTTGGTGAACTTGACTTATTTTGAATACTACCCAGACACTTGCCCTAGATGCTATTAGAGTTTATATCATTTTATTTCCTATTTTTATTGGTTGTGTTAGGATTTCTAGACTTGATATGTTCTAAGGATTTCTAGACCTGATATGTTCTACCCTAGTAACCCTATTCTAATTTACATTGCCAAATTTCTTGGATAAATAAGATTATTTTCCTCCTCATCATCTCCAAGAGGGTGTTAACTACTTTCTCTCTATCCAAGTCCATATTATCACTCCTCCAAGAGGTAAGGCAACCTATAGTACCATTTTAAATGTTTATACTTAGATTATCCATCTTTCAAACCCTTCTCTTGCCATATCTTCTATTTAGGATGTGTGCTTGCATGCTCAATCAGAAGCAATTAGGGTTTGCACCTGTGAGACTCTAAGGGATGAAATTATTAGTAGGAGTAAGCTAATTTTAGAATTACATAATTAGAATCAATTATTACATGAAAATATTACAGTATTGTAAAATCATATTACAAAATAAAAGCCTCTAGGGCACACTAATGTCAATCATGCATATGCATCTTCACCTAGTCAATTTGTGTCAAGGAATGTTACATATCAACAAAATAATCACAATGAAGTGCACCTACAATCCATGATTTGAACAATACTCAAAGATCAAGTAGAAGTTCAAGTGAAAAGTTGAGGCAAATGATTAAAGCTAAGTTGATCAACCTACCTCGTTTACATCCAATGAAGAGATTTATATATTATTGTGCATACAATAGAATGCATGGTAATCACACATATTCATGTTTGGAATTGAAAAAGCATATAGAATAGATAATTACTAATGAGGACCTTTTACAAGATAAATCAGTTAAACAATCCATAATGATATAGGAACATATTAAAAAAGGGTCAAATTCAAAAATAATACAAAAGTGGTTACCGAAACATAACTCAGAACAACAAAAGGTTCACAAAGAAAAATTAAAGCAATAAATAGTACATCAAGTAGTTGATAATGTTGGTCAACAAGGTTTGGGATTTGTGGAACTCATTAAGGTAAATCATTCACAGATAAAACTTATCAAGGCAAAAGATCCAGACGCAAAGGTAATTTTACAAAAAGAGCAAGAACTTAAGTTACACATTCAGAATCAGGCTAAGTAAACAACCATTACCAAAAGAGGGTTTCTAGCAACAAAGTATTCAAAACAATAAATACGTACAAAAGATACATATTCAAAGGTAAATGTAAAGGGGGAAACTATAAGCCCTCCCTCATGTCGTAATCTTTTCACTACCACAACTTATATAGATGGAAATCAATACATACATGTTAAGAACATGGATTATCAACCAATTAATATTTGTTCATGTCATTCTTATCTCTCTTAGAAAATACTCTACACATTTGAATACAACACATGCTTCTATTGAATGCTTGGGGTAACTTCAATTCAAAATTTCACATGTCTCAAAAGAATGTTCTTTCACTTTTTGTGTTATTGCAAGCTTAATTGCTTACAATGTTGTCTTTGGAAATTCATGGTTAACAATAATAGGAGCAACATTTGAGAAAAATAAAGGCTTCATATCCTTTTCACATGAAAGTGAAATGATTACAACTTTTAGAGAGGATATAGTTTCTTCTCAACAAGAGTTACAAAATTAAGCTATACCTATAGTGGATATAATTTCAGATTGCAAGATCCCAATCAATAATCCAGACATTTCTATTCAAAATGAATTAGATGATTGGAACAACACAGATTATTATGGTACAAACCATTCAAAAAGTGAAGATGCTACCTATGTTACACAAAGGCATCTTATCGATGACATGTTCTAATTCTAACACGATTCCTTACCAACATAGTGATTCTTGTCCATAACACTCTCATTGTACATAGTTTCACTCATTTCCAACCTACTTGTACACAATTTCATTTACCCCTAGTTTCCTTATACATAGTTTCATTTAGCATGCTTCTTGCACATAGTTTCCTTTATCTTGATCCTTGTATATAGTTTCATTTTCATGTTCCTTGTACATAAATTATATCTATAAAATACAAAAACAACATAATATGTCAGAAACATAAAAAAATCAATTTTTTTCTCAAAAAATAATAATTATAGATTATATACATTTCCATGTTTACATTTATTAAACTTGTCAGGTACTACATATGCTATCTATATTAGTATAGTTAATTTTATCATACATACATGTTTTATTTATTCTTGTCGAGTGTTCACAGATACTTACAAGACCCATGTCCACTACACAGATCTAAATTTACTACTATCTACCCACTGCGAACATATACACAAATACATGGATTCCTGATTTGATACATTCACCTATTTTGGGGCATCCTATATATAATTTTTATTGTTAGGTTACATCTTGATAAACTCTATATCACATATTTAGCATTGTTATATATCTATATTGATCATCCTACACTACTCATATTTATTACTGACTACTGCTTTAGTCTTAGCTTGTGTACATCTTTGCTCTTATACAAACTTGTACCACATGTTTATGCATACTTTCATTTCTAGCTTTCCTAGCTTAGAGTTGATTGTGACTCTATTCTTCTTCTATTTGAGGGCATTTTCATATGTCATTGTTCTACAGCTATACACCACTTCCTTTCATTATATGTATGCTTTGGATATGTGCCCATGTCCTTGTGTGTACCTTCCTACTTGAGTATATAGACATTTTAACATGTCCTTTCATGTGGCTCTATGCCAACCTACTTTATTTTTGCATATGTAGACATTTAAACATGTACTTGTATGTCTTTATTTCTTCAATTTAGTGAGATGTGCCCATGTCCCTTGTATTGTGGCCCCTTGGCCTACTTTGCGTGCCTTGTGTGTTTTATTTGTATGCTTTCATGTATGTGTCATGGCCATGACACTTGTCTTTTTTTTTTTACACACTCTAATTTTAGATACTATGAGGGACCTCATGCATCTACCCTTCCTCCTTGCATGCCTTGAAGAACATCATGCCCCATCCCCCTAGGTAGATACTCAATTTATTTCTCATATTTGTTGTTCATATGCATGCTTACATTGTTATATCTATCTTGACAGTATTGTGAATGTTAGATTTAACATACATCGTACATTACAAACTCATGCTAAAATTATCTTACATTTTGATGTCATATATGCACATTATATTGATTTATTACACATATATCGTTAATGCTCTAGCTAACACACATATTGCAGAGCTTTTTTTTCTTTTGAGGATAGTTATTGCATAGGTTAAATAACTCCACTTAAAAGAGGGTGCATTCACAAAGGTTTGTCACAAATATCAAGGTATCTGAATGCACTCAAAGTATAACTTTCAGCACACAGGCACAAAATATATAAATTAGTTTCAAGAAAACACAAGAAGAAACAATCACACATAGACCAATTTTAGTTGCATAAAAATTAGTAAAGTTAGATATTAGCACCCAAAATGGGACACTAGCACCACCAATGTTATTATCTAGATGTGGAATTATTGTCCAGTAGCCTCAATTTTAGGGAATTCCAGATTGGCCAAAAAAGTATAGTAGGTACAATCCATGTTTGCATAGGTTTAGTTACATATTATCAATTTTGCTCAGTTTAGCATAGATTCATACCAATTTGCTCAGATTGGGGGCATCATGCATGACATGATCATTCTTATTTTAATTTTAGATACTCAAATATATATTATTAAAACTCGTTCCAAAATCTTTATGTACATATATCAGATTTGGGGGCATGTGTGGAGTATATTATTTCCATATGCTCATTTTTTTTTCAATTGATCAGATGGAATGACAAATGTTCTTAAACTAGAGATAGTTTTCACTAGCACATTCCAAACACCATTCTCACCAACATAATCTAGATTTAATGCCTTGCTCCATATATAGTGGTTGCCATTCCTGATTGGCCTAGAGATATTTTTACATGTTAGAGTTTCCATGTGGCCTAGATCCATCTTACAACTTTTTAGTTACATCCCACAGTTTTAGTTTCAGATACGTCTACTACACATGGGTAGGCAATGATGGAGTCATAGTCTACTTGAGTTATTGAGCCACCTACATGAGAGGGTTGGACACACCATCAGTCCAATCCAATCTATTCATAGGTTATGATCTATCGAAAAGGGGTTGGAAATGATGGAGCCAGGGCCATACTGAGTTCTTGAGCCCCCACACATGGAGAATGAGCAATAGCTCAATCCAATTTATTCATTGATTGATCACTAGCTACATGCACACACAAGATTTCACCAGGTTTATGCATTAGTTCGCATACCCAATGAGGTGAATTATTTTCCTCTCTCTTATATTTTCACTCGATTTTGTATTTTGTTTTTGATATCTCTTAAGTAATCACTAATCTATGTATGTTTCATTTGTAGGACATGTAATGGAACACACTTCACATACTCAGATCCAGATTAATAGGCTTCACCTCTTAGGTAAGTCCAAGTAATTTTTTTATTTTATCCTTGTCTTTTTGATTTCTTGCATTTATAAAATAAAGGTGGGGCAAATGTAGTCATCTAAAAATGTCCCTTGAGTGTTGAGAGTGTTACTTAAGACCACCTATCCATAGCTTAGACACAAACCTATGTTAAGGCCTATTTAAACACTTATCTAGCCTTCGTGTTGACCACACACATCCTTAAACATCCCTAAAATATTCCTAGACCCTCACTTTAGTATCCTACCCCCTAGTGCCTCAGGTTTTACCTCTTGGGCACTAGCACCATAACTTGGACAGTAGTGCCAATAGCGCTAGTGTCCTAGTTTGGGTGATATTGTCTTTTTCCCACCTTTTGTCACCAAATAATATCTTTTCAAATCAACAAAAACCTAGGGTTAGCATAAACCTATCTTAAGAACCTTTTAATCAATTAAAAGTATATATACGTGACTTTTATCCCTTTATTCACTAGATGAAAATTAGATGCAAATACACATAAACAATCTCAGAATAAGTTGTGCACAAGCAAGGTTGTTAATCCCTATTCTATCCTATTTATACACACATTCATCTACAACCCTATTAAGATTAGTATACATAGATTTATAGTCTCAATCCTCACTTAAGGCACTCACACCATCACTCATACTAACATTCACTTGCACTTACACCAAACACTTAGGTGGGGAGAACTACATCGGGCTTGGTCCCTCCTCAGAGTATTGCTATGTAGAGAATTATTATCACAACAAAGTGTTGGGGATGTACATACTACCCCACTAACATCACACTTTGCTACTTGTGCCAATTAGATTCCTTAACAACATGGAGGTATAAGGTTTACATGCAAAATTTGTTAAAACAGGTCACCGACAGGGAATCAAAACTTGTGCATAAAAGAATAGGCTTGGAAAACTCTGACAAAGGTGCACCCAAATCTCATATTCATTATACACAAAGGACACTAGTGATAAAAGGAAGACACTATCACCATTAGTGCTATTATCCAGTTAGGGAGCTACTATCCAGGAAGGGTTTTGACACTTGGATCTGTTTGTGACACTCATATCAGTTCCTATCCCAGTTTCTAGCCTACAAATCTTCTGTCTCAATTAGTTTCCAGTTAAGTACTTATTTGCACAATTTATTTCTCTTTTTAGAAAGGTCAAACTAGGTCAATTTTATTGCAAATTAATAGTTGTATATATTGCATCTTTTATACCCTAATTTATTCTACTCAGCCCCTTTAACAACCTAGGGCTTACACTCCATAACCCTAAAAATTTAAATCACTCACAATATATCTAAAATGCCTAAGATCCCTTATTTATACCATATAAAGCCTCTTTTAGTTGCTTGATTTTTGGTGCACCTTAGAGAAGCATATCACCCAAGGAAGTTACTCTCATTGTACCCTTAAAAACAAGGTTGGCTACAAGCATGGTTTTACCTCTATAGTTAGTGCTCTAAAACATTATGCCAACACTAATCAATGAATGAGCAAGTATGTTTTATATCCCACACAATAATTCAAATCCTTTCTTAGCCTACCCATTATACCTTTATTTACTTGTATTATATTCACACTCATTAGCTTCTTTGTACATACTAGATTTCTTGACATCTACAAGTATTTTATTTATTGCATTTATTTTCATTGTATATATCATGGGTAGTCAGTCAACATGATAATGATGTACATCCTTTAGATAAAGTTTTCTCCCATGTTATGGCTTTTACTTATCATGATGAATGTGGACAAACCGTACAAAGCAAAAACTTATGGAAGATGATTTTAATGATGATTTTGATTTTGATAATGTTGTAATGAATGAACAAAATGACTTTATTGATCCTTGGGAATAATTGTTTATTAAATCAAATTCTCCTCTAGATTCCTCTTTGGTGACACCTCTAAATTCCACTTTAGAATCTCCTCTAGATTCCTCTTTGATCACACCTTTGATTCTACTTTGTATTCCCCTCTAGATTCCTCTTTGATCACACCCCTATATTCCACTTTGGATTCCCCTCTAGATTCCTATTTGGTCACACCTATAGCTTCCCATTTGGAACTATCCTTAAATGCCTATTTAGTGTCAACTATGGATGTCTCTTTATAGTTCGCCCAAAACATTTCTTCACCATCCTCCTTGAATGTTCCATTAGAGCGAAAAAGGCCTCATAAAGATGATTGTTTAATATCTCTTAGATTACTACCTACTCTCCACATGGAGGAACCTTATCCTTGCACACAAAATTTTTCTAACAATTTCACTACCACATTACATTGCATTCACACTTATAAAATGAATTCACATAAGATATGCATAAATAAGAATGATGCCATTCATGAACATAAACCTCTTCCTCCTTCCTTTGAATTGTAAATGAATCCTCTTCATAGTAGTGTCATTCCTCCTTCCTTCCACCCATTGGATCTTAATCCTACATATTATAATCCTTCCCCCTATCACCCAATGAGGATAAGTTTCCTCTCTCTTCCCTTAGCACAACACATGTTTTAATTGCAATAAATTACATTCCTTTCACTTATACATGTAAAAATGTCAATGTTAAGTTTTCAAATGTTGATGTTGAATATGAAAACTATATTGATGAGGATTGGTATGATGATGATTATTACATGACTAGTGAGGAGGAAAATGTTTCTACTAAAGTTTATTCTTTATTCTTCCCTCATATTGATAATGTGTTCCATAATAAATCAAACAATATTGTGCTTAATGATAATGTTGTTACATATCATGATGATGTTTATAGTTCCTCTTTACAAGATAAAATGTGTGAACATGTTGATTTTAGATATAACAATGTTATTTCTTCACTTTCAATAGAATGTAATATGCCTTTGAAAATTAATGATATTCCTAATACCAATGAATCTCCCAATCCTATCATCCTTGAACAAGAATTTATTCCTAATTTTTCTTCTCCTATTCGTAATAGTGTACCACTGGCTAAGATCAATAAAATAATTCAACCCTTAAACGAACCTCTTAAGAACCTTAACATGTCTCCTCAATAAATCATATCCTTAATGCATGTTGTAGGTGTTTTTCAAGACAAAGTTCATCAACTCTCCTTTGAAATTAAAGTGTATCATGCTTGGGTTGACTCTAATGCCGTTCATGATAATCCTACCGTGCATAACATTTTGTATGCACCCTTACCCCCTAATTTCTAAATCCCTACATTTTCCACATTTGATGGTAGAGGGGACCCTTATTTGCGTCTTAAATATTTTTGAGAAACTATGAATGGTTACAATGGTAGTTGATTATTATTGCAATTATTTCCTAAAAGCCTTGAGGGATGTGCCCTTGTTTGGTTTCTTTCCCTTTGTAGTGGATCCTTAACTTACTATCTAGAATTAGAAGAAGAAATTTTAATATGATATATTCAAAATAAGGGACATAATGTTAGAACTCCACTAGGTTCCAATATTAAAAACTACGTAAATATATATATCATACATACATACATACATACATAATTTTTAGTAAATAGATTCAATAAAATTATATTCTATCACAATCTTAGAATCTTTACACCATTCAGGTTATCATATTATTATTTACAAGTTAAAGATAATTGAATACAAAAATTTCAATCACATGATAATCCATTGATTAAACATTTAATCACTATTCAATTTAGCTCCCAAACAAGGTCTCAATGGTGTAGTTACTATAAGACCATATAATATTCATATACAAAAATTAAAGGTACAACTCTATAATAAATGTATGCCAAATTGACTATACACAAAATATACAACAACTGTTATAGTTTATCATGGTAAATCATAAATGTACATGTTTGTAAACAATATTTTTTTATAAATCAAATAAATAAAATAATGTCAAGCTACAATAGTATAACAAAGCTTTATGAAACAACTCATAAAGTAGTATAATAGTTGTGAGTATGCATCAAGAATGGTTGAATCGATTGTAGAGAGGGAGAGCATCATTTGGGCGCTTTACCTCCAACCATAGAACATCGATCTCCTGCACACCTCCCCACTAGGAGTGGTGCTTCCCTTCATGAAGGGGCAGATAATGGTGATGCAAATGTCAAAACTCAACCAGAACAATGTGTTGTATAATCACTATTACATGCAGTAGTCATATAAACCATGGAATACATCCTCTGTCAAATATGACATCACATACACATGTGAATGAGAAAGTATAGTGGAAAAATAATACATACAATTATAACATTACTTTGAAAAAAGTTACTCATTATAGTTTTTAGACTTCCAACGAAGTTGAGTCATAGTCCACAACAACTATACTCTCTGATGAAAATTATTATTCTCCATGTTAACTGATGATGAGTGATTTATGTGTAGGCCTCCTACCTATCATCACTCACCATCCCTTGACATGGAGGATGACTTGTGAACAACCAACACAAAAGGTATTTATCCATAGAAATTCATTACAAATAGTCTAAATAATTAGACAATAATATTATACTTTATGAAGTATTTCAAACAAAGGATCCAAAAGCATAATATTTTTAATGTAAAAGACACAAACTCTAACAGCTCACATACATAATTTCATATTTAACACTTAAGTGTACTAAATCAACAAAAATAATATTATAAAGTTTATCCCAAGCAAGAATGCATGAATCACATCTATTTTTTAGGCAAATTAACCATACCAGAGGTTTTATTCACTTAATTTCCATATATCAAGTATTCAAGACTATTTACAAATCAATAATAGTGATAGGTTTAACTGTAATATCAAGTAATCCATGCTACAGTTCCATCATAATCTAGATAAACCTCTCTAACCCTTTAATAATTCATAATCAAATTTATAAAATCTATATATGTAACTTGTAACCTATAATAACCATTTATAGACCCAAACTACTTATTGGGGTAAATTAGAGATTTTTCATAATACTAATAAATCATATTGTTAATGTATCAGTCATGCATCAAACTTCATAAAGCTAATTAATTAGAAATTAATTCCTCTTTGCCCGTATTTAAATTAAAATTTCTTAACATAAAATAGGGCATTGCTTAGACCAATAAATTTCTCAATGTGATCTAAAAGAGACATTCATATTTAATTTCAAGACATTATACCTACTAGAAAAATATTGATTGATTGGTCTCAATAATTTAATTATCTAGAGGCAAGTTCTTAAATGAATTCCAACCTCCTTCTTGCCTTATGGTCCCAATCATATCCTACAAGATTTTAATTTACATCTACATTAAATTAAATAAATACCTCTAAAAATATTTCCATCACCATAATCCCATCCTAAAATATGGTTTAGGGCTTCCTTAATCACGAAATAATCAAGAGAAATCCGTATCAATGTGTGAATTCCTACAACTCAGCTAGGAATTATGTTTCCATAGTTGTATGATGAGGTATTAAACCAAAACTTCCTTCTCGTTTGGTATTAACCTACAACTCAATTGAAGCTATTATATATATCAAAATGAAACTTGTTAGTATATGCAATTATTGTACTACTAATCAAAGTTCACAAGTAATATAACCGAGGAAAGTAATCTCAAGAAAGGAAGCAATCAAATGTTATACCTTGTATCCTTACCAAGATGAGCAAGGTCCTTCCTTGGATTGAATGTTTGTCAAATGGATGTAGCTACAAGCTTCTTGGTGGATGCACTTGATCAAATGGACAACGTATCCCCTTATTGTATGGATAATTTGGATTGATAAGTGATGAGATTAATGTATGGGTGGCTCTCCAAAAGGTCACCACTTCATTATGTTATCAAGACTTGTTGAGAATGGAGGAGGATCCTTTTATTTATTGCATTGGCTGATTGATATGAGCCATCGATCTTGAAGCAAGATCTATGGTTGAGTATTAATCATCCTCCTCATAAATGTAGGAGGTGAAGTGTGAAAAAAAGAGTGATGAGTGTGTAAGAGGAGGAATGATGAGGAATGGACTTATAACATGCCTCGTTGAAAAAGGGATTTCATAAGGATTATAAATGAATTAAAATTTTATTTGTGGGAGAATGTGAGGAAAATAGGATTTATTGATTTATGAAAATAGATATATTATAAGTTTCATGGATTTTCCCATTAGGAATAGATAAAACTAATTAATTAAGATTAATTAACTAATAATATGTGATGTGAACTTTAAGGGAATGGATGTGATTATAGAAGAAATAATTAGTTGATCAAAGTGAGGTGGGAGGAGGTGAAAGGGGAATCATGATTGCTAGGGATGTTAGTGTAAATAGAAGATTATTTATATGATTTAGGATGGTGTTAAGATGGATTAGTAAGATAGTTAAAATTGACATGAAGTCTGGTTTTAAGTGTCTACATTTTACCCCTCTTTGAAATGGCATTATGAGATACGATGGATGGAGTATTAACTTTTCAAACAAAGAAAAAGCTAAAAAAAGGTGGACAAAAATTTGACAATGATGATCCCTCAAGAGGGCTTGTGAGGATGAAGGACATGGATGAGCTCTCAAAAAAGTGAAGAAAAAGTTAGAATGAAAGAATCAATGGGTGGGTGATGGAGAAAGAGGGGTGGGGTGCATATTATGATGATGATTTGGCTAGTAAGATGATGATGGAAGGATGCGATTAACCTGTGGATGAGATTAAATCACTGGAACTAATGATTTCAAGATTTTATTTCTGATGATTATGTATTGATTAACCCCAAGTAGGGCAAATGTGGGAAGGATACATATTGAGATAATTTACACACTTTGATTTTCCCCAAGCAATGTGGATGTGGGAAGGATACATTTTGCGATAAGATTCACACTTTGATTTGCCCCAAGCAGGGTGGATGTGGGAAAAATATCCTGAAAAGCTTTGGGCTTGGGTTTGGGAATGAGATATATCAATAATGAGTTATAGGCTTGACTTGCCCCAAATAGGATGAAATTTATGAGATTAGATTGGATGAATGATTGATTGACTAATCGATTGATTGAGTTCAAAACATAGATTGAAGATTTAACATATTACATGGATTAAGAATGAGATGATCACATTGATGGATGATAAGAAGATGATAGGTTGATGCAAACATATATGCAAATAATATAATGATTGTTTAAAGGATGAAGTGGGCATAAAAAAGAAGGCACACGATGTGGTGGTGGTTGAGCTAACTTCAAAAACTCCATGTAACTAAGTTCCACCTACATAGTCTAAATGGACCTTAGGTTAATGTAGTTATCCCAAAAAGGGAGGAATATGATGAGAAATGATGAGGAATAGATGTTGATCTGATGTTGGAAAATGTCAAATAGGGATGAGATAATTTGATTTGAAAAGGTGATTTTGTAAAGGGATAAATTATTGCCTTAGCGCATATTCTCATATATTTTATAAATTTATTTTGATGTTGCACATGATAGTATACACCATGATATAAAACACTATTATGACCTATCCATAGTGTGCATGAGGATTGACCCTTGACCCAATAGATAAATGACATAAACGCACCATGATATGGAAAAAATAGGATGCACTGTTATTGTTGTATGCTGATAGATAGACTCAAGTATAAGCTTGTGATAAGAGGCACCATGATATGGAAGAACCATGATGATATTTTTGGTGCACATGGATTGATTCAAGGCACAACAATAAAATCAAACAAACAAGCAAATAAACAAACACACACACTTTAAAACAAAATCAACAGAAAGCACATTTTCATTAATCAAGTCAAAATCCACGTATGAACGATGAGATTGATAACTAGATGGTTACCTAAAGTAAATATATATGAAAGGGGATGGATTGGGAATAAAATATCTTGAAATAAGTTGCACACTTTGATTTACACCAAACAGGGTGAAAGCTACAAGCTTGGATTGATGATTTGCCCCAAACAAGGTGGATGTAGGAATGAAATATCATGAAAAGAGTTGGATAGATGAATAAAAATGATCAAGGATTGCCAACTGGATTTAGGACAAGACAAATGTTTTTGGATTTTATGGATTTATATATATATTAAGTATTTTTGGCCTTTTGAATTTTAGGATTTTGAGATTTTCTATTTTCTATTTTTATTTTTATGATTTTATGTTATTTTTGGATTTTTTGATTTTTCGATGTTTTTGGATTTTTGGATTTAAGTATATACAAGGGCTATCAGCAATGGAAAAACCTATTCTATCACTTGGGATGAAAGTGATAATAGATGGAAGGAATTCAAGATGATGTTGGATGATAATGGATGATGAGAGACTATGAGGAATGAATTAGGGATCTCCAAGGACCATTTCATGTGGGAACCAAGTGTCTAGTTGTTGAAGTACCATTTAAATGATATGCCAAGATGTTTCCCAAATTAGGGCTCAAAAAATATTCCAATTCTTTATTAAGTTCAAGAGATAAAGAACGAATGAGCATGATGGGACGAATAAACATGGTTGATATGATTTGGATGTGATGGACATGATGAAGGATTTGAATGGGGATTGGATGGCAAAAATATCTTGAATGGAATGGATTTCAATGTATACGAGATCGCCCCCAAGTGTAAAGGTACTTTTAGACAAAAAATTATTTACACATGATGCCATAATACTAGTTTTCATCATGGTACTTGCCCAAGGTGCCATAAGCATGGTTTTCACCATTACACAAATTATTTTTATTTCTCTTTTGATTTTTGATTGTTTTGATTTTATTGATACAACATGGGATGCTTCAGGTGTGTGCTCTAATTATGTATTCATGAAATTTAGTTATTTCTATATTGGCTTCATTCAAATTAATCATGATGTTTGTCATAGCCCCTATGAAAGAGGGTGTTACTAATGAGGGTGAATCAAAACTTGTATTGGATGGGGGATGTTTGTTGATTGCTTTAAAGATTTGGATGGATGTGGGCATCATGAGGTAAAGGGGGATTGGGACCAACAATCTCACATTCTAAGAGACTAAGATTATTTGTTGGTCAGATGCTCAGGGGATTTTCTACTTTACATATGTGTTTGTAATAAACGATGTAGATTCATCTTGTGATTGTGATGACACATAAGGGAGATTGATTATTTGATTTTCCTGATTTTGATTTTGATTTTGGTCCAATAGCACCTCAAAGAGGTTTTCACTAAGGGACTTAATTTTTGACTATTTGGATTTTGATTTTTATTGTCCCACGGTATCTCAAACAAGGTTTCATTAAGGGTCTTTTCTTTTGTATTTACATGATTTTGACTTTGATTTCCCTATAGTGCCTTAAACAAGAATTCACTAGAGTATGCTGATTTTGGATTTTAATTTGTTGGATTCTTGAATTCATCTTTATTGAGGAATGCTTTATGTCCTTCAGTGTGTATTAATGTAACTTTATGCTCTTTTGGTTGGACATCAATCATGAATTATGTCGTTGTTTGATTGTTATGGAAGAAGGCTGACGACAAGTGATTTTGTTAGTCCCTATTGACAAATGTGGGAGATTGAATTTCAAAATGGTGAAAAGGATGGATGGAATTTATAAGAGAATAGGTGGAAACATGGTCCTCCTAGGGACTATGCATGATGCCTATTTTGATGTTGGATGAGGCTTCCTAGAAAGCTATGGAAGTATCATAAACATATTTATGTGGATTCTATATATGGTTTGAAGTTGATGTCACAAGAACCTTTGTGTGTTCGTACATGAATGGGCTCGATAACTGCTTATTCATAGAGCCTAATGCCTTTCCCATTATAGTTCATGCTTTTAAGGATTCCAAGTGTGATATGATATTTATTGTTCTGGAAATAAGTCGTGAGGCTTTCTCTATGTAACCATGTTTTGTTGTTATTGATTTCTTATACTAAAAGTGAAGTTGAATCTAATAAATGATGTCTCCCTAAAAGGATATGATGTTGATGATATTGATTTTGATTCTGATGCTGATTTGTTGTTTGGGATGGGCATATCCACATGGAAGGCATTTTGATGTTGGTTGTTTACAAGTACAATTGTCACTTGGGGAATGTGGTGTTGGGTATTAGATGGTTCAATATGTTATGGGAGATGGAATGATATGCAAAGGATGGTTTTGTCAAAGACATGTTCAACAAGGCCCTATTGTTCATTGAAGATGGGTGGATGGTCAAAGATAGGTTGGTCAAAGATAGGTTGACCAAGGATGGCTAATTAGTCCAGTGATGGTTCATCAAGGATTGGATCATCAAATATGGGTCATTCATCAAGTATAGGTGGGCCAACAATAATTGGGGATTAGATAAAGTTGGGTGACTAGACAAAAATGGATTCATCAAAGATGGATTGGTGAAGGATAGAGTGATTATATTGACCTTTAATTGGAAGTGGAAAAGTTTGATTGTAATTTGGAAGTGGATCTTGGTAGATCCATGAAGGATGATACTCAAAATTAGATGTACCTGGTTCTTTCATAGAAAAATATCCTTGAAGGGGTCATGACAAGATGCAATTTGATTTTTGGATTTGTCATGGATTTGAGGCTGAATGGGTGTTGGATAGCAGATTACTTGATTGTTGTGACTTGGGGGAGTTGGACGTTAGACTAGTGGATAAATGGCCAAGTAGGGGTACTACGTGGGATGCTTGTTCGCTAATTTTGAGGATTTGGTTAATCATTTTTTGACATTGGGATGGTGATGCTAGAGAAGGAATGGGATTATGGGAGGTATTAAGATTCTACCCAAATGGGTTTTGATGTGGCATAGTTTGAATTGAATTGGTCTTTGGATGTGATTCAATTTAGACCGTTTGATGTTTGAATGTTTTTATGTTATTTGAATTTTGATTTTAGATTTGGTTTGATGTTAGATTTCATTGATGTGATTTCATTGGGATTTTATATCTGATTTGATGTTTGATGTTCAATGTTTGATATGTTATTTGATTTTTGATGTCATTAAGCTCAAATTGGATCTTGATTGTTGATGTTGGATCTGATTTTGATGGGAAAGTTATTGATGTTGTGATTTTTTATGGTCCCAACTGACAAGTGTAGGAGATTGAATGAAAAAATGAGGATATGATGTGAATTTGGATATGTGATTGATTTGGAATTGATGTGAGTTGGGAAAATTTGATTGGATTTGACTTGATTTATTTGATTTGGTCAAAGTTAATCTGATGTTTGATTTTGAATTGAATTTGACTTTATCAAATTTGACATGATTTGACTTAATTTGAATTTAGAAAGTTGATTTTTGATTTTGGTCAAAGTTGACCAGATTTGTCTATTGATATTTGATTTCGTAAAACTTGACCAAATTTTGACATTACATGTGTTTAAACCTAAATTAGATAAAGAATCCTTGCTTGGGTAGATAGGGTTAAGAATATAGAAATGATAATGCACAAGGATGATGATCATATCTAACATGCCAATTGGGTGCTAAAACTCATATATAAACATAGACTAAATTTATTAATTGAGATAGGCTAAAAATAATAAGTACAACTATGTTAAGTATATATATGAAAAATAAGTAATGTACTTAGCTTATTTTGATGTTAATGCAGTTATGGATTTGGAGCAAACAAAAAATAGACTAGAAAAAGATTTTGGTATAGTCGTTAAATTCTTAATTTGATGCTTTTATAGTCACATACATTAAGATTAGCCTGAGACAGTTGCATCGATTCTACTATCTAAACCTGATGCAAGTGTCTCATACACAATACTTGTTGGAAAAGGATATAACCACCTAGATGTTTTTGGGTTTTATTTCACCTTCACTCTGGTGCATTTAGATCTAGGTTATCGATTGTTGTTCTCATGAATTTACAAAACCCTAGTTCTTCATCTTCATAATGACTTTAGGGGAAAATGGGTTAGTGGGCATATGATGTTGAGCTAACCCCAAAGATCCCTCTCTCAATGAGCATTGTCTACATAGCCAATACTCTAAAGAGGGCCTTAGATTGATGTAGTTCTCCCTTACATGATGACTTGTGTGTGAATCATGCAATATGTGCAAAGTAAGTACAATAGTGATCTAGCTTGTAACTTAGCAAATCTAGCTCTTGGGTTTCACATTTGGTACTTCAAACATGTACATGTGCAGTCCCTATGATTGGTATGAAAATAAAAATATCTAGGGAAGTTTTTCTCAATCAAATTATATTTGAATGTTTTTTTAATCTAAATGTTAGGTGAGGTATGAATGAGTGTTGATATTGTATTTATATCAATGCCTTGAGAGAAGTAAATTGCATTAAAGCACTTAAGCTAACCATTAGAATATGTGTCATTTATAAATTGGATGATTTTAAGGCAATAGATATTTACATCAGAGTAGGGCACTAGCATCGACACGTGTCTTTATCCTAGACATTAGTGTTCAGGGAACAGGAAAGTAGGTACAAACTCAAAACTTGCAGAGGTGGAAGATAAGTAGGTTTTAAGCATTCTGGGCAAGATAGAAGGTATGGGTCATCATCATAAGACTGGTCAAACTAAGAGATAGGCTAAGGGGCATAAGATAGAGTAGATACGAGAGTTTGAAAAGTGGAAAAGGTCTATAATTGAGAGGAACATTTAAAGTCTGAGTTTCCCAAGTGTATAAGAATGAGATGTTATATAATCCATAAAATAGTGTCTACATCTGCCTGCCCTTTAATTTAGTAATGAAATTGCTAGTTTAAATGAAAGGATTGCATAGTTGGGTGTGTATAACACACCTTGCTTTTGATTGAGTCCAACTTGAGTGCTTTGCTGGTGACTGACTTGTATCCAAGAGCATTTTATAGTAGATAATCATTGCATATAATCTAGAATTGAAAGTTTTTGAAAAGATTTGAGATTGAAAGGGCAAGGTTTAGGGGTACACCTATGTATCAATATAACCACTTTGCCTATTGGTAAGATGTTTTGAAAGATGTATCATTGTAAGGCTCTAAAATTGAGATTAAGATAAATATATATAAATATAGAAAGTGCATATATCTGAGGGGAGAGAGAGAGAGAGAGAGAGAGAGAGAGAGAGAGAGAGAGAGAGAGAGAGGCACATGCCTATCAAATTGATTTAAGGCTGGATGATACAATTAAGTTCAACCTAAAAACTTGGCAAGATTGAGTGAAAAAATCACTTCAACCATAACAAAATCAAACCAACTATTGCAGTAGATTAACTCAATACCATCTGTAAAAGTACATCCTAGTGGGTGATGATAGTACTTAAGAGTGTTTTTAAATTTGAACCTGATTTGGATTTTGTAATATTAGGTGCACATTGCATAGCATATGCATCTTAGATATGTCTCATGCTGAAACTGTGTTTAACAATGGTACCAATGTATAGAATTCTCCCATAACTATGAATTTGAATTATATAACTATGTGCTTTGGCCAATTTTGAAACTGTGTAATTATGGAGAACATGCTCCCAAAGCATGCCCCCACTATATATGAAAAAATTTGAAAACTGGAAGAAGTACCAATGTGGAAGACATATTTCCAAAACATGCCCCCAATGTAATATGGAGATGCCAAATACTGAATAAGTGTGGAGAACATGATTTCAAAGCATTCCTGCAATGAATCTAAAATTGTTAATGTGTGGAAGCCATGCCTATATGACATGCACTTACTAAATCTTAAAAATGATATACGTACCAAATACTGAATGAGTGTGGAGAACATGATTTTAGAGCATGCCCCCACTGAATCTAAAAATTATGCCAAATGTGAAGAACATACCTCTATGACATGCCCCCCATTGGAGGTGAGGGGTGAATAGAAACCATTAGTTACCTCGCCTCAAAAGGATAAGATAACTATATAATTTGTGAATGTAACCATGTAGCATATAGGACATGTCTAGGTAAATGTAGCATTGAAGCACATAGAACAATGTGATCACATGAAGACCTAAGATGCATGATAAAGATCTTGGAAACATCTAGACATTAACTATACAAACTCAATAAGAAAATCAAACACACACACAAGAGCACTAAAAAGCAAGAGAATAGGCAATGGTCTATGGAGACCGTAAATAAGGGGCACATTCAAATGTTGCATAATTGAAGGGACATAACTTAATCAAATTTCATTTTTTCATCTGGTTAGGCTTGAAAAGATTTAGATAAGTCCAATTATGTATCCATCATATCCCAAAAACTTTCAAAAATAGGCTGAAAATTTGTGGGTCATGGTCATACAAGATGGATGTTGGTAAACCAAAATGATGCTAAACATGGTTGAATAAAGAACACACAATATATTTTTTGTTAAGGCTCTTCTTTTAGGCAACCATGATGGTCATCTTAGAAAACATAGTTCATACAAAAAATCATGGATTAATTTTGATATCTTTTTCATAAGTAGTCAAGTCATGTAATCCTTGAATCTAGATTTGCATGGTCTATAAAGAATTGACAGAGATATGTAAATTCTAAGCTTCCTACTCATGGGCATGGTGATGAAACATGTAATGCAAGAATCGATGTGGTAATTTTTGTCTATGTACATGTGAGGACAATAGAAGTGTTACTGTAACATTACCAGTGTCTTGGTAACATTAAAGTGTCATGTTATCTTTTCATAGTGTGCCTCCTAGATGAATCTTTTGCCACTATGAACATAAATATGTCAAATATTATAGAGAATTATGCTGGACATGTACAAATCATGAATGTGTTCACCCTAAAGAATGGAAATATATGTTTCTATGAATTCATGGTCCACTAAATAAGGATATGGTTGTGCATGTAAAACATTTTAGTTTATGTTATAATTAAAAAAGTTTATATGCTAGGGTTTTACATGAAAGGATTTTCCTAGGTGAAATTGTGTGGATCTCTGTTTATATACTTATATTTTTATGTTTAAGGTTTGCATAGTATATCTCTAATTTGTGTTAATTTATCATGTATAGGATTGTTCCAAACATTTTATATGAGAGTTCAATTGTAAGCTTTGTATAAGTTGGAATAACTTACAATAAACAATTTCCTAGAGTGGGAGTTTTGGGTAAGAATATTTTGCAAAGAAAACCACTATAAGCACTAATATAGAGAATGATAAATTAAATAGTCAACATTTTGAGTTATGAAAACTCAAAATGGAAGATCTCTTGGTAGACATAGATCAATGGATTGTTGTAATAGATGCAACATCCATGAGAATGAAACCATAAGAATGGGAAAAAAATTATAGGAAATCTAGAAGCTTTATCATATTATGTTTTTTGAATTTAGTTCTACTGAATGTTTCGACTGAAAAGACCATGAAGATTCTTTGGGATAAGATGAGAAAGTTGTATTGGGCCTAGTTGCTAGTAAAAAAAAAATATTCCTACTAGATAAGTTGTATTCCTTATGAATGAATTATGGTGATTCAATAATAGAACACATGAACACCTTCAACACTATGTTAAGTTAGTTTCATGTGTGGATGTCAACATGGATGATGAAGAAAGGTGTATCACACTATTTTGTTTTTTTCAGGATCATGGGAAATTCTAGTGATGGCAATCACTAATAATACATCAAATCTATAATTGGAATACTTAGTCATAACTATGTTATCATAGGGAATGATGTGTAGGTCTACGAAAAGCTATCAACTAAATGATGGCTTGTCTTCATAAGGTTTCTCACAAGAAAGATGCAAAAAAAATATTGGAGATAATTTCTCAAAAAAATATTGGAGATAATTTCTCAAATTATAAAGGTATACATAAGACTTGGAATAGATCCTTGAAGAAGTGTTGGAGATACAACAAGATAAAGCATATCAATAAGGGTTATAAATCAAGAAGGGTGGAAAATGAAAAACCACTGGATGTTGCAAAATCCACAAGTGAGAGTTTATCATGCAATTTATATGGAGATGTATCAACCTCAAGCTTGCATGCATGCAATGATGCATAGTTGATTAAATCTGGAGATTCCTATTAGGGAGTGGATCTACTAAGATGAAGAATATGATGGTGGTGATGTATTTCTAGGAGACAAATCAACCTACATGATTGTGGGTACAAGAAGAGTGAAGCTAAAGTTTAGATATGGGAGGAACAAAACTCTCCCAAGTGTTTTTCACATTTTTGTCTTTGCAAATAATATGATCTATGTGAAGAAAACAAACAATTTTAGAGTCTAGGTCTCATTCAGCTAAGATGGGTGAAAAATGGTGCATGAAGCCATAGTTTGGGAAACATGAGTGCACACGAGTAATTTATTTAGGATTGATACAAGTATAATAAAAAATATATGTAACATATCTATTATTCTTGAGGCCAAGACTGAAAAATGAATTTACACACTACATTCGGTGGAGAAGACAATGATCTGGCATCAGAGAGTGTGCCATATTGGGGAAAAGTATATGTGCATATTTTATAATAAAGATATGGTTAAAGGGATGGAAAACTATCCCTTCAATTCAAATTTTGTAAACATTATGTCTACGTCAAGCATAATCGAGTGAAATTACATTAAAAAATATATGCAGGCAAGTGGAATCTTGCAGATGATCTATAGTGATGCTTTTGAACCAGTATATATCTCACTACTCACCATGTATATCTTCTATGTGTCTTTCGTAGATGACTATTCTCATAATACCTAGATATACTTCATTCTTAATAAATCTGAAGTTCTTGAGAAATTCAAAGATTTTGAAGACCTTGTGGAAAACCAGACATATAAGAGGATCAAAGTGTTACAAACAAATAAATGAGGTGAGTACTACTCCAAAGAGTTTGATGAATTTTGTGGAGTGAGAAATATTCAAAGGCAGAGACAAAATCCATACACACCATATTAAAATGGGGTTGTAGATCAATGAATAGGATGCCGATGGACAAGGCCATAATTATGTTGAATGGTACACATTTAGAGAACAAGTTTTGGGTCGAAGTAGTGTCTACTACTTATTACCTTGTCAACAAATCACCCACATCAACACTAGTTGACAAGACTCCATAAGAAGCATGGTCTAGTAATAAGCCATGCTTGTGACACCTACAATTTTTTTGTTATGAAACCTACTCTCACATTCCATAGGAAAAAAGATTGAAACTTGTGTTTATGTCTGCAATGTGCATCTTTTTTGGGTATGGGAGTGGTTTTAAAGGGTAAATATTTGGAAACCCTAGATAAAGAAGGCGTTCTATAGATAGAATGTAATATCTAGTGAGGTGTGCAAGGTTGTTGCATAATAAAAACCAAAGAAGCATTCAAAATAAGAAAACAAAAAAAGGTGCAGGTTGACATATATACTGAAGATCTTGTATTGGAGTATGATGCGATGGATGAAGAGTCACAATAAGAGGAAAAGTGTGTGACTCCTACTTTAGATAGATTATAACACGTACACAAAATCCATAAAAAGTACATCCCATCAAATTTTTGTTTTGAATTCCTATTATAAGTGATTGATGGTGAAGACCTTAAGATAGTGAAGGAGGCTTTTGATTGTGCAAAGATAAATACTTGTAAGAAGGCCATGAGGGAGGAAATGGAGTTGATAGATAAAAATGAGATGTAATACCCCGTAAATTTACCTCTTAGAAATAAACTTGTGGGATACATGTAGGTTTTAAAGAAGATGAAAAATGTGCAAGAGAATGATAGAAGAATAAGGCTTGCCTAGTAACAAATGGATTCTCATAGGTAGATGGAATAGAATTTGGTGAGACATTCTATCCTATTGAAAAATTAACTTTAATTATATTTATTTTAGCTATTATTGTTGTGTTTGATCTTGAGATTGATCAAGTGGTTGTTAAGACAATATTTTTGCATAGAGAGCTTTAAGATGAATCTACATGTCACAATCGGAAAGCTTCAAGGTGAAAAGGAAATAAGGCTTGGTTTGCAGACTAAATAAGTCCATGTATGGCTTGAAGCAATCACTTATAATTTGGAATCATAAGTTTGATAGTTTCGATGATGGATTTCCCATATCAATGTCCATCCTTGTGTTTAGTACAAGCAAGAGGGTGATAAGTTTTCATCATAGTGCTCTATGTGGATGACATGCTACTGATCATAAATGACAAGTGGATGATATATCAAGTGAAGTTTCAATTATTTGTGAAGTTTGACATGAAATATCTTGGTGCTACAAGATTCATATTGGGCATGGAATGAAATGGGATCATTCAATTAAGAAGCTCTAGCTAGACTAGAGAAATTATGTTGAAGTATTTTTTGAAAGGTTTAGGATGCATTACTAAAAATATTTTCCATTTGGTTAGAATATATCAAATGCACATTGTCCAGAGACATGGGAGGAGTAGGAGGACATGATTTAGGTTTTGTATGCAAGTGTGGCTAGAATCCCAATATATGTAATGTTTTTTACAATACCCAATATTGTGCAAGTAGTGAGAAGATTCGTGTCCAATCCAAGTAAGGATAATTTTGGGGTAGTGAAGAGGATCTTCAGATATTTGTGCAAAACTTATAATTATGTAATTTTATATCAAGGCAAGCTTGGTGAAAGCAAGGCATTGAATGTACATAGATTTGTGTATTCTAATTGGGCTAGAAATATTAATTGTCATAGGTATACCAATGCATATGGGTTAAAATTAGTTGGTGGATCTATAAATTGGATGATAAAATTGTGTTATATGGTTGGGTTCACATGTAATGTTGTAAGGATAGACTGCAATAGTCAAAGCGCAATCAGTCTTAAAAATAACCCTAATACTTAGGATGAAGCCCATTGATGTGTGATATCAATTTGTAAGAGAAATGGTGTACGATATAAATATACACATGGATAATGTGAAATCAAGTGAAAACATTACAAATTCAATGACCAAGGTAATGATTACCAAAATTTCTCTTATTGCAAGAAGGAGATGGGATTCACTGCCTAGAGCTACTAAAAGATGAATGTGTGGTTCCTTATACAAAGTGTTTAACAAGTGGGAGATTTTTGCTTGATGTCTCAACTTTTCATTGATCTAAGTAATGGTATTTATGTGTAATTAGATGATATATAATGATTTTACATAAGCAATGATTGTACAAGATGATATGCAGATTGATTATGCAAGCAGAGTTGGTTGTACAACCTTGCACACACACTACCTATGGCAGTTGCACAATATTGATAGCATGTGGGGTTGATTGTATAGATATGTAGGGCACTTTAAAGAGTTTCATTATGTAAGGTTTATAAATGGAGTGCATTGTTTGAAACATAGTAAGGTTATACAAGGAGTTCTGTAAAATGTCAAGCAATGAAAGTTATTTTTGGAAAATTTCATACAATTTTCTAATTTCGCCTTTCAGATTGAAGAAGTGATAACAACATATTAATGGCATTCTAACATGGATATGTTGAGGATAATTACATGTTGATCACTTGGCTAAGTACTTAGTGAGTACAGATTCCCCTACTACACAGGCATTACAAAGTGAGTGTTGAAAAAAGGTACAATTCTTCTTAGGAAGATGTCAATAAAATTTTGAATAAAAATAGTCATGTGTACATTTTAATAAATAGTAAAACATTGTATGAAGGTCAAAAAACATTGTGAATTTGTGTAGCATTGTAAAACATTTTAGTTTATGTTATAATTAAGAAGCTTATTGTGCTATGATTTTTACCTAAAAGACTTTTCCTTTGTGACATTGTGTGTATGTGTGTGTTATTCTTTATCTTTATATGTTCAAGTTTAACATAGCATATCTCTCATATGTATTAGTTTATTATGCAAAGGATTATTCTTAATGGTGCATGTCCAACACTATGATGAGTGCATGTATCGGTGGGTGGATAAGGCAATCTACATCCTTATTATCCTTTCCCTTTTTATGCTTCATCACCAGATTGATGCAGTCATGGTTATGGGTCTTAATGAGTAGATTCTTATACCATGTAGAATACAAAAATAATAAAACATAATACAACAACCATAAACATTTATTGCTTTAATGATATATTTACCTTCACACTCCTACATACACACACACAACCCATAGGATTATAAAACACTATAGTATTACAATACCTAGTCCTCATAAGGATGTAATTCAACCCTTTAGTCTTTCCCCATATTTGCACACATTTATTTTAATTGTAGCACTCTAAAAATGACTTCACTCTGAAATTATTTCCCCAATAGATCTATTAAATACCTTCTCATGAGTGTAGGTGTCTATTTATATAGGCACATGATCCACCAACTAACATTAATACACTAAAAAACCCACTTTAGTTAGTAAACTTTCATAACACATTGTTATACTCCACAATCATTAAATTGTCATTAGAATCCCTATGACCCATTACACATCAGAACACAACACACCATGACATTCCACATCACAACAAAATGCATAATGACATAACAAACCACAATGTAACATGTCATGACATAACACATCACAACATAATAGCATTTTTAAAATCTAAGAGTTAATTTTTCCAATCTTGCACCCTCTTTCAAAGTATATTCCACGTTGCATGCTCGATGTAGTATAACATAATGTTTATGTAGTGGAAATATAGATTTTACTAGAATCCCTATAACATACTCATCCTTATGAATTACACAATATAAAAAAGTGTGCAACAACCTATGTGAGTGTTCTGACACTCAAATAGATACCAGGAACCTCTTAAAGTGAATCCAAACATATTACAAACTACTATAATAGTGGGAGACTTCACCACAACTTATTGCTATCAACCTCATTATGTTTTTTCTTGATGTAAGATTGATTTAAACCTAGATACTCATGCTTCACAAATGGAACTACTATAAGTAAATCATCTATTTCATATAGTGTGCACACACAAGCTTACTCTTTGTATGCAAAAACTAAAAGTGGCTTGTGATCAAAATGGATAATTGTCTCTTTACCCAATATATAGTGGCACCAATACTTGACTACTTGCATGATGATGTACACATGTTTATAATAGATGGAGTACCATTAAACTGTGTCATTAAGTGTCTTTAAGTTATAGGCAGTTGGATGTCCATAATGTGTGAGTACCGCGAGTACATAGTCAAATTCATATGTGATTCTAGAAGGAGTGGACATTATTAGTCATTTCCAAAAGGTGATACATAGAAGCTTTCTTTGAGATCTTAAAAATCATGATGTTGTTATGGTGTCCAATGGCATGTAACTTTGGCATACATGCTCTAACTAAGAGACCAAGCTAAGTACGAGAAACCAAGAACAAACTTGTGGTATAAGTTGGCATGTCCAAGAAAAACATTAAATTAAATGATATTACATGGACTTAGCTAATCTTTGATTACTTTTATTTTTTTTGGATCTATATGGATACCTACACAGTCAATGATGTAACCTAGATACTGAATGTGTAAAATAAAATGTATGATTTACTCAGATGGCTTGCAACGTATGTTTACACAATGTTTTTAAGACATGCAAGATGTGCTCCACATGTTTATCCAAATTTATTTTTTAAGATAAGGATATCATCCAATTCAAATTTTATGAAGGAATTAAGTAAGGGGTCTTAATAAGTCACATCAAGCACATGAATGTTGATTGCGCATTGGTCAAGTCAAAAGGCATAACCAACCATTCGTAAAATACTTCCAACATTTTGAATGTTTTCTTCCAAACTAGACTAATACTTGATGATAATATGACTTCAAGTCAATTTTGGTGAAGTGTTGTCCTCTTAGAGTTGTTCCAAGAGCTCTTCAATACACAATATTGTGTATTGATTCTTTAGTGTTATTTTTTTGAGTGTGTGGTAGTCATTCCAGAAACATTATGTCCCATATTTGTTTTGCATGAGTACTATCGAGTTTCCACAAGGAGAAGAGATAGGCTTGATCTTGCCTTGATCAATAAGCTTCTATAGTTGGCATCAAAGGTCATCACTATCACAAATGGACCTGTAGTGTTACGATGTAGTGGAAAATTTGGAAGGGATGATTCAAAAACCAAATAGATGTGATCCTTTATAGTGCAATGTGTTAGATACCCTTTATATATTTAAAAACATATATATACCTTTTATAGTATCTTACCAAGTTATTGTTGTTACGGTGGTGTTTGGGTGGCATGGTGCATTTCCCATGTGTGCTTTCTCTCATGTGTAAGTGATTTTGGGTTGATCATGAGAAGCACAAAAAAATTTGTAAGTGAGATGAGCTAATAACATTATTTGGTAAAGACCAAAGTGATTTTGGTCATCAAAAATGACCCCCAAAGGTTGAAGAATTGATCTTTGTAATGCATAACCATTACAGTTTGCCATGATATGTAACATTGTGGTCATACAAATATATACTTCCAATAAAAATGTCACAAACCTTAAGTGGTGCCACATCATAGGTGACTGTATCCTCCATGGGTTTGAATTTATGTTGGCAAGTACATTGTTGGTGGATTTGTATATCCTCCCCCCAATTAAAGCTAACCCAAAGACTATGGTTTAGGACGTGTTTCACTGGAAATGCCTAAGAATTGGGTTGTATCTTGTGTAATGATGTTATTATGGCTCCCATTGTCAATGATGACATGAAGAGGTTGGCCGTTCACCCAAAACTTTGTGTGGAATAGACACTTTTTTTCCTCAAAGGTGTCCATGGAAGTAGCACTAGACCAAGTAGCATTTGGATCAATGTCATCCATTTTTGTGGGACCTAATGTAGACTGCACAATCAAGGATTATTGTGAGAGGCATTCAAAAAATTTGTGTGAGCTTATGCAGTACCAATGACACCACTTGTCACCTTGGTCCTTTTTGCCTTTTTCTAGTGAAGAAGAGCTTTGAGTCTTCTTAAATTTGACAACATTCTTAGGTTGATTTCCCTTCTGTGACATGTTCTATGCATGCATAATAAACTTAGATGGTGTGTTTTACATGGTTTGTTTCTTACGCATGGCACTAGATAAAGAAGATAAATATACTTCATATTCACTTTGGCTTCGAAGATGTTGCATTGCGGTATGTGTTCCTCAATGTGTTAGAAGTCAGGAACTCAATCTTTGCACTAATATAAGGTGAGAGTTCATTGATGTACTTCAACACTTTATGTTTCTTTGTCAAGTCCTCACACATGTGTGAAGTGTAGTAATTGAACCCTTAAGTATAATCTTCAACTAACTGCTCCTTATGGTAGCACAACTGTTGGAACTTGATGTATTCTTGAACACTACAAAAGTGATCTTATCAGTGTTAGTGAAATGAATGACTAATAAGTAAGCCTCAAGTTGTTGAATCCAACCATCAATTATTGTCATGTTGATTTTACCTTCAAACACCATAATTTTAAGACTAAATTGCACTTTGAAATGGGTTTTTAACTGAAACAATGGAAGTGTAGGTTGAGTGGAAGGAATGGGTTGCGTACCAAGTTGTACCATGAGTTCATAAAATTTTCTAGATTTCATGGTGTTGTTTCTTAATGGCATCCCAAATGACATTTTGGACATTTGGGGATGTCTCAGTCAAAGTTTCTAGGCATCAAACATCTTTCTCTTACTATGACATTCTTCTAGATACTTTGAAATAGAACCAGGATGTAATATTTCATTCTCATGTTGTGTTCACATGTTTATAAGCATATAAGAGCTCTTGCTTTAATACCAATGAGTTTCACCATGGGGCCTATGATGTCGGTGCAGGAAAAAACTTGTATTTGGAAGTAAGCTACATGTTGTATAATTCACAAAGTTAAAAAAAAAACACTAAACCAATCATACATTTGATATGCAGAGGTATTTGCAAAATAGTGCAACTTATATTTAAGGGAAAGAATACAGAAAAAACATAGATGTGCACATGTAGTAAGGCTAGAAATGAATGTTCATTAGATAAAAAATGGATACACTTCCTCTCATTTTTCTAGATTAGACATGACTTATAGATGTGTGTGATACACTAGATAGTCAAATCATGATAACAATCTCCTATTCGCCTATGTGATTTCTCGTCTTTGACCCTTACCGGTTAGGCAGTTACAACATATACAATTTTTTTAAGAATGTAGTTAAACCATATGATTGTTACAAAAGATACAATGGTCCATATTTTGTATGCTTGGTCTTATTGCAGGTGTAACAGAATTCTAGATGTGCAGTATTGCTAGTAGGTTCTCTAACATGGCGCATACCTAGAGATTGTCACCCAGCATGTCATGCAGAAGCAAGTATCTAACATGTGGTTATTGAGTGTGTACATCCCTACACACTGTTGCGGTAGTGTGTAGAGGTATTGTGAGGCTTGCACCGATGACATGCAAGGTCACAAGTTAGTTAATAGGGTATCTACTTTAGAAGATGTTGCATGACACAAGATGGTTATGTAGTACATCACAAGACAATACACCAGGGTAGGAAGGCACCACAAGACTATGTGTGGTGAGAGATTCTACAAGCTTGTATAACACAAAGTCTTATGAGGAGTGTGCAGATCCACATAGAAGTGACACATGAATCAATGTCACTCTCTTCATACTCCAAAAGTGACTTTTCCCTTTGTAGTTCTTAAACCCATCTAACAACATGGACCAACCATATGGTTTTCTAAAGCATTCATGCACATGGAATGCCTAGCTTGCCTTCATTTATTTGCATTGTGTTAATGTTGATTTTAGTTTGTCACATGTCCTACTTATCATCCTTTTTCACAAGCCAATGTCTCATTACCCCGATGTCAAAATTATTTTCCCACTTGGGTTCCCCTACTTACCCCACAAGATGTGATTTTTGTCTTTCTTTGAAAATTTAGACTTTGAATTGATATTGATTAAAATTTATATTTCTCAATGTGGATATTTAGCATAAAATGTATATATTCATTTAGGGGCCCTTCATCATCATTTAGAATTTAAAGGATAAGGTATATTTCTATATGTGTGAGGACTATTTAGTCATTATTATATATGATTCATTCAACCCATTTTTTGAGTCATGCTTATTTTTTTGCATGTCCTAAGTCTACTATGAAATGCATCCAAAAATGTGTATCCAGACAAATAACCTAGAGGAGTGCGAGATTAAATTCATTTACAATAATAACATAGCTAGGAAGTATATATGTATTGTAAATAAGTGGTGCATTGTGAGTTTTCTCTAGAACTGGTAGATGTAGCTTATGAGATGAAATTGAACAAGTTTGATTATGTACTAATAGACCATGTGCAAGACTTAAAAATAATTGCATTCACCTTCATGAAGAAAAATCTATTAATCTTACCTAAATATTGGTTAGAAGGAATAAGTAATGGGAGAAAATGATAGTTACAGAAAAGAACCTAGTCAAATTTCATGCTGCATACCCAAGAGAAATACTAGTAAACCTACAAGATATGAATTCAAAGAAAGAGAGACCACAAACTCAAATGAAAAATATTGACCTCAACTAAGAGAAAAAGAGAAGTGATTGCCTTTGGATTATCCTAAATTACAACTATTTCAATAAAAAGTTTACTTTTATAGTACACAAGGAATTGAAAGGCCACAAAGGAGCTACAAGTCGAACTTGCAAGTTCAACCTTACAATTTTTCATAGTTTACATCCATAACATTCATGTGAAATTGGTATTGTGAACCTGACCACTTAATTCAATCTTGTAGTACCACTTCTTTCAAGTGCACACACTCCATCTGCAATCCTTGCTGCTTTAGCTAGTCCAAGAATTTCTTCAACTTCGTATGGTAAGCGAATTGACTTTCTATGCCCACTTTAGTTCCAATCCACATAATCAATTAGTTAACAAGCACGAACTTAGTGGTGACCATTTATTTTGATCTGCCAAGTGCATAAATTATAGAGCATGTTTTTTTTAATGAACTATGTCCCAAGAATACTATTTTTTAGTTAATTACATAGGTATAATTTCATCCCTTCACCCCATCTACTCACTCCTTTATTTTTTAGCTACCACCAAGTGCCTTTGATGCAATACATTTGACATGGTTAATGGCCTAATACTCGCACTTCAACCAACCAACAAGATTTTGCACAGGTCACTTCTACACCCACCACATCATTTCCAATTGCAACCTCCCTACAACTAAATCTAAAATATGCAATAAGGTTGTTTGCCTTTGAATCTAAATTGACTCCTTTACTACATTTACTGCATATTTATTATGGTTAAATATTCTTTGATATTTTTTTGTCAACTAATAAATCAAGACCTTTGGTATGTTCAATGTGTCAAAATTAAAAAAGCCACAATTATACATGCATATAATTCAATTTAAATAGAGTTTCACCAAGAAAAACCCTTCTTCTGGCATGATGTTCAAAGTTGCAATAAGATAAAAACATTTCACTATTACCTCAAACTAATTACAATATAGAGGTGAAGGGTTCCCAAAAATTGGATCACCCACACTTATTTTCTTTTTGACGTCTGCAATAAGGACAGGCTGTAATTGGATTTAACTTATTTATTTATGTCTCTAGCTAATATATATTAAAATTCAATATTGATTTTGCATAGTATATAAATTTTATTAACTATTTTATTGTAGACACACAAATATGATATTAAACACTTGAAAACATATATTTTAACTTATCCTTAACATAAATGAATTTTGCATACACATTTGACTCTTGTCCATATTCTCTCCTAGCCATTCATCTATTTATGGACTTGGCCTTTCCAATTTGTTCATATACATGATCTCCATATTATGTGCTAGAACAAACTATTCTCTTATGTAGACCATCCCCATATTCTAGATTCCTATTTTCTCCATTTTGGATAGTTCCAAAATAGTTGAATGTTTTCGGTTACAGAGAATGTCCACCTTCACCGATAGTGTCCCAAATTCCACAAACGACTATTTTTAAAATCTAAATCCCTACCTTGGGTTAGCCCACACGTTTTGCATGTTGGTTATGGAAGGAAATTACCCAAAGAGTCATTTATTTATACAAATCAAGCCTAAGGCTATTACCATCTAGCACTAACCTAGTTCTCACTAGTTCACTACTAGAAAAACTACTTGCACACTGTGAAATCTATTTGCACATTCTTGAGGCACTATCTTAAAGCATCCAGATCTGAAAACCCCTTAAAGGAATCGCTCCTAATCCAAGTTTAAACACCTAAAACAATTTCAAAGTTGCATATTGTCAAGTGTCGAACGCCAAAGAGTTGCATTGCATTCTAGGAGATCATTATTGAGCACACATACACATAGGTGGCAGAATTACATGTAATTTGAGCCATCTTTGGAGTAGTGGAACATAGAAAATGCTCAACCACTTAACGAGGTGTGGTTCGTGCTATCCAACCCATATTTCTATCACATTGTTATAGGCCAAGCGAGTGTCAAAAGTGGAGCTAGGTTTTCAAAACAAATGAAGATAAAATTGAAATCTGCACATAGGGTCGAGCATAGTAAATTACTCAAAAAAAAATCTTGATGGGTAGTCATAGTAATACATGGCAAAACATGTCAGTAAAAAGTACAGAGAATTTTGACAAATAGTGGACACATCCATTCATCGTTGGTGTTGTTTGAGCCTTATCAACTACATCTTGGCAGATTTAAATACTCTATTTCTTGAGCCAAGCAACTACAAAGCTGTTTCACACTATTTATGACGAATATGCGTAGACAAAGAATATCACAAAACATTAAACCAAGTACTTTATTCTCTTATTATTTCCATAAAGACTAAGCTCGATGTCAATTTTCTTTTATATTCAAACTTGCATAGTTTATGTATTATCTTGTGGAATATAAATATTCATTAGTTTGGCTTATTTTGATCTTCTAAATTCAAAATAAGCTAAAACATATATAAAATAGTTTCAAGAAAAATGTTAGAAATATATCTCATATTTTATTTTTAAAACCAAGAAAAATTCATGAAACTAAGTTGTAAAGTCATTCAATGGCATGGCCAATCTTTTTAGAAAATATATAATGATGTCAGAAGCTACTTAAAGGAAGACTTGCATTGTATTTGCAATGGTGTGTATACAACTTGATTTGAGTCAACCACTTATAAATTTTGTTATTTTTTAAATTTTTGATTAAAACTATGTTGGCATCACTAATTGGAGATGTTGTGATCGGTTTCATACTGTTGTCAACGTTTTGAGCCACCACTTAGATTCATCCTCACGACAAATGCGATGCCGAGAAGATTCATCTCACTTGAATAACATAAATACATAATTTTTTTGAAACAGTCTATTGAAGTCGACTAATCATTATTGATTAAAGGAAGCCATGTCCGATTAATTAATAATTCATCATCCCCATTTAAACATTTTTTTTTTTTTAATGATTTTAATGTTCTCCCTTATTCTTCTTTTAGATCGATTGTCTATTCTTGCCAAGATTTTTGAGTTGGCGAACTTAATAGGATGTTTAATAGCATGGTAATGTTCTATCAATGTTAATTTGTGAGTTCTACTATACCTAAGGTCTGCCCAATGCTCTTTGATTCTAGTACCAAATGATCTACCTATTTCACCGATGTATGATTTACCACAAGCACATGATATTTGATAAACTCCTTTAAGCAAATTCAGGTCAATGGAATCCTTCACATAATTAAGGAATTTTTTAATGCTATTCGGAGGCAAGAAAATTGTGTTAATATTCTTCTTCTTCAAATATTTAACAATTTTATCTGTAACTCCTTAGATGTAAGGTAGAAACACCTTTTGTTTTCGTATGTAGTCTTCATCAGTTGACATTCGAGTTCTACCTTGATTACACTTCGCTCTTGTGAAAGCCTTATTGATTTGTAATGTGGAATATCCATTGCTCTCAAAAACTTGATGTAAATGCTCCTTTTCTTGTTCAAGGTGGTCAAAATCCGAATCTTCAAAGCTCTAGTTATTAGGGTGTTTAGAACACCCATTTTCTGACTTGGATGGTGGTGGGAAATTGCATGTTGATATTGGTTGGTATGTGTTTTTCTCTTGTAGACTTTATGGGCTAATAAACCATCTTGTTTTTTAATCACCATAACATCTAAGAACGAACTTGATTCATTTTCTTTGAACTCCATAATAAATTTTATGGAATATGATTGGTTGTTAATATGTTCAACAAATCGATCAAGTTCTTCCATCCCATATGCCCAAATCACATAGGTATCATCAACAAACCTTACCCACTTATTCAGTTTTCGAGGGGCTAAATTGATTATTTTTTGTGTAAAATTCTACAAAAATAAATTGGCTACAATTGGCGAAAGGGAGGAGCCCATAGCCACAACGCAATTTTGTTCATAAAGATTTACTTGAAAACTAAAAAATGCTGATTTGAGGCACATGCTAACCAACTTCATGATTTATGGATCTGTTAAATCTTCAACAACTTTGATGGCCTCTTCAATGGGTATCATTGTAAATAGATATACTACATCAAGACTTAGCATAATGTCTCGTTGATTTAAATGTAAGTTTTTAATCTTCTCAACGAAGAAGATTGAGTCCTTAATGTAGGAATCCATCTTTCCCACTAGTGGCTTTAACTTGTTAGCTAGAAACTTAGCCAATTTGTAGGTAGGTGCACCCATTGTGTCAACTATAGGTCTTAGTGTGTTGCCAAGGTTGTGAATTTTTGCAACCCCATAGATTCTTGAAATGATTTGGATGTGATCGAAGAGCTTCTTTTTAGTTTATTAATCTAGTGAAGATTGTTTAATAATTGTTGCTACCTCTTTTATAATATGGTTCAAGGGGTTTTTATCGAGTTTCTTATAGCAGCTATTGTTATTAAGATGATCAAACATTTTATCAATGTAATTTGCGTTGTTCAGAATCAATGTTGATCCTCATTTGTCAGCTTTCAAAATGATAATCTATTTACTTTTATTAAGCTTTTTGAGTCCCAGGTTTTCACCTTTGCTAATGTTATGCTTTGGAGGCTTGCCCTGTAATATCCCAAATGGGATACCTATTGAAAACTCCCAAAACTACAATAAAACCAAACTTCACAATTCACTAACAAGACTCAAATCTGATATTCTTCTTCAAAACCCAAACTTCATTAACATACATACTCTCTTATTATTAATTGAAACAATACATAATGCACTCCACAACATAGACTTGTATGAATAGATTTCAAATATTGATTTATGAATATAACACTTACATAAATTGTATTACTCACAAATCTCTCCACACCTACAAATATGAGAACATCACAAATAACTCCTGCAAATCACACATACTCTGCACACTGAAAATCTGCAAAAAAATCTACTGGAAGCTTGTAAATTTTCACACAACTCCAACATAAAATTCTGCACACCACACACTTGCACACTGCTACTCTGAATATGCAATTGAAGCACAGTTGTAATTCCCAGATGGAATTCCCTCACTTGAATGAGAGGGTTTTCGTCATCAGATTCACAAAGGAACCTAAGAAGGGTTTCGTCCTCCTAATCTCATACCTTCATTTGGCTTTTCATCCAAAAAAGAGAGGGAGTTTGAACACAAGTTCAATTCTCAAATTGGGGGTTTAAATGATTTATTAAAGGTGTTCTTTCAAGGAGAGCACATACTTATAATATTTACAATGAAGAAGGAAGGGGATAGGAAAAGTGAAGGAAAAGGAAATGGGCGTAATTTTCCTCATGGGGGGACAAATTGAAATCTTTGACAAGCTTGCCCATGTGTAAGAGTCAAAAGACAATCCTTCACTTCAAACATAATCAACTCCATCTCACATGCTTTCATAATTGCACCTAACTTTCCCATGTGAAGAGAAATAATGATGGAAACATGCAATCATTTTCCCACAAGTGTCCACATGCCTCCAAGAGTGCGTTCAACAATGCACCCACATACTTTGGCGCCAACTTTACCCCGTTAGATCATTCCACACATGCTTAATCATGAAGCAACAAGAAAAGTGCACCAACCTTTCTTTTCCCCATCAAGGACAACCCATGTGAAGAGAAACACAAATCTAATTTGTCCCCCAAGTGGGATAGGACATCCCACTCCAAGCATATGCTCTAGACCCCATGCAAGAACCCTCGTGGGCCATGCCACCTCATCCACAATCCATCTAATCTATTGCATCATCACCTACATCATCCACCACATCACCAATGAATAGTGATAGTGAATAGTAAATCCGTAAATAGTGCTAACATGAATAGTGACTTGGTGAATAGTATCCATGTGAATAATGTCGAAGGAATATTGAAATGACCAATTTTCTCACAACATCAAATTTATTGCAAAGGGGACATGACATGGCCCTATGCAGTGCCCACACACAACCCTCCTTGATCTCTTCCGCTCCTTTCTCCAATAATCATTTTATACCATCATCTATTCCACAAATAATATCTTCTATTGGAAATCTCCTTGGCACTACTGCAAAATTCAAACCTTTCTCCAATAAACTTCTGGTAGGAGCATCCAACTGAACATTGGACATATTAACCTCCAACCGAATAGGAATTATGATGTTGGCACCAGCTACCCCCTGGTCCATCTCCCTCGCCGCCCGCCCCAAGCATACACTGTTCAAATAACAACATTTTGAATTTTCTGTTATGTTTTTTAACTGTTTCCATATAAATAAATTCCGATCTTTTAGTTGTGTTATTATCCCAATGGTTCCACATGGGTATATCTAGGGAGTTTGCCATCTTCAAGTGTAGTTTTAACAACTCGACACCAAATAGCATTAAAAAACTTCTTGATTATGTGAAAGATCCCATTGATCCGAATTCTCTTAAAGGAGTTTATCAAATATCATGTATTGGTGGTAAATAACACATTGGTAAAACATATAAATCGTTTGGTACAAGAATCAAAAAGCATTGGAGAGACCTTAGCCATAGCAAAACTCACAAATCAACGTTGGCAGAGCATTACCACACTACTATACATCCTACTAACTTCATCAACTCAAAAATCTTGGCAAGAATGAACTGGTTTAAAAGAAGAACAAAGGAGGCCATGGAAATCATTAAAAAATTATAATTGCTTTAATCAAGATGATGGATTATTAATTAATTGGATATGGCTTCCTTTAATCAACAATTGTTAGTCGGCATCAATGGATTGTTTCAGCATTTTTATGTATTTATGTTATTCAAGTAAGAGAAATCTTCGCAGCATTGCATTTGCACTGAGAACGAGCCTAAGTGGTGGCTTAAATCATTGACAACAATACGGAACCGATCACAACATCTCCAATTAGGGATGCCAATTCTAATCACTGTGAATTCTCAGCTAATAATAAAGCTATGCTATCATTTTTCAAAGAGGTTAGATTACGAATGTGTCTTTTTTATGTCATGTGCCACCAATATGGTCATATCTTTCTTAATTGCCCATTTGATGACACAATTTCTAAGGAAAGATGTAAATCATCGTCAAAAGTTGTCATCTATATACAAGAGAGAGCCAATAAAGGTTTTCATAAGGTTAAATATAATAAGAATACATCTTAAAGGTGTGATAAAGAGGGAAAAACTGGGCAAATTTTAAAAACAATAAATTTTTTTAATCAAATGAATTGGAAGAGGAACTATTCACCCCTGGAAAGGGTAAGATCAAGAAATTAAGAGAACATCAATCATAATTTCATGTGAAAATCAATATAAAAAACTGAATAAATAGGATTTAAGCACCATGACAAGAAAATCACGATAAAGAAGAAAGGAGTTTATTGGTTATGGTCCCAACTCCTCTCCCTCCCATGGAGATTGCAAAGACTCATAATAAATTGGAAAATAGGTCATCATTTGCATAACAAAAATCATTTTTATATTAAAAAAAGAGCCCAAAAAAATGCTCAGAATGCAAGAGCTCACTAAGAGAACCGAAAAAGTTTTGAATTGTTTAAAAGCAAAAATGATCAAGGAGACCATTCCACAATCAAAAGAATTGGATAAAAACATATTAATGCTTAGGTTACAATGGAAAAAAGCTGTAGATAAACACACGTTACCAGTAGCTAACAATACCAATAGCTAACAATATATAGGTATACAATAGAAAAGAATTGGATAAAAACATATTAATGCTCACGTTACAATAGAAAAAAGGTCCATAAATTATATGAATGTTCACAAATGACCAAAAGTAGGTCAATGAAACTAGCTATTTATGCTCCAACGTAGTCAGATTTTAGGTTGCATCGCTAATTACTTTGCTTGAAGTCTTGTTACATTGAATGCAAATTGCATCTGAAGTTCGCATTAAAAATGGTCTGAAATGATATTACCCATGGGTCATGAACATAATGCAAAATGGAAAGGAAGTTTAAATTAATTTTGCAGTTTAAAATGTTACTGTCTTTCAACAATTGCAAGGAAAATGTGCTTAGTCCATCTAAAACATTTACCGACATGAGATGAAAAAATTGCTTCGCATAAGCTGGAAGCAGAAAATGAATTTAAATTGAAAACCGATCAACTAGTATACATATACAAATATAAATATTTCTTCAATTTACAATTGAGTGTCAACTTCATGGGATCATATCAATTGCTTTCACTGCTCAACTTTAACTGATTAGCATGGACTAATTACAAACCTCCATCTTTGCTAATCCAACACCTAATAACATTTATTAGGCACTTCATTTGATTAGAAAAGACTATTGGGTTAAAGTATGATACTGTGTCCCATTAGGCGGCCAGAAAAAACTTTAAAAAATAATTCAAAAATTTACAAACGTCCAATCTTTGCCATCCAATACCCCCAATTAAATTGCCAGCGAGCTCAACAAATGATATTATTGCCTATTCTAGAGGAATCGATCCACATCCTCTATTTTGTTATGATTTTCGAATGGATGTAGTCCAGAGTAAATCCACATCAGAGCATACCGTCACCTTTTCACCTTTTAATACGTTTGATGTGCTGATTAGAGAACCAAATCTCATTGGAGTCTTGTCTGTAAAATTAAGCCAACAACAAATGAACTTTCGAAATAGAAGTTTCAAAAACAGATACACCCTCCCCGCCCCCCCCGGCCCCCCTCCCTGCAATATTCTAAGTTGCAACAAAATCTAATCATTTCGTTGTTACTTCTTAAAATTAAAGACAACAGCAAAACATTTTGCACCAAGGATTTTCACTATTTTTGCATACCATCCACTTAAAAAACGGTCCTTAATTGGAAGATACAAAAATTATGCATGATAACCCAAATGTTCTGGTCATACTTACTCAGATCCCATTTCAGGCCACTTGTGGTCGTGCTTTGGGATGCTCCTCCAACAGGAATAAGACCACAATGTGGCCCTTCCACTGAATGATCTACTGAAATCTCATGTCGATGAGTTTTGGGAAGAAGAAAAAGAAGACTGTCATTGCTCAAGAGGACAATTCGCAAATCCGAAAATGTATAAAGAACATTTATATTTCCTAATTCGTGGTCAAATCGTCCTCCAAGTGCTCCAACCACAATAAGAACCAACTGGAAGCAGGATGCACAGATTTTGAAAGGATGAGAGATTCATGGCAAGTAAAATAAACAATTACAATACGATACAAGGAAATTCTAGCCAAGGAAATCCATATACTAGGACGTCTAGCAAAAGTAAAGAAAAAGATAAGATAATCAGCTTTGTGATGGAACCTCTGTGAACATAAATCAATGAATGTGAACCAGGCCGAAACTTGAAACTTTGAAGGAACCTCTATGTGAACATTATCAATCAAGAATAGTATAGGGAAAATCTCTAACGATGTTTCATTCACATAGTCATTTCTATGAGCACCTTTTAATTAAAAGTAAGGGCATATATCAAACTGGATAACACATTAGAAACAGGATTCAATCTAACCTGTTAAGCAAGTTTAATGAATTGCTATTTCAAGTTACTTACATTGGACTTATCCAAATCTGGGGTGCAATCCCTAATGAAAGCCACACATTTGTGAAGATCTGTTGTATCTTGATCATTAGATTCATCCAAGATAGTTGATCCCTGAAAGATTCAACATAACTGATTAAATATATGATAATGCAATACAAATGTTAGGGGCCACAAGAATGCATTTTTGACAACTGATTAAATTATGATAATGCAATACAAATGTTACGGGCCACAATAATGCATATTTGACAAGACCTGTATCTTCTAGTAATATGACAGTTGGCATATCTGAACCCTTGCAGACAATATAGATTAGCAAACAACACAAACCATATTAGGCATATTAAGAAGATTGTATCCTGAGTGAATTCCTCTGAGCCTGTACCCTGAACTGGTGGTATGGAATTATTGAGAGAGCCTTCGGAGCATTGATAACGTGAAAAAAAAAAAATTATGTGGCACATCCTTAGATAATTGACCTCATGAAAAACAGGGGAAGTTCATCTAAAATATTAGCTCAAACAATTCAATGGATTAATCTCTATACTCCATGGTCCATGGTTTGTGGATAATGTACAGCAGTGTGATTGAATTACATGCATCTAGTGTGTCGATTGAAAACTACAGAAGAAGCAAGAGAGCTCAAATCCCAAGGAAATTGTACTAATCACATGATGACTTTTGAAATGCAGACTCTATGAGAAAGAGCACTTAGCATTGTTCTTGGTAAAATAACATGAATGAAACTCATTAAATCTAAGACAAAACAGAATAACAGTCTTCTAAGACAGTGGTCCCATGGAGGGGGCTTACCATAAATTTCTCTGCGGGTGCTGCAGAGAAAAATACAGAGCTGTATGCAAATATGGTCCCATGAAACAAAAAATATTCAGTTTATTTGCTGATGTTTTTTAGAACTCTAAAAATAAATCTAGAAGTTAAATTATTTAAAAAAAATCTCACCATATATATCCTTCCACTTGGCAAAAAATCTCCTTAAATTTTCTGAGCAGGTACTGCAAAAGTGTAGCGCCCCTTCTTCAGCAGGGGCACAAACTCCCCTCCTAAAAATCAGCCAGCTCTACTTTTTATTGGTTAAAATTCTTTTTATTCTTGTAGCAGTTTAGAAAACTCGTCATGGGACCCCTTGCACATGAAAAATAGGACTGCAGCCCCCTCCACGGGACCCCATCCTAACTGTTCTCAAAGCCTGGAAGACTTGTTAAAAAATCACATACTTAACAAAAAAATAAAAGTTGTTACTTATGAAAGAAAACAGTTCTCTAAGCCCATTGACTCGTGTGGAGGTAACTCCTCTAGAAAAATAAATTATATTAACGTCCACAAGACCAAATGTAGGTCAATGAGACTCAAAGAGTAGGACTCAGTTATATAAAAGAAGTACTAGGGTAAAGGTACCCTGGATGACCAAAAAAATAGTACAAAGCACTAACAAATGTAAGCATAGGTCTAACAATGGGGAAAATTAAAAAAACAGTTAAAATCCCAAGTCATAAAAACCAAGTACAAATGGTCCTCTAAGGGTCGGACCCCTCAAGGAAACATGTAGTTGACAAATACGAAAGTGGGAAATCATGACAAGCGACAAGCGACAAGCAAAGTCATGTGTAGCAGGGCTAGGGGCCGAAGAGCCAACAACACCATCTATCACCGCAAAAGGGCCAATGCAGTATCTGATAATGCTCACATGGGAATGTCCAGGAACAATAAGGCCAAGCTGGACAATCCTAGGAGGAAGTCGGGTACTCCCTCTACAATCTCTTCAAATATCCATGGCTGATGAACCTCTGGTGGCACAAAAAGAAATAGTAATGGACAGCTGCCTTTGTGACCTGGCTTGCAGACAAGGGAAAAGCCCTCAACATCGACATGAAGCACATCTATTCCGCTTAGACTGGGTCACTCTAGTAGAACGCTGTGTCACTGATCTGTCCCCATGTGAACATAAATCATATCTATCCAACGGACGCTTACCATCTCCAATGCCTGAATTGGGCTGAAAGAAGGAAGTGATCAGTGTGACCATTCTAGGGTTCCCATGCAAGGATCTATGTCCAAGAATGGCAGCCTAAAAAGAAAAGTACATAACACTCGAGAAAAGATGTAATATCATTCCAATTACCATGTTGCTTACTGTCTTTGGTTAATGCTTAAGTTCAATCCAGGCATTGATATCTCTAGCATATTACATTAGCACTGTATGTGGTACAGCAAACCAAGGTACAAATGCTATTAGAAAATATCTTTTCTATTCAGCTGTACATTTGAATTATTCAAATCATTGATTCTATGTGAAAGTAAATCTCTCTCATATAATTTAAGTAAAACTAATATTATCTTTTCTATCACTTCCAAAGATGCTTTGTCTACATTTCCATCTGCCTTTGAGTAAAATCAGTTGAGATCAGTACAGTTCAGAATTACTTGAGGGCGCATACCTCTGGCCCTTCAATCATCCTGAATCCTCCTTCCAATCACGAATATGCAAAGGATGTGCATTATTTTTTTTGGTTAATGCTTAAGTTTAATCCAGGCATTAATATCTCTGGCATATTACATTAGCATTGTATGTGGTACAGCAAAACAAGGTACAAATGCTATTAGAAAATATCTTTTCTATTCAGCTGTACATTTGAACTACTTCAAATCATTGATTCTATGTGAAAGTAAATCTCTCTCATATAATTTAAGTAAAACTAATATCATCTTTTTTATCACTTCCAAAGATGCTTTGTCTACGTTTCCATCTGCCTTTGAGTAAAACCAGTTGAGATCAGTACAGTTTAAAGTTACTTGAGGGTGCAGACCTCTGGCCCTTCATTCATCCTGAATCCTCCTTCCAATCACAAATATGCAAAAGATGTGCATCCTTATAAGTGCTAGAATAACTGTTTTCAAATACATTGCCAAGACATCGACCAAGATATGCATCTTTGACACTATTATGAGCCCCATTGTTCTTTAGAGCTTGCAGGTTTAATAGCCTATACCTCGGCTAATTGGCCGCATATTGTCCAAGTACAGGCCATTATGCTTACAATGGATGATTTGGAGCAAACAAACAGTCCCTCTGTGCATTTTCTCAAGCTGAGTCTGTGGCGCATCCAAACTGTCCCTTGTGGCATTTTCCAAGAAAATCTGGGACTCACTCATTTAGACTGGAGATTTAACTTCAGGTTCATATCTTACCTTGATGGACCTTGTTCTGTGAGTAGGCCTCCTGGACATGAGAGATATCCTCAGTTGTCCCTTTGCTCATCTAAATAGATCGTTTCTCATTCACTCTAGCCCCATCAAGGGGGAGACAACATTGGTACCTAAAGACCTCCTTGCTCCATTAGCTGCCTCCATATAAATACCTCCAAGTCACTCCTTGTTGCTCGCTTCCTTCAAAAGAGCAGATTATTTGAGCACTAGAGAGGATATCTGTAGTTTATCCAGAAAAACCAAATCTTCCCTCCTCGACCTCTCAACACCCCAAGTTGACTTGCTATGCCAAACATTTCTTATAGATGTTAATGATATTATTGTTCAGCTAGACTATTTACGGCGACACTAGCCACAAGCTTAGGCTCACACTTGGTCATATGAATCTGTACCCTTAATAGCCTCGCATCAACAAAAATTATCATATCCCTCATGAAGGAGGAGTTGTCCCTCTTCAACAAGTTGAAACTAAAAACCACTTCATTTTCTGCGGTCTACTCTATTATGAGATGCAAGGTAGATATTACTACCCATTCACAGATTCTACAAGTAACTTATGTCTTCTTTTAACAACTTCAATCAAAAGTGCTTACCTGTGTTTCCCTAGGAAGTGGCTGCATTCAAGTGTCAGGCTCTACATGGACCTTCTAAGCTTATCAATCTCATCCTATCATTTTTCTGACCTATTTCAATTGGTGGGATGTAAAATGTCGTGCGGAATTCATCAACATCAAGACAAGCAAAAAGACGTCAGACTGAAAATGTACCTCAAACTTTATTGCTGAAACACCAGTCGGATTTATTAAACCCTGTCATCATAATAGGGTAATAGCCACCCACTTCTTACAGAGTCTAGAATTGATGCCCAAGCCCATATTACAAGTTTTACGAAGTATATTGAGTCAAGAGTCTAGAGAGAGATTGTGGCAAGGATTAAACTAGTACAGATATCTTAAATTCATCTATCTGAAAAACACCAATAGATATCAATCTCAAGGCTCTTATCTTAGATTTTACATATACCACATTGATTAATAACTCCATTATCTTCTATACAAAATTCCCACTAACTTGTGAAAAATGAAATCAATCTAGCTGCACCATGTGTTGGGTTCAAAAAAATCTTTAACAGGAAAAAAAAACAGGCACAAAACTCCACTGTATGGCCAATATATTATGATTTTTTAATGACTTCTCAAAGCAACAAGAAAAAACTTCTAAGTGATGATCAAAAGGACGTCAAATTTAAGGCTTAAATTACCTGGGACATTAAAATGGACATCAAATTTAATGCCATAATTAATTGTTTATGCACGGATATTACAGTCCCCCACCCCACCACCGGCTCCCATTGTAGAATGCCTATCGTAATAGTTAAAAGAGTCAAAAGCCCCATGGATGGTGGCATAATTAGTTAAGAGCAATCAGCCCAGATGGTGGCATGATTTAGTAAGTGTCAATAGTCCCCTAGATAAAGGCACATTTGAAAAACAGTGCCATGGATGGTGGCATGATTGATATATGAGCTAGCAGTGCCGTGGATAGTGTCATGGTCAATATGAGCTAGCAATGCCGTGGATGGTGTCATGGTCAATATGTGCCAACAATCCTATCCTGCCCTCAATTTTAAACAGAAGACAAACATTGGATGCTGAACCTAATTAAGAAATATTGTCCAATAACAGGTTCTTCTCTTTTAGAAACTACGTTACTGGATACTGCTGTTCAGGGTCCCGGATACAATATGATTTGCAAACGGATACGCATTTGGGTACGATCCACAGGGCATACAGGCAGTTTACACCCCTGCCCCCCTGATACACCTGGATGTGTTCATGCCAGATACTATTGTTTAGGGTTGCACATATGATATGATTCACGAACAGATACGGATTCTGGTACGATCTGCAGGGGGCAGGGGGGGCCTACCCATATCCCCTGCAGATACGCAGGAAAAAACAGATTTTTTTTATTTTATTTTTTCAATTTCGTTTAACCAAAAGTCAAATGCGGACTTCAAAAACAATTACAGACATAAATAGTCTTCATTCACTCCAACAGTGTTCATTCCCCCACTGTCGCCATTTGGACATATCCGCAGGGGGCAGGGCATACCCTTCCCATATCCACTGCAGATACGAAGGAAAAAACAGATTTTTCTTTTTTTTTTTTTCAATTTAGTTTAATCAAAAGTCAAACGTGGACTTCAAAAAACAATTACAAACATTCTAAATAGTCTTCATCCTCCCTAACAATGTTCATTCTCCCACCATCGCCGTTTCTTCACCCTGCCATCGCCGTTTCTGTGAACCCTGTAGGACGCAAACACTGACTGTGTTAGAGGTCCAAGCTGCCAACCTGAGTCCGAGCTGCCTCCGTGAATGTCAAAGAAATTAAACCACACTCACTAACGACTATCGACAGAGGCCAAGGCAAAAGTAAGCTATGTAGTTTTTTTTTTTTAACTTGGTTTTAATAATAGTTTATTAGTGTTATTTTTATTTTTTTATAAAAAAATTTCTGACTGTTGTATTTTGGGTGAGACCTATATTGATTTTTTAAATAGATTTTTTTTTAATTTGGTTTTAAATTTTTAATAATAGTTTTTTAAAAAATTAATTGTTATTTGTAACTAAATTTAATTTCCTTTTGTTATTTTTTAAAACAATCTTTCAACAGATGCCAAATGCTTTAAATTTTAATAGTAATATTTTTTTTTACCATGGGTTATAGGGATTTACCAGAATGTATCACATTTCAAGTGCTAGTTCAGTGGGCCAAGGGATAACCTTCAAAGCTGATCTGCAAGTGCCCCTTTGAGAGTATGTGACGATATTGGAACAACGACCAGGTGGAGGGCATTTCCTTTGGCTTTGCTCAGAGTGTCACTGTAAATACAAGAGCTCGTATAGTTGGGTGAAAGCTCATTTGTGTGCGATTTCCAGCGCTGAAATCAAACCTTGTGTTGGGCCAAACATAAATGGAAACCCATGAAAGGGCTTGCCACTGGGAAAGAACCTTGCATATATCAAAGAGCAAAAAGCAGCAGATGCCATTGTTGGGCAACGATTGAAGCATCCTTTGAGAAAGAAAAGATCTACATCTATTGAGCCACCTATTAATCCATCTCATGCTAATATCGTAACCCCATCACACCCATTTCTTTCTACACCTGTCACAGCCATAGAGAAAGAGGATTCACCTCTTAGTCACAAGAGAACAAAATATTCAGGGCCATTGGAAAGGGCATTCTAGAATCAATCCAAGGAGTTAGCAAAGCGGAGCATTGTGCATTGTGTTTACGCAAATGCATGACATTTAATGTTGTTAGATTACCATATTGGTAGTTTATGGTGAGATCCATCAACGATGCCCCTAAAGGGTTCAGTAACACAAGGTATGAAAAGGCGTGCACCACCTTGTGGACAAAAGAATGAAACCATGTTGAAGATGTATTGAAGCCCATCAAGTATTCGTAGCTCAAATCAGGGGTGTCCGTCATTTTCGATGGATGAAAAGATATGGCAAATAGGTCATTGATTAATGTGGTCGCAGTGTGCCCTAAAGGGACAATGTTTTTGAGAGTCGTTGATTGTAAGGTATAGGTGAAGAATGCACGATTCATTTCCAACATCCTAATGGAGTACATTGAGACAGTGGGACCTCAAAACGTTGTCCAAGTTGTAACAAATCACACAAAAAATTGCAAAGTTGCGGGTATGTTGGTTGAGGTAAGATATGGGCACATATTTTGGGCACCTTGTGTCGTTAATTCCCTCAACCTTATGTTGCCAAAATTGAAAACCAAAATTGACTAGATCAAACAAGTCTATGAGGAGGCGAGCGAGATTCAAATGTTTATAAGCAACCGTCACATGTCCCAAGGCATCTTCAAAGCCTTCTCGAAGTTGCAGTTGTTGAAAGTAACTTTTTATTTAATCATTCATGAATCATGTATTTTTTTCAATCTCATTTTGTAAGTTTGTAATTTGCAATTTTTTTATTTTTTTAACCTTTTTTTTAATTTTATTTGTTTTAACTTGTATTAAGTGGTTGTGACTCAGATTGCCTCACACACTCGCATTGAGACGACTTGTCAAAGTATGTGAGACATTGAGCAACATGGTTATCAACAACCTTTGAAGTGTATGGAAGCAAGGAAACAACAAGAGGGCCACAAAGGTAAATGGGTGGATTCTTAATGGTGTGTGGTGGGAACATGTGGAGTATTTATTCAATTTTATTGAGTCCATCGTGAGTATGTTGAGATTTGTGGATATGGATCATCCATGTTTGGGTGAAATTTATGATGGAATCAACTTAATGATTGAAAAAATTAGGTGCATCATAAATGTTAAAGAGCAAAAGTATTTGTTCAAGGAAGTGCAATCACATCTCATTGAAAAGGTGGAACAAAATGACCACCCCATTGCATCTTCTTGCTTTTGCTTTGACTCCCAAATACTACAATGCAAAGATCATTTCTTTGCCCAAGAGGGTGGCACTATATAGGGATGTTGAAGTTAGTGAGGGATATAAGGCAGCATTCTCTAAACTCTTCCCCAATTCAGAAGTAGAAGATACAGTTACAGGAGAGTTTGGGCATTTCATAACCTCCATGGGTCACTCCCTTGGCGCTCTTCGTGACAAATACAAAGACAATGCTCATATGTGGTGGTACCTCTATGGGCAAACATCCATCCACCTCCAACCACTTGCACTAAAAATTCTACCCCAGGTAAGATTTAGATTATTTTCAACTGTTTACCCTTCTTTCTAATGTTTTGTTTTAACTTTTAACTTTAATAAATTTTAATTGACTTTGTGGCTTGCCTCAATAGTTTGCAAGTTCCTCCTCAGCTGGGCGAAACTGGGGCACCTACTTCTTTATTTACTCAGTTAAGCACAAGTTGGCAGAAAAAAAAGCGAAGGATTTGGCCTGTGTATTCCAACTTGCATCTTCTCACACACAAACATGTTGAGTGCAAGGAAGGGGCAACAAAGTGTCGGGATGTGGACCCAGAGACTGCTGAGTTGGATGGCTTCGTTGCCTACCTTTCATTGCTCAACACAGAGCTAGACGGTGCTTCACACGACTTGCATAATGATGCTAGTGGGAGTGGCACTACTATTGTTTGTGGTTCTAATGAACCACATGATGATGCTCTCGATGAAGACATTGCAGCCAAAGATGAATATGAATATAGTGAATAATGAATATTCTGATTTGTCTTTATTTTTGTCCATACATTGTAAAATTTGCACTATGTACTAGTTATAAACTAAACAAAGTTCGACCATTGAATATTATGATATTTGGCAATGATTTATGAGTATGTTTTATGGTTATTTAACTTATTTTGTTTCTTCTATGCATATTATGTGGTAAATTTTGCTTATATGGCTATTTTTTTTATATTTTTAATTTTTAATATATCTTTTTGTATGGCCATATCCAAAAACATATCCATGCCCAAAAAAAGTCCCCACATCCACGTATCCGGTTCTCGTACCCGTATCCGTATCGGCTACTTATTTTAGAAAGTGTTGTTTAGTTTGTATATTTTTAAACAAGATCAAACCAATAATCATGATAAATGCCATAGCCAAAAAATAAATAAATAATGAGCTTAGATGCAACCCACATAAAAGAGAAAAAGTTCATACTTTAGGAAACGTCATCCAAATAGAGATAAAATACGCCCTATGTTGCCCATTTGGGCAAAGATGATAACTCAACTACCTTCATCATGGTTACACATTAAATCATAGCTAATAGACTATACAACAAATACTCCTCAAGACCTCTTACACACTATAGACTAACGACAATAGTCAATAGCATTATCTCACAAATGTAGGAAATGAGTCTTCTTTTCTAGATTTTTATGAGGACCGCTCCAGCAGATACAACAATAAAGTTGGATCTTACAAGTGGAAGTTGCAAGTGGGTCGCTTCCACTTACAATATTAAATGATCCCTATTACACGAGTGGATCTAAGAAACCCCTCAAATTATTACTATGACCTTCTTAGGGGATAAGCCCCATAAAACGTTAATTCCCAACAGCCTTTGTTTCTCTTTGAAACAAAGTGCACTACAATAATTATTACGTTTTTAAAATCTGTTGCTCTCTACACAGGAAAAAGATGATGTTAAAAATTGCTTTGTGAGATAGGAAAAGGTTAAGTGGTCCTTTTCCTGTGTGCTGCATATGGTTTTGATGAATGGTTAATCCTTCTGTATTTTTTTAATTTGTAACTCACTCGTAAACTTTAGAACAAGAGCACATCGTGAGTTTTTTCTTTAAAACTTATTTGCTTTTGTCTCTTCTATTACTTATTTTGGGCAACAATTAATCAATATCTTAGTCTGAAATTTTCAGAAAGAACATATCAAATCAAGACAAACAGCCACTTATTACAGAAACAATACAGACATGTTATGTTTCAGAGTTGAGTCTTTCCCTACAAATATGACAGACCATTCTTGCTCTAACTTCCGCCCCATTCTAAGTAGCATACCCTAAAGACAGCAACATTTTTTCCCTTCCATAAAGTACACATCTGGTTGTTAAAGTAACATCTACAATCCTGATGATACAAGCTCAAACCAAACAGCCTTCCATGACCTTGCATTTTGAGAATCTGGTATTAAAGCATGATTTTGAACAATGAATAACTGAGTTGATCTCACAAAAAAAATCACAGACACAATTTTAAACATCCTCAATGACATTATATCTAAAGATTTCATTCGTGGAAATAGACCTACCATATTCTCATAGAACTTTAGAACCTCGGGCCGTATTGAATCCAAATCACCCTTTATTACATCTGGTTTATACCTATTTCCAACAAAGATGCCAGTATCAGTGGATTGCAGAAGCAACATTTTGCAAGAATCTGTAAGATGTGTGTTAAGAAACTCATTAACACAGAGGAAAAAATAAATAAAATAACTTTGACCAATTTTACAATGTGACTCCTAAATTTTTAAGCAGGCATTGTATTTCAACTCCATAAGAAGATAACAAAATGCATTGAGCACATCTATATATATTGCAATAATGGTACTGAAGGTGCAGCTACAGAGTAGGTCAAATGTTTGAAATACAAGAAGTATACATCAAATTAACTTCAGAATCTAAATACTCAAGGGACAGTTAAAGATAGATGCCAAAAAACCAGATGGAAATGACATGCCCTGAACTTCATCGGACTGTGGCCCTGAGCTCTTCCACAAATTTCTAAACATGTGCTCAATTTCAAGTTATTTAATTTCAGCTTTTGCTCCCCACGGAAAAAAGCCTGAGAATTTAAACATCCTATATGCAAAAATTAAGATGGAAATTCTGTGCCCTGAATTTTGTAGAATTTAATGCCTTTAAGCGCAACAAATTACCACATAGGAGCGATATGCTATAAGTACCTTAAACATAAAAAAGTATAATGACATGCACACAAAATACACAAGATTTCACCTAGGAAAATCCTTTCAAGTTAAAAAATCCAACATAGTAGCCTTATTTAATTATAGCATTAACTGAAACGTTTACAACACTACAACTCAAACTTGCAAGATTCTATAACCTTCATACAGCACTTTACTGTATATTACAATGCACACACTTAACCGTTTGTGCTCGGCATTCATTCAATTACTTGCATCCACAATACATTGAACCGTGTATCAACATCAACCACATAGTTGACCATGTAAGATCACATTCACTCTATACGTTAGACCGTGTATGGGTTCATCATCTTCTTCCTTGGAAGAACTGTGCCTATATCCTGCATCCACTTTGTAACAACTACACAGCAAGGGAATCTTCACCCCTGCTATTGACCAAAGTGATCATTGTGTAATGCTCCTCACCAGATCCGTGTTAGAGTGCCACCAAGACGTTACTCATACACCTCCAGTCTGACTGATCCACCAGAAAAATGTTTAGTAATGCCTCATGTTGACTTTCATTGCTTGACCATGTTGTCAAACTCCTAGCAGCACCCCTACTGCAACTCTACCACTACACATCACTTTGCAACCCTCTAGAATGCAATGACACTGCACAGCCTAACCTCACTTCCAGCATGTTGATGACCATGCACAACTGTCTTAGACAGTCTCCATGCAAGCATTGCACAAACAATCTGTTCAACATTTTGTGCAACCAGTGCTTGCGCAAACAACCTTGCACAGCACCAACCTTGTGCACAATTTGCCATTGTGCAGATCCATGCAAATTTGTATCATTTCCCAACAAACTTCACAGTACCATGGCACTGAGCTACTCTGTCAAGTTCCCAACATAAGCCTAAATGAAGGCTATGTAATTTAGGCGTATCCTCCACAAGAAAATGCCCTCTAAATTGCTAATAGTCATTAACAACCGAGAAAAAGGCATATGGAGATAGTGTGTTCCCTACAGTTTCATTATTAATTGAAGAGCCCATTAATGTAAAGTTTGTTATCAAGTTGGTTTACATAATTTGTGTCCCTAATATTTAAGATATATAAAAATAAAGGAAAAAATGAATATGGAGTTGTAGAATGCCTTGAAGACATAAGAAACATATATGAATTAAAACAAGTGATGAAAGACATCGGTTAATTATCAAATGAAATCTTAAATTATACATAAGCTTGTCAATTATCAGTGGAAAGATCTTGAATTACATTATACAGTTCATCTATCGTTTATTTATTTCACTCAGTTGTTCACCTCCCCACCACCTTGTACCGGTCTGGGTCCGATTCGGCTCTGGGTTCACCTTGGGGGCATACCTAAGCCTAAACCGCAGGGTTTTCCCTCTTTTGACTTAAAAATCAGTCAAAAGACTGATTTCAAATCACTTAAAAACAAAAAGTAAATAAATCAATCAACAAAAACCTAAAAGATAAACCCTAAAAGCTACAAACACCTAACTTGCCTCTCATTTTACCAACCCAAGAAGGAAAACAACACACTTGCCTCTCATTGCACACTTAACTTTCATGAATGCTTAGGATTGATGCATTGTTTTCCTATTTCTATGCCACTGCAAGTGCCCATTTTCCGCATTGAGGGGCTCGCAACAAGGAGGCTTCTTGGATTGAAGGTAAGGATTTGTGATGTTTTTTTGTTTTTTTTGTTTTTTTTCAAACTTCACATGGGTTCTTGTTTTCTTTTATTTTATTTTTTTTGTTTTTTTTCAATCATTTTTCCAACAAGTAATGGTAGCCTAGGGTTTGTTCTTTGTTTTCCTAATAATTTGTTTGTTTTAAAACTCACAACTACAAGAATTTGCAACAATGGCAACAAGCTCTAGTTCTGTGAGTCAAGGAGTAACATACACCTTCAAAATTCCAAGGAGCAACATGCACCTTCAAAATTCTTGCAACATGCACCTTCAAAATTCTTGCAACATGCACCTTTTTGTAACTTTAAGAGATATGACTATGACAAAGCAGATTCCAAGTGGTGGGGGTTATGTTTGGCGCTGCAGCAGCTCATACAATCAAATGAAATCCCATTTGTGTCGCAAAAAATCAGAGCTTGCATTGGACCGGACAAAAATGGGTTGACAGCAGCAAAGATTCTTGCATATATCAAAGTGCAACAAAAAGTGGATCAAACAATTGCCACAAAATCGAAGCATACTTTGTTAGAGAAAGAATCTTCCACCTACTGCTCCATCTCCTACCCCAATCGTGGCAGCCTCACATCATTTTTGGCGATACCCTTTTTAGATGAAGAAGATGCTTCTCTTACTCACAAAAGAACAAACTATGCGGACCCATTGAAAGGGGCATTTAAGAATGACTCGAGGGAAATTGTCAATGAGCTTGTTGGGAAATATATTTACGCCAATAGGCTGCCATTTAACCACATTAGACCACCATATTGGCCAAGAATGGTGGGTGGAATCAATGAAGTCCCTAAGGGCTATGAAAAGGTACACCCCACATTATTGGGCAAGAAAAAAATATATGCATATAATTTATTGCAGCCCATTAGAGATTCTTGAAACGAAACAAGGGTGTTCATCATTTCCAATGTATGAAAATATTGCAATAATAGGCCCTTGATTAATGTAATTGTTGGTGACCTAAAGGGGCAATGTTTTTAAGGCAGTTAATTGTGAGGGGCTAGTGAAGGATGTACAATCCATTGCCGACATCCACATAGAATCATGGTTGCCCAAGTCTCGGGGACGAGGGGGCATGGGGACGTGAGGACAGAGTTTCCAAGACGGCAAAAAGATTACCAGATTTTGGGGATAGCGGGGTGACGCCTACTAAAATAATATTAAAAAAATAATAGTTTAGCATTTTAACTTTATTCAATGTAATTTAGGGGTGATGCCTATTTTTTGGGGTACTTCCAAGATTAGGGTTCAATATTTTTGTGAAAATAACAACTTTTTTGGGGGGTGGGAGTTCTATTTTAAAGTAAAAGCACCAGATTTTTTTTTTTAAAAAGCGAACGTCACCTCCAAGTCCCCAAGTCCCCGAAACGTTTCGGACATCCGGGACATCATCAAAATTTAGTGGCACGTCCCCATGTAACATTGCATAGAATGTATTGAGTTGATGGGGCTTCAAAACAATGCCCAAGTCATAATGGACAATGCTAAAAATTGTAAAATTGCGGGGATGTTGATTGAGATGAGTTACAAGCACATTTTGGACACTTTGTGTTTAGTCACTTAACTTTATGATGCATAAGTTGGGCAACATACTTGAGTGGATCAAACAAGTGTATATTAAGGCCAATGAGGTCTAATTGTTCATCACCAATCATCACATGTTGCAGGCTATTTGTAGGTCGTCCTTGAAATTTGAGATGTTAAAGGTAAGAAACACTATCTTTTTTTTAATTTTTAGATGATGTTGTAAAACAATTTAAATTTTATTCTTTTAAATTTCATATTAGGTTGTTAAGACTAGTGTTGCCTCCCACGCAATGGTCTTGAGACTACTTGTGAAGGTGCGTGAGGCATTGTGCAGCATTATTATCAAACAACCTTTGACCCATGTGGAGGTAGTCGAACATAGAGGGCCAAAAATGTGAAACTGTTGATCCTTGATGATGATTGGTGGAGTTATGTGAATTAATTACTTAGTGTTACTAAGTGCATCATGAGTATGATCAGACTTTCTACTACGGATCAGCCATGTTTAGGCGACATCTATGATAGCACTGACTCAAAGATAGAAAAAATGGAGGAACATTATAGCAACGGAAGAGCAAGATACTGGTGGAACAAAACGACCACCTCGCTGCATCTCCTCGTCTTTGTATTAACTCCAACAATTGAGATCCTTGCTTTGCCCCAGGGGTGCCACCATACAAGGATATAATGATGGATATAAGGCAACATTCACTAGAATCTTTCCTAATTCTGATATAGAAGACACGGTTATGTGTGAGTTTGGAAATTTCATAGCCTCTACAGATCATAGCCTTAACACGCTCTTCAGGACAAGTACAAGGACTCTCGTACATGGTGGTACCTTCATGGCCAAGAATCCACACATATTCAACCTCTTGCCATCAAAATTATTACAGGTATGATTTGTTACTCTTTAACTTTCTTTTCTTTTTGATATTCACTTCTAGTTTTTACATTTATAAATTAATTAATAAAATATATTTTTGCAATGACTTTGCCTCAATAGGTTGTGAGCTCCTCTTTAGCTGAGAGAAATTGGAGTACATACTCCTTTATCCACTTTGTAGTGTCCCCATCTCAGGTTTAAAGCAGTTGAAGGAAGGAACAAAGGCATCTTGGTTCTTTGTTTAAGTTGTTAAAAAGTACATGTCGACAACTTTTTTCCACATTGATTTGTAATAAAGAAGGGGACTCCTCTAATTTAATATAAGTCAGTCCTTATAATGGAGGGAAAGCTATGTTGTTTGGGTACAGGTACGGGTATGAATTGGATATGTGGGTACGCTATTTTTCAAAAACCTTGATTTGGACACATCATGGGTACGTCTATATATATATAACTCATCTTTTAGTAAAACAATATATATATATATACAGGCGTACCCACGACGTATCCAAATCAAGGTTTTTGAAAAATGGCGTATTTATATATATTTTTTTTAGTAAAACACTTGAAACTGCATAATCTGAAAATATTTGTCTATAAAAGATAAAACACTTAAAAATATATAATATTCATTCATTCATTACTTAAAAGACAAAATGTACATTCAAATCTAGAATAAATCATCTCGATTGCCCTCAAAATCATGAATGCCACTCCCATTATTTTTCAACTTTATCATTTACTGCCGCTTTCTCTCACAAGGGCTCACCGGTTCATTAAATCTCCTAGAGTGTATGCCCTAAGGGGTGCATAGGGAATGGGGCGAGGATCGGCTTGGAGCACTTTGTGAGAGATGTTCTCATACTATTCTATCATACCTACATCCCTTCATGCAACCTTCATACCTCATATGATGTCTCCTTGAAATCTTGAAACCCTGAAATATGGCTAAGACTGAAACCCTAAAACCCTAGAATCTAACTAAGTCTGAAATATGATAGGATCCTCCAAAACCTAGAATTTGCATTATAGCTCCTAGAGGTCCAAAACCACTCTCAAACATCCTGAAAGTATATAATTAAAATATAACTTAAAGTATACGAAACTACTTAAATGTTTATTTTATTTACATACTGTTCAGACTTTGGTGTATAAAGAGTTTGCAGCGATTTAGGGTTTTTTAAAGTTTTTTGAGTATTTTTTTTATTATTTTGCCTTCAAGTCGCCGCAGCCCTACCAGAAACGTCCTAGGGACACACATAGACGTCATGGGCATGCCCGGAGATGTCCAAATGTCTCTGAGCGTGCCTAGGACGTCCCCGTACCAAAGGCGTGCCCAGGCAGGTGTCGTGGAGGGGGGCATTTCCTCCAACACAGAGGGGAAGGATATAAAGAGGGGAAGGAGCTTCATTTTGAAGGCTCATGTTATGTTTATGAATTGAACTCACAAGTTTAAACACAATTTGCTTGACTTCATCCATTGCAGACAGAAACCTTCAAAGGAACGCTGAAGTAAGGACGAAAACCCTTACCTATCAGCTGCACAACCTTAAATCAAAGGTTGTATCGGGCATCATTGGTCATTTTGAGGTGTATAAACACCAATTTTGGTTTCAGCCCAGCAGAAGGAGCTTCAAGGATTGTGGCAAGAAAGTTTGGAGGGTTGGTGAGTTGGTTGAGAAGCCCTAGAAGGGCAGCAAACTACCTAGGGTGGGCAGCGAGCCTCTTCAGAGGGCTGCAAACCCTCTCTTGGGGTTGGACGTGGCACTTCCAAGGCTGATTTCAAGCCTAATTGTTGTTTGAAGGAAACAAAACATTTTTGATATTTTTTTATCATAGTTTTCCAGCCATATAATTGGGCTAAAAATCAGATTTGAATGGATAATGATTGGGTGTAATATTTCCTAATTTTGGTAATTATTTGAAGAATTAAATATTGTTTCTATGTCCTAAATTGGCACTTTCAAAATTCTGCAATTTTCATGTGCTTGGGGTTTGAAAAGAAATTCAGAAATTTGTATGTATTGTTAGGGTTTGTTGGGAAACCCCTTTGGTTCTAATTTTGCCCTAAAGGGGGCATTTCAGTGGTATCATACCCAAATTCTTGGCTAGTTGTGGGGTGTTGAGTTGGCTTCATGCCAAGCAAAGATAGGGAAGTGAGGTACTACGAAAGGGAAAAGAAAAGAGGTCCAGAAAATTAGGAAGAAGATCAAAAGCAGCCAAGGCATAGTCACTTGGGTGACTCGGATAGGGCTAGGTTTGATAAATTTTCTCAAACACAAAAGCGGTTGACAGAGATGATGGCTAAATTCATCCAAAACATGAAGGATATAAGTGGGCACAGGGCACAAAATGGTGAAGGCAATAATTCAGGTACAAACAACAACCTTCTCCCTCCAACAAGGGTGACGGTTGGATCTACACAAAGGCCTAATCAGCCCAACTTCCTTCGAAGAGAGGAAGTCATTCCAGTAAGGAAGGAGCAGCCTTCTATACGAGATGATGTGGCTGCAAACGAGTATATGAATTTTTCAACAGAAATCAGGGAGGAGATGAGCCTTGCAAATTTTGTGGGATTGAAGAAAGGCAAGGGCGGTTCAAGGGCTGGTCATAAACCAAAGAATAGCCAAGGAATCTTCAATATTCTTTGAGAAAGCTTACACTTTCCACTTTTGATGGATCTACCAAAAGTTCAGCTAAGGCATGGCTACAAAAGGTAGACACATACCTTACACTTCGGCCTATGATGGAAGATGAGGCCATAAAATTTGCTAATTTGCAATTGGAGGGTGCTACAAATGAGTGGCGGTACCACAGTTTGGTGACACAAGGGCACCACTTCATAAACACCTATGAGGAATTCAGTAGAAGGATAATTGAAAGATTTGATAGGGCTGATCCGAAACTTCATTTTAGGGAATTGGCTCAGCTGAAACAAAAGACTTTCATGAAAGATTATGTGGCTGATTTTCAAAGGGTTTCCATTATGGTAACAGATGTTTCAAAAAGAAGACTTATAGCTTTGTTCAAGGAGGGGTTGGCTGACCCACTTAGGCATTTAGTCAAGGCTTTCAGCCCTCTTACACTTCAAGAAGCCATTCAAAAGGCTTTTGACCTTGAATCTACAACTCCTAGGGGCAAAATTCTGCCTTTTGAATGGAAAAATTTTAATACTTTTGGGCCCTTTGGACAGCAGATGACACACTTTCGGGCACCCTAGGACAACAATTTTGGAGCAGCCAAAATCAGTCCCCTTTGGACAGCAAAGGGAGCCTTATCAATAAGGGTTTGGGAATCAAAAAGAGCTTCCAAAGATGAACAAGGAAGGGGGAGAGTCAAGAAATGAATTTAAGGAGAAAAAAATTGTGCTTCACTTGCAAAAATCCCTAGACGCTGGGTCATCGTTGTCTTGGCAAAGGGCAAGTTCATTACATTGAGGTAGTGTCAAATGTGGAAGACGAAGAAGAGGAGACAGCCCCTAACGAAGAGGAGCAAGAAAGGAAAGAAGAGGATGACCACATAGATGGAACCCTTGCCACATTGTATAGTGCTCCTAAATATCATCCTTATAGAGTGAGAGGAGTATTGCAAGGTAAGAAGGTCACGGTGTTAATTGATAGTGGGGCAACCCACAACTTCATTGATAAAGCTTTGGTATCTAGATTGGGGTTACAAGTTGAAGATTTCAAGGGCTTCAATGTAATAGTGAAGGGTGGCTCCACCATTCCATGTAGAAAGAAAATTCATCAATTGAATATCACTTTGGGAGGGCATAAGATTGATGACGATTTCTATGTGGTTGGTATTGGTGAGATTGATATAGTCCTTGGTGTGCAATGGCTGTATTTTTTAGGAGAATTCACACAAAATTACCAAACCATAGGACTGAAATTCAAATCAGCCGGCAAAGAAGTAGCGTTGTGTGGTATGACCAATGGAGCTCCTATGGTAGTGACAGCAAAAAAGATGGAAAGGTCTTTCCATAGAGGGCAGGTTGCATAGTCAGCAAAGTACTTTGTGAGTTCTAACAATTGGAAATTGGAGCAGCTGCACCATCATAAGCATATCCAGCCCACCTCTAATAAACATGCCAAGGTTTTCAGTAGTATTCCACATGAACTACCACCAGATAAAGATTTTCAACGTATCATTGAGGATGATACATGGGAAGGGGCAGCTATGTTGCAACATCCTAACTTGCAATTGCTCGAGGACAAGCAATTTCGAGAGGAGAGGACTATAATGTCCCATTCTCGGGTTTAGAGCAGTTGAAGACTCTTAACCTATTTTCTTTTTGTTTCCCATAGGCTAAGGGAAGGAAAGAACAAGGGAAACTTGGTTCTTTGTTTAAGTTGCTAAAAAGTAACATTTCGGCAACTTGTTTCCAAATTGATTTGTAATAAAGAAGGGGACTCCTCTAATTTGATATAAATCGGTTCTTAATTTAGAAAGTGTATTGGAAGGAAATCATATAAAAAGGAAAGGAGGTTCATTTTGACGGCTCATGTTATGTTTATGAATTGAACTCACAAGTTTAAGCACGATTTGCTTGACTTCATTCATTGAAGACGGAAACCTTCAAGGGAAGGCTGAAGTAAGGACCAAACCCTTTACGAAACCCTTTACCTATCAGCTGGGCAGCCTTAAATCAGAGGTTGTATCGGGCATCATTGGTCATTTTGAGGTATGTAAACACCAATTTTGGTTTCAGCACAACAAAGGGAGATTCAAGGAGTGTGGCAAGCAGGTTTGGAGGGCTGGTGAGTTGGTTGAGGAGCCCTAGAAGGGCAGCTAACTACCTAGGGTGGGCAGTGAGCCTCTTTGGAGGGCAGCGAACCCCCTCTCGGGGTTGGATGTAGCAGTTCCACGGCTGATTGCTAGCCTAATTGTTGTTTGAAGGCAACAAAGCATTTTTGGTGTTTTTTTATCGTAGTTTTCCAGCCATATAATTGGGCTAAAAATCAGATTTGAATGGATAATGATTCACTGTACTATTTTCTAATTTTGGTAATTATTTGAAGAAATAATTATTGATTCCGTGCCCTAAATTGGCACTTTCAGAATTCTACAATTTTCATGTGCTTAGGGTTTGAAAAGAAATTCAGAAATTTATAATATTGATAGGGTTTGTTGAGAAACCCCTTTGATTAAGTCTTTAACATAAGCATTAAAAAAAAGGGTATTGGCAAATCTCTTTGAACTACAAATGACAAGAGATCATTTCCATAACACCAAAAGGGTTATGGATTATTAAAATTTCTGTAAGTGCACAATCAGGTAAGATCGGAAAGATGGCAGTAGAGTGGAAAAAGCCTATTGCATATTCCAACTACTGTATATAAACATCATGCTTTCCAAAAATTTTTTTGCACCATAAGAGAACCTAAAAATTAGGGGTGTCAAAACGGTAAGGACTCGATCGGAATTGAAAATGAGATGAAAGTCCTGCAGTCGAGATAAAGATCACGGTAAAAGATAATCAGAGAATTCAAACTGCCAGGGCCCTCTCCCGTTGGTTGAAGGACTCTAACCACAGAGAGAATGGTGCCCTGACACTCAGTCCTCTCCCTATCGGTGAAAGGAAGTCCTCTGCCAAATAAATAGGCTACCCGATTGGCGCCTAAAGTCCATGATGTCTGTTGACGAGTTCACCAACGCTCACTCCTCTCACTATCCATCAAAGGAAGTCCCCAAGAGACAATGACTTAACATGTTTATCAAAACACTTGAATCTAACTTTGGCAATCAAAACCAAGCCCTGTTTGAATTGTTTGAATAGCTGCAACTCAACTGTGCTCTATAGGCTTAGCGGTTATGCCAAATGAGGGGTTCGCTGACGCTAACTCCTCTAGCTATCGTTTAAAGAAAGGCGTGGACCAAATAAATGGCCTATAGAGACCTTCATTACGGTAGAATATCCTTCTAGTCACCTATCAGTCGAATTCCTCAATCAATTGAAGACATATATGCCCTATATATCCTCATCCTATCGGCTTCCTCGGTCCATCAAAATTGCCACAAAGTATACATATTTAAATTTCTAAAAACATTGAACGTTTCGGATCACACTTCACGAATCATACTACTAATTGATAAAGTAATCGATTTTTGACTGTGAGTCGATTCACCTAAACTCGAATTTTCCTCAGACAAATACGGTAAAGACATTCGATATTACGGCTAATTTAAGCGTACCTTTGACGAACCAGGGCGGGGTCTTCCATGGGGAAAATTTTGGGCATTTCGTCATGCATGCGATTGGCTCCGCCGTCTGCACATATCCGTAGCTGCGCTGCATAACATACATTGTTTCTTTTCTACTTTCAAAAACATACAGAAAAACTCAAATTCACCCGTATTTGACCCCGAAAAAACAAAAAACAAAAAGCTTCTGGTGCAGAATTCGTGTACCTCGGTCCCAGAGAGCCGGAGTGAAAGAAGGGAGCTGATAATTGAGAACAATGAGCGCATATAACCGGGGGTTATTAACGCATGTTACAGTGGGCTGCAGAAAGTCAGCGCTGTGTTGCATCACTTCCATTTCTGCTGCTGCTTTTTCCTTGGGAATTTTAATTCGCTGTGGAAATTTCATTACGTTTTTAGGTTTATGCAATGCCAGACAAATCTCAGCCTCTCTTTCCTCTAATACTACCGCTGCAGCTTTATGCAAAGCCATATTTTATTTGCGGTACAAAGACTAGTTTGATGATGTGAGATTGCGTCTACGACTGTCATTCCATGCCAACCGATGTTAAATAGAGGGATATTTATTTAGGCGGCCATGTCAACATTGTGAGTCACCAAATTTAACAGATGTGCTCATATTCTTCAAAGATTTTGTACTTATTTTTAGTGTATATACACTTGGGTCGACTTTTTTATTATTAGTCTTTCCGTGCATGATAAGTTCTCATCGAATAATCTATTTATATTAAAAATTTTATTTTAATATAATATTTATTGGTTCATTAAATTATCAATTTGGGCCAAAAGAATATTAATTTAATTTATGGTAATATTATTCATAAAATATTATATATATATATATATATAATAATAAATAATTATTTTAAAAATGATAAATATAACAATATTTATTTAGTCATTAAAATATTAATTATAAGAAAAAAAGTATTGATTTAACATATAGTATTATTATTATTATCTTTTTTCATTAAAAAATATCATTCAAATATTTAAACGTGAAAAGAGTATTGATTTGATATATAATATTATTATTATCTTATTTTTTTCATTTTTAATATATAAAAAATATTATCCGTGTGTTAAGAATATGTAAGAGTTTTGCGTTCAAGCGTTAGAATGCAACATGGATCCCTCTTCTTGTTGGGTCCTTCCGGCGTAATTTCGACGGCATTGTGAAGAGGAATCTTGGAGTCTCGGACACGGAATGCATTATGAGAGACTGCTCTAAATCTTTAATTAGGACAATGTCAACAAAATTATATGATGTAACGAATAATGAGGTTGATACCCAAGCAGTAGTCCTGGGTATTGAGATGTCGCTCGAGTGTGGAATTGATCTATTCATTGAAGGGGATTTTATAGTTGTAATATCGGCTCTGTGCAATAGGTATGCTAATGCTTTGAATTTAGACATCATCTTGGCAAACAAATGGCTATTATTAGATTATTTGGCTTCGTGTTCGATTTCTCATTATTATTGTGAGGCTAACTCTCGTGTTGATTTTTTTACGAATGTTGGAGTGGACCATTTGGTTAAACAAAACTTTGATGATAATGTTGAGGCGTGATCATCCCTTTATTTGATTGAGTAAATCAAGTTGTAATCATGGCATGATATTTTAGGGTCATCATTATCCATCAACTTTGCATTATTTCTTGAACCCTCCCTCGTCATCGCATTCAAGACAGCTCGTGTGATATTATGCTTTACAAGTCACTTTTACTCTTTGTTGGCTCTACCTGGATGTAAGAGCCCTTATAAAATTTCACCAAAGTCATGCATTCCTCTTCATACACATTTTGACAAACACTTTGCATACTTCCTTAGGTTAAGAGGTTTTCTTTTACAATTTTATTATACTCAATTTGTTTCATATTTGTGAAGGGTTTATTGCATAATATTGATGCCAAATGAAAGATAAATAAAACACAAAGTAACATACATTTATATGCTGGAAGGTCAATATAAAATCCGAGCGTAAAACCTATTAATAAAAATCTGAAAACAAGTATTTAATAGTCTAGATCTGACCTCTTTATTTGTCTTGAAATGTGCATACGATGGTTGACCAAATCTGATACAACATGATTAAGGATAGACTGTAAATAACCTAAAAAAAATTGTCATAAAAATCCTTCAAGGAACACTGTAGCATGATATTGTAGCGTAACACTGTGGCGATATGGAAAACTATAGCATTCGTACAGAACACTGTAGCAGCAATATGGATTATTGTAACATGCCTTCAAAAATCATAAAAACTTCATTAACTTCAAAACTATCTCTACAGCGATTTATTCCTTGAAGCTTTATTTCTCCATAAACCAATCAAATAAGCACAAGTGTGAATTTTGGAATGAATCCACCCAATACATTGAATGGGTTTTCATCCAAAAAATCGATCTACCTAAAGGTTTTCATCCTAGGGCACACTGAACCTGCAAATACAAACTCTCCAAAATTCTTTGATAGAAAATATCAAAACCAAGATGTCCAATTGACTTGCTCTCATCTCTTTTTAAAAGTTCAATTGAGCCTTCTAGAAGAATCTGACTCCATAAACCAATCAAATAAGCACAAGTGTGAATTTTGGAATGAATCCACCCAATACATTGAATGGGTTTTCATCCAAAAAATCGATCTACCTAAAGGTTTTCATCCTAGGGCACACTAAACCTGCAAACACAAGCTCTCCAAAATTCTTTGATAGAAAATATCAAAACCAAGATGTCCAAATGACTTCCTCTCATCTCTTTTTAAAAGTTCAGTTGAGCCTTCTAGAAGAATCTGATTTAACCTCCTCAAGGCTTCTAGAAAAACACTTTATTTAATAAAGTGACTTTATAATATTTATTTTTTTATTTGAGTCACTTTAATTAAATTAATTAAAAAATAAAGTTATCCTTATGATTTAATTTATTTGGACAACTTTATAAATAATTAATTTTATTTCATTCCCTTGTAATACATGATCATAGCCTATGGGAATAAAATAGGCTAGTTAGCCCTGCTGGATGATCACTAGAAAAAAGGGAGCATTACAGTCCTCCCTTCCTAGAATTGTTTGCCCTCAAGCAATTGCAAATTTGGATATTGTAGAATCTACTCACCTTCCCACGTAGCATCCTTGATAGGCAAGCCCTTCCATCTAATCAAATACTCACTTTGTTTCTCAATCTACGCTCTCTCATATCCAAAATAGCATTAGGCACCAAAACCAACTTGTTAGGATCTTAGAGTACAATTGATTACTTTTGTATAAGCAACTAAACACGGAATTGAAACCAGAAGTAATAAGTAACTAGAAATCAGAAACAAAAAAAATATAGAGATACAGAAAACAACCAATCTGTATTAAACTCTTCCAGAAGGAAATACAATGAAGAAATCTCTCTCTCATCACACCTCGCAGATGTATAGTAATTCTCCCTCAAGAGTTTTCTCTCTCTCTCTCTCTCTCTCTCTCTCTCTCTCTCTCTCTCTCTCTCTCTCTCTCTCTCTCTCTCTCTCAATTACAATCAACTCAATTACTGAATTGTACATGCTATGAGGATCTAACCCTACTATATAGTATAATACAACACTAGGGTTCATGAGCCATGCATTCACCACCCTTAGATCCACCTCTTAAATCAAAGGCTCAAATCTATTCTCCTAAAAATAGAACAATTTTAGAAACGCACAGAAGTCGGTGTCTAAAAATAACAATTCTGAAAACACACAAAAGTCGGTGTCAGTCTGAAGATGATCGATGTCGATCGACCCCTAACCGATGTCGATCAACCCCTAATCGATGTCGATTGGTTCTGACCGATGTCGGTTACTGTGTAAGCCCAACAACCTCAACATTAGCTCATTAGTGAAGCTTTTAGCTCCACAACTCAACAATCTCCCACTTGGAGATAAACAGCTGCACATGTACCTGTATAGCAACATCCTCTAAACATCTTTGGCTTATTTCTCCCTCTTCAAGTTCAATCTTGAAGACCAACAAAAGTTGAATGAAGATTCAACTTCTCTTTTGTTACTGGCTTTGTTAACATATCAGCAGGGTTCTTATCCGTATGGATCTTTTCTAACTTCAACTGTCCATCCTCCAATACATGTCTAATGAAGTGGTACCTAAATTGTATATGTTTGGTTCTTGAATGAAAGGCTAAATTCTTTGCCAAATGAATTGCACTTTGACTATCACTGTACAATCTGCAACTCTCTTACTCCTTTTCCAACTCTTCCATGAACCGAGTCATCCAAATCATTTCCTTGCTAGCCTCTGTGACTGCAATGTATTATGCCTCTGTAGTAGACAAGGCAACAACCTTCTAGAACTTTGAAAGCTAGCTAACCGTCGTTCCACCAACAGTGAACACATATCTTGTGGTGCTTCTCATACCATCCAAGTCACCTGCCATATCCGAATCTACATACACATGTAGAGAAGTGTTTGACCTTCCATAGCATAAATGCCTACTGCTAGTCCCTCTCAGATATCTAAGAATCTACTGAATTACTTTCCAGTGTTCCTTTCTTGAATTGGCCATAAACTTGTTAACAACTCCCACTGCTTGGGCAATATCTGGTCTAGTACATACCATTGCATACATTAAGCTCCCAACTACTGAAGCATATAGAACTCTACTCATGTACTCAACCTCATCATGTGATTTAGGACACTGTTCTTTGCTCAACTTGAAGTGTCCAGCCATAGGTGTGCTTACTAGTTTTGCATCTTGCATATTGAACCTCTCCAACACCTTATTCACATAATCCTCTTAAGACAAAATCAAACTGTGATTTTTTCTATCTCTCTTAATACTCATGCCAAGAATTTTCTTTGCTGCTCCTAAATCCTTTATGGCAAATGTGTGAGATAATTTTACCTTAAGCTAAGTAATTTTCTACATGTGTGAACTTGCAACAAGCATATCATCCACATACAATAACAGGATAATATAACTACCATTATCCAATCTGTTAAAATAAACACAATGGTCAGATTGACATTTACTAAAGCCATGCTCTGTCATAAACCTATCAAAATTCAAATACCATTGTCTTGGAGCTTGCTTAAGACCATATAAGCTTTTCTTCAATCTGCACACAAGTTTCTCCTTACCTTTGACCTCAAAACCTTCTAGCTGATCCATATATATCTCTTCATCCAAATCTCCATGAAAAAATGTTGTCTTAACATCAAGCTGCTCAAGATGCAAATCCTCAATAGCAACTAAAGACAATACAGTCATCTTTACTATAAGAGAAATTTTTTTACTGAAATCAATACCTGGTTTCTATGCAAATCCCTTTACTACCAACCTGGCCTTATGTCTCATTTGTCTATTTTCTCCTTCCTTTAACTTGTATACCCATTTATTTTTTAGTGCTTTCTTTCCGGCTGGCAACTCAACCAAATCCCACGTATGGTTCTCTTTCAAGGAATCAATTTTCTCATTCATGCCATGCTCCCACTGTTTCTTGAATTCTACCTGTATTGCCTCATCAAAATTTTCTGGTTCTCCACCATCAGTGAGCAACAAGTAGTATAAAGAAGGGGAATAACGAATTGGAGGTTTACTTACCCTTTCAGACCTCTTTATGGGCGTTTGAGACTCATTTACATCTTGCTGTCTACCCAAATTTTCTTTTGACAGTGACCGATCTCGATCATCTCTGATCGATGCCAGTCTGCACCCGATCGATGTCGATTCCTCCTGATTGATGTCGATTTCCACTTGACCGACGTTGGTCTCTGTATTTTTCTATGAGTGATGATTTTTACTCGTGAGCTCATTTTGGATCATAACCTCTTCCAAATCAAGATTGCCCTACTCAGAATTATTCAGCCTTTTGAGTTGATCATTGTACATCACCTTCTCATTGAAAACTACATCACGGCTTATAATAATTTTGTTAGTTTCTAAATTCCACAATCAAAATCCAAAATCTCCAAAACCATAACCAATGAAAGTGCACCGCATAAATTTAGCATCCAGCTTCTTTCTATTTTCTTTATCAATGTGCACAAAAGTTTCAGAACCAAAAACTCTGAGAAATCAAAGATCTACCTTTTTACCTGTCTAAGCCTCTTCTGGAATTCCACCATCCAGTGCAGTAGAAGGTCCTCTGTTAATCAAGTAAACTGTAGTATCTACAGCTTCTGTCTAAAATTGTAAGGGCAAACCAGCATGCAACCTCATACTCCGTGCACGCTCCATTATTATTCTATTCATCCTTTCAGTAACTCCATTTTGCTGAAGTGTCCTTGGAACCGTCCTTTCCCTGTGTATTCCACTTATAGAACAGTAACTGTTGAATTTATTGCTGTAGTACTCACCACCATTGTCAGATCTAAGGCACTTCAATCTCAAACCTGTTTCATTCTCAACCAAAGCTTTCTATTTCTTAAATGTGTCAAAAACATCAGATTTTCTCTTTATGCAATAAACCCATACCTTTCTTATAGCATCATCAATGAAAAAACATAATACTGTGATCCTCCAATACAAGATACCTGAGCTGGTCCCCACATGTCTGTGTGAACAAGCTCCAACTTGTGCTTCTTATTTGTTGACCCAGTTTTGAGAAACCTCACTTTCTTCTATTTTTCAAAAATACAATGCTTAGAGAAATCTAGATCTATGTTTTTCAAATCTGAAAGCTTACCTTTTAAGTTGAGAACATTCATTCCCTTCTCACTCGTGTGACCAAGCCTATAGTGCCACAACTTTGCATCTACATCTGAAGTAGATAAAATAGAAAGAGAATAATCAGTAATATAAGTAGATAGATAAAGTGTACCTACTCTCTTACTTTTTGCTAATACAAGTGCACCCTTGAAAACTTTTCAAAATTTAGCTGTGAGAGTTACTGTGCAACCCTCATCACCCAACTTTTCTACAGAAATTAGATTCCTCTTCAAGATGGGTACACGCATGACATCCTTCAACACCCATGTGTTGTCATTCTGTAATTTCAGCTGCACTTTTTCTTTGCCAATAATTTTACAAGGCTCATCATCCCCTAAATAAACTTTTTCAAAATCTCCATGGACATAATCATTGAAAAATTATCTATTTGGGGTTGCATGGAAAGAGGCATCAGAATCTAAAACCCATGATTCTACTTTATTATCCAAAAAAAATATAAGAGCATCCTGTGCAACAATACCTGCAACTTTTGCTTCTTTATTACCTTCATGTTGATTTTCTTTGTTATCCTTCAACCAACAATCTTTCTTTGCATGCCCTTTCTTTCTACAATTCCATCAAGTTATTCTTCCATTTCTGAATTTGGATCTACTTCCCATCTTTGACTTTGATTTCCCTTGCTTTTCCTTCTCTCTTTGCCTTCCCCTGTTTTCAACACTTAAAGCATTACCTAATGTTTTTCCTGTGCTTTTCTTGCAAATTTCTTCATTCAAGATTACACTAACAACATCATCAACTTTCAAGATATTTGAAGCAGATGCAATATTACTAACTGCCATTACCAAACTATGCCAACTTTCAGGTAAAGAGTATAAGATTAAGAGAGCCTTAATTTCATCATCAAAAACTATTTTGACTGAATTTAACTGATTTACTATAGTATGGAAATCATTAATATGACTAGATACAGATCCACCTTCCTGCATTTGCAAATTAAATAATTGCTTCATAAGATATATCTTATTCGAAGCTGAGGGTTTTTCATATGAATTTGCCAAAGTATCCATTAACTCTATCGTTGTCTTTGCCTGTGATAAGTTGGAAAACACATAAACTACCAGGCTCAACCTTATAGATCCAAGAGTCTTTCTATCAAGAACATTCCATTCTTCATCTTCCATATCTGTGGGCTTTCTTGAAACCCCACCCAATGGTAAATACAAATTTTTTTGATACAGATAATCTTCAATCTGCACCCTCCATAATTGATAATTCTTGCCATTGAATTTCTCCATTCTTAATTTATTTTTTTCTGCCATTGCTTTGCTCCCACTCAATCAGAAACCTCTATGAGTGAATTCTGTAATCAACAAACACTAACACTCTCTGATACCAGTTGTTAGGATCTTAGAGTACAATTGATTACTTTTGTCTAAGAAACTAAACACATAATTGAAACCAGAAGTAATAAGTAACTAGAAGTCAGAAACAACAAATAATAAGAGATACAAAAAACAACCAATCTGTATTAAACTCTTCTAGAAGGAAATACAATGAAAAAATCTCTCTCTCCTCACACCTCACAAATGTACAATAATTCTCCCTAAAAAGTTCTCTATCTCTCTCTCTCTATCAATTACAATCAACTCAATTACTGAATTGTACATGTTATGAGGATCTAACCCTACTATATAGTATACTACAACACTAGGGTTCATGAGCCATGCATTCGCCACCCTTAGATCCACCTCTTAAATCAAAGGCTCAAATATGTTCTCCTAAAAATAAAACAATTCTGAAAACGCACAGAAGTCGGTGTCTAAAAATAACAATTTTAAAAATGCACAGAAGTCGGTGTCGGTCTGAAGATGATTGATGCCGTTCGACCCCTAACCAATGTCGGTTGGTTCTGACCGATGTTGGTTACTGTGTAAGCCCAGCAACCTCAACATTAGCTCATTAGTGAAGCTTTTAGCTCCACAACTCAACACAACTTGCCCTCCTCATCTAAAGGTAAAAGCTCTGGAGAAGATATAATGTGTTGCCCAAGTGCCCTTTTGAGCCAAGATACATGAAATACATTATGAATTTTACTATCTTCAGACAATTCTAGCTCGTACGCAACCTCTCCAACTCTCCTCACGATCCTGTAGGGGCCATAGAATCGAGGATTTAACTTTTTTTCACCATTCTTCTTCAATGTAGACTGTTTGTATGGTTGTGGGCACAAGAAAACCAAATCACCAACCTTGAATGTCCTCTCAACCTTGTGCTTATCAGTAATACCTTTTATCGATTATGAACATGGTGAAGATTCTCCTTAAGGGACTTGATAATATCCTAGCTATCCTACATCAACTCTCTCGCCTTAGGAGCTCGACTGTCATCAAATGCTAATTATATAAAAGACATAGCATCATACCCTTACAAAGCTCTAAATGGTGACATGTCTATCGACATGTGATAAGTGGTGTTGTAATAATGCTCTCCCAAATACAACCACCTGATCCAAGCCTTTTGCAACCTTACAACATAATTGTGTAAATACCCTTCCATCCATTTATTTACATTCTTCATCTGTCCATCTGTTTATGGGTGGTAGCTAGTGCTCAGGGTCAACAAAGTACCAGCTAATCTGCATCGCTCCTACCAAAACACATTGAGAAACCTGTTATCTCAATTGTTGACAATGGTCCTTAGAAGCCCATTAAGTCTAAACACCTCTCTAAAGAATAACTCTATAATCTAGGGTGCCCTATAATTAGTTGAAATAGCAAATAAATGTGCATACTTAGTCAATATGTCAATAACCACATATATGCAATCTTTGCTTAGACTTTCAGAAGCCCTGTAATAAAATCCATATATGTACTCTCCCACTTCTACTTAGGAATAGGTAAGCGCTGAAGTAATCATGCGGGCAAAGTATGCTTAGACTTGTTCTATTGATAAGTCATATACTCTCTAACATAATACAAGACATCATCCTCGAGACCCTTTTATGAGAATCTCTCCCTAATCTGCCTATAAGTATTGAAGAACCCTGGATGTCTCGCTAGAGGAGTATCATGAACAACCCTCAAAATCTTATCTTTCATCTTAGATTTAGGTACCAAATATATCCTATCCTTATAATATTGTTGACACCGTGGATTTGCACCCGGGGCAAGGAGGCCGAGCTCCTGCCCTTCCACACGCAACAATGGAAACTCCCCTCTCGCATGTGGGACCGGTGAAGCTGGATGGGAGAGTCTCTAGATAAGGGCTAGCTCCCTCTGATGTATCTTTTAGGCCCTGGTTTCTCCCACTGCTAACAAACAAATGTAAAAAGGGGGGATGAAAAGGGAGAGAGAGATGCTGAAAACAGAACCTAAGCCTAAAAATGAAAAGGTGATACACCAGAAAATGTGACCCACCCAGCCTGAACATACACTTTCACTGAGAAGAAGCACCCATACACTTCATCTGATGTGGGTAAACTCTTCTGTGTCAATGAGTCAAGGGTATGTGGAGATACAGGGAGGAAGGAACTATCAAAGGTGTTTTGAGACACACTTGGACAGCCTATTCACAGGCACCTATACTCTTCTAGGGACACTTCTGGCAAACCTGCAAAAGAGAAACTCACAATGCACTAGACATGTTGGAGTCATTATGTGAAAAGCATCAAATACAATGACTTGACACAAAAGAAAACATACACATATGCGTGAGTGCAAGTCCAAATGATGGTAAAAATGCTAAGTCCTGATTCAAGGTAAAAATCTGGCAACTCTGTGTTATAAGCTCGAGAGATTTTTGCCTTAAGGTTGAGGGTGGATCCTTTCTCCAATGAGAAATTTACAATTTATAAAGCAAGAAAGAGTCGATTTTGGTGCCCTTTTACAAGTGACACATGTGCCCTCTGAGCATTGGGATGAGGAAGCCGCCTGAAGATAAAGTTGTGTCGGCCCCTGTCATGATTCAAAATTATGGGCTGTGCTGTTTGTCTGCTCATCAATGCAAATGAAGAAAAATGGGTCACATCGTTCACTATTGCACCTCGTGATGATCGCATGGCAGGTACTATGTCAACCACTAGAATAACTCCTTCAATCAACACTTTCCTATGCCACTTAGATCGCTTCATCTGCTTCTGCACTTGGCCATTTTACCTCCTCTGGCTCCTTTTGCTACTCTTTTGGCTCTTAGCTGAGAGCGCATATGCTTTTGACACGTGTCGTAGTCCACTGCTTGGGCACTTAGAAGACACTTTGAAATGCGAACGTTGACACGTGGCAACTTCTACCGAGTTGATAATGGGATGTGGCAGCATTCGCTTACCTTAGAGGGTCTTTTGAGAGTCAGGCGAAAGTTGACACGTGGCCGCTTCTGCCTACTCTTTCTGCTTAACCTAGAGGCTTTGAAAGTATTTTTTTGAGATTTCTGTCGAAGGCGACACGTGGCCACTTTTGTAGAACCTTTAGCTGCCTTAGAAAAACTTTTAGGCCCTTTTTTGGTGCTCACAGACGCTGACACTTGGCATGCTCTGCATAGCTCTTAGCAACTCATTCAGGCCCACCATAGTCTTCTCTTTGAATAACGAAGCACAAGGAGAAACTCACGGATGTTGACACTTGTTAACTTCTGTCGAGCCCTGCAGGGGACACATGGCATGTTTCGCTACTCCTAAAAAGCATGTCAAAGTCTTCCACGGTTGCCACTTGGTGCCTTCCACGTTCTGGCTTTCTTGGTGTAAAATTTGATGTTTACGCGCCTGTCATCACTTGAAAACCCAACGGCTAATTCACATGCTTAATTTTGACAAATTTTGGGACGTCACCGTCCTTGGCAAAATTCGTCAGGCCTTTTCCTGCAGATTTTTTGCATCAGGCCTTTTCCCGCAGACAAAAAGTCTACAAGAATTGTCGCTTTGAAATTCATTGTTCCTTCGGGTTCTTTGGTTTTAGCCTTCCCCAAATTTCTTTGGACTTTTTTTCGAAAGGAATTCCTTCGGATAAAAAGTCCGAAGGAATTCAAAGCCTTAGTTCTTATGCGTCCTTGTAAATCCTTCGCTGAAGCCTTTGAACTACTCCCTGCCCTCCGCAAGGGCTATTAACCCTGGAAGTGCCCTCTGCAAGGGCACTTACCCTTCATCTTTGGGACACCCCCTTGAACCAACCCATTGAACCATTCACTTGAACCACTCGTTGAACTGGTTTAATGCTGTGCGTCGGGCCCTTCATTGAACCAACCCATTGAACTGCTCGTGCTTAAACCGAATGATTGAACCAACACGTTGAACCGAATGATTGAACCAGTCTGTTGAACCAGTTCAATAGTTCAACACTATGCACCGAGCCAAGTGGTTGAACCAAACATTGAACCTGAAGCTGCTTGAACATGTCAATTAACCTTGCATTGAACTTTTTGTTAAACTTTGCCGATGAACTAAGCACTGAACTTGAGCAATGAACTGAAGCTCGATGAACTCGTGCAACTCAAAATTAATTGTCTTCAAATAGCAAGGGAAGAAGGGGACTGATTTTGGCCTATTGGGCAAAAATGGTCAACAAATTGGTGACTCCTAAGGGAAGCATGCCTGCTATGCTTAGAGACCAGTTGCCTTGTAGTCCATTGGGCACGAAGTCAGAATACAACTTTGAAGAAAGGTTAGCAACATCCCCAAAGATTCGAGAATCAAACATGAAGCTTTTTACCCCACACACAAAGGAAAACACACACAAGGCTAAAAACATTACCTGTGCAAACTGCACTTGGGGAAAGTAGGAAAGAAAACTAAAAACAAACTACTATGTACAACTAACCAAGAATATTTGCCTCCCTCCTAAATCAAAGGGAAAATTTCTTAAGCCCCCTTCCTGGCTAGGGAACTTATGGTGCCAGACAAGTAGCTGAATGAAAAGGAGATTTGGTGACCTGCTTCTCTTGCCTGTCACCTGGATTGGCTTGCATCTAAGTGGATCAGATTCAAACATGCTCCCAACATATGTGTACTCTATTTATTCCTGGAAGCTTGTTGAATGATGGTCCTTCATGCTGGTGCATATCACCAGGAAATCAATGGTTGTTGGCTCATCACCATAAGCCCCTTGTTGTGCATGATCCCCTTGCAACACATCATGGTTTGATTTGTTCCCTTTTGCTTCATTGAAAAATGTGTCAAACTCATCCTCTGCTCCCTCGAGGCCTTCTTGAAGAAGGGTGACTATGGTGATGTCTGAGATGGAATCACAAATTGACTGCTCATCCCACAGGACATCCTCTCTCTGTTCTAAAGTTTCTTTTTCAAGGCTTTCCTCAAGGAAGACCAGCCTCTCCTTTTCCTCTTCAAAGATCAGGATCTCTGGATGTTCCAAGATATCTTCATGATCCTCCTCCAACTCTAGCTCCTTAGCATAGTCATCCTCCTCATCGAAGCAACAAGGAATTTCATCAAACAGAGGAGGAGAGAGCTTACCATGCTTATGTTCCTCTTCATATTGCTGGAACATCTGCATGTATGTAAGACCTGCATCTTCTCCATTGCCGATGGTGTCTTCAAAAGGAGCCTCGATGATGATTTCACCTTCATTGTCGCTCATGATAGCCCCTTGGGAAACTGCAGATTGGATCTTCTACTGCTCACCTGCCTCGTGCAAAACAGGTTCCTCCTTGAGAAGGGATGAAGTGAAAAAACCATGTGGAAGAGGAGGCAGTCCTTGAGCTAGAATCGAATGATTCTCCTCCTTCCACTTGGCTAGCACTTCATCAATATCAGGTGTGACCTGATAGCTCTCTTGGGGGTGCGTAGATGGGGTGTGTTCAAACATAGAATGTGCCATTGGGTCTGAACCATCCATCGCACATTGGCTGAGGAATCTCTCTCTGGATTCCAACTCTGCAATTCTTCTAGCCATATCCTCTTGGAAGTGCCCTTCTTGGAGGTCACCAACATCATCATGAGTAGGAGCAGCCTCAGCTTCTTCAAGGTTTCGAAAAAAACCTTCCTTCTCCTCCTTCCTACCCCATGATTCTATTGTTTTCCCCCAGTTCAAGATCTCGGAATTGGAATTTTGCTCCTATGAATAGGCAACAACTTTATTTTCTCCAAGGTCCTAGAGCTCCTCCATGAGGTCTAGAAGTTCTAACTCTCTTTCACGAAGCAGTCTCATCATAGCCTCTAAATCTTTAATTTGCTTGGCTAGATTATCCTGAAAGAGTCTTTTTTGGAGGTCACCAGCATCATTCTCTTTAAGGCTCTGGGCTGGTTCCTGGCATTCCTTCCTCCAACTTGGAATCTGCACATCAAGTTGAAGGACTTGGGGAGGTTGAGGAATGCTAGGAAGAGACTGTTGATGTACCGAAAGAGTCTCTAGAAGAGGGATGTGTTGGCTTGCGGTATTTCCCCCAATGGAAGATTCACAATATAAGGAATAGAGAAGATTGATATCCATGGGGGGTTGCTCTGATGCCCTTCAATGTTAGAAAGCCAGGCGCACGGGATTGAGAACAGATGCATCAGATGAGCTGGAGTGAGCAAGTGTTATTTGATAGAAAGGATTTGGTGTATAAAAGGGGGCTTTCTTTAAGATAGGAGGGGGCGTGCAACACTGACTGCCTTGAATGAATGGATTCCTCCATTTTGCTACCTCCTCCTCCATAGATTGCAAGGCCTCAGCTTGCCTAAACAAACACTCCTCTCTATACATCAGCTCCTGCTGATATCCGTACTGTACCTCTAGTCTGTCAATCTCCAAGGCCACTTCCCTTATCATTGTAGGGTAACAAAAAGCGCTGCTTGAGGCGATTCTCTGAAAATTTTGACTTTGATCAAAGTCATATGAAGGAATACATGACCCATGATTTTGTGCAAAGGAATTATACATACAAAAAGTGATTTCTGATGGCACCAGGCTGCTTAACCATCTGATTCAATTCAAAGTCACCATTGGTGTTGATGCAAAAGCCTCCAAAGGCTAGTTGGTTGAAGAACACACCAAAAATTCTTCAACTCTTTAGACAAAACCTGTCTCAGTTGGTCCCACCGGGTGTGCCAAAAACTGTTGATGCTGTGGATTTGCACCTGGGGCAAGGAGGCCGAGCTCCTACCCTTCCACACGCAATAATGGAAACTCCCCTCTCACTTATGGGACCGGTGAAGCTGGAGGGGAGAGTCTCTAGATAAGAGCTAGCTCCCTCTGATGTATCTTTTAGGCCCTGGTTTCTCCTACTGCTAAAAAACAAATGTAAAAAGGGGGGGATGAAAAGGGAGAGAGAGATGCTGAAAACAGAACCTAAGCCTAAAAATGAAAAGGTGATACACCAAAAAATGTGACCCACCCAGCCTGAACATACACTTTCATCGAGAAGAAGCGCCCATACACTTCATTTGATGTGGAAAAACTCTTCTGTGTCAATGAATCAGGGGTCCGTGGAGATACAGGGAGGAAGGAACTATCAAAGGTGTTATGAGACACACTTTGACAGCCTATTCACAGGCACCTATACTCCTCTAGGGACACTTTTGGCAAACATGCAAAAGAGAAACTCACAATGCACTAGGCATGTTGGAGTCGTTATGTGAAAAGCATCAAAGACAATGACTTGACACAAAAGAAAACATAAACATATGCGTGAGTGCAAGTCCAGATGATGGTAAAAATCTGGCAGCTCTGCCTTACAAGCTCGAGAGATTTTTGGGCAGAGCTTTGCCTTAAGGCTGAGAGTGGATCCTTTCTCCAATGAGAAATTTACAATTTATAGAGGAAGAAAGAGGTGATTTTGGAACCCTTTTACAAGTGACCCATGTGCCCTCTAAGCATTGGGATGAGGAAGCCGCCTAAAGATAATGTTGTGCCAGCCCCTGTCATGATTCAAAATTATGGGCTGCACCGTTTGTCTGCTCATCAATGCAAATAAAGAAAAATGGGTCGCACCGTTCACTGTTGCACCTCGTGATGATCGCATGGCAAGTATTGTGTCAACCACTGAAATAACTCCTTAAATCGACACTTTCTTGCGCCACTTAGATCACTTCATCTACTTCTGCGCTTGGTCATTTTGCCTTGTATGGCTCCTTCTGCTACTCCTTTGGCTCTTAGCTAAGAGCACATATGCTTTTGACACGTGTCGTAGTCCATTGCTTGGGCACTTAGAAGACACTTGGAAATGCAAACGTTGACACGTGGTAGCTTCCGTCGAGTTGATAATGGGACATGCCAGCATCCGCTTACCTTAGAGGGTCTTTTGAGAGTCAGGCAAAAGTTGACACGTGGCCACTTTCGCCTACTCTTACCCCTTAACCTAGAGGCTTTAGAAGTATTTTTTTGATATTTCTGCGAAAGGCGACACGTGGCCACTTCAACATATCCTTTAGCTACCTTAGAAAAACTTTCATGCCCTTTTCTGGTGCTCATGGACGCTGACACTTGGCATGCTACGCATAGCTCTTAGCAACTCATTCAGGCCCACCACAGTCTTCTCTTTGAATAACGAAGCACAAGGATAAACCCATGGATTTTGACACTTGTCAGCTTCTGTTGAGCCCTATAGGGGACACATGGCACGTTCTGCTTCTCCTAAAAAGTATGTCAAAGTCTTTCACGGTTGCCACTTGGTGCCTTCTGTGCTCTGGTTTTCTTGGTGTAAAATTTGACATTTGCGCCCCTGTTATCACTTGAAAACCCGACGGCTAATTCGCGTGCTTAATTTTGACAGTTTTTAGGACATCACCATCCTTGGCAAAATTCGTCAGGCCTTTTCTCGCGGACAAAAAGTCTGCAAGAATTGTCGCTTTGACCTTCATTGTTTCTTCGAGTTCTTTGGTTTTAGCCTTCCCCGAATTTCTTCAAACTTTTTGTCTGAAGGAATTCCTTCGGATAAATTTTTTGAAGGAATTCAAAGCCTTAGTTCTTTTACGTCCTTGTAAATCCTTTAGCGAAGCCTTTGAATTGCTCCCTGCCCTCTGCAAGGGCTATTGACCCTGGAAGTGCCCTCTGCAAGGGCACTTGCCCTTCATCTTTGGGACACCCCCTTGAACCAACCCATTAAACCATTTGCTTGAACCACTCGTTGAACCGGTTCAACATTGTGCGTCGAGCCCTTTGTTGAACGAACCCATTGAACCGCTCGCACTTGAACTGAATGATTGAACCAATGCGTTAAACCAACACGTTGAACTGAATGATTGAACCAGTGTGTTGAACCAGTTTAACGGTTCAACACTGCGCATCGAGCCAAGTGGTTGAACCAAACATTGAACCTGAAGCTGCTTGAACTTGCCGATTAACCTTGTGCTGAAATTTTAGTTGAACTTTGCCAATGAACTAAGCACTGAACTTGAGAGATGAACCAAAGCTTGATGAACTTGTGCAACCTAAAATTAACTGGCTTCGAATAGCAAGGGAAGAAGGGGACCGATTTTGGCCTGTTGGGCAAAAATGGTCATCAAATATATCACATCATCAATCACCTTATACCTATCATCCTGAATCTTACCGTCCATGAGCTCACATGCAAATGTAACCTTTGAATACTCAGCCAAAATGTGAGTTTTCTAATCAACTGAAATCTCTGACATAGAGCAAAGTGTGGGTTTCTTGGATAATGCATTTGCTACAACATTCTTCTTACCCTTAACATATTCAATATCAACGTCATATGTTTAAATCTTGCTTACCCACTTTTGTTAGCACTCATTCAAATCCTTTTGCTCCAAAAAGTATCTCAAATTGTTGCAGTCCATCCTCACCACAAATTTTCCACCCACCAAATACTGCCTAAATTTTGCCAATGCATGCATCATGGCAAACATCTCCTTATCATAGGTGGAATATAATCACTCCACATATCTCAACTTCTTACTCTCATAGGCTATGAGATGTTTATTTTGCATAAGCATGACATCTATCCCTTCGTCGGATGCATCACACTCTAGTACAAATGGTTGAGAAAAATTTGGTAAGGCCAATACTGGACAAGTTCTCATCACCTCCTTAAGTATATCAAATGTAGTTTGAGCCTCATCTGACCATCTGAATGCCCCCCTGCTTAGTGAGATCTGTAAAAGGTGCTGCCAACTAAAAAAAACCCTTGACAAATCTCCTGTAATAACTGCATAACCTGAGAAAACCCCTCAATAATAGATCTAGTTTAGATTAGCAAAAGATCAATGTTGTTTACATAGAATAAATAAGCAAATTCAAACACAGTGTTTCATAATATTTTTTCACTCTATATTTCTTATATATCAAAACCATACGAGAAGATTAAAAATATATAGGAAGAGACTTTCCTATAATTGGGGAGATCAAATCTCCACCAATATCTCACCCGAATCTCTCTCAAACTAACAAACCACTATATTAATATGAGATATATTGTTAACTATTAACAATATATCCGCATAACAAACTAACCCATAATACAAACCTATTAATGTGTTATTAATGTGTTAAACAATAATTAAGTTATACATTAATAATGTGAACACCATACTTCAACATTCACTCATTTGTGAACATTATTAATCATATTGACACCCCCTTAATGTGAACATAGGAAAAACAACTCTCCCATATCTGCACATGTAGTCATGATTTAGTGATTTTCATATGACAATCACAAACCTTACATGATAGTTTTGCAAATAGCTAACCAACAACCAAAAACAATGGTTTTACGAGTGGCTTACCACAAACTACAAAATAATGGTTTTACAAGTGGCTTACCACAAACCATAAAATGATGGTTTTACAAGTGGCTTACCATAAACCACATCATAATGTACAATATACTTTCTAGTTCTCATCATTATCATATTTTAAAGAACTTACATAGGACTATTTAGTTCATTTATGACAAATGTGAACAAGCATACATTATTTGTTCTTATTTCAAACCACACTATGCTAAAAATAACACATCACACATAACTAAAAAATAAATATGCCACTAAAGCAAAAAGTGGCTCCGTCATTGTGGCTAACGAGAGGTTATGAAACCTTTAGCCACCATTTCCTCCTTCCTCTAGTAGGTGAAGTTGCTTACTCAACTGACAAGATTTTGAAGCTCATGTCATTTTTGTTGACAAGACTTCCCCACACACATAACTGACACATACGACTTAGGACGTCGAGTTCACTCGAAAATGTATCCTTTACAAGGATGGGACATAAAAATGACTTTTCAACTCATTTTTTTATTTTGGCAACATGACTAATAACTCAAAACTCAATGTGTATAAAGCGACCAGCTAGACTTAATAACAATACTTAAAAATTAATATAGCGTAAGGCTAATATTAAAAAAATTGACCTAAAAAATACTTTTTAAATTGACATGACTCAATGCTAATTGACTTTTGACTAATCTTAGATAATTACAAACAATCATAAAAACAAACCAACCAACTAAAAAACTAAATATATAAAGACTAAGCTCATTTATGACATACCTAAGCATTTACACAACTTTGACTCCTCCTTATAACTCGGCATATATATCTTCAAAGACACCTTAACATGACTCTGAAAACTATTAAAGTAACTAATAATTCATAATCAACATAAACTAAAGGCTGTATACTAAAAAATATATAAGAGATTTAAAATGACGGTAAATGAACACTATCTTCTGTTGTTCAATGTATTAACTGAGCTTGTGCTTGAGGTGATTTGATGCATGGTACGCAACCACATGGAGTGAATTCTTTGGGTCTGCATACCACTCTTTCCACATACACATATTGATCAATGGCAATGCAACAATGTTGTTCGAAAGTCTTCAAAGATGATGTCAAGGAATGCATGAAGGCCTGAGTAGGAAAACACATGAGAGAATGGAAGAGTTTGTCGCGATCATGATGCAATGTTGTGCACAGAAATAGAAGGTGCACACAACTGAGTATGATTGGTATGCACACATGAAATGATGGATCTACAATGGATTTCACACCAATTGCATATACAGCTTCAGAGTTACAACTTCATGAGTGTAGATGGAAACAAAACAAAGAGCACATTGTGAAGAATTTGATCCCAAAAGAGAGTGCACGTAACTCATCCTTTGTCTTGTTAGATCTGCTTTGTCTTACAGGGAATCAATGGATGCATATCTACTCCTTCTACGCTACAACTATGCTTCATAGGCTCTTTGCCACACAAAACTAAACTATGCAAGAAACACTAAGTCTTCCATACATAGGGACAAATCATGATGTAACTGCCTCTTCACAATTTCTCGCAGTCCCATAGCCATAGCTACTCTGATACCAAATAATAGATCTGGTTTAGATTAACAGAAGATCAATACTTTTTACATGGAACAAATAAGCAAATTCAAACATGATATTTCATAATATTCTTTCACTTTATATTTCTTCTATGTCAAAACCATATGAGAAGATTACAAATATATAGGAAGAGACGTTCCTATAATTGGGGAGATCAAATCTCCACCAATATCTCTCTTGAAACTCCCTCAAACAAACAAACCACTATATTAATACAAGATATATTGTCAACTACTAACAATATATCCATGTAACAAAATAACCTGTAATACAAACCGATTAGCATATTATTGTTTATTAAACAATAATTACATTATACATTAATAATGTGAACACCATACCTCAACACTCAAATCTAAAATGTTTCTCGGTGGTGGGCAATCCAAAATGGCAAGTATCTTCTCCTGATGCACCTTCACTCCTCCAACACCCATCACATGTCCCAAATATAAAATTTTTATCATTCCAAATTCACATTTGGAAACCTTTATAAATAAGGATTATGTCTCCATAATGCCCAATACCTCGTCAATGTGCTTGAGGTGATCATCCCATGTCTTATTGTATATCAAAAAATCATCGAAGAATACCAACACAAACTTCCATAACTGTCCAATAAATATGTGATTCATACATGACTGGAAAGTTGTAGGAGCATTAGTAAGAATGAAGGGAAAAACCAAAAAACTCATAATGTCAGTAGTGACATCTGAATGTTGTCTTATGTATATCCTCCTCATGGACTCTAATCTGATGATACCTTGAACGAAAATCAATTTTCAAAAAGTAAACTACCCCGTTTAATTCATCCAAGAACTCATATATCTTGGGTATAGGGTACCTATTTTTTATGGTCTTTTTATTTGAGGCATGATAATCAATGCACATTCTCATCGTGCCATCCTTCTTTTTTACCAAGACCACTCAAGATGCAAAGGGACTAGAGTTAGGTCTAATGTGTCTCATATCTAATAACTCCTTTATCGTTTTCTCAATCTCCTCTTTGAATCTTTTGGGGTGATGATAAGGAGTAGTAATAATAGGCTTAGATCCCTCCTCTAACTCAATCTCATGCTCAAATCCATGATTAGGAGGTTTTCCAGGTGGAATATCTCCAAACACCATACTGCACTTATCCAAAACTGACTATATGTTCATGTGATAATTCTCATCAACATTAGAAGGAGATTTGGAAGACACAAAACATTGGGTTGCCCATGCATCCTCATCATGTTTAAACAACACCTACATCCTCTAGGCTGTCACTACCCTTGGTGCACCGTCTGCCAAAGTTCTCAACACTATCTTCTTCCCATCTGACATAAACTCTAACTCCATCTTTTGGAAGTCCTGACTATATCTACCAAGTGAATGTAACCATTGAACTCCCAAAACAACATGAGTCTCACCAATCCCAACCACATAAAAATCATCAATAACTGTATAATCCCCCAACTAGATGCTCAACTATGAAATCTTCTTAGTGAAACTCATCTTGAAGCCATCGACTACCATGACACTAAAAACTAGGAAAATCCTCAACCTATAATCCTCTCTCCACAACTAGACCCTCATCATTAAAATTATGAGTAGCCCCACTTTCAACCAAACATGTAGCATGTTGTCCCTTAAGTACTCCTCTCATTTAGAAAAGGTGACACTTAGGAACACCTAATAATATAGCAATAATGCCATGAGCCATGTCCCTTGTAGCAATATCCTCATGCTCTACCTATTGCTCCTCATGTTCACTATCTGAACTAGTGTCAACTATCTCCTCATCAATGTTGGAAGTGACCTCTATGTAATGTGTTTTGACTTTACCAAGGCGTATGTGATCAGGTTCCCAAGGCTCCTTGCAAGAGAAGCATAACTATTCCTATGCAACTCATTCCTCATGTCAAAGTCTATCATAGGTGGTGTATGCTTAGGCTGATTGAAGGTTTTCTAGAATGGTTTGTTGCCCTTAAAAAGTGATTGACATGTGGAATGTGTAGTCTCTAGATCAAGTGTCAATTGGATAACATCTTGTAGTGTACAGGGCTTGAAAGACTTCACCAAACCCCTCTAATTTGCTTTCAAACCCTCTATGAACAACATTACCACTCTCTTTTTCAACATATCAAGAACCATAACGACAACTTTATATAACTCATTGATGTAGCTATCAACATCCCCACTTTGTCTAATCAATGCCAACTCGTGAAAGTACATCTTTTAGATCAAATCTAGCAATTAATTTGCTGTTAAACTCATCATAGGACTGAATCAAAGCATGGTTTTGTGTCACCAAACCATGATGCCACCAATCATACACTGCTCCCTCCAAATGAAATGTTGCAAACTTAATTGCTTCTTCTTCTGGCATGGGCTTAAGTGTCAAAAATGTATGCAAATTTTGAATCCAATCACGTGTTGTGCTCTTCCCACTACCATCAAAATTTGGAAGAGTTAGTTTGTTCAATGCATGTTGATACTCGTTATGTTGAGTTTTTGGTTTTGGTTCATGTTTTTTTTTTATCCTTCTGTTGATTCATATATTGGTTCAGTGATAACTCATTTCTGATCACATGAGGAAGTGTATGGTACTCATCATAAACTTCTATCACCTCATCAATCAATGGTTGCTCCTCCTTAGGTTATGGTGCTTCTTCTTCTTTCCTAGGTTTGAAAGTAGACCTGAATGGTCTATCTAAACCACTCGAACTATTTCTCCTAGAAATGTGATTACCTACATTGCTACCATCACCTGGATCATTCTGATTTATCCTAAGAGTATTCATATTTTGTGTCATTTGCCCAATGGCTATGATCAACTACTATTATGACTACATAAACTATTGCATCATATATTTTTGTCCTTGTACAAGGTCATTCGATATGTTTTCTATGGAGTGAGCATCATACCTTCTCTCAACCCTATCTTGGCGACTCTCTAAACCACTCATTGTTTCAATCTCTATTATAGTTGTAAGTGGTTGCCTTCCTGCAAGTATTGTTGAAAGTGTATCCTCTTCCAGATATGGACCTATTAATTGAAATTACCTTCTTCTTTGCTCTCTTTTATAATACCTTATAGCTCTGTCACTAGTGCTAATTAATCCTTTAGGCTGGTAGGAATGTGGCTCTGATACCACTGTAAGATCACTTCTATAATTTCACCAAAATCATGCATTACTCTTCATACACATTTTGTCAAACACTTTGCATACTTCCTTAGGTTAAGAGGTTTTCTTTAAATTTTAGTATATTCAGATTTGTTTCATATTTGTGAAGAGTTTACTACATAATATTTATGCCAAATGAAACATAAATAAAACACAAAGTAACATACATTCATATGTTGAAAGGTCTATATAAAGTATGAGTGTAAAACTGTTAGAGTAATTATTATGGGTTAATTACTTGTGTTAAGCTTACTTAGGTGTATGCCAACATTATGTTGACATACCTACCCCCACTCACGCACACACTCTCTCTCTTATTTATAAACACTGTTAGAGTGCATTTCATAAGCAAGGGAGTTGAGAACATTGTAATATATCTTTTTGGTTTATAGATAATTCATAGTTTTATGAGCAATGTGTTAGTCTCCATGGCTGTGGCAATGGATTCTTGGAGGGATATTGGTTAAGATTTTTGCAAACTTTGGCATGGTATTAGAGCCACACACCCACCCATTCTGCATTATGGGGCTTATGTGTATAGATATTGCTTCTTTGGGTGTTGAGTGTCCCTTTTACCAGGTAATACTCTTTTTGTACTTTTGACTGCTTCTTCAGGGGTTGAGTGTTCCTTGCACCTCCTACAGACAGTTGATAGCATATTTGGGTGTTGAGCATCCGTTGCACCTACTTTTGTGATGGATTTCATCCCATCTAGTATAGTCTAGCTTTTTGAGAGACCATTGTTTTGTCTCTCATTTTTCAATTTTGTGATCAATGTTTTCTCTAAGTGAGCCTCGTATAGAGTACTAGTTCTTATTTGATTTGGTGGTCATAGCGACTCGACATCCATGTATTTTGATAAGATGGATTGGTTACCATAAGGACACTTAGTACTTCACTGTATACTTGTACTTAGGTACCTAATTAGGGTTTGTTGTCATGACCCATTTTATGAGTTTTCTCTTCTCCCCAAGTTAATCTTAAGGGGGAATGTTAGAGTAATACTCTCAGTGGTAGATTAACTTGGGTCTTAACCAAGGGAAACTTCATCATAGTTAAAATAAACCATGTGGGGTTTAATGTTGCACACCCACATGTTAAAATAGGTAGTCAACATGGTTGTTGAAATGTTGACATTAGTGGCATAACTATTCATTTGGAAACTGAAGCTCTTTAACATTGCCAAATGTGTTCCTCTCACCTACCCCAAACTGTTATAAATACATGGGTAATTTGCCTCATAGTATAATAGAATAAGAGAGAGGAATATGGAGTTCTGAGACTTATTCATTGTAATCTATTCATTTAGTAATAGATAGTTCTCTGTGAGCAATGTGTCAATGATCATGGTTGTGGTAATGAACTCTTGGAGAGATCTCGGGTGAGAGTTTTGTTAACTTTGACATGGTATCAAAGCTTCCTCCAATAGTCATTGCTCAGCATGTCTAATTTCCCCCTTTGTTATAGCTTATAATCTTCAAAATCTGTGTTTTTAATTTTAAAGATTGGCATTTGGGTTGGTTGAATTTATTTTTTGTGTTGGTTGTACATTATTTTTTAAGAGATTTTTTGCATTGTTTGTCAAAAATCTTATTGTGTAGGCCATTCACCTCTAACCATATTGTTGATGTCTTAAAATGACGCTAGATCTTAATCAACAACAATGGGAAGTTTCAAGCTGTGGGACAATGCGGCTTGAAAACAACCTCCAGATTTTAAAGAAGCTGGTCTCTTCTTTTGTATTGGGTGTTGGGGAAAAGGGATAGGAGACTAAACAAAAATGCAAAATGCAGGAATTGAAACCTAACTATGGCAATGCGCCTGAGAGTAATCCTAATCCTAACCTGAGCACAGTGAAACTATTATGTGATTCTATTACATTTAAGAGCAGACAAGTGCATGATCAATGTAAAAGATTGGAATAACAGAAATAGAGGCTCACCTTTTGCTGAGATACAGGAATTGTCAACAAAGGCATAGTGTTCAATCTTCTTAATAGAATCTTCCAATCACATTAGAGGTGCAGAAGTCACGCACAGTTATGTAGAACTTCAGACTCCAGAAAACGGGACAGAAGCAAATAACATTTCCAATCACAACACTAGAAAATCTACAGCATAGACTACTTTGCAAATGACACAGATGACATCAATAAGGGCATAGTGTTCAATTTTCTTATTGAATATTCCAGTCATACAAAAGATGCAGAAACACACACAGTCATATAAACCTTTCAACTCAGGAAAATGTAACAAAAGCAAATGATATTATTGGTCAAAAACTCTGAAAGTCAAAAACTATGAGAATTCCCCCCTCTTTTTTTCTTTTTAGATTTTACAATTCTTCTTCTTTTATATCCCCAGATGTCTCCCTATACTTTCTTTCCCGCGCAATCTTCTCCGTCCTTCGCTCATAGGGGATAAACAGACGGCGCCTTCAATGCTGTGGGTGGCTCCAAAAATCTACCCGATGAACTGTTTCATCTACTCGCATTAACTCCAGCCGATTTTCCCTCCATTTCGCTTTTGGCAACCGATACACGAAACACTCTGCTATGTTTGAAATAGGAGAGGACACTTAGTCAATTTTCTAAAAATCCCCTTGATCACCTAGAATAGATCAAAAATGACACTTGGCGCCTTCCGCCTAATTCATCAAAGACACGCGGCTCTTTTCGCTCCCCTTTTGCTGTGTCGTGGTATCATTAGGGGCATATATCAGACTCCTATGGATGGCGACATTTGGCAGCTTCCGTGGCTTCGAGGAAGATAAGTGGCATCTTCCGCTTCTTCTATGGATGGAGTAGAGGGGAACCCAGAGAGTGACACTTGGCAGCATCCGTTGCTTTGTGGTGCTTGAGCAAAATACAACGACGTATTTGTGCATTGAATGGAAAGCATTGGACTCATGGCTTCCCGAATGCCGACACGTGGTGGCTTGTGATTTTTCTCCAAAAAGGTCTTTCAGGGCCTCCGCAACTGGCACTTGGTGCTTTTCGTGTTCTCTGTTGCCTTATGGTGAAAGTCTCTGAATGAAGTGCGGACGCCGATATGAGACGAAGATGCTGACACGTGGTGAGTTTCGCTTAACTGCTACTGGGTATGTGGCATGATCCACGGTTCTCGAAGGTTACAAAAATGTGACTCAAGGGACGCCAACTGTCGACTTTGTCTTTTGAAAAGCGACGCTTGGTAGCATCCGCTTGAACTAATACTCGGGAAAAAATGAGATGAAGGAAACAAGGGGAAAAAAACTTGCTCGGAGGGTGACACTTGGCAGCTTCTGCTGCATCTCAATACCTGGGCAAAATGAACCAACCCTCTGCTTCAAAATTCTGCCGCTCCACTCGAAGAACCAAAATTGCAGTGCTCAAATCAAAAAATAATTAAATACGAAATAGAGTAGGAAATTACTCTACAGTTATTGGCGACCATCAGGGCTTTTGAGCTTGCTCAAAAAGAACCCGACTCTCGCTCGATCAAAATTTCAAAATTTACAACTTCAAAAGCGCTGTCTGGAAGATAGACCACTCATGGTTGGATAATCTTTCCTTTCTCTACAACTCATCAAAAGCCAAATCCAAGCTAATGAGATTCTTGTGCGAAAAGGTTTGCAAGATCTAGGCAGTGGCTTTCAGCTTGGATTCTAGCCAGAAAATAGGGATTAGAACATTTTCGACCTCAAAGGTTGGAGAATCATCCCGCAAGCTCTGAAAAATTGTTTGATCCCTTTACCTGGCCAGCATCAATGGATGGATTTGATCCACCAGCATCACCGTCCTTACATCCAGAAATGGGGAAGGAAGACCCAGTTGCACCAAATCTTCAATGTGTTGCCTCATTTCGTTGATGCCTTCTTCGACGACATCGAGACAACTTCTGTAGTTGTTGGCTGCGACATTACGACTGAGCTCCTCGCTGACCCGTTTCGCGATGGCCATTCTGTCGAGAATCCCCATGGCTGCCAATGTTGCATCCCTTGAGCTGTAGAGCTTCTCTAGTAAAGACTGAGAGTATGTGACTCTCTGGGAGATAGTGGCCAAAGTGCTCTATATCATATCCTTGACCATCTCGCACAGCTGCTGCGCGTGGCGTAGGAAGGTGAAAAGTGGCCTAAGCTGGAGAATCTCCAAAGAGATTCTCTCCCATGCTGACTTGTAGAGTTCCTTCACCAGCTGCACCATTCTGATACCTCTTGGCCTATTGGCCAACTTAATTGCTAGTTGCGTGGTCCGCTGCTGCTCTGTCTGGAGCTGGGCTTGAAAAGCTGCACCCTTGTTATGTTCTTCCAGCAACCCTTGATGTGATTGGGTAACCTACAGTTGGATTCCTTTGATTCTTCCCTACAATGTTGCATTTTCCTGTCTTAGAGCTAATGTTGCACCCTTGGCAATTTCAAGCTCTGCTTTCAGATAATCATTTTGGGCCTGAATTGCCCGTTGAGTCTGGAGGGAAAAAATATCTTGCAACTGTTTCTGTAGACTAGCTACCTCATTGTCCTTCTGGTTTATTTGTTCGGCTAAACTATTGCAGTTTGCCTTTTTCGTGGCCAAGTCAGCCTCTGTCTTCTGTAGTCTCCTCGATATCCTCAAATAATCTTCTGTGACCGCAAAAGTGGATTCGATCATGAGCTCGACTCTGTCTTGAGGCCTGAACAGGGACATGTCGATGGCCACTGCGTTCATGTTGTAGTCTTTCGGCTGCATTTGTTCACTCGACTTGGCAACGTTGGGCGACAAATGGGTCACCGTCAGCTGCTGTTGAATGGGGTCAAATTGTGACCTCAAATGTGGCACTGTTGGCGCTTTATTCACTTTACTCCTCTTCTTCTCTAATCGGGCTTCTCTTGCCTTCCTTGAGGCATCAGCGTGCATCTGGAAAGTGGAAGGGGATGCAATATATCCCCCTGTGAAGGGAAATCCTTGCGGCAGGCCATATTGGAGAACCATTGGCTGGGTGGGGGTGAGTTGAAGGGGCATTTTTCTAGGAATGGAGGGGGAGAAATAGGGTAACGTTAAGGCTTGAGGCATGGATTGAGAGGGAGGAGGGGGAGTAATTCCTATCTGAGGAGAAGTTGCAGTGATCTGCACTGGGTGCTGTGAAGGTTGTTCTTCCTCTTCTGGGTCCAATTGGGACTGCACCCTTCCTCTCTTCCTGGGTGTTTTTGATGTTCCTGCCATTTCTAAATCTCTTGTATAATAACCTGGTATGAACCTTTCGCAATATAAAAACACACTTGCTGCAACAAATTTCACTAGGTGCCACAATCACAATGAGCAAGATATTTTCGCAGGAATGCTTGAGAGTTTGTAAACTTTACAATTTGGTAAGGGATTTTTATGGGCCTATCAAGTCCCAAATAGCATTAAATTAAGGCAACCGTTAGCAAATCCTACTCAATCTTCAGGAAATAACGAGGCGGACACATTATGTGGCGCAAGGTACCTTGGAGATTTCGAAAGATTTGGGGAAGCATTTATTGCAGCAAAAAATAAAGAATTAAAAAATTTCTAACACGCCTACTCTGTGTTTAAAACGCTTATTTTAAAAGAAAAGCGGGAAAGCAAAAAACAAAACAAAGAAATGCGGGAATGGAAACTACCTAACTACATTGATTTAAAATCCTTATTTTCCTCCGGGATTGAAAATGAAATTTTCCACGTCCTCTTTATGACAAACCAACTTGTGTTGCCATACCAGTGATTGCAACGGATATGTCGTTGATGGAATGTTCTCTGCACCACCCACACAGATCTGCCTGCACCCGAACGAGTCTGAGCAAAACGTGTATTCGACACCTATGAACTCTTCTTGTCCTTGAATGCCCGTCAAATACGGGTTTTTCATGTTGTCGGGTGTCATCAAGAAATCATGGGCTATTGGTTCTTCATGCTGTGCCTTTTGATATCCATTATCTTTTGGCACATCTTCTACATATTCCAGCTTTATTTCATCATCATGCTCTTTGATGACTTCATCCTCTTGCAAGGATGAATTAAAAGGCTGGCATCTCTTCTGCATACTCATTTAAATCTCAGGGCTTTCTTCTTCATCTGAAACCAGCTCAGTGCCTCCTATCTCAATGACTTGGTCGAGGGAGTGTCCATGTTCCTCCATATCCTCTTGCAGAGTGAGGAAAAAATCAGAAATGATCTCCTCCTCATCAGAAGTTAAAGAAAAAGCTTGCGGCTTACCCTCTTGCTCATGAAAAGGAGAGTCTATGGTGATCTCCTCCTCCTCTGTACTGATGAAATCCTCTTGACTAGCCATGAATTGAACACACTCCTCTGCAAATTTTTCAGCTGCTTCATCATCCTCTTCAGTCCAACTTAGAGACTCGTCATCATGCTGAAAGATCTGGGGAGTGGTATAAGAAGTTTCTTCTGAAGCGGGCTCATAGGAATTTTCATGGAAGTGAGGAGCCTTTTGAGGAATGGTGGGGGAGAGTTGAGGAAGAAGTGAGGGTCTGGGGTCATCTTGACTTGCTGCTGACATGGGCTCTGCATTATTGGGGAATTGACCTTGACAATTTTGACATTGCCCTTAAATAGGGGTGACATATCCCTGATCTGGAATTTGTGGTGGTGGATATGAAGTTTGGTAGATTTGATAAGGCTGGTTCTCATGAACGCCTAGCCTCTCTTCTATAAATGCAATCAATCCACACACATCTAACATTTCGTATGTAAGCTCTTGCCAATATGCCCTTTCAATGGGATCCCACTGACTTTTGATCAGGTCTATTGCCTCCCTCACTTGATAGATGACCTGACAAGGAATTTCTTGACCACATCCCCTTCTGTTATCAAGCTCTAACACATATTTTTTAAATCCCAGCAATGTTTTTTTGAAAGTGAAAATAAGGTTAGGTTCAACATGGGATGAGACATATTGGGGGGACTGGGCATAAGACTGATGCGGCTCATAACAATATGCATCCTCATTACTCGACATGATTTTAGGAGAAGCTTGTTCTCGATAAAAACATATTTGAAGGAGAATAAGACTTATAGCTATGAGTTACAGAGTTATACATACCAAAGGGATTTCTTGACGATACTGCTTGATTGGCTGGTGACGCAGAGTCGTTGTTGGTGTCGATAAAAAACTTCCAAAGGTAGATTGGCTGAAGAATACACCAAAATTATTCAACTCCTTGAAAGATTGGTCCCACCGGGCGTGCCAGAAACTGTTGTTGTCTTAAAATGACGCTAGATCTTAATCAACAACAACGGGAAGTTTCAAGCTGTGGGAAAATGCGGCTTGAAAACAACCTCCAGATTTTAAAGAAGTTGGTCTCTTCTTTTGTATTGGGTGTTGGGGAAAAGGGATAGGAGACTAAACAGAAACGCAAAATGTAGGAATTGAAACCTAACTATGGTGATGCACCTGAGAGTAATCCTAATCCTAACCTGAGCACAGTGAAACTATTATGTGATTCTATTACATTTAAGAGCAGACAAGTGCATGATCAATGTAAAAGATTGGAATAACAGAAACAGAGGCTCACAACAGGGGAGTCTTTTGCTGAGATACAGGAATTGTCAACAAAGGCATAGTGTTCAATCTTCTTAATAGAATCTTCCAATCACATTAGAGGCGCAGAAGTCACGCACAATTATGTAGAACTTCAGACTCCAGAAAATGGGACAGAAGCAAATAACATTTCCAATCACAACACTAGAAAATCTACAGCATAGACTACTTTGCAAATGACGCAGATGACATCAACAAGGGCATAGTGTTCAATTTTCTTATTGAATCTTCCAGTCATACAAAAGATGCAGAAACACACACAGTCATATAAACCTTTCAACTCAGGAAAATGTAACAAAAGCAAATGATATTATTGGTCAAAAACTCTGAAAGTAAAAAACTATGAGAATTCCCCCCTCTTTTTTTCTTTTTAGATTTTACAATTCTTCTTCTTTTATATCCCCGGATGTCTCCCTATACTTTCTTTCCCGCACAATCTTCTCCGTCCTTCGCTCATAGGGGACAAACAGACGGTGCCTTCAATGCTGTGGGTGGCTCCAAAAATCTACTCGATGAATTGTTTCATCTACTCGCATTAACTCCAGCCGATTTTCCCTCCATTTCGCTTTTGGCAACCGATACACGGAACACTCTGCTATGTTTGAAATAGGAGAGGACACTTAATCAATTTTCTAAAAATCCCCTTGATCAACTAGAATACACCAAAAAATGACACTTGGCGCATTCCCCCTGATTCATCGAAGACACGCGGCTCTTTCCGCTCCCCTTTGGCTGTGCCGTGGTATCATTAGGGGCATATATCAGACTCCTACGGATGGTGACATTTGGCAGCTTCCGTGGCTTCGAGGAAGATAAGTGGCATCTTTCGCTTCTTCTATAGATGGAGTAGAGGGGGACCCGAAGAGTGACACTTGGCAGCATCCGCTACTTTGTGGCGCTTGAGCAAAATACAACGACGCCTTTGTGCGTTGAATGGAAAGCATTAGACTCATGGCTTCCCGAATGCCGACACGTGGTGTTGCGATTTTTCTATAAAAAGGTCTTTCAGGGCCTCTGCAACTGCCACTTGGCGCTTTCCGTCTTCTCTGCTGCCTTATGGTGAAAGTCTCTGAATGAAGTGCGGACGCTGATATGAGACGCGGATGCTGACACATGGTGCGTTTCGCTTAACTGCTACTTGGTATGTGGCATGATCCGCAGTTCTCGAAGGTTACAAAAAGGCGACTCGGGGGACACCAACTGTCGGCTTTGTCTTCTGAAAAGCGACGCTTGGCAACATCCACTTGAACTAATACTCAGGAAAAAATGAGACGAAGGAAACAAGGGGAAAAAAACCTGCTCGGAGGGCGACACTTGGCAGCTTCCGCTGCATCTCAATACTTGGGCAAAACGAACCAGCGCTCTGCTTCAAAATTCTGTCGCTCCGTCCGAAGAACCAAAATTGCAGTGGTCGAATCAAAAAATAATTAAATACGATGTAGAGTAGGAAATTACTCTACACATATCTCTATTTTTCTGTTTGAAGAAGTTGCATGGTCTTCTTTTAAAATTCCATTTTTGGGCAAAATTATGTTTTTTTACCAAAACGTGATATCTTTTGATCAGCGGATCTTTAATCCTAAGTCATTTTAGGAAACTGTTTCTAGGTTATGAGCTCCTCTCTAAAATATTTTTAGATCATCTAATGGTTTTTAATTATTATGAATATCAAGAAAGTTATGGTTGTTTCAAACTGATGTTGTAGGGATTTTTTTGTGACGTCATACACTGGAAAAAAAAACCCTATTTTGATGTATTTTTCTACTTTGAGTAGTTGTTTTGTCTAAGAAGCTTGATTTACTGCATGGGATCTAGATTTTGACATGATTATTATGTTTTGGCATCCCACTTTGACACCTTGACGTCATATTTCAAATATGTTTGATGCATTTTTGTCATGAGTTGGGCATTTTGGTGGAGCGTCCCACTTAGCATTGACATTATTACCAGCTTGGCTCTTTTCAGATCAGCATTTTAGATTATCAACATTGAGATCTAAGATTTTGGCACTGTGTTTTTTGTTTGGTGCTTGAAAACTCCCAGTTTGGCATCATTTTTAGACTTGTTAAAACTGTTGCATCAAACTGCTACCTTGGATTTTTCAACTTGGACTTGCTCCTACAGGAAAGACAAATCTGTGTCGTTCATTTCTACTTGCTATAGTGTGGAAATCTTTGGCTAGGCATTTTTGTTCTTCGCTGGGCATTTTTTTTCAATCGTTGGGTGTTTTCTCTCATTGGCAAGGCGTTGGACCCTGTATTCCACTCTTTTCAGACCGACATTGTTTCCATCAATCTGTGTGGTGAGGAGGAGGTCAAATATGACCATTTATCGGGTGCATGGATATCTTACTTTGCTATTATACTCACTTTCCTTTTCTACTGCATTTTTCACCAAACTTGAAGCGTTGAAAGTGGCCTTGAGGAGAGAAATTGTTATAAAAAAAAGTTTTGGTTCTTGTATTTTTCAAAGGATTTGAGTTTTCATTTTTTTGGGAAGATTTGAGCAAAAACAAACAAACGATATTCTCCATTTTCCTCTTTACACCGCTGGGAAAATATTATTCTTTTGTAATACCCTGTATTTTTTGCTTTAAGAGAGAGTAAAACTTGATTTCACGCTTCTTGGGGTGACTTGGAAAATGTTTTTCCACTTTTGTTGACTTTTTAAAGTCCATGGTAAAATTTTGGTTCTAACGAGTGGTTGCACGCCCATGTTCTTCTTTGATTTGGCCTCCAAAATTAAATCATAGTATTTTTTAATTATTTTTGACACATTTTACGAGAAATTAAAACACCCATGACTTTTGAACGATAACTCGCATTTGAGTTCCATTTTTTTCAAAAGTACGTGTTTTTTAATTTTTCATCATGTGGTGTCATCATATTGTAAAAATGCCCTACTTTTATAAAGTGCTGCATTTTGGGGGTCTCTTCGTATTGGATGTGTTGCCATGTACTTTCATTATGTAGTGACATTTTATGGTGACATATTTCGCTATCTTGTGAGCATTTATTGAGATAATATTTACTATTTTGCATGTACTATATCTCTTTAACTTGTTAAATATCAGAGGGTGAGGTCCAATTTGGCAGGAGGTCAGACCCCCTCGTAGGCAACACATACTTCCTTCTTGCTCTTTTGCATTGACATCATTTGTTGCACTCATGGACCCATTTTCAGCTGAGTTTGACGTCCTATTATTGAGTGTAGAAAGTCACTAATATGGAGTTTTTTGTGTTATGGGCCCTGCACTGTACTTTTCACACACATCTTGGATGTATTTTTGGTTGAGCCCGATGTCCTTTTGCATGTGCTTTGCATATTATTGTTTTCGGCTGTTAATTCTTTTCTGTATGTGTGCATACATTTTGGCTCATTTTTCTATTTATTCTATCAGCCCACGATATGCATTAGCACTTTAACACACTGGTAGTTGTGTTTTGTCTCCTCAAGGCCCCTTTCTTAGCGTCTCACCTTCTTTTATGGAGACACCTTTTTTACTCCCTTATTTTTTGAGCATATTTTGCATTTTTGGCACCACTTTATGATAGTTGACAGTCTCCATCAACCTGATTGTAGCTATTCTAATGAATTCCAGTGTCGTCTTATCTTCTTCGATAGTTCGACAGTCTCATTCAGCATGACATGAAACTATTTTGGTGTATACAGTGTCAGCTTATTCGATGTTTGAGTAGTAGATTTAGACCACTCATGTAGACCTTTTTTTTCACTCCATCCATTCAACAGTATGGAGGGGTGTGATGTACATTCTGCTTTTTGGTGTTGAGCATTCTTTACACATACAATACTTTTTTGTACTTTCATCACCACTAATAGTCTTCTTAATTGGAGTTATTCTGGTGAAGCCCAGTGTCAATTATTTTGTGATCGAATAGTGGATTGGAACCATTCGTTTAGATTGAGTTTTTTGTGACTTGCGAGTACTTAGAGTGTGGATTTCTTTAGCATCATCTTTGGAGGGATTTTCTTGTTCTCTCTTCTTATTTTCTCTCTCTCTCTCTCTCTTTTTTTGGGGGGGGGGGAGTTTTTCCTACGGGTTTTCTCTCTTTTCTCCACTTTTTGAGAGTTGTGTATTTTTGTGCCTTTTGTGTGCATGTGTGCTTTCATGTTTTTAACACATTATGAGTTTGCCTTCCTCTATTATATATGGGTATCTTATTTAGGCACTTAGTTTGCTAGAACCCATATGAGAATTGCATAATATCTTATCATTTATTGGCCTTCTTTGGTGTACTCTTCTATATTTTTGACACTAGCCTCGATAGTATGATCATCTCCATATTATGAGTGACTTCTGGTATATGTAGATCTATTAGGTTTCAAAATTACCCATCAGTAGCCATTTTCATGGTTCTAAAATTACCATGGCAGTTTAGGTGTTCGAGTAGTGGATTCGGACCACTCGTGCAAATATTATGAGTATTTTCACCTAATGTTCAGCATTGAGGGGGGTGGGGGTTTAACAATGATTCCTCAAGTTTCATCTTCTGCCCAATCTTTTGGAGATCAGTGTTTCTTTTAGTTGATCCTTGTATTCAGCACCAGTTCCTATTTTACTTCGCAGTTACAGTGATTAGCATCCATGTATTCTGACGAGATGGATTGGCATCCATAAGGACATTTGGCTTCTTCACTAGATTCTCTTAACATTGTACATAGGTACCCAACATGGCATAGTTGTCGAGACCTATCTTCTGAGGAGTCTTTCACTCTTTTATTTTTCACTACTCCCCAAGTTGCGCTTAAGGGAGGGTGTTAGAGTAATTAGCGTGGGTTAATTACTTGTGTTAAGCTTACTTAGGTGTATGTCAACATTATGTTGACATACCTACCCCCACTTACCCACACTCTCTCTCCTATTTATAGACACTCTTAGAGTGCATTTCATAAGCAAGAGAGTTGAGAACATTGTAATCTATCTTTCTGATTTATAGATAGTTCATAGTTTTGTGAGCAAGGTGTTAATCTCCATGGCTGTGGCAATGGATTCTTGGAGAGATCTTGGTTAAGAGTTTTTTAAACTCTGACAAAAACCTATTAATAAAAAATTGAAAATACATATTTAACAGTCCGGATCTGACCTCTTTATTTGTCATGAAATTTACATACAATGGTTGACCAAATCTGATACAACGTGATTAAGGATAGGCTACAAATAAGCTCATAAATTTTTTATCAGAAAAATCCTTCAAGAACATTGTAGTGCGACACTATAGTAGTGTGGAACACTATATCATCTGTGCAGAACACTGTAGCAACAATATGAATTATTGTAGCATGCTTTCAAAACTCATAAAATATTCAAAATCTTCATTAACTTCAAAATTATCTCTGTAGTAATTTATTCCTTGAAGCTTCAATGCTTCATAAACTAATCAAATAGGCACAAGTGTGAATTTTGGAATGAATCCACCCAATAGGTTGAATGGATTTTCATTTAAACCACTGATCTACCCAAGGTTTTTTGTGTTAGGGCACACTGAACCTGCAAACACAAGCTCTCCAAAATTCTCTGATAGAAAATATCAAAACCAAGATGTCCAAATGACTTGCTCTCATCTCTTTTTAGAGGTTCATCTGAATCTTTTAGAAGAATCTAATTTAACCTCCTCAAGGCTTCTAAAAGAACACTTTATTAAAAAAATGACTTTATCATATTAATTTTTTTATTTGATTCACTTTAATTAAATTAATTAAAAATAAAGCTATCTTTATGATTTAATTTATATGGACACCTTTATAAATAATTTATTTTATTATATTCCTTTGTAATCCCTGATCATAGCCTATGTGAATAAAATAGGCTAGTTGGTCGTGTTGGATGATCACTCAGAAAAAGGGAACATTACACTGGCTTCATTATCAGCTTTGAGCATAAGTGGGGTTTTAGTGTTTTATTTATCTTGGTTACAATGAGTTTTGTGGGGAATTGTGATAGTAATAATGATTGTTGCTTTGGACAACATCATTGTGACAATTCAAATGCTCTCTTTGATCTTTGAGAAGAGGGAAATGGCATTCAGGGAGTGTGTCTTAGATAGAATATTGAGATTGATTTTATGGGCTCTAAATGGGGATGTGTTTGAATCCATTGATGTGATTTTGGGTTAGTAATTCATATAGGAAGTTTGGTGTAACAAGACAAATTCAAAAGTGGTTATAGTGTTTTCTAGTAACCTGCTCTACACTGTGAAGGACTCAAATGTGACTTGTCGGGTGGTAGAAACTCTTATGTGGCCAGGTCTTCGGGGCAACTTGAGTCTCTAGTCAAACAAGATCAGATGTGCGGACTCTCTTTGCCTTTCTTTCTCTAGGAATAACTTTTTGGGTTTTATTTCCCTCACAATGTTCATAGAATTAGAGGAGCACTTTGTGATGACAAGAGCTCTTCTGTTACTGGCTATTGATAGACCAACAGGGGTTTCGAGGCCTGCTTTCAATGTGGATGAGATTTTTACACCTTTCCACTCTCTCAAAAACATTTTTGGAAGGTTTGAATATAAGATGATGGTTTTAGCCACCCAATTATTGGTGAACTTCTACGAAGGAAAAGGGGTTTTGGTGACCATGGAGTGCCTTGAGGGTAAGTGTGAAGGGTTGGTCGACCTCACTAAGAAAGTAGTCACTCGCAAGTATGTGTTTGTTCACATGTAACAAAAAATGTAAGCCATGATGGATGCAGTAGGTTTGGGTGGGGTGTTTTCACCTGCTAAGAGGATCTAAAAGGAGGGGGGTTGTATTCTCTCGGTGGTGATTCTACACAAGAAGGTCATGGTGTCAAAATTGAAAAAGGGGATGATTTATTTGGACACAAGCATGTGAGGATGAGATTGATGAAGGTGGTGACATGATTGTGGGTCTTCCAAGTTCGGAGAAACATTTGGATGGTGTTGTTTATTTTGATGTTGAGGTGGAGGCTGGCGTGGCAGTCTCCCCATAATATGTGATTTGTCCATCCTTTTGTTTATTATGTAAATTGTGTTACTCTTACATGTGTTAGTAAGGGATATTTTTGTAACTTGATAGACTAACTTTTTGAGTCTCTTGGTTTTTATGGTACAGGGTTTGTTCCCTAACTTTTAGTTTTAGGCTATTCTCAACCTTGGCCTAATGTCATTTCAGGAAAGGATTTAGTGATTTATCTTATCCTATGCCCAATTTTTATATCTCATTTACTATCTTTGTATGGGCAAGGGTCCCATAAACCCTATAAATATATATAACAAGACACTTGTCTCGTTCAAAAAGTTTATATTAATTATATTTATTGGAGAAAACAAATATTTAACATATATAATTTTAATAGTTAAGAATATTTTTCCTTTTAAATACTTAAAAAATATTTAAATATGACATGTGTCATATAAAAAAATACATTTATCATATAACATATATTATTTTGATAATTGTACTATAACCACTATATACATTTTTAAATGGTTACAGTATAATCTTGATTCTTTTTTTATTGTTAAATACTAATAAAATTTCCTATAATTAATACAAAGCTTTTCTAGAATAATCATATGTGGAGGCCTACGTACCAATCACCCAATGAATATCCAATACCTTTGAATGTAGTTTCTTTATATTTCGACCATTGTCACAATCATTTTCAAATATAGTTATTATTTCCACATTTAGTCCAATACATATATAATTTCATCTACCCTTTTTCAAGTTAACGTTGCCCCATTTTGGGGATTTTAAACAAAATGCATGTTACATTCAAATTTAGTTTTGAACAAGTTGACATACTACAAAAACTTACAAACATCATGCTAGTCCCTACCAAGTAAGGATAATATACCTTTCACCCCAACCAATATTATTTTCACTCTAACTAATAGTATTTAATTCCTAGATATCATTCATTGTTGAGTTGAACTTACATTGTAAATTTATATGCAAATTTAACTATAAATAATTTTCAATACAAAGGCAGGAACTAACCACTACGCGACCCTTATTGTATATAGATTTATTTATCATGAAAATAAAATGTATTTATAAAGGGGTACATATTGCAAAAAATATTTATATCATTAATTAGATACAAGTTCATAGGATTTTAAGTTGTAAAGGAAAATTATAAAATTGTCAGACTTTGGGACTAAATCTGAGAGTCAACTTTGCCTATGTAAATGTTTGATGATTGTTATTTATTTAACATTCCCTTTCAAATGTTAGTATAATCTATAGTAGAATATATATATATATATATATATATATAGTAGGCACATCAATTAACATTTATTGCTAAAATAATGTATTTGTGACCACTTCTTATATACACTTAGCTCATGCCTCATTCCACAGTCTTTGACCATCCTCATTCAAATTTTTTGTAGATGACCCTCACCTCTAAAGAAAATTTTGATTCTTATGTTCCTATTCCACATTCCAAACAACCTAAACTCACTTTCAGATTGATCCACACTTCCAATTTAGTTATCTCTGCTCTCCATAGAAGACCACCCTATTTAGACTATCCCACTGCTTGGTATTGTCCAATTATGTTAGCCACATCCTCCCATTAAATAATGGCTAATTGATCAAATTCAAACTCATGAAACAGGTTGTCTCATGTGTTTAACAAGCCCCATCTAAATGATTTCCTAATTGATCACTATAAAACCACATTTCAAGTAATTTTGTAGAAGATGTTGATATGATTGAAAAGTACCATAACATCTAACTGCACATTGAGAGAAAAGTACCCATTTTTTCCAATACATAGTCTACACAACCCTAGTAGCCCATATCTATGTTTGCATACACTTACAATGTCATAGGTTATTATTGAAGTACTTAATCACACCGATATTACCCTAATATTTTGCATTTTGCACTAGTCTTTCACACACACCACCATACCATGGGATAACTTCGAGGAGTTTTATCTATCTTCAGAGTATTAGTATATAGGTAACACCCAACAGAGGGCATGTTGAAGACTAGCATAATTTCAGTCTCTAACCCTTATTTTGTTTTATTCATTTATCATTCTTGGTCAATGGAGTTAGGGTTACAAGTGAAGAAGAAGGCACGTAATGATTTTTATAATGAATTAAGAGTTTATACACAATCAAATAGATCATATAGGTGAAGTGAGCCTATCATATTAGTCATAGAGAGCAAAACCTCATAAGATGTTGATGTGCCCTAAGTACACCAACACAGGCTACCCCTGTCCAATTCTAGCAACCTTACCCTAGATCTAACCGAAACATTGTTCCTAATTCATAATGTCATCATACAATCACATAATCGATTTCATAGTTGTACTTAAAGTCTTTCATTCCCATTTTTTAGTGAAGTTTTATTTTTTTGGTACTTTCCTCTTTCAACATATTTCTAAATTTAGTAAGTTCCAAATCATTTTGTGTCATTTATTGCATATATGTAGCATTTTGATTTTACAAAAAAGTTTGTCTAATTAGGATTAATATCTCTCAATTCTCAATTTTGATAAAATATATTGGTGAACCCATTTATGGTTGAACATTGTCAAAAACCGTAGCTTGCCATTAGGATTTCATTCTATTTTAACACTTTCATTAAGACTTCAGATTTCTTATCTACTAATTTCTAAATTCATCATGATCATAATGAATGAATCTATCTATCATTTTTTAATTCAAAGTGTTTAGTGTATTTACATGTAGCATGCCTATAATATGTAAAATATTTAAGTTGCATGTAAATCCATGGATGCATAATTTAATGGTAAAGATAAAATTCAACATAAACTAAGGCCCTGATAGTGAACTGCCACTTGATGTTTATTGTTACATGGTTAACTTTGATTTATCACCTATTACTACTAGATGCCAAAGATCACAATTGGTTCCTTTCATCCCTCCTACTCCTAAACCTCTAAATTATCTCAACTACCATCCCACCTCTACTATTCACATTAGGTTTATAGTTTTAAACATACAAATCCAAAACAATTTACAAGAATTGTCTATTCAAAAGGATTCAATCAATCCACATTAGATGTAGGATTGGCTAATGAGTTTTACGACTATTATAATGATTATTTTTGGTCTATGAATGAATAATTGTTAAATGAAGTGGCAACCAAGGAAGTAATTAAATCAACAACAAACTGATCCACATAGCATTGAATAATATGTTGGATTATGAAAGTAATGATTTGTCCATGTTGGGATGGGTCTACCAATTGACCCTTTCATTTGTTAGACGATGCAATGACTAATTTTAAATTGTGAACAAAGGGATGATTTTGGATACTGATTATCTCTTGAGGCATTTACTCTATTTCAACTAGGATATGTAATTATTGTATAGGAAAATTAGGTGGGAGTTTAACTCCAGATTCTAGTAACCTTACAAAGACTTCATCTTTATCCTCCAATAATTGGTTTTCAACTTGGTTTTGACTAGATCCTTCTATGGAAGTGAGATCCTTAAATATAGTTGGGTGTTCTTCCCCATCTTCACTATTTTCAAAATTTCTAAGATACCACAAAGGATATTAAAAGTTTTCCTCCTTCAAAGGAATACCACAAGAAACCCCAATATGAGTATAACTAGACATGTCTTAATTAACGCTTGAATTTGACTTGAAATAAGACACTTGGGTTAACTTGATGTGGTCACATGAAAATATCCTAATTTGAAGGGGATTTTTAGAAATTGAGAAACGTTTGAGATTAAATCAAACCTTAGTTGACTTCAACTTGTGAAAATTTGACTATTGAAAGTTTTACTTTTAACCCTGACCTTGAAATATGAATTTGAAACGAGAATTAGAATTTGACTCAGACAAGTAAGCTTTAGAATCTAAATAGAAATGAGTAACATAATGGTGTCTAATGGGCAGGCATTGGTTTCAATTTTGGACAATTTAATGGTACTATGTGAACAATGTAATAATACAATCAACCAACATAATGCTAAGAGGGTATAAATATGCCCCAAAATTTTGGCAAGGTAACACCATTTTACGTAAGTGCAATATAATGATGGTATTAGACTTAGATTTTTAGACTTGACTTGTTTTCTAGATTTGATTTTTAATATAAATGAGTTTTTTGACATAACAATCAAGCATCGACACACAAGTATCACAAGATCATTTTAATAACCGATACAAGTTTGCATCACATCTATTGAACCTTCGATATACTCACCTTTGAGAGGATTAAAAGTTTAAGGGTTCATTAAATAATTAAATATAATTATGGTGGTTTTTTAATTCCACTCTTCTCTTAAAGGTCTGTACATGTAAGGCAAACTTTGAGGTTGTTATCCTTGCACCCCTGCATTAGTAAATGTTCTGCAGTAAAAGAGGCTCCTATAAAGCAATCGTAAATTGGGTTATTCACATAAGGGTCTAGTCCCTTTACAATCACTTCAGCCATTAAATTTCAGTGAAGTACTACAAGATTTTTTGATTATATAAAGTTTTACTTGGCTTACTAGATGGTCTTCGAAGGGCTCAAATACATCGATGAAGATATTCAAAAGTTGGGTTGTTCATAGGGGATATATCTCATATCAAAGAGACCCTAGATTCCTCAATGGTGATGTCTAAAGGCTTAGTATTAGGAGTTAACTTGTTAACTTCATGTAGCCCTTTATGAGAAATTTTGTTAGGCTTTAATAAAACCTATCAACAATTTATATCTCCATCAGATGTGCGAGGATGGTACAAATGTTGGGATATAAACCCCTAGTCATCATGCCCTAGGGACTTATGAGAAGATGATGAACTCCAACCCACACAACCAAAAGAAAAAAATGAAAAATGACACTATTTCTGAGTCACCTAAGTTCTTAGGAACAAAGGGAGAGCATACATGGTGATTTTTTTGAGATAAATAACATGTAACTTCCCTCACTTTTTCGGGTAACCCACATTCTTAAGAATGAAGGGGAGAGCATATGTGTGAAGGAAACAAAAACAACTCAAAAATCAAGAAAGAAGGGAAATAACCTAACAAATTAACTAGTCTTAAGCCCAAATTAAAATATTGGTCTGTTTTAAAAGCCCAAAATTTGAAAAAAATGGTGAAAATAAATGTGCTTGATTTTAGTTATGAAATCACATTGTTGATCAATGTCTTACAAGAAAATTATCAATAGTTTGTAATGGTGTTTTAGATTTACACATGAAAAGTAAAAAAGTGTGGTTTAAAGGTATTGAGTTTTACCACTAGATGAATTCACTGTTTACAGAGTAAATTCACTATTATACATGATGAATTCATTATTTACCAGAGTGAATTTCCAGTTATGCAAGACGATTTTGTTATTTTACAAGATGAATTAACTATTTTTATAGACTTGCAAGAAATAATAAAAAAAGAACAATTTTTTTTGCTAATGTTAGGGACAATTTTGTTGTTGATAATGATGATTTTGCTACTACTAGTGGAATTGTAGGAAAATAATCAATCAGAAGCCAAAGATAATTTCATTGTTGTCTAGAATGATTTTGCTATGATGTATGATAAATTCACCAATCTTCAAAATGATTTTACCATTGTGTAGAACTGTAAAAAAGACAAAACATAGAGATGATTTTGATACTGTTGATAACAATTTTGCTACGGCTAATGATGACTTTGTTGATCTTTAGATTGATTTTTCAATTACGTAGGTCTACACACAAAAGTACCAGAGATGATTTCACCATTTTCTAGGATGATTTCACTATATTTCATGCCAACTTCACTAATGAGTATAAATTCAATGAAATTCAGGATGAATTTATTGTTCTTCGAGATGATTTCACGATTTCACATAATGAATTCATTGTTTCATAGTGAAGAAGAACATAAAAAATTAGAATAAATGAAACAAAAAAAATGTCAAGATTTATCTTTTCTCAAAACTAAGGGGTCTAAGAGTGTTTCTAAGAAGGTTGTCGAGTGCGTTTATCCCATTGGGCATGCAAAATGCAAACACATGAATCTAAGAGAGGTTAATTATTATTAATATGCAAAATCAAGCATAAAACAATAGCATATCTAACTTCTTAAGTGTGGTTCTCAGACTAAGCAAGATCTAGCCAAGACAAACAAATAGAAATCAATCTAAAGCTATTACCTTCCTCATGGACGTCATTTGCTAGTCAACACACATACATGATTATGCTCAAATGTAGAGCTCAAATTCTTCTTCAATGTCATGGTATGAACGCCATGAACATCACTTAATACACTGTCTAAAATTATTTGTGAACCAATCAGAAGAAAATGGGTGAAGTTTATTAAAGATTTATATAGAGTTTCTTTGCACAAAAAAGCTTATGAAAAGTCTATGGCGACCCTTTCATTTATAGATTTACTAGATTGATTGTGGCCATTGGATTCAAATATAGATGTGTGGCCTAGCATTAAGTCAATTTTAGAAGTCCAATTCCATAAATATTTTGGAAATAGGTTGTATTAAATAGGCATAACTTGCCTTAATCGTGATATTTGTTTTCATTAATTATTAGTGTTTGACAACTTTCATGGTGACACCATCATTCTTGATATTTGTCCATGATTTCATGATGATGTCATCATTTGGCCACTTTTCATAATTGAAAGAATAATTTGATTTAATAAATTAAAGAAAATAAAAAAATTCCAAAAGGCTATGGAATTTCCTATTAGAGAAAGATTAGATTAACTATTAAAGTCTAATTAACTTAATGAAAAGAGAAATGCCATTTGAAATTTGATGAACTATTTAGCATAAGTAATCCCAAAACATCTCTTACATAGTCATAATTTGACTCAGGATCAAATAATTAAAGTTAACAATTGCGTATGGTGTATTATCCGAATCTAAGATGCTCTAATATGTTTCAAAAGATGTATGTTAATTGCACTAAAGAAATTGGGTGTTTCAATGACTTGTGTTTCATTTATAAAAAATATTCTAATTGAAATTTTGACATGAGAGTGCTGAGAATTGAGTGTTTGAGAAGGCATTGTGAGACACAAGTGAAGCAATGGATTTTCAAAGAATAAAGAAAATGATAAAATGATCACAATAAAGATTGAAGAATGGTGTGTTCATATTTTGTTAACCCTTGTTCATTTTACTAAAAATGAGTTCATAATGATGCCCCAAACATTGTTTGGGATGCCTATGATGCCCCTTCGAAGGAGTGGCCAAAAAATAATATTGATGGATAGGCCTTTGAAAGGAAGAAAATAGACAAGAAGAAGAGTGAATTTAACCCATGGATGAGATTAATCCAGTTAAACTAATGGTTGTATGTGTTCATATCCAATCAATAATAGAGTAAATTTGAGTTGGCCCCAAGGCAGGGGGAATTGGGAAGGATGTATTCCAAGATGAGTGACACACTTTGACATACTCCAAACAAGGTGAAAGCTATGGGTTTAGGGAATGATTGATCCTAAAATAAGTTGCACACTTTGATTTTCCCCAGGTACAATGAAAATTATGAGCTTGGAATTAGAAGAAAAATAAATTGATTAAATTACCCTAAATATGGGGACTGATTAAAGAACTTATTTACCCTAGCAAGGTAGATTTAAGCGTTGATTGGTTGCAATGGTTAGATCTTCATGACTAGTTGTCTATGTTGATATCAAAGATGAACATACTATTTAACAAATAAATAACCATGCTTTATAGATTTGGTGATTAGTTGGGCTGATGAATAATGGAATGATGTCTCAATTAAGTATGTGATCGATAGGTAGTGCAAGGAGAGATGTTTTTAGTGTGTATTATGGATAAGACCTGAGCACTTGGTTTTTAATTTTACAAATGATAATATGCATCATAATTATAAATGAATTATGATAACAATATGTGTCCTTCATAAAAGGACTAGTTTAGGAACAATGACTTACTACTTAGGGTCATGTTATTGCAAATGAAGGACCAATCAGGAAACACAATTCATTAAATAATAGATAGACCAAAAAAACATCAATAATACGTGAATGTAAACAATCTACGATCTATATATAAAGGATAGAGACTTAAGTGTATTAAAGATAAAGAAGAACCAAGTTAATAAAATGAATACGTAATCAAGCACACAATCCAATCACTCACAAACACATTCATAAAAAGTAATAAGCAATGAACCACCATTGTGTGTGTGTTAAGAAGGTACAATGCTTGGATAGAATTGGGGGAATAGAAGAAAAAGGAAAGGGGGTCGAGTTGTCCCCAAATGACCTGTGCAAGTGGATGTTGCCTACATAGTCCATAGTAGACTTAAAGCCAAATGTAGTTCTCCCATGGATATGAAAGAAGCAAACTGATGACAATGCACATAATAGATTTGATTAAATAGGAAAATAGGAATGGGATTGCAAAATGATGACAGTGTAGGAATAGGTTTGCATATAAAATGACAAGAGCATATAGTAGGAATAATTAGGGGAGAGAAAATGGGAATGGGAGTGGTTGAGTTGACCTAATGTGCCCCATACATCCAAGTGTTGCCTACATAGTTTGTATGGACCTTATGTTGATGTATTTATTCTAGAAATGGGAGGATAATGAAAGAAATGACAATGTTGATTGGAAATGATCAATATTGGATAATAGGTTCCCACCTATAAATAAGATCAAGGGCTAGTGGTGAATAGGATGACATACATTTCAAAGATTTTGGGGCCTTATATCTCTTTTGGAGATTTTAAGACTTTTCCTATTTTTTAGTTTTTTTAAAAATGTTTTTGGGTTTTTTGGAACAAGGAAAGTAAGGGAATATTCATAAATGTAAATGGAACCATCTAGAAAAGGAAAAACAACCTTAGGTAGGGGATCAAATAATAGCTAAATCAACTGCAATAATAACTCTACAAACCAACAATAAATCATGAGGCAAAGGAACACCACACATTATGAATTAGGAACATGAAGACACTCCATAGGGGAAATAACTAGGGGAATAATTTGGAATAAGTGAAGAGAAACTGCCTCAAGGAACTATTCAAGAAGGAAAACCATACTAAAGTACCCAGATACACCCATTTACAAAAAGGTAATGAGATTCATTTGTCTGAAATGCTCTATGAATCTGCATGTAGTACATGTTGGTTTTAATTAAGATCATGATAGTAATAAAAAATGCGAACAAGGACCATAATTGACTAGGGTATATGTAATTATATAAAATGGAAAAATTGATAGCTTGAGTGTGGCTTGTGACACCTAACCCATAGGTCCCTCTTCCATGCTCTCTTGACCCTTCTAGGCACCTTTTTGTTGATTCTCAATAATTTGTAGGCTTTTGAGCCCTGATTTTAGCTTCGCCAGAACCCATTTTCTATGCTTATTCCATCCCCCCAAGCCTCGTACATGTAGTATAATAGCACCCAACTTGGACTATAGCATTGGACCCTAGGGTGTCCCATTTCCAACACTCTTATCCAATCACATTTTGATCCCAAGTGACCATTTCCTCTTGATTCCTCTTTATTGTGTTAGCCTAGCACAAATTCATCTAACTCATGACCAATAGATCTCTATAAAAACCCATTCAAAGTTCATTTATAAGGGGTTGGAAATTATTTCAAAAGCAAGTAAGACAACTAAGGAAAAATTTCTTATTCTTTGCATACAACCACAAGCACCTCCAAATCCTCATACCAGTCCCTAGCCACCTCGAGCACACCAAGTGGCTAGAACTACACATGGTATGATCCCTTTTCGGAGTATTGTTATGTAGGTAGGGTGCCCACATAAGGGGTGTAGATACACGTTAAGTGCATCATACACATACTAACCCCTCCCTCTTTCTCAAAGTTTTCATTCAAGTTTAAGCATAAGGAAGATCTAGGGTGGGAGATTAAATCAACTCTATAATGAGCTCTATCGATAGTCAAGACTTGAAATTTCATAGGTGAACCAATACAAAAATAGTGGACAAAACCCAAAAAAAATCAGATCTCTGTGACTAGTTTGGACAATAGCGATAGGACCTAGACTATAGCATCAAACCTCGAAGTGTTTTATTTTTGGTGCTCCTATCCTTTCATTGAATGAAACCCAGATCTTGATTTATGATAGTGTCCCAATTCTGCACAGCCAGTACTAACTTCTATCTCAATCATCTTAGTCATGTTTAAGCTAAGTTGTATTTCTCTTATTTTATTACTATTTTAAGAAAGCTACAAAGATCAAATAAATTATACAAATCAATACTCTATTTATTGAAATATTATTTATTGATTTAGTCAACTCAAACCTTTAACTAATTAAGAATAAAACACCAATATTCTCAAAATTGTTAAATCATTTGGTGAACTTAACTTACTTCATTTGTGCATAAAACCTTAAAAACCCTAGGGTAAATTCCTTGTTGATTTTTTCAATAATGTTTTGATTTTTCTTGCATATTTTAAATAAAAAATTCACATTTAATTTTTAAATTTACCTTAGTAATTTTTAAAATAATTTATTCCAAACTCTGGTTGAATTTACTAGGTCCTTTTGTGCACAAAAACCCTACAGATCCTAGGGAAAATTTATTGCTAATTTTTAGAATTTTTTACCTACATATTTAAATAAAAAATTTGCATTAATTTTTAGAATTCCAAAGTAATTTTTAAAAAATTATTTTCTTCCAAGCCCTGGTTGCATATACTAGGTCCCTTTAAATCTAAATTTTTCCAATATTTTTATGATTTTTACCTGCATGTTTAAATCAAAATTCACTTTAATTTTTAAAATTCTATAGTAATCTTGAAAATCATATTTTATTTCAAAACCCCAGTTGCATATACTAGGTCTATTTACAAAAAAATTCTAATGTTATTCTGATTTTTTCATGTATATTTAAATCAAAAATTCATTTAAAATTTTAAAATTCTATAGTAATTTTTAAAAAAAAAATCTTCCAAACCCTAGTTGGATATATTAGGCCCCTTTCAATCAAGAATTTTTACAATATTTTTTTAATTTTTCACTTGCATATTTAATTCAAAATTTTGTATTAAATTTTAAAATTCTTTAGTAATTTTCAAGGAATATCATTTTTCAAAACCATAGTTGTATATACTAGGTCCCATTACTTTTGACGTATCACTTTACATGTTTGTGAGCTTCGTATCCTTTTTATGCATTCTCTAGTTTACTATTTTTAAGACTTTACATTTTTTATATTCAGTATTTTCCTTCCATAACACTTTGCTTATTACAAATTATTATAAAAAATTCAGTCAATTTGCAATTTGTTTTCCTACTTTAATAATGACCCAATACACCGGTTTTGATGAAACTGATAAAAGGGAACTTCAAGAAGTCTTTACTAAACATCCTAACATGCAACATGATATGCTTAAAATACTACATGAAGAGTAAAAAATTTTGAAAAATAGCCAATCTTCTAAAACCACAGAGCAACCAGTTACATATAACACTATGGGGGCAACTATGTCTCAACAATCCCCTATAGTGGCCCAACCTTCCTCTATGCCACTAGATATAACTAGTGCATCTTCATCCTCTGATGTGGCTGTCCTTGTGCAAATGATAAAATATCTTCAATTCAAGGTGCTACATCTTGAGAAAGGTGCCTCTAGACCTACATAGGCCTTAGATTTTTTTTCTCTACTTCATACACTATTGGCACGTCATATTGCTTTGACACCCTTGCCACAAGGTTTTGTTCAATCCAAACTCACTCTATATGATGGCAAGGGTGATCTAGAGACATTTGAGAGTTTTTCATGCAGCATGTTTGGACTATGTGCCAAATGATTGGCTACTAACCAAGTTATTTCTATGGAGTTGAAAGGATTATGCTTTATAATGATTCCATTGTCTACTGAATCGATCAATCAATGCATTCAATTTTTTAGTCGACATGTTCCTAGCTCATTTTAGTAATAAAATTGGTGGTAAAGTTTTCTTTGCCCAAGTTGCACAATAAAAAAAATGTCAAATGAACATCTCACATATTATGTTCTTCGATATAAGATTATCTTGGCTAAGATGACTAGTCCCATGGCTGATCAAGAGTTACAAGATCTCTTCAAACAGAGCCTTCTACCAACCTTGCATGAATCGATAACGTTCAAAATATTCCCTTCTTTCACTAACTTATGTCATACACTAAAGGAAAGGGAAGTCAAACTAATTTCAATGGACAAACTGAAGTACACAAGCATATCAAAAATAATAAACAAGAGTAACAACAAAGTTCCATACAAAGTAAAGATCAATTATAGTAAAAGTTAGAATCCACCTATAGTTAATGTGGCTTCAGATCCCCCTCTATGAGTGGTTTTATCAACACCTCCTTGATGAACTTTTTCCAATCTACCAGTATCTCTAGCCAGAGTTTTACAGTAGCTTTTGGAATGTAATATCATATCTCTCCCTCCTATTTGGGAAGTTGATCCAATAAAACCTCTTCCATTGGGATATGATCATAATGCATTTTGTAATTTTCATAGGGCATCGAACCACACAAAAAACAAATACATCAATTTGAAACTCAATATATAGGACTTGATAGATGGCAATGTTATTAATCTTGGCACTTTAATTGAGCCTCCTCAGGCAAAGCAAACATAGGATAAAGCTTTGAAAATCTTCTCAAATATTTTCCCACAAAATTCTAAATAAGAGATAGGGGATACATCAGGTTTTCACCATGCATATCATGCACATCCTCCACCAACTACCTAGCAGACACCTTTAGTTGAGTTACACCATTTCAGCAACATGATTGGTGTATACAATTTTAGAGTTCTAGCTAGACCTTCGATCTCCTTCTTAGATCAAAAGATAGTTAAAGATGATTCAGATTATAATGCATTCTTCATCAAAGCTTACATTCATAATCATCCCATTCATAGTGTTCTCATAGACAATAGATCCAGTGTCAACATGTGCACTATGACATTTCTACAATATTTGGAATATTCAAAACGTGATATTATCCTGACGGACACAGTTATCAGTGGATTTAGTGGGCACATACAAAGTTCATTAGGTGAGATTGTACTTCCTCTATAGGTTGATCCAACACATGTGGCCACACCATTTGCTATTATTTCTAGTGTAAGAGTATTTGATATGTTACTTGGTCAACTATGGATTCACAAACTTTGAGCAGTACCTTCTATAGTTCACAAATACATGAAATTCATCACACTAATCACGTTGTTACAATTGGTGAATTTCCATATGAGTTACCACTCCCCACTTTAGAGCCATCTACTATTTTGTAGTCATCAGTTTCAGTTCTGCCACCAGTTTTAGTTTATCTACCAGTTTCAATTCTTCCTCCAGTTCTGATTCAGACACAGTCAAGGCCTCCATCACTAGTACAGAGAGTTCATACACTTCTACAGAGGTCTCTTTTAGAGCAATCATAGTTTCAAATTTCTAGATAACTTATAGTTATAGTGTTCGCACCTAGTGTAGTATCATTGAGGTCTCATGCCTTTACACACAAAGCACATGTTCATAGAGCTTCTACTACCAGATGGGTCCTTAAGATCTCTATAGTTTCATCCAATTCTTAGAGTTATAGGGGGACCCCATAGTCAATCCCCACTATAGAGATTTCAGAGCATTTATAGCATATACAACTTTCAAAGCCACATTCTCAACCCTTCCATCATGCTTCACGATCATGCACGATCCCTTTCCTCGATACAAGACACTATGATAGGGAGTATCTCATGAGACTCATATTTTAATATCATTTCTTCTCAGTCTTGCTTATATGTAGCTTATTTTCAATTACTTGTACATAATCTCCTTATGATTGATTATACATAGCTTCTTTTCAATTTCTTATACATAGTCTCTTCATGATTGATTGTACATAGCTTATTTATCAAAAATCTAAAAACATTCAAAATATGTCAAAATCCAAAAATATTCAAAATATGTCAAAATCCAAAAACATTCAAATATATCAAAAATCCAAAAACATTCAAATAATTCAAAAACACAAAAATATTTCAATTGTATGCATTATGCATGTTTTATATTTCTACTACCATGTTAGACTTACATTTTGATGTTCTATGTTATTGTATGTTGATTTATCTACATTACCATGCTTCACTTGATCTCCTTTGAGTGTGTGCAGTGACATCCAGATCTATGATTGCTTTAATCTACCCATTTAACATCCTACTTCATACATTCGAGATATACATCGATATATATACCCTTTTGGGGCATCTTTTATATGATTACACCATCCAGGTTATGTCATTCTTACATCACACACTCTAGTTATCATGTTGATGTACATTACTTACTAGATTACATAGATTACTCTATCAACATTCACCAATAAATAACACTTGTGTATTTCTTAGCATATACCTAGTTTTGTACTCCATGTCTTGCATGCTTTTGCTTCTTATTTTGATTAGTTAGATGTGATTGTATTTCCAATAGATTACATGCCTTCCTTTCTTAATTTGTGTAGCTATATGTGATTGCATTTCTTAGTTCTTGTTTTGTCTCATGTATGTGCCTTAGAACATTTGTCAATGTCCTTTGTTTCTATTCTTTTGTGTACCTTAGGACATTTGCCAATGTCCTTTGCTTGTACTCTTCTATGTGACTATGGCATTTGTGCCAACCTTGCTTGTTTTCAAGTGTATGTGTCTATGAAATTTAAACTTGCCTTGTATGCCTACTTTCTAGTTTGAGTGACATGTGCCCATGTCCCTTGTTTACTTGGCCCCTTGACCACTCTTGTATGCTTCTTGCAACTTGCCTTGTGTGCTTGTTGCTTTTTTACTTCTCACTATTTGCAATGCCATGATCCACATCATGCATTTTCTTACTATCTTGGATGTCATGATGGATTTCATGTTCCATCCCTCCTTGATAACTAACAACTAATACTTTTATTTCTAGTTTAGTATATTTCACATGTTATTACATTGTCATATCTATCTAGGCATAACCTTATTTGATCTAACAATCTCCAATACAAACCATGCTATATCTTGAGATATCTTATCTATTATCATTGATATATCATGTATTTCCTAACATAACAAACTTGTAGGGCTCTTTCTTCTAAGGTCAGTCATTACATGGTCTTCATTCTTAACCTCAAAAGAGGGAACAATAAACAGAGGTTTTATCACAGAGATCAGAGCTCCTATCAGTCAAAAAATTAGTTTTCAAAACAGTCAAAACAACAATCAGAGGTCAAACTAGGCAAAATAAACCACAAAAATAGTGATGATTACATAACATTCATCAATTTTAGCAAAGGAAAATAGTGTTGAACATGGAAAACAATGTTAGATAATAGGGTGTCATGTTTTTGGTGCTCCTATTTAAACAAAAAAAAACCTATTTTTTTAAAAAACAAGTAGAAAGGATAGCTTAGCTATAGTTTTGTCAAATACAAATCAGTCCAAATTCATTAGTTCTAGTATAGTTTTTCTCAGAGAATCCAAATATAGAGGGCATCATGCATGGAATGTTGGCTCTTACCTCCAATTTTAGATTAGGCAGTTGATATAACTTCTAGATCAGAATCCATATTACAGACACCAATGATTGGGGGCAATATGTGTGGCACATTTAACCTATTTTATTTCTAAGTTCAGTACATTATCTAGGCATTCTTAGTAGTTGTGTGCCTTAATCCATTTACAAGTGATTGGCATCATTTTAGAGTGGTTTTCATACAAGCCTAACCTCCACATTCTCAAGTGGCCTCCACATAAGCCTAATTCCCAGTTTTGGAGTGGCTTTCATATAAGCCAAATCTCCTCTTTCCAAAGTTGGCCAAGATTGGCCTAGTTTCTAGTACACATTCAGCTATCCATGTCACATTGTCAGATTATAGAGCATTCATGGGCTTCAGAAGCCATCTCATACAAAACACATTCATATCAATATCAGTTTATAGTTCCACTTCATGAGGCAATGATGGAGTTGAAGGTCTAGCTAGCCTTTGTATTCTTGAGCCACACACTTAAAGGGATTGGACACATAGTCTAAACATCGATTAGTACATGCATGACCACCTAGCTTCACTTAGTGGGTGATGATGGAGACAAAGGGCTAGCCTTTGCATTCTTGAGCCACTCTCAAGGAATTGAGCACTCAAATACATTCATGATATTACTCTTGGTACAACACATACTCAACATTACTCAGCATCACAATAGGTTTTGTATTGGTTCACATACCTAGTGAGGTGCATTCATTCCTTTCTCTTCCTCTCTCTCTTATCCAACTCTGTGCAATTTTATTTTAGGTATAGTGTATCTAGTAATAAATAATCTACTCTTTGTTTTTTCTTGTAAATTTACACTTCATAACATGCTCTCTCTATGCAAACCTATCATCACACAACTTTATGGGCTTCACCTTTGCAGGTAAGTTCAGGTATGCTTTCTATTGTTACTTTATCTTAGTATTTCACTTTACTGCATCACTAGAATAAAGAGGGGCCAAATGTAGTCATATAAAATTTCAAAATTTGTAGCTTGAGTGTGGCTTGTGACACCCAACCCATGGGTCCCTCTTGTATGCTCTCTTGACCCTTTTGAGCACCTTTTTACTAATTCCTAGTCATCCATAGACTCTCAAGACCTGATTCCAACTCAATTAGACCCCATTTTCCATGTTTATTCCATCTCCCTAGGTCTCATACATGAAGGATAATAGCACCCAACATGGACTGTAGTGTTGGACCCTGGGTGTCCCATTTCCAACACTCTTGTCCAGTCACATTTCGAGCCCAGGTGATCATTTCCTTTCAATTCCCCTTCTTCATTATGTCATCCTAGTGCAAATGCTTTCAACCCATGACCAATATATCTTTATAAAATCCCATTCAAACCTTAGTTAGAAGGGGTTGGTAATTATTTCAAAATCAATCAATAATACAAGCAAGACCTCTAAGAAAAATTTCCCTATTCTTTACATACAACCATCTAATATAGCTAGAAGCACATCCAAATCCTCATACCAATCCCTATCCACCTCAAGCAATAATACAAGCAATACCACTAAGAAAAATTTCCCTATTCTTTACATACAACCATCTAATATAGCTAGAAGCACATCCAAATCCTCATACCAATCCCTATCCACCTCAAGCAACCCAGTTTAGCATTTTTGAATCTTCATAACACTATTTCACAAAGCACATAAAGTAGAAGAACTACATATGGCTTGATCCTTCTTAAGAGTATTGGTATGTAGGCAATGTGATCACACAAGGGGTATGGATACACGTTCAGTGCATCTTACATACACTAACCCCCCTCTTTCTCAAAGTTTTCATTTAAGTTCAAACATAAGGAAGATCTAGGGTTGGATATTAAATTGGCTCTATAAAGAGCTTCATCGATAGTCAAGACTAGAAATTTCACAAGCAGACTAATATAGGGATAATAAACAAAACCCAAAAAACTCAGATCTCTGTGACCAGTTTGGATAACAAAAGTAGGACCTTGACTATAGCACCAAACCCTAAAGTGTCCTATTTTTTGACGCTCCTATCCTTTCATTGAATGAAACCTAGATCCTGATTTATGATAGTGTCCTAGTCCTACACAACCAGTATCAACTTTTGTCTCAACCATGTCAGTCCTATTTAAGCTAAGTTATATTTCTTCTATTCCATTACTATTTTTAGAAAGATATGAAGATCAAATAAATTATACAAATCAATACTCTATTTATTGCAATATTATTTACTGATATAGTCAACTTAGAACTTTAACTAAATTAGGAATAAAACTCTAATATTCTCAAAGCTGTTAAATTGGTATAAAAGATGAAGTAAAGTTAAAAATAGGAATGGAAGTGAAATGGATTCCCCAAAACAAGGGTTCTCATAAACAAAGTTTGACCAAATCAAGTATAAAAGCACTTGAGATTCATAATATCAATGGGCTCCTCTAACTCCTGCCTATCTAATTTAGCTAATCGGTATACCTGACAACCATAGTTTGTTATAAAAATATTTGGACCCATCCAATTGGCCTCAAACTTTCACTTCTTTTTATGTTTTGTGTTGGAGTTTTTTTTTTGATTTTCCTTTACATTAAATCACCAGCTTCAAACTCTATAGGAAGAATTTGTTGATTGTAACTCTGGCATAACCTATTATGATAGGCCTTCAAATTGATTAACGTAGCTAATCGTTTCTCATCTAAGAGTTCTAATTATTTTAATTTGGTGAGTCTATAGTCTCCCTTATAGATTATATTTTGCAGTGAGATTCACAAGGAAGGCAACTCAATTTCTATAGGAATGATGGCCTCAGAGCTAAAGACCAAGGAATATGGTATGCCACCTGTAGGTGTGTGGGTAATATTACGATAATCCCACAAGATTAGGAATAATTGTAAGTGCCAATCACAATTAACACCATTCATAATCTTCTTAAGAATCTTAATAATGGTTTTATTATATGTCTTGGCTTGTTTGTAACCTTGAGGAAAGTAGGGTTTTGACCTTTTGCGTTTAATATGGAAATGGGTACAGAAGGATTTTACATTCTTATTTTTTAATCATCCTTTGTTATCAGATATAATGGCAAAGGGAATGCCATAACCGTAGATGAGGTGATAAAATATGAACTTGGAAATCTATTATATGTCTTGGCTTGGTTGTAACCTTGAGGAAAGTAGGGTTTTGACCTTTTGCGTTTAATATGGAAATGGGTACAGAAGGATTTTACATTCTTATTTTTTAATCATCCTTTGTTATCAGATATAATGGCAAAGGGAATGCCATAACCATAGATGAGGTGATAAAAGATGAACTTGGAAATCTATTTTCTAGTTACGTAACTAAGAGGGATTGCCTCTACCCACTTAGTAAAATATTCATTAATAGGTAGGACGTGTTTGTGGCCATCATAAGAAGTTGGGTTTATCTTTCCTATAAGAGTGAGTCCCCATGTTGAAAATGGCCATGGTGTTATGATTGGCTGATATGCTTGTGAAGGATCATAAATTAAATCACCATATTTTTTATAGGCAAGGCATTTCTCTACATACTTGCAACCGTCTGACTCCATTGTTTGATAATAGTACCATGTTCAAAGGAGTTTTTTATCCAAGACCATACCATTGGTATGGACCCACAAATACCTTTATGTACATCTTTAAACACTAATTCAAATTATCCTAAAATTAAACAATGAAGCAACATTCCATCATAGCCTCTACGCTAGAGTGTGATACCAAACAAGGTGTAAAAGAGGCATTGTGATTGAAGGCTTTATGTTGGATTCATGATAGGTTAATAGGAAAATTTTGGTCTTAGAGATAGGTGTATAGGTCTTGGTACTAAGGGGGATTGGGACCATTAATATCACATACCATCTAAGAATCTAAGTGTACATGAGTCAATTGAAGAAGGTTCTTGATAATAAATTGGTACTCTTTGACAATTTTTGACCATTGCTATCATGGAGCCAATTTTTTTCATTGCATCTGTTGATCTATTATTGGCTCGCGATATCTGCTCAAACTGAAGAGATTCAAAATGTTGTTTGAGGTTATCCATTATGCCTTTGTAGGGCACTATTTTCTCATCTCTAGTATGATATTAGTTTGAAACCTGATTAAAAACTAGTTGGGAATCCTTATATACCATCAACTACCTAATGTTTCATTGCACTACAAGATAGAGTCCTACGATGAGTGATTCATATTCTTCCATATTGTTGGTGCAATGAAAACCAATGTGAAAGGCCTTAGGAATAAGATTTCCTTATGGTGAAATATGAAGAATGTCAGTGCCATATCTATGGGAGGTCAAAGAGCCTTCAAAATAAAGCTTCCATTGCTTGGATTCAATAAGCACTTCCTCCAAAGCCAAAATTGATTCATCTGGGAACTCAAAAGTGAATGGCTTGGTGTCTAGTAAAGGGGCTTCAACAAGTTGGTTCGTAAGGACCTACCCCTTAATAGCTTTCTAGTTCTGATACTCAATATCAAATTCACTTATAAAAATTACCCACTTAACCATGCAGCTAGTCAAAGTGGATTTTGATAGCAGATACTTGAGGGGATCAATCTTGGCAATGAAAATGGTTTTATTGTTCAATATGTAGTATCATAGATTTTGAGAAGCGAACACCATTGCTAAGAAAGTTTTTTTAATTGATGAATAGTTATGTTCATAGGCTACAAATGTTTTGATCAAATAGTAAATTGTATGTTCCTTGCCCTATTCATCATGTTGAGCCAAAAGTGACCCCAATGCATATTCAGTTGTTGAGATGTAAAGAAGGAATGACTTCCCTAGCATAGGTGGGATCAACACTAGTGGGTTGGCCAAATAGTTTTTTAATTCTTAAAATCTTGGTGACAATTTCTGTTCCACTAAAAAGTGACACCTTTCTTTAAAAGGTGAGTAAAAGGATGACAACCTTAATGGGCTCTCTGAGATCACTAAAAACTCTATCTTTGTAGTAGTTTCATCTCGAGGGATCTCTTTACATTCTGAGTCAAGGGTTAGGTGGGGTATTTTGGACATGTGGTGGTTGCATTATTTATACATGTCTTGCCTATGTAACCCTATTACCGACCATGTCCTCATTTTTTATGAAGGTTTGCATCTTTTTAGTTGTGTTGGCCTGAATTGGAGTTTGATTTTGGTTCAACATTTAGCTTCAGTTCAGTACTTGGGCTTGAGAATATATTTTGACAATACCTTTATCTATTAGTGATATTTCAATTTGCACTCCTTTGTCAATTATTTATTCAAATGTGTTATCATAATGAAGTCTCAGAGTGTGAGCAACTTTAACATTTAGGTTTTGTGTGAAAATCCCCATTAATTATTTATCTGGCAAATTATGTAAAAATAAATAGTTACAGCTCACCACCTTTGTAAATATGCTAAAAATCTTTCTCCTCCTCATTTTTTGGCATTGCAAAAATTTATCACTATTAGCTCGTGCTTTATGTTATAGGAGAAGTGCTTGACAAATTTGTATGATAAATCATCAAAAGTGGTTACTAACCCTTTTGGTAGTTTTATAAGACACTCCAAAGTTTATCCACCCAAATTGTGTGGAAATAAGTGAAGCAAATATATATTGTTATATGTTACTTCTTGGCCACGATGAAGAAAGCTTATAAATGTTCTCTTAGGTCACCTTTCCATTTATACTTTTCAACTTTTGAAACTTCAAAATGGGGTGGGAAAGGCACCTAGAGAAAGATAAGATCAAATGGATAAGGGCATATGTCATCAAATTTGTACTTCTTTAGCACTTGGCTAATATAATTTCTTTCATTATATTCCATTCTTGGATATTGGGAGCATTTTGTGATGAAGGGAAGGTACGTTGTTGTGTTTCATAGCCTTGGTTGGTAGAAGCATAAGTAGGAATGGCTCCTCTTTGTGTGGTTCTATTAGGTATATTCACCCTATAACCTATATTCAGAGTTTGCCGAGGGATTTACTATTGGTTCAGATTAGGATTAGAATAGGTAATATGTTGTTGACTTAAAGGAAATTATTGTTGGAAATTTTGAGGAATTTGTTGTTGTTGAATATAGGGGATCTATTGTTGGTTCAAAAGAATTAGTTATTGGTTCATGATAAGGCATTTTTGTTTTAAAATAGAAAAAATAGGCATTGTACATTGGGAATTTTCCAATGCTTGTTGTGATGGTGGATTGTTGGGCCTATTACCCATGATGCTATGTACCATTTATGTAAAACAATATAAACAAAGAGGGTTGGTCCAACACTAGTGAATGAAATCCAAAACAAATTAAAAAACTAACACTCTATGTTTGTTCCCTAAGGTGAGCCAGAATTACTAGACAAAGAAATCAATAAAGGAAGACATGCAAGACATTTACCTTCCTTGAAGAATCCATCTAGTAATTATTTTGTAAAGGTTTGAAATCAGTTTGTGAAGTAAGAGTCTTTGTCAATGCACTTGTTCATTCTAACATCTCCCATTGTCCACCAATGGTTTTTATCAATCAAGATGAGGAAATGGTGAAGCTTTTAACATGATTTTGGCATTATATATTTGCACAGAGAAGCTTGATAGTTGTCCATGATAGCACTTGCATTTATAAGCTAGATAAATCAATTATGACCTTTGGATAAAAAATGAGATAAGTGGCTAAAAATGAGTTCAATTTTGGAGGGACAAGCAATTAAGATTTTTGAAGAAGGGAACAATTAATAGGCATGGCCCAACATTTTTGATATTTGTTACATTTATGTTGATATTTTGGATTTTTGAATTTATCGCTAATGATGTCACCTTTTCAAATATTTATTGAATTTTCATTTTCCAAAATTAGATATTCACTAATTTGTCATGGATTTTTCACTTAATAATTTAATTGGATTTGAATAGTTAAGTGATTATGATTAGGATTTTTACAATTCTAAGAATTTGATCAGTTTGCATTGCCCTAATGGTCAAAAACATTAATGTATTAGGTTGTAATTTGACTAGAGATAAATTAGAATAAGGTGACAATTGCCTATAGGGCAATGCCCCAAGTATGTACATATTGATGTGCATCAAAAATTTTACGTGATGTGTGCAGATGATTAAGAGCATTTCAATGGTTTCTAGGCTTAATTTGCATTGTTTGCAAGAAGCCATTTTGATTACAATTTTAGCACGAGAGTGGTAAGAATTGAGTGTCTACACTTGGGATTATAAATCAAAACCATCACCATACAACCAAGACCCTTCAGAATTGATTGGTCAGTGTTGATTTGATGAGGTAGCTTTTCCAAATATAAGTGGCATTTTTTATAAGTATTGCCTCTTTCACCATACCTTGTTGGCGCTACTAGGAATTTTGGTAGCATTGGGTCTACCATTGGACTTGGGAGATTTTAGTAGCTTGGCAATGTGTAATGATTATTTTATGTTATAGGTACCAATACTTTCATTTTCAATGGTAAAATGGGAGGACATTTGTTGAGGTAGACTATATAAAGTGGATGCAAGGTCACTCAGGGAAATATAATTAGAATTAGGAGGTTCGAGAACTACTTGCTTATTCCTTTTGTCTAAAAACTCAGTTCTAGGACAATAATTATAGTTTCCATACTCAGCTTCTAGGTTTTTACAATATTGGTATGGCTACAAATCACCAAGAATAGTGACCTCGAGTCCATAATGTAGGCCCAAATAAGTTTACCAATTTAGTAAGATGTGGGTCCAACCCAATCTAATCTCTAAACTTGCAAGTTTTACCAACAAAGATATTTAATGCAATATTATAATTCCTCTCATAAATTATTGATATCTCATATATAAGCTTAGACTATTAAGGCCACAAAAAACAAAGTCCATAAATAAAAAAATAAGATGTGCACTAAAAATAGACTTAAAAAATGAGTGCTCATCCTTGTATCACCAAAAATATCAAAGAAGACATGGAAAATAAGATTACCAACATTTCAACTTATTTTGTAAACACACAATCCAAAATAAAAAGTACACATTCGCATAAATATAAAAATTTCCCAATTCAACAAGATGTGAATCCATTTCAATTTGCTCCCTTGGACTACAAATTTTATCAATAGAGATTAACTTCATCTCAAAAGTTGATATTTCATATATAATATTAGACTATTGGTGCTACTATCCACTCTCGTGAAAAAAACATCTCATTAAACTTTGCATTCTTATGTAGAAATTAATATCAAACACTCATCTGGTAAGACCCACACTTGTAATAATAGAATCATGCAAAATATAATGTAGATCAACACAACACAAGAGATATTGGTGGACAAAACTTATCTAATATTCAATGTACTAAAAATAGAATAGTACCCTTGAGGTAGGACAACACCATACAATACTCCTTAGGGAAGGACTAACTCCACAAGATCTCCCAATATGGGAATGTTACTTTTAGGGACAACCTCTAATATGTTTCTACTTAATAGAAGACTCTCCACTTACATGATATCCTCCACAATGATATTCAACTTTTTTATGTAGACATTTATTAGTAATCATAGAAGGGTACATTCCTAATCCCAATTTACGCTGACTCCTTGCTCAATGTAAATAATTCTATAAGTTACTCATGTGACATAATATATTTGACCCATACAATTAATTAAGGGGGATTATGTGTTGCATGTCGACATTTTATCAACCCATATACATTATAATATCATATCCCTGGGTAAAAAACATGACATCCCTCCTTGACATGTTTTATCTTTGAATCATGAGAAGAAACCAAGTAATGAGTGTTATTAAAATCATTACACACTTACTGCTAAGATTGATTATCCTACCACTTGTATGTGATATTGGCAGGAGATAACTCACCAACCTTGGTTCCAAATTCTACTGCTACTCTTATTCCATTCATGGTCATAGTTTTTCCTCTCGTGTAAATGCATAGGAATTTCTCCTTTAATTCCATGTTCTATATTCAACTATGCTACTAAGATTACATGCAAGACCACAATAGTTATTCTTTGGCTTTCATGCATAGCCACAGTTATTGCTCTAATGATTCCTTGTTTCATATTTCACTATACTACTTTAATTCCATGTATATCCATAATTTTTGCTCCTTTGATTTCATGTGTTGCCATAAAAATTATTCCTTTGATTCCATGTGTAGCCATAACGATTGTTTATTTAATTCCCTATATATCCAAAGTGATTGGTGCTATAAATCTCCATAACATGCTTCTATGATTGTTTCCCCTCATGATGATGTGGGTGACAATAAACTTATAACTTAGTTCATTTTTAGATATTTTGACCTTATCAACCTTTTCTTCTACCTTTTCCACATTTTTGTGTCTTTGTCTCTTGAGTAGATAAAGCATTATTTTCTTCTTGTGCTTTTTCTTCGTATTTTTCTAATGAATAATCCTTATAACCTTCTTCACCACCTTATAATTCATCCTCTTGCTCTACCTTGAGCATTCTTTGTTCCTTGCCATGTGTGATATCCTACAAAGTGTTATTCTTTCTCTTGTACCAAAGCTTCATGAACTTATTTTTCATATTAATATTGATTTATCCTAAATTGTCTAACCAATAATATTTGGAAAGAATATCAGAACCATCCATATCAAAAGCATAGAAATCTAAATGCAAAACATATTTGTCTATAACAAGCTTCAAATTTTAAAAAACTTGAATCTTCTAACCATCTACTTGAGCTTCCTTGATATTCATTGCTTGAAAATGTAGATGTTGAGCCACCTCCATGTTGATGAATTTATACTTATTGTTAGGGTTTTTGGATACAATGACCTCCTTCTCTTGATTGCATCCATAAAATTGAAATATTGAACTTTTTTCTTTAGAGCTAAACTCTTTGAACCCTTATCCTTTATCTCTATTTCCTCATCATGATTTTCTACCTCTCTTTCTACATCATCTGTAGCCTCATCATCATCATTATTATGTTCGTCTTTTTTTTCTTCCTCTTACTCATGACCAACACCATCATTATTTTCTTCTTTTTCAAATCATCGTCATTTTTTGCCTCCTCATACTTACCCAAATTATTTTGTATTTTCAAGATTGCCTCATATAGATTTTTCACACCCTCTTGCATAATTATCACCAACTTTATTTAATCTTATTCATCCATGATTCATATAAAAATTAGGGTTTCATGAATATCAGTATCAACAGGATTTCATTTTCTACTCCAAATATAAGAACACAAACATGTAGACAAGTAGTTTTGAATATCTTATTTGACAAAACTTTGACCAAACAGTTTCAGACATGGACCAACATCAAAATCAAAACTTCAAAGAACATACACCACTAGATTTTTGTGAGCTTTCCAAAAATGTAATGAAATTAGAAAAAAACCCAAAATTTTGGTGTGTAGAGTAACTTTATAAAAAACTATAAAATCATAATAACTCGCTCTAAATTGATCACATTGCCCCAATATGTTTACTATATCTTCCTTGAATGATTATAATACTTCAATAAAAATTACGCAGAAGAATTTTTGAAATTATAACAAATATAGTGAATTTTGTAAAATCCATAAAATCATAATAACTAGCTAAAAATGATCACAAAACCCCAAATAATTTTTTACTCTAGCTTCATTTAATGATTATCTAACTTGAGGGAAAAAATGTATAAATTTTTGAAACAATTTGTGACATACAATTTATTCTTCAAAATTAAGGTTTCGACCACACTTTTACTGAAATCAAAGCTTTGATATCACTTGATATGATAGCTACATACTATAATAAAAATATATAAAATAAAATGTAGATCAACACAACATAAGACATTAGTGGGTCGATATGACCTGATATGCAATATATTCAAAATAGATAATTACCCTTAAGGTAAGTCAACATTATATAATACTCTTTAAGTAAGGAATAACTCCACAAAATTCCCAATATGGGAATGCCTCTTCGAGGAGACAACCTCCAATAAACTAATTCTAGATATAAGACTCTCCACTTGTATAATATCCTTCACAATGATATTCATCTCTTTTATATAGACCAATATTATTACTAATGGATGAGTACACCCTTAATCTTAATGTAACTAATTTCACAAGTTACTCATGTGACCTAACATATTTGACGCATACAACTAAGGGGAAAGTGTGTTACATGTTGACATCTCCATGAACCCATATACATCATAATATCATATCCCTAGATACACAACAACTTTATTAGTGTAAGATTATCATCCATCAAAAACTATTAATGACATTTAATATCACAACATTTCATATCTACCAGCATGTCATTGATGCTTATATACAAAACCAAAACATTGTTGAGGCATATTCACCAACCAATGCATTTCCAATTATTTTTATTATTATATTTTATTCATTATTATAATTATAAAAATAATTTATTAAATTATACATATCGTTTGAGTGGAGGTTATGGGCATTGAACGACTAAGATGGATTAAATGCTACAATATTTGGAGGATTTATTTCAAGGTAAGAAACATCAATGCATCACTCATGTTTATTATTAATTTATGACAAGGCAAGGTACTATAGCTTTCATTGAAAGCAATAATTATCTCCATGTAGCCAATCAAATAACTTGAATTGATTTTGTATGCAGCTAAATATGCTCGCCTCATCCCTTGCCACTAATATTATTATTAGTCAATACTAATTTGGACACTAATCTTATCTAACTTCATCTAATTTGTCTTATTAATCATGCTTGTCATTTATCTAACATCCCCCTTCATTATTTTTCATCATACTACCTTACCCCTTCCCATATATTCATTAATTCTTCTAATTAATCCCACTTATCTATTATATTGTGAATTTCAAATTCACAACCCACCTACCTACATACTCCTAGGCTTTACTAAAAGCCTACCCCTTACTCCTTACCTAACCCTTCTTCTAATTTAGTTTAACCTCCCTATAATCATAATTTAACCCCTTAAATGACTCTATATTTCTCTAATTATATAATCCTCTCTATCTTAGCCATCCTCTCTATAATCCTCTAATTCTAGAGGCTTCAAAGGAATTTTTAATTCCTTTAAATTCTCCCTTATTCTGTATTTAAATCAACTCATCCTTCATTGAATATAACTATGAAATCCATGAGCTTCCATGCCAATCTTATCACCAAATCCATTAGTCCTGTTATCAAGCTGTCAACTAATCCATGCTATTATATCATGAATCAAGCCAATCTTTTGTTGTCAAAATTATCGGTCTACAAAGGTAATACATAAGCATTTTATCCCTTTCTTATTTAATTTATTGCAGAGCATTTAGCTTTAGGTTATAATGTTGGTATTATTGTCCCCAAAAATGAGTGACATCTTTGGGACAACCTATGAACTATTTTGGTTCGCTAGACCAAAATTGTCTCTTCCCTTTTCAAAATTGGTTTTGAGCATTCAATTTCCTCACTTTCCAAGCTTTTTCAGTCAAGGGTTCAACAGGTTCAAAGGTTTCTACAGGTGAGCTCAATCAAAAGAACAAGTTTCCAACACTTAGTCATTTTCAGGACTGTTTCTATGACTTGGTTCAATAAAAAATGTCCATCGACAAACTTCAAAGAACAAAGGCTTGAACCGTCAAACCGTTGAACCTTGAACCATTTCGGTTCAACTCTTCAACAGGTTCAACGACCAATTGGTTTAACGCGCTTGGTGCAAAAGATTAAAAAAGACTTAGCCAAATAATGAAGAATGAACCAATTGAACCATTGAACCAAAGTTGGTTCAATCAGTTGGTTCAATTGGTAGGTTCAAGGGGTTGCCCCGTAGCCAAAGGGACAAGTGCCCTTGCAGAGGGCAGTGAGCAAAAGCGGACAAAGTTGGAAATCCCTCGAGAAAATGACTAAGTAAAAGAGGCCGAAAGAATTCTTTTGGAAGTATTTTTTGTGGGAAAATGACTAAAGCAAAATTCCTTCAGACTTTTTGTTTGAAGGAATTCATTCGAAAGGAAAGCTCGAAGAAATTGAAAAGAATAAATGGCTAAGTAAAGGAAACATTCCTTCGGAATTTTTGTCCGAAGGAAAAGCCCGCCGAAGAAGCAAGAACCCACCGGGGAAATAAAAGCTCAAAGGCTACTCAAAAAATCTCGAAGGGTAGGTACCCTTGCGGGGGGCGCTTGATGACAGAGAAAGGACCATTTTAAAAGCCCGAAGGGACACTTTCCCTTCAGGACATTCCAAAGGCTAAATAAAGACACAAAAAGGAACCTTCAGAGACTTAGACAAAAAGGGCTTCAAAGAATGAACTGAATGAACCGATTGAACCATTGAACCGTTGAACCAAAAGGTTCAATGAGTTCACGGGTTCAAAGGTTCAACCAGAGCTTAGAAAGATAAAGGAAGCAATGGTTGAATGAGACAAAGGATGAACCACCTATTTGTTGCTTCTTTCCTTGACTCAGGCCACCTTTGAACCAATGAACCGATTGAACTTTGAACCAAAAGAGTTCAAAGTTCAATATTTCATAGGTTTAAAGGTGGCCTCAGTCAAGGAAAGAAGCAATAAACAGGTGGTTCAACAGATGGTTCAACCAAGGAGCGGGAAAATGATTGAACCAAGAAGCAATGGAACAAAAGAGACAGAATAAATTGATGAACTAATGAACCAATGTACTTTCAATGGGTTCAAAGGTTCAAGGATCAACATGGTTCAAGCGGCTAGCGACCATTGACGACCCCGCAGATGTCAAATATAAAGTGAGGGAATATCTGTGGAAATTCAAATAGAGTGCATAAATTAAAGGGAGAACCAAGCGACTGGCTGAAAAGAGAGCCCGAAGACTCAAATTGCTACAGGGGAGAGAGGAGCGAGACCAAAGGACAAGTAATATTTTCAAAAGAGTTATTTCTAGTAGGTGAAACAATGGATCAAGTAGACTTTTGAGCGCACTAAATCAAGGATGCAAGCCTGTTTTTCTTCCATGAAGTAATGGCGAATTAGACAGTTGTGCAGACATCAGGAAAAGGACCAGATAGTCCAAAATTGTTACTAGAACGTTCCTACCAATGAGATCTACACCCAAAATTGTCACTTTTAACAAGTATTTAATATGATAAGTATATTTGAACCAATAAAATTTTAAAACTTTTTAAATTTGTATGAATTACTCCAAGAGCAACTTCCACGTGCCTAGTAAAAGTATCTAATTGTGACACTATTCAAAATAATCCTTTAATTACCTTCTTTCATCATAAAGACTTACAAACACAAAAATACAACCAATCTATAAACTAGTCCCCAACACATTAGGATTTTAATTTTTCCATTTTCTACATGTCATAAACTTAGTTTTTTATTTATTTCAACTTGGCAATAACTAGATCAAACACAACTTCGAACATCAAATAAAACAAAGAACAACTAATTTAGAAAGTAAGAAACTACTCTAAAAAGCACTGAAATCTAATCTAAGAAAACATAATACTGAAAGTAGAAAGATTAACCTATAAATCCCAAAGAAACTAAAAAGTATTGAAAACTAGAGTAGAAAGCAAGAAACGAAACTAGAAAGCACAAAAATCTACTCTAGTCTTATGTCTAAAATTATTTGAATCTTCTCAATCAGTAATATTTACAAATAGAACAACTCTGAAGTAATACTTTAGGAACTGTTTATTCACTAGATATGTAAGCTCATTGCCTTGGAAGTCCTTTAGATGAAATGCATTAATGCCCATGATCTCTAAATTCTAATAGGGTTCAATCCATAGTGGGGCAAACTTATCATGTTGTCCTTTCTTTTTATGGGATTTATCGCATAGTAGCATTAGATCCAAAGTCTTGAATGCTTTGACTTTCACTCTTTTATCAAACCACATTTTGACTACATCCTGGTGTTTGTTGAATGTTTACAAGGCTTCAGTCCTTGAATCCTCCATTTCTATTATATCAAGCAATCTTGATTCTACATTGTCATTTGGTTCCATGTAGTCTTGCATGAGTTAATAGGTTGGTAGCTTCAACGTGATGGGAAAAACTAGTCTACACCCATATACTAGTAGGTAAGGTGAAGATTTTAAGTCTTGTTTGTATCTCGTCTGGTCTATCCAAAGAGCATACTGTAGTAAATTGTGCCAGTCTCTAGGCTTGTCCTCAGCTAATTTTTTTATTGCATCAATCATATTTTTATTTGTTGACTCTACTAGTCCATTTCCCTAAGGGTAGTAGTTGGAAGCTATCCTGATTATGATTTGATTGTCATGTGCCCATTCAGTGAATTCTATTGATATAAAATCTAGGCCATTGTCACAAACAAAAGAGATAGGTGTGCCAAATCTAGTTGTTATGTGTTCCTCAAAAAAGTAAATCACATTTTGTGCTCTACTATTATTTGTGGTTATGAATTTTGTCTATCCAGTATAATAGTTTGTAGTCATACGTATAGATTTTATGGCCTCTCGAGGAATTTAGGTTGATTACACCAATGAAGTCTAAACCCCATTTTGCAAATGAACTTCTTTCAACAATTGGCTATATATGCATTGTTGTGTGTACTTCTCTCTTGGCTAATGCTTGACATTCATGACAGGTTCTTAGGTGCATATGAGCATCCTTAAATATAGTTGGCGAATAGTAACCCAACCTCAAGATTTTATGGGATGTGGTATTCCTAGAAGGGTGATATTGCTTATCTTTTGATGCAAGTTCTCCAAGATTTCCTTAGCCTCCTCTGCAGATACACATCTAAGATAAATACCTTCATAGTTCCTTCTATAGAGGACTCCCTTCTTGATCATGAAATGAGCAGCTTTGAGCCTCAAAGCTCTCCTTATTTCTATATTAAGCTTCAGGGGACAAGTGTTTGTAAGTAAATACTGGATTATATCTGTATACCATTTTCTTTTAGAAACTTATGCTACACATACCTCTTCAATGATGTTTTGTGGATCAAGCTTAGTCCTAAGTTAAAAATGCCTTGACCTCTAACGATCTTTACAAGGCTAATATCTATGTCAAATTCCTAGAGTTTGGCCATCCATTTGCCTCAACATTCTCCTAGTTCATTCTATGACAGGGTGAGCTTGACAACAGGGTCAGGTACAATAGCAAGGGTTTTGTTCTTCAAGATGTAATGTTGTAATTTTGTTGTTGATTTGACAAGAGCAAAAATATACTTGTCAATAAAAAAATACATGAGTTATGCATCCTTCATATTTGTGCTCATGAAGGCAATCAGATGCTCAATTTCATCTTTCCTCTACATGATAACCGCAACAATAGTATGTTTTGAAGTGAATGAATACAAATAGAAATGTTTTGTGAAGTCTTGACAAATTAACTCTAGAGCCTATATAATGGCATCTTTAATGTCTTAGAAGGACTTTGTAGCTTCAGTTGTCCACTATATTTTAACATCTTTCTTAAGCATGGCATTTAGAGGCTTGACGATTTCTACAAACCCTGCGATGAACTTCCTTATGAAGTTGATCTCCCTAAAGAATGATTTGAGGTCCTTATTGCTGTTGAGTGGTTGTATTTTTAAAATTTCCTAGATTATATCTAGATCAATGGTGATCCCATCCTTTGTGATAATATGTCCCAATAATTTTCCCTCATTGAATCTAAAAATACTTTTCTTTGGGTTCAATGAAATACCAAACTTTATGTATCTATCAAATATGGATTGTAGGTGACCTATGTGATCTTTTCTATGGATTGTAGATGATTATGCATTTTCCTATTAGTCCCTTGAAAGCATGATCCGTGACACATTGAATGGTAGTTCCTACATTGATTAGGCTAAACGACATCCTTTTGTACGGTTAAGTACGTGAGTTCGTAGTAAACATCGTCTTCATCCTATCCTTAGATTGCACTAGTCCCTAATTGTAGCCCAAAAATCTATCCAAAAAGGACATTATTTAAGAACCACTCATGATCTTTATTACCTTATCTAGAGAAGCTAGAGGATAATTGTCTTTCTCGAAAGCCTTATTTAGATTTTTAAAGTCTACACAATATCTAATCTCATTGTTCTTCTTTCTAACCATGACCAAATTGGCCACCCAGGTAGAATGTCGGATTAGGATGATGATTTTGGCACTTAATAACTTCTCCACTTCCTTCTAAATAAGAGGATTCAGAATAATATTTACTAGCCTTTGCCTTTGTCTGAATGGTTTATGGTCTTCCTTCATGGGAATCATGTGAGTGATGACCCTTCAGGTCATACACCTTCAAGTCTTCATACATCCAAGTGATAATGTCTTTGTAATGAGTGATCAAATCCCTGACTTATTATCTTTCCTCCACAGTGAAATTGAGATCAATATTCATATAATGTGGGTTATGATCATCTCCTAGATTTTCCCTCTTGAAGTCTAATTCATCAACCTTAGGCTGCCTTAGTTGTTGTGCCTGAGGATCTCAATTGAATGGTCTTTCCAAGGAAACTAAGTTGATTGGAATTTGATTTTATTTGAGTTGGAGAATGCCCTCTTTATCTATTTGTTCTTAACAGAGGTGGTTAATGTCCTTGTCATCTATGATTTAGGACTTGAAATACACTAAATTAGTTAAGAACTAAATAATCTACTAATCATCATTGAGACCTAGAAATTTTCTACATTATCTAGAACAGAGGGACAAGGAACCAATTCAATATAAAATCTCTTTACCTTAGACTCTTGCAATGGCTTGAGATTGGCGTCATCAGCAACTAGTGAATCGACATCTTGATTTTGATGTTTTAGGAGTCCTACTATATTAAAAGCTTCAAAGTTTTCAAATAAATCCCACGCTCTATGCTTATATCTCCTTAGATAAGATAATTTACACAAATATTTATTTCTTACTTGGTTAATTACTAGCTTTGAGTCACCAAATACTTTTATTTATTTTACATTGTTCTTTAACGGAAACTATAATCCCAAAATTAGAGCTTCATACTCATCTCTATTGTTAGTAAATGGAAATTGTAATCTATAAGTTTCTAAGAACTTCTTACCTTGAGGATCAATTAACTCAATTCCTATGCTAGACCCTTTCTTGGACCTGGATCCGTCAAAATGCATAGTCCATAGTTGATTCGAACGTTCAGGTTATGGGTTTTGTGCTGGATTATGAGTGGTAAAAGTATAAATACCAAGGTTGAAAGAGTCATACTTTACCTCTTCATTTTTGGCATTGTATTTCGTGATGTGATATTTCATTTTTGTCTCTCCATCAATTATGATCTTGGTCATAATTCCTCTTCACGATAACCTAATATGAGAGAAGTCTATGGAAATATATCCATTGAGTGTTTTGGAACAATCTCTACTCAGCAACAAACTTTGATCAACAACAATCTGTAGATTTTTGATATGTCTACTACCAGAATATCAATGGTCATTTGGACTCTTGGTTTAGATGCTACTCGAATGCATATATTATTTAGTTCTCCAACTATTGGTACCATCATTTTGTCTAGTTGAGAAACTGATCTCTTTGAAGGACTTGGAGTGAGACGAAGCTTCTTACATATAGAGGTAGGCATGATAGTTGCAAATGATCCATAATCAACTAGATAGTTATGAACGTTATTACTGAATACCCTGATAGTTAGTAGAAATGGTGGTACTTTGGGCTTGCTCTTGTAAATGACACTGGCATCAACAAATTTCTCTTTGTCTATAATAACTCTAGTTCTTCCCATAGGGGGCTTTCCAATAATGGACTTCTACAATAGCTCCTTTTGTTAAGTGATATGGGCTAACTCATGAAGAGTTATATTCACCTTCATTTTATTCATATCTTCCATGATGTTGCATCCTCCTTTAGTCGATTCTTCCTTGTTTAGCAGTTGATCATTCTTTTTGGAGGTGGTGGATTGTTGTCTGCTTTGGGATTTGGAGGAATCACCCTGGTATTTGGAGGAGTTGAGGTAGTAAGTGGTTATTTATTTCTTAATTTGTATGCACCTCTCTAAAACTATTGGAAAGGATGAACTTCATCCATATTATCTTCTAGTTCATTGTCGTCTTTGCCTGAGATGAGGAACTCATGACTTTCGAAGAACATAGTTGTGCTAGAAGATTCAAGATGTTGATGAGATTTTAGTGGATTATTCATTTGATATTGTCTAGTTACTTCCATTTGGAAGATATCGAATGTCATACATAACTCAACACAATTGAGCTCACCATGTTGGGATGTATTGTGTATTTTGTACCAATTGAGAAGAGCAGTTTCAACTATGTTGATTTCTTAGAGCTTACTAGGCTACTCCATGTTGTTTGTAGTCCTATTGAATGGTTTGTTATACCTCTAGAATCGGGTGTTTAGGTTTCCAATTGTGGTATTGGTGTTGCCCATCTTTCGTTGCATATTTAGGGAATCATTGCTCAACTTTTAAACAATTTTTTGAATAGAATCCAATTCAGCTTTTATGGAATCCATACCTTGAAAAAAAACTATGGGAAGTGCATCTATGTGTTAGTTCTATTGACAATTATTTGCCATCACATGATTGTTCAAGTAATCAAACTTTGGCTACGTTATTTGTGTCAGTGGAGTTAGTGTGTAAAATTGATTCTGACTATATGTTGGAACATTCTACTTTATGTGTGGTATTTTATTAAGAATTGGAAATCCATTATTCATGTTAGGTGCCTTAGGCATCTATGGGTTGAGCTACCTATCAATAATAATAGACTCTTCGAATGCTAATGCCAAAATTTTGGCAGCAAGTGCTCTTTTTAGGAACACGATGGTGATAGGGTCCAAGATGTTCTTATACATATCTAAAGTGAATGTGGTTTCTGGTTTATACCTTGGGGTCAACCAGGTGCATATCTTCTATAATCTTGCATTGAAAGCACATATGGGCTCATTAGGCTCCCTTTTCATATTGGTGAAGTGTTGATTTACCAATACAGGATTGGTGACCTATGTAAAAATGGTGTAAAAAAAGTCATTTGATATTGCTCTCAATTGGTGATGGTGTTTTTCATTAGATTTAAGTACCAATCATAAGCAACATCTATTAAAGTAAAAGGGAATAATCGACATGCAACATCTTCATCAACTAGATTCATTAACCTTAAAGCATCTTTAATAGATTTTATATGTTCTTTTGATGTCCTTGGTCCTAAAGGAGAAAATGATGACAGATACTTTTTGAAATTCCAAGACAAATCATGCATGTCTCCTAGGATGATGATGGTAGATCCAACTGACTAGGGCTATTGTTGAGCCATTTGTTGATTAATAGATAAAGGGTTCCTTACGGGTAAGGGGTGCCCTATTAGAGGTTATGAATTGTTATGAACTGGTGATGTTGGCACAACTCTAGGTCTCTTATGATTTGTCAAGGGTTACACTAATAAACTAGCCTAACAATTAGATCTGATCACTCCCTTGAGTGACTCCAATGCAACTCTATGTAAAGAATAACCTCTATTATTAGGGGTTCCAGTGGAATACTGTTGATGCAAGTTTTATGTACACTACAGTCAAATGACATAACCCTTAACATTTTAAGATCTCAATGGAGGTAAAATCCACTCCATGACATAATTTGCAGGTATGCAATTTATTTCAACTTGTTAATGGAATAGGGGCAGGGCATGCAGGTTGTTGACAAGTTTTTTTTACGAAGGTGTGGACTTCTAAAAGAGTGAATCTCTACATGAGTTAGGTGGGTGGTTGGTTTCTAATCCAAAGTGGGTAAGTCTTAATAACAAACTCAAAAAAGGAGGGTAAGGAAGGGCATAAAATAAGGCTATCTGGTTCTTCGGAATCACTTCCCTAGTTGGTTTCTGAATAGATATATCCTTTCTAAAACCTATACCTATTGTTATCAACAATAGCACACATATAATCAGACACGACTAGGAAGTCTAAGGAAATAAATACACAAGGGATTCAAAAGCCTCAGATAAAGGTTGCTCCTTTTAGGGCAATTGGTGCACAACCTTAATTAGAAGATTATAGCTCGGGTAAATGAATTATCTGAGACAGTTGTTGCACACACACAAAAAACTACACCAAAAAAAGCACTAGCACACATTCGAAAATATGATTCAATAAACTTGACTAAATTAATCAATATATTCACTAATATTTCAATAATTATTACACATCTAAGATTAGTATATCAATTAAAATAATTAAGAATTTATTCACAGATGTAACACACTAAATATTATTGAAACATACAACCATGGAAATAATTACTAATTATATAGAATTGGAAATAAAATACTCAAAAAACTTCACTGACGATCAAAATTACTTCGTTGCTCTGTATTCCAAAATCTTCTAACCAAAAACTAAGTTGGGTTACAATTGCATATATAGACTTGGGGAAGGGGTTGTCTCATCCTCAATTTTCATGCAAGGTGGTTACATGTGTTAGTTAGAACATGTAGTTCTAACTACAGTTTAAACTGTATAAAAGAAAACTAAAAGTTTTTAAAAAAAAAAAAAACTTTTCCATAACTATGCAACTCGTGCATGTACACAAAATATAAAGTCATTTTTAAAAATAAGCCACTCAAAATATAAGGAAGATCTACATACATTTGCCATTACAAAATTGTACATGTGTAAAATCTCAGCATATCAAGGCTAAGTTGTTTGGAGCATTGCATGCACCTTGGTTGGCATAGAGGTTGAACTAGTAGTTGAAGATTTGGTTGCACCATCGACAACTTGATTCTTCTTTGCTTCGTTATCCTCATAAACCTTTTCTGTGCCTCCATACTGCTATCATATAATGTCTAAATTTAGTAGTGGTGGTTGATGAATTGTTTTGGTCTGTCCAAGGAGCTTTACATGCTCGTCCTTGGTTATTTGAAAATTATTCTTGAAGATTTCAACTTCAATGACCTTTTTTTGAGCCTTGCTTAATTCAAACTCAATTTCTTCAAGAGTCAAGCCTTGTAAACTTTGCTTAAAATCATCGACCGACTCCTGGATAAACTTGTCAAAATTGATCCTACTAATTAATTTACGAGTGGAGTCCTTAACTTTAGATAAATTTAATTCATGTAAAATTTGAAGGAGTTGGGCCTCATGTGCCTGATATTTGGGGATTAAAACCTAAACATTTTTTAGTTAATCCTTCGCTTCTTCCTATTGAATGACTACTAGATTTAAGGCACTAGATGTCTCTAGTGTTGTCATAAGGTCGAGATGACTGTATGGAGAGTTGCCCATATAGAAAACTAACATCTTCAATTTTTTGACATCCTCTCTCAAGAAATTGAACAATTGATTGGCTTGGTTCAGATGAGGGGCCATATCGGCCTTCATGAAATCCATGGCTTCCAAGGAGTTATAACATCTAGAAGTTGCCCCCTAAATTTTAGCATCTATGACAACAAGAATATGTACTATCTTGGCTTGCTCTTTGAGTTGATCCACTTTGGCCTCTAATTCATGCACTTCTACCTCAAGCTCCTATCGAACTAATTTTGTGCCTTATGGATTGTAACTATGGCATCTTTGTGTGCTTGTGCTAAGTTTGCAAGATTTCTTCATATACAGATTATCATGGTTGTTTGTTCTTCCTCTTTGTGAGGGAGAACACTTCTTTCCTTTCTTCAAGGATGATCTGGGTGCCTTTATCATCTTCTAATTTCCTCTTCCTCACCCTTTGATTACTACCAGTTGGAGGATCAAAGTGGAAATAGAGGGAAGCTTGATGATTCTAAAGTTTGGCATTTGAGAAGCCTTTCTTCTGAAATCCACTGCCCACGGAGGAATGTCTAATTGGAATGTGTCAGAGGTTATGACAACAACCTCTTGCTCGGCCTCCACTTAAAATCTCTATTGTTTCTTGTGGGCCTTGGGTAGGACATTAGATAGGGAAGCCATATAATTTTGGACCAATCCACTCCTCTAAATTAAGGAAGTGGATGGATCTTGATCACTTGAGGCTTGGCCTTCCTTCCCCTACTAGTACATATCACTGTGGTTTCCTCTGTGGAAGTGGTAGATGGTAGTGGAAGGGTGATTTGAGTGGAGTTGACATGGAGTTGTGAGGTGGCTAAAGCAGTCTACACTTTCCCAGACACTTTCTTCTTCTTGAGGGCTCTAATAGCGAAGGTGTCAGTAGGAACAAAAGGGGTCTGTATGGTGAGTGGGATGGAAGTGGAAACAAAGGGATAAATAGTAATAGTGGAGATGGAGTTGGTAGATGTGGACACTTCCACAAATGTAACTTTCCTAAAGATGGGTATAGAAGATAGAGGAGAACTAACAAAAGATTTAGTACCTGGGACAGTTATCTTTATAGGATCTATTTGGAGGCTCATATCTTTCACTGTCTCTAACTCTACTTCCTCGTCTGAAACATCCTCAATATCCTTGATGATCTCCACAATCAAATGAGGTGGTTCTAAATGTGTAGGTTGAGTAGGCAAACCTTATGATGTCTCCACTATAGGACTATGTATATGAGTCCTAGGCTTCGTATTATAGGCCAAAAGGGTCTCTACTTGTGTGGGGGAGTCATGAGGTGTTGATGTTGCTACTTCTGAAGTTGTTATCCCAATAGATGTAATAGTATGTACCTAGGGCATAACAATAGACACTTGATTGGAACCTGTAATAGGTAATTATTGTGTTTTCTCTTCCTCATCAGAATCTATGCTGATAGGATCCCTTGCTTTTCTTCCCCTACTAGAACTGGGCTCAAGTAGCCCAGGCTCTTTCTTCATTGTCTTTAGTTTCAACTTCAAGGAAGTCCTTAGGGGGAGGAAGCAACCTGGTCCTTGGCTTTATCCTCGGACTATCCTCTCTATAAATTTGAATATTGCCACCCTTTGTAGAGTGCCTTTTTGCTATCCAACTCCGTGGTAGAAATGAAAGGGTCATCTTAGATCATTCTTAAATGATCCTCTTGTAGTCAAACAATCCTTGTATGTTCCAATACGTCCTCATCAAACTTTACATTCATAAATAGGAAATCATAGTCATAAGGCTAATGACTGTAAGGGATGTCAAATCCATGTATATGTTTTTTGGATTGGTCCGTATGGATCCCAATCTCTATGTGAGAGTGTAGGTAAAGGATAAATCCTGTGCTTTCAACCTATTTCCTTGAAATGTTTCCTCATCATATATACCATCCTGCCAATAGTTACAAAATGACCAAAATACAAGGCCTTCTTCTACCTTGATAGGTCCTCTTCAATGTTTTTCCATTACTAGAAGGTGATTTTCTATTTAGCTTATTTGTCTGGTATAAACTTTGGGAGACACAGGGGGCCAACCTTGTTTCCCCAAATCATGATAATAGTGAAACTTGGGTAAAGGAAATAATCCCCTTTCCCTGTTAATTTCTTCACAATGTTTTGTCTAATTCAAGGCATGGGAGAGAAATGAATGGCTTGTCAAACTTGAGGATATATTCTTTGGATAAGCTCACCATATGTTTGGTATAGTAGTAGATATGCATGAATTGGTAATGGTTGTATATCCTTTTCTTCTCATAATCTGTGGCTAGAGTCCATAATTCACCAAGATCTTCGTAACATGTACCCATGAGTGCGTCCAACAAATAAGACATCATGTGAATATCTCTTGAGAGTTTGGGACACTTGTCCCTATGAATAATTTGCTCTCCTAATTGAAGGTTGATCATTTCACCTAGGGCATATGCGTCATCATGTGTAAGCATCATGTACAACAATGACACCTAATATAAATTAACAAAGTGAATACTAGGCATACCATATAATCAATTGAGAAGAGCCATACCAATGTGAATCCCCATCATAAATTTGTCAATCAAAATCACTCCTTTGGGTTTCTTCCCTTTCCATGTGATGGTCTGGTCTGAGAGTAGCAATGAAGACAATACCTTCTCCATTGAGGTCTCTGGGTTAAACTGTACCAATGTGTGCTTGTCAAAATAGGCATTGTGTATACTCAAAGACAAATATCTCTATAAATCAATTCTTTAAATTAATGTGACCATCATATTATTACTAGAATGATGCAGGAAAGCATCTTATGATATCTTCCCTAAAAAGAATAGGTCCCTTAGGAGGTTAATGCACGGAATTAGTTCTCATTTGGATGTAATAAAGTTTAATTTTTTAACATTTTAATGCCAGTATTTCCTTAATGAATAATCTATCTTCTAGTTTCATCTCATCTTCTAGTGAAAACACATCCATCGAATCAATGACATCCCATAATGCTGAATAATTTTTGTACTTGTTTCCAAATACTGTAGCATTAAAGAATGTATCTGTGAACTATGTGGAATCCTTAATTGGATATGGGGATGACAAATTCATCCCTACAAACATCCTAGATGTATATGCCATTGATGTGTACTTTGTGTTGCTTCTTTTATGTGTTATGTATATTGTGTAAACAATTATGCTCTAGCTCAATCACTATTTTACTTGTAATACTCTTGAAATAGGAACTAGGGCTCTTTCTCACTGAAAGAAAGCCAGAGACTACAAATGCAAGTTAGCTTGAATACAATGATAGATTTTCAATAGTTTCATATCGCCTATATAGAATCCTACATTGAATAACAGTTCATGCCACATAAATGTGCAACATTCACATGGCTTGTATTTTTTTGTATAATTCAAACTTGTTAGCTCAAGTTGGTGGGGGTATTTAAAGTATTGATGAAAAATATTTTACATTTGTTTTGGTTGAGTATGGTGAGACTAATAATACTCTTAGAAATAAGGCACTTAGGGTCTATATAAAAAAAATGCTTTTGTGACAACGTCCATAGACTAATTCCTTTAAGGGAATTATTTTGTATAAAATGTCTACAACAATTTCTCTAGAAAGCTTATTTCATTTGGGCAAAAGTCCCAAAATAATTATCCCAAAAGGCTATTTCAAAAGTCTGAAGGGCATTTTCAATTTCTCTGAAGGGCACTTTTGATTTGAAGGGTCCACTTCGTAAGGTATTTTATCCATGACAAAAGTCTTGAAGGGTATACTTTGTAAAAGCCAAAGGGAACTTTTGATTTCCACAAAAGGTACATTCATATGGCTAAGGGTCATTTCAAAAGTCTCGAAGGGTAGGTTGCACAAAACCAAAAGGGTATGTGCCTTAGGTCTGAAGGGTCTTTTTGGTGGGAAAAGGGTTGTGACAATTATCCTAAAGGGTAAGTGGTAACTTTGAAAAGGGTCAAAGGCTCCGGACAAAAATCCTAAAGGGTGTGTCCATGTCAAAGGGTCCAATACACAAAAGTCCAATGGAAAATTTCATAGGGAAAAGAGGTCAAAAAGGATATCCCAAAGGATAAGTCCCGTAGGGTAAAGGGTTTGGGATAAAAGTCTTGAAGGGTTGATTATACAAAACTCGAAGGGTATGTGCCTTGAAAGATCTGGTCAAAAGGGGTAAAGTGGTCAATTTGAAAAGGCTGAAGGGTTAATTCAAAGGACAAACGACACTTTCAAAAATTTTGAAGGGCTAGTTTAAAAGTCCCAAAGGTTATGTGGAAAAGATTCAAAGGGTCTACTTCATGGCAAAAATTACCAAAAGGGTCGACTTTGTAAAGGCTGAAGGGCACTTTTGATTTCCTTGAAGGGTACTTTTGTACAACTAAGGGTCATTTCAAAATTCTTGAAGTGTAGGTTTAGTAGGGTTGAAGGGATAATCCGTCAAGGGATTTATTTCAAGCAAAATGTTCGTAGTCCAAAATTTTGTAAGGCCCACGGGCTGAATTACTTCGAGTGAATTATTTCAAATAAAATACCCATAACTGTTTCCCTGACAAAATAAGGCTTTACAAATATTAAGATCGAAAGAATAAAGTCCTGAAAACACCATAAACATAAAACCTAAAAGGACAAATTGCATGAGTGCTAAAAGAATTAGCCCGAGAATATAAAACTGAAGAATAGTCTTTATAGACCAAAAGTTAGTCTCATAGAACACAATGTTGATATCATCCTACCAAAAGTGAAATACCTTACATTTTCCAAAAAATTTATAAACATATGAAAAAAGGGGGCCTCAATATTAAGACCAAAATCTAAAAAAAGTGGGTCCCCATTTCTCCTTAAATAAAAGGGGGATGTTGGGTACAACAATAGTGTTATAAAATTATGTTTGAACACTTTCTATAAATCCATTCAATCACTATAAATTTGTAAATATTCTATATTTTGTATAGTTTTCAATATCGCTTATCCTATTTGTGATTTTTCTTCTACCAACTACGGTTTTGCCCTTGTTAGTCATAGTTTTGACTTAACTGCTAGAAGTATATCAATTACCGTGTAATGTCATTTGTCTGTCATTTCTGATTTTGCATACTGAGTTGTGATTTTGATAATCCATCTACGATTTTGATCCACCTCATAATTGTTCATTTTGATTTATGATTTTGACGAGTCATTTACAATTTTGAGTCTTTGTATGTAATTTTGACTAACATTGATTATGTGTCTATGATTTTGATTACTGCAGTAGTGATTTTACATTTAGAGTTACCCTTTTATATGCCTCAAAAATATATTTTTGAGTGCCATTCTTAGATATCTTTTGGTGAATTTTGAGTCATTATGAGGGTTCCAAAAGTCAAAAATTACTTTTGGCATCAGGGGCTCCACCCCTTGACCCTGCCCTATACCGCGGTAGGAAATACATTTGTGGCTCTACCCCCAAACCCCGTAAGGGGCTCATCCCTTTGAAACCATAAGGGGCACTACCATAGGAAACTAAAATGGGTGTTACCCCTTGACCTCATAAGGGGATCTTTCCTTTAACCCTACAAGGTTTACTGCCCCTTGACTTTATTAGGGGCTACCAGCCCTCGACCCCTGGATCTTGGCCCCTGATTTAAAGAGTCATAGTGCAAAACTTGGGGTTTTTTAGGGTTTTTATCTAGGCTTATTAGTCTAACATTTTGTTTGGGTAAAATTTGATTGATGTTTTGTCTTGTTTGATTTTACCTATCAATTTAAACTAACCACTTTTCTTGTAAGTTGCATTTTGACTCATTTTTGTCTTTGTTTAATGTCTTGTCTTACAGGTTATCCTTCAAGATTACCAAATTGAAACTAATAATAACTTGCTTTGACACCTATCAAATATTTTTTGAATTTTGAAAAACATCTTGTATATATATTTATATATATATCATTTAATTAATCAGTTAATCAACTTTTTCTCTGCTTGTCTATACCTAAGAACTATAGTGGTGTATGATCTCCTCCTTGCATCCTAGTTACAAGTCTCTAAATATAGAAAACTACTAAAAAACCATCCCATTCCTTTTTTTTAGGGGGAAACGTGATGTGTAAGTGATTCCCACACACTTGCCATAGTCTTATGGGTTAGTGACGTGGATTCATCACCATGCATTCAACCGCACTTCATGTTATAGCAGAGTATAAAAATCAAGGACAACTATCATTAAGATAAGTGGTTGACCCCATATAGGTATTTTGTGAAGGGAAAGAGTTAACTCTTTGACCCAAGCATTTGACATAACACTATAGGGAGTTGGGCCCCACATACCTAGTGTATATCATGGACGCCCATAGAGAGCCCATATAACCTGGAATTGGACCTTTGACTATAATAGATAACTTATTGTCAGAGTCAATATTAGATCTCATAGTAATCATTGTGTGCAAACAAGGTTGAGAGGGTTTAAGAGATTCTTTAATAGGTCACCAACCTATAGCCTCACCTGTAAAGCTGTTAGACAGTGCAATCATCAAGTTAGTCTCCTAAATCAATCACTAATTCTAGGTTTGTGGCTTGTTTGTTTTTTTCTGTGTTCTAGAGGTTTGTATTATTTGCATCCCTTGAATCAAACATACAAAATGTTATCCCCAAGTCAAATATAAGCCTTAGGTCAACCATCATCCGTTCTTTAATATCTACCTAATCTCAACCATCATCATTATCCCTTATCTTGGACCTTATCATCTACTCCTAGTCATCTTCCTTAGACCTAGTCAAATTTTATTCATCCCCATATATTTTCATATTCTAGTCCATCTTGTCCTCTCATTCCCACTTCATACTGTCTTACTCATCCTTAAGGTCCTAATTCAAACCTATTGGTCATCTCGTCTTAATCACACTAATCGTCTTAACCTTTTCTAGCATGATCACGTTGTTCATTACCATAGTCCTTGCCCACACAACTTAGTCCTAGTCATAGTCCAACTCATGAACTTGTTTATCCAGTCATCCCATCAAGTCTGTAATCATACATTAGTCTTCGTCTACGTTGTAAAATAACTATTTCCACATCAGGGTCCCGATTCTAAGCTTACTTGTGTCTAATCAAATTTCAGTCATACACACCATATAATCTTATCATCCTATGTTATCAACCAAGTCATCTCATTCAACTTGAGTCGATCATCTTAGCCTTGAGCTAGTCTACTTTCTCAAATCCATTCAACCCTAGTCAAAATCATGTCTCTTGGGCCAATCTAGTTTCCTATCAAATCCTAGAGCTTGTCGTAGCTTACTTAGTCAAATCTAGTCTAAATTTTTGAAAGTATAGATCACATCCTAATTTGATCTACTTGATCTTGTCTTAGCTTGTCAATCATCACATCACATAAAAATATTCAATCGAATTTGATATCAGACTAAAACAAGCCTGTGTCCAAATTATTTCTACACATCGCATCTTCATCCCTCAATCTTTCCATTCAATTCCCTACACCTATCGATCAGAGCTGATGAAACACATCATTTATACTTTCTCTCATCTTTATCCATGGAATCCAAAACAAATTTGGTCAATACTCTGATTGAGTAATGCCTCGTGGCTAATAGAGATCTACTCCTTTATTGACTCCTAGAGATAAGCAAACACTCCACATCCTAAAGACTTTGACCTCATCTACCTAACATTACCTCTAATCCACACCCATCCATGCTAATATAATCCTAGTCTCCATACCACCCAATCCTATTCAAACCCTCCATCCACTGGTCATATTTAATCCTATACCCCTTCCTACACTAGCAAAGGGAATCCAACCTTGGCAATACCTTCTAATACTAGTCTGCCTACCAATCTCATCAACAACCTTCTGATCTATAGTCTATTGCTTCATCTCCTAAGTTAAAAACTTCAGTGGGGCCCTATACTCCTCTTCTTATATACTTATAAGTCCTCTTCCACCAACTTATTTTTGTTGACATGATGGTTTATCCACCCATACGACATCTTGATCACGTCAATCCTAAACCCTCTTTGTATAAAACCAACCACTACTATATATATCACCAAACCTAAGGGTATACCATTAATCAATGTCATAGCTTCCAAAACTATGTCCAAGACCTCATCAAATGTGGTGGCATCAAAATTGAGAATGAATCAGATGGGTTTACATCTAAGGGTAAACAAGAATAGGTATGCCAAGATTCCATTCTCGATCACGATCGAACCCTACCCTTTTTGATCCAAGGTCAAGATACTGAATCCATCTTCCATGGTCCACATATCTTTGACAAATCTTTCATTGATGATGAATCTGTTTGCCATGACCTTAGTCATTCCCTCTCTAATAAGACTTTTTTCCATGGACCTATCTTTGTCAAACCCATTGTCTCTTCATCATCCATTGCCTTTTCATCATATCAAAGACCCCATTTTGACAGGTCACTTGCAAACAAATAATCTTCTACTATTAACATTACATCTTATACATCAGAGTTAGTATTAGAGTTAATACCAATACTATCTGCATCGAGATCACATTCAGCACCAGTATCTAAATTAGATTTCTCATCAAAAACATCATCCCTCATAGATATTGCAGTTCATGATAACATCTACCTATTTGAGAATAACCCCAATTCAAATGTCAACCAATCACAAGGCATATCTTTTGATCCTAGCTAGGATGATAAAGTAATAACAAAGTTATTGCAAGCTTTATAAGTCAATGAATATGAACCCACCTCATATGCATGTCCTACAAATAGTTTTAGTGATCCTTTTCCTGATCTTGGGGATATTTCTTTTGATGTCAAAACTAGGTCTCTTAGGAACCCCTACGAGGGCCATGTTACCCCATAACCACTCATTAATCTCATCCTACCATCTCCCCCACCTTCATCCATCATAGATCCTTTACTTAACATTAATGATCATTTAATCACCTCCCTCATAGGGACAATCGAGAACATACATTGTTGGACACTTGCCCGAGTAACATAACATGCATAAAAAATACAAAGGTTTAAGACCATATTCAAAACATCATACACGATGATCAAACCACCTTTGATCCAACAAGTCATAATCAATAAAACTCAAATCATCAGCTTAATACAAAATTGTCTTCCCCTAATGAAACTCTCTTTGAGGCACTGGGGGACCATCAACGTCAAAATAATAATCATATATCAAGTCAAAGATCAATCTCCTCTACTTAAGCCCAAATTTAGGCACCAGGCAATAGTCAAAACATTTAAACAATGTCAAAAGTAGTATCAATATGATCGATAATCCTTCAAATAATCAGATCAAAGATAAACTACAAATTCAAAAGGTCTTTGGTCTCTTACAATATTTTGTCAGGTGGCACTAATCAACTATAGAATATCTAACATGTCTAATGGTATGTGTGATTGCTAGTCTCACTTCCCAATCACCCATCACACCTCCCTATTATGACCTTATCATCCATTCAAGTCCTTCACATCACCATCAAATCCAAACCCTAAATCCTCTATTCCACACCTCATAAACCCATGCAACATTATCTCTTGTAGGGGTGATGAAGTCACCTGGTCTAGATGTCTAGATAAATCTACTTCAAGAGTCAACAACGGTCATAATAACATTAATACATCCAACATCAACAACATGATCTCAGTATCACATATCTCTAGAATATGAGTTGGTTAAAGATCAAGAAAGTATCAACATTCCTGCATCTCACACTCATATCTAATAAATCGAGATGCCAAAATTAAAAAAAAACCATTCGTCCAATGGTAAATACTAGTTTTCTAGTGCCTTGGGCAAGTACCATTCTAAAAATTGATTTCCAGTGTCATGGTAAAATAGTCCATTATCTGTATTGTACCTCAAAACATGGTGGTAAAATTCATCCCTTGTCAATCCCATCCTTGTCTATCTTATCCATCAATCCATTGCTATTATGCATCATATGCCATCATGCTTAGCATGTCCATCCTTTTTTCTAGTCTTGACCTTGTTAAGGGAGTGGAATATGTCTTTGGAAATGTTCTGGAATCATCTTGGCATACCCTCTAATGGACAATCAGGCAATTAGATATATGGTTCCTTCATGATGTGGTCATTGGCGATCCCTAGTCCATTCTTCCTTGATCCTCATCCCCTTTTCAACATCACCCTCATATTTTTGTTGTCCCATCCATTATTCCATATGTCCTTATTCTAGTTGCTAGGCTTGATATTCCCTTTGCAGGTAACCCCATTTTTATAGTGTACATACATATTCTCAAAAGAACTAAAAATTGAAATATTCTAAATAAAAATTATAAAGTCCAAAAAATCCCAAAACATCTCAGTCTTATTGTCATATGTCATCTTGTCCTATGTCCTAAATATCCTGATCATCCTAACTAATGTCTTAATCATCTTATCATCTTACCTTGTTTTATGTACCAATGGTATTATCATTTTATCATCTTGTCTTGTCCTATGTCCTAATCTTGGCATCCAAGTCCTTATCCATAACCTTATCCTAATCTACATCACTAGTCTACTCTAACTCCATACCCTTATCTAAGTCTATAACCTTAATCCTATTTTACATCATCATTACCAACTTACTCCAACTCATTTCTTGATCAATCATCCCGTTGACTCTCATCAGGATAACATAAAAGACACTAATCAGAATGCATCTCCATGTAGATATGTGTATATTTTACTTGTATATTACGTGTTGTTTGACTTGTTTGCATGTCTTTTATCATGTATATATTTGCATGTGTTTGTTTCCTTGTCTATGTTTATATTCTTTTATTGGTCCTTTAATTAGTCTTGTATCATGTCTCTTTCATCAAGGGTGCAATGAATGGATATGCTATGATGGAGACAAAAAATATATAATAATGCTTTTGGGTACCCTGTGTAGAGTTCATTATTTTCCCCTTTTATAATCTTATACTTTGGCACAACGTCCTCTTGGCAATACTTATATCATGGGGCAGAAGACCTAGTGTTATATTTACATCAGATTACTTAAGCTATGATGAGACATATTACAATAATGATGGCTTGATAATGGATTTCACTGGTCATTTCTCCTATCCTCTCTCACGTGTCTAAATGTCTAATCATCTTAATCACATCATCAAGTTGATCATCCAAGTCCACTCATTTAATATCCAATCATTGCTCTAAGCCATTTATCATCTCGTCTATATACTCTAGTTACTCATCTATCATCTTTTTAGTCATCAACATTTAACATCTAATCTCTCATCTCCCATCATTTATCCTAGTCATCTATCTTCATGTCTAATATATGAGTTGCATCCTCTATCCAAAAACTAACATGTCTAACAATCATTATCATCCTCTTCCTGTCATTTATCTTGTCATCTATCATTTAGTCTAAACTATAAAGGCTTGAGGACTTTTCAATCTATGTAGGTAACGCTTTGTCACGTAACATGCCTAAAGTCAGTTCAACCACTCTCTCCTCTTTCCCCATCATTCATCATCACATCTATCTTGTTCCTCATCATCCCCAAGTATTACATCAATAAAATCCTTGAGATATAATATCAATCATTAATCAATCGATCTACTGATCAAGTACCATCCCCACAATCATCTATCTAATATTTTTGTAAATCACCTACACCTATCGATTAGGCCTAACAAATGACAACATCCATATTTTCTTTCATCAGTCATCCATTATCACTGATTGGTCAATTCATTATTTAAAGTTTATGGTTTCCTCCCTCAATTGGAGCATGACGAGGAACATAACTTTATTATCATCTCTCGCTCCATTGCATGTGTCCTTACTAGGGGCATCATCATTATTAATCACATTATGGATCACTAATTCGATACACAATAGTCCAATTCTTCTCCTTCATCTTTTCGTCACTCAATCATATTGTTTCTTCTCTCTCATCTCTTTCATCATATCACTTGCCTTCAACTTTGAGCTGCACTCATCATCAATCTTATCAATTCATTATCTTATTTTATTTTGATGCTCTCCCAGCATGCATCCTTGCTTAGGATATGTTGATAGCTTGTGGCCTTCTATATCAATCATCTTGGTTTGTATCTCTCCTTGGCATGTGTCCTTGCCTAAGATATGTCTAAATCTTACAACCTTTTATCTTATCATCATCATGTTACCATTGATTCCCCCTTGGAATGTGTCGACAATTGTGACACTATCATTTATGCTCCCTATGCATATGTCTTTGCCAGGGGCATCATCGACTTGTAGTTCACTTCTCATGCCAATTTCATCTTCTTCATCATCGATCCCCCATCTAACATCCCAACCCCTTGACTATTCACACCTCCTGATCCTCATTTCTTCTTTTTGAGTGGCCATTTGTCTCCTTCTTCCCCAGATGTCCCCTCGAGGGGGCATTATGTGTCTATTAAAATCATTTACTAATATTCATCCATGAGTGTCTTATTTCTTTGAAAGACCTTTACTCCTACTTCATTTAGTTGCAATGCCATTTCAAATAGGGGCAAAATGTATGCATCTAAAATTGCTTGCCTTATCCGTCGTCACTAATATTACTAGTAGTTAACATTAATTTTGACACTAATCTTGTCTATCTTCATCTAATTTGTCTTATTAATCATGCTTATCATTTATCTAACATCCCCCTTCATTATTATTCATCATACTAACCTTACACCTTCCAATTTATTTATTAATTATTCTAATAAATCCCACTTATATGCTAATCCCGCTCATGTATTATATTGTGAAATTTAAATTCACAACCCACCTATCTACCTACTCCTAAGCTTTCCTACAAGTCTACCCCCTACTCCTCACCGAACCCTTCTTTTAATTTAGTTTAAACTCCCTCTAATCATCCTTAAACCCCCTAATGGATTCTAAATTTCTCCATTTCTAAAATCTTATCTTAACCCTCCTCTCTATATCCTCTAATTCTAAAGGCTTCCAAGAAATTTTTTATTCTTTTTAATTCTCCCTCCTTCCTCTATTTAAATCAGCTCATCCTCCATTGAATCTAAATATGAAATCCATGAGCTTCCATGCCCAATTTATAATCAAATACATTAGTCATGTTATCAATCTATCAACTAATCCACGTTGTTCATATTATGAATCAAGCCAGTCATATGCTATCAAAATTCTTAGTCTACAAAGGTAATCTATAAGCATTTGATCATTTTCTTGTTTAAGCTAATTTGGAGCATTTAGCTTTAGGTTATAATGTCAGTATGAATGTTTCATTTATTTGCATTGTAATCCTATTAGCTCTATATTTTGAATTGGATTGGTGTTTTTAGTAGTTTTTGATATAATTGCATATCTTAATTATCTTGCTTAAATTTTTTATTATGTTAACCTTACCCCTTCCTATTTCTTCATTAATTCTTCTAATTAATTCCACTTATCTATTATATTGCGAACCTTAAATTCACAACCTAGCTACATATATATTCTTAGGGTTTTCTACAGGCCTACCCCCTACTCCTCACCTAATCCTTCTTCCTATTTAGTTTAACCTCCCTCTAATCATCATTAAACCCCTTTATGGATTCTGAATTTTTCCAATTCTAGAATCCTCTTTATATTATCCATTCTCTCTAGAATCTTATAATTCTAGAGGTTTTCAAGGAATTTTTAATATATATTCTCATATAAATATTAGCATATTCCCAACATGTCATTTAAGAATATTCTCTTTAAATTTAATCTAACTTCAATTTGTCAAATTTTTTATAAACAATAAATGTCCTTTTATATATATATATATATATATATATATATATATGTATGTATGTATGTATGTATGTATGTATGTATGTATGTATGTATGTATGTATGTATACATATAAATATATATTAAAACAATCTCAAAGAAGTCATAATTTTTTAAATCAATCATGTATGTGGACCCCAACGATTAGTCCATCAATCAAGTAATAAATATCAATCACATCAACAATTATGTTTTATGATCTATGTCAATACATTAAAATTAATATGCATCTTACAAACGAAACTTGGACAATAATGATTTCTTCAATTTAAACTCCACATGTCTTAAATGGATGTAGCATCGAAGAAACAAAGACATTAATATACTAATAATAAAAACATCATATCAATAATAACATCAAACTACAAGAACTACTAAACGTGCTCTCTTATCCTTAACAAATTACGTGTTTTTGAATGGTTTAAGTTTAAAGTAAGAAATCGATATTTATCTAGCCTAGGGAGAGCATACTTATTTTCTCTAGTTGAGTTGAATATTAGGAACTATAAAATTAGTTGAATCTTCTTATTTTTTAATAAGAAATTATATTATTTTCAATTAGTACAAATATAAAGTGTATGCATGAAAAAAATAAGTACTTAAACATGAAGTTATCATGTAAAGAAAACATGTGGGGGTATATGCATTCAAAATGTTTAGGGCATTTGTAGAACTATTTAATGAGAGCACATAGATTTCAAAATAAACTTAAAAAACAAGAGGAACATCTTGAAATTGTTAGAAATGGGGGTATAAAATTTTTTAACTAAAAATCTATTTACATATTTATTAATTTATAATAAAGTATAAATATGATTTACAATTATCAAAAAAAATATACATGGAATGAACAAGTGTCAAATGAGTCGGTTCATGTTTGAAACTGTATTTGTATTTTAAAAATATTGAAAAACATGACTTATGCATTTGATAAACATAAGATTTTTTTTTCAAAGAGCTATGCATAATCATGCCTAGCAATTTTTTCTTAAATTCTAGGTGATTAGTTATGTGCATGTAAATAATTCACTACATATCTTATTTGTGGTTCATATTGTGGCCCATTATTTGATCAAACATTATATGGCATCATGTTGGGCCATTTTTTGAATGACACTGAAGGCACATTTTAATGTGATTTATTCCACAAATAGGTAGACCATGTTTTGCAACACATTTGGAAACTATGAGCAGTCCCACTATATACACTTGAAAACTTTCATTCAAACTATTAAAATCAATTCTTTTGTCTTTATTCAATTTATTTGTATTAATAATGCAATTGAAAATAGTGCCTAGTAAAAGAAAATTTATATTTTTTCCTTCATAGTAACAATGCATTCGAATGTAAAAAGAAAACAATGTCTCATTACTGAGTAGCAAAGGTAAAATTACTTTTGTTAGTTATTAAATTGATCTTGTATTTTCTTCTATGTAATAGTGCATTGTGTTAAAAATCAACCTACTATATCAGCAAACTAAAAGTACGTAAATGATCATATATCTATAGTTGTTTTTGTTCCTAAAAGCAATGGACTTGAATGTCAAAAAAAATGTAAAAGAAAAAGCGATGAAACATTGAAATAACCAATCCTTGTAGAAGACTACAAACAAAAAATAAAAATACAATACAATAACATTGACGATGCTTTGGTTGAATATCATATTTTCCAAGATAAAGGATTTAAGTACAATGTTGGTAATTACCTTTTTGACACATTTAATGTGCTATTAAAATTTCAATATACACCCTTTGAAGTAAAAAATGTCATCATTGACTATTTCTTAAATTGTTTACATACCGGTTACCCAATTGCAATTAAATCATATGAACTACAATTACATCCTGATGAACTGTACATATTGCATGGAATACACGACACATAAACATATTTTTTTAAAATGTGATTATCTGCATCACATAGCTCCCATGAAAATGAATTTGGTTTGTGAAAAGACATATTATGTATACATTGACTAGCTAAATATACAAATATGCATTTGGTCTTTCAAAAGGAAAAACAACTACCTTTGATTCAATGAAGAGTGTCGTAAGCTTGCATATATACAATCTTATTTTATGACACAAATCTATTGCACATATCAACAACCTTGAAATTGTCAATGACTGAAATATCATGCGTATATGAAACATCAAATGATCTGTTGAATTCTAGCATATGATCTTTTCTACGCATTTCATTGATAGTAATTTTTGCTTGCATTCATACAAGATACAATTAATTTCAATATATTAAATTTTAACACTTTCAATCTTATCTTTTGGAGCTAGAAGGAACATCAACAATTACCAATATATATTGAATCCATTTCAACTCACTTTCAACAAGTGCAGTTTCATAATTGAGTCTATGCAACCTGTCCAAGCCACAAATTTTCATTGTCCTTCACGTACAAAGTTCATATGCATATTGCCATCGTTTCACTTGCAATCTAAAAACTATGAAAAATATTTCGGGGCTACCATTGAAGACAATCCTCTCTGCATTGACAGAAATTTCACACAATGACTATATGACAGACAAAGCTAATACTATCTACTTGCATCGAGGATTTTTACTATAATAAAAATTTACTCTTAATGAATAAAAGCTCATTCTACACACTGACATAATGAACAATAACCAAGGTAAGTAATCCACTTTTAAACTTTTTTTCTTCTAAATTTTAAACCACACACTTCTAACTAGATTTTACTTTTTGTCAAATCTCATGGGCATAAGGTACTCTTTCACCTACACAGAGATGGCAAAGAACTAATCCACAAACAACTACTAACATTACTACCTATTGAGGACTGACATCTCAGAGTCATACTATGTTTTTCTTCTTTTATGAATATATATATATATATATATATACAAATTGTAAATGACTTATGTAAATTTCACTTAAATTTAACACTTTGCTTTATAAAAAAAAAATTACTTATATATCTTACTACATCTTTATATACTTTACATTTATTTCTCTTATATATATCATATGGTACCATCAGTTAGTTTTTATTCGTATTTCATTCTCTCTTCACACAATACCTTTTTTGATACAGTTTGATACATTTTAATAGTTTTAAAATTATCTATTACTTTAACATAGATGAAATCTTACAAAGTATTTCGAGAATCCCAAACATATGTTTTAATATTAAATCATTTTCAAATAATAAGTCATGCACTATGTTATGGACAATATTAAAGATTGTTCGTTCAATTGTTTAAACTGATCTATATTTGTCAAAAAATAAAATTGCATTTCATATTTTGTGATAGTCAGTGTTAAATAACCCTTTTCATCTAACTCATGCTAATGCTTTAATTTCTATGAAATAAAGATCAATTGCAACAAACTATTTGATACAAGGCATGGACTAGTTGCTACACAACTCTCATTTTGCTTTGAACTTAACTTATTAGATAAACTAAATTGGATTGACTAAGAATATAAAAACAAAAAGCTAATATCTATATAGCCACATTAACCACATTAGTGATAATCTAATAAAATATATAATTATTTGTTAGTATTTATGTGTGTAGATATTTATTGTAATTGGTTTTCTATATTAATTTGTATTGAAAACAAAATATCTTTTCTATATTCTAAAAGTTTTAACGCTGGTGTTTAATATATATGTTATTTTATAAAATGAAAAAAAGAAAAAGAAAAAAAAACACTTTTTGAAGGACCATTTTTCTTTTTTTTTGAGGGAATTTAAGTTATTTATCAATAAAACAAAAATAAAATAAAAAGTCTAAAGTATTTAATAAATTATTTTTAAAAAAAATAGGACAGAGATTCAATGCAAGGATCATCCCACAATGACATTATTTTCATGGACGTTGAAGAGGGGCCACATGTATTGAATAGTTATACCAACTTGCCCCGCGCATTCAATTGACGAGCCACTTTGCAAGTATGTAAACTTGTTTGCCATGTGCCCATTCAGCGCGCGCAAATAACATGTTATTTGGGTTCTACACAAACATTCTTTCTAGATTGTTCAAGTGTTATGATATGATTTTCCTCTAAACAAGGATATAGGTTTTGTTTTCAGCGCTCCCACAGTGGAATCAATCTTCTAGAGCATGACAAAAATCCATTTAAGGATGTTCTAAATTGCAATCAAAGATGAACATGAATCTGAGGTAACATATCTTATCCAAGAATTTCATGAGCAAATTTCTCAAATATATTGCGAGTCTTAGGTAAAATTCATTATAAAAATGCATGATGGCAATTTCGAATGCTTATTTTTAATTTTATGTATTACGATGAAACAATATTTGCTATACAAGATTCTTGCTACTGCTAACATCCATAGTCTGCTTGAAGACGAAGACTTTGGTTGCTTTTGGCGGAGGCCAAAGAATGAGGTGGTGGTAGCAGTGGCATTGTGTTGGTGCTCCACTTCAGCTAGTGTGTGTTCAAGATGTGAGGCAAGGATGATGGTCCCATAATGATGACAGGGATGCAGATGCTGCCCACTCATCAACCTTTACTGGTGATGGAATCAAGTGCCTCCAGCACAACATAATGCTTCACTATGGCTAGTGTGTGTTCAAAGGCATGTGACAGGGTTGAAGAGGCTGAATGCGGGGATGATGGTCCCATAATGACAGAGGGGGTGTGGACGCTGCCCACCTAGTGGCCTTTGATGGCGGTGATATTGAGTGCCTGTGACACATTTAGATGATGATGAATGGAGCTGGCCAAAGTAGAGATCGCCATACAGGGGTACTGCGATGACCAATTGCCTATGGAAAATTTGGCTACGGATTTAGGTTCGAAGAATTGTTCTATATGGTTTTTGTTGGTAGTGACGGTAGGGGAAGAGGGGTTTTTTTTGCAATGAATCCCAATCGAGATCACAGGTGGTGAGTGAACTGAGTAGAGGAGTCATTGGCGTGTTGTTGGAGCCATCTCGACAGGGGAACCTGTGAAACATTGGAAATAACAATGATGTAGAGCCAAGGCTTGAATTTTCCACCTCCTATAAAAGTTGAGAAGATGACAACTGTTGATTTTTTTTTGTAGCTCGAAAGGTGGAATGTGGAATTGTTTTAAAGCAACTCAAGATTAGATATGCTTTAAAACAATTCGAGTTGGATTTTCAGCAACAGTAGTTTCTAGGATGTTTCTGAGTTGTAAGGATAAGATAAATCCTAGAGTGATTTTATGTGTAAAAAGGAAAAAGCCAAAGAAAGCAAGAAAAGTTTCTTTTTCTTGCACGCTAAGTAAAGCAGCAAGAAAAGTTTCTTTTCTTGCACGCTAAGTAAAGTAGCTAGGCTCTCCTATAAAAGTAAGATTGTTGTAGCAAACTCATACATTGTATTTTTTCGAAAGAAAAGTTTGCTGTTAGGCTGAATAGAAGATCCAACATTTGCAGGTTTTTCCCCGCATTGGGGTTCCCTGGGTATATTTGTGTTATTGTCTTTTTGTTATTTTTGCTTCCGCTGTTATTAGTTGTTAATTAACTTAGTTTTATTAATCATTATAAATCAGAGTTATGTCTGTGAATTTATTGTGGAATTAATTTGTTGCTGGGTTATAGAAATTAACAACAACATGCAACTAATGACACACATACATTTAAAAAGTCTCGCTGATGGCAGGTGGCAATGTATTAAGAATGACAATAATTTTAGAATAATAATATAATGTGATGGAAATAAAGGCATAATATATTTATATATATTATATTTTAATACTATTATATATTCATAATGATATTATTATATTACTACAATAATATATATTAAAGTAAGAAAGAGAGATGGAATTACTTGATTGTCTCAAGGTTTGGGTGGTTCAAATTAAATTTTGATGGGGCTTCTCGGGGCAATCTGGGGGCTTTGAGAACAGGTTGCGTGATCAAGGATTGTAGTGGTTCTCCGATCCGAGCAACATCCATCAAATTAATCGATGGGACTCTCAAATTGTGATCTAGGCTTTGCAAAAAAAGGTGCAAACTCTTGAAATCTTAACAGCATTGTGGACACGACCTGGTCGCTCTTGAATTATTTCACTTCTTGGGTTAGCTCCCACTATTTTTGTCAAGTCAATTATGTGGTTGATTTTTTAGCCAACGCGGGGATTGACCAGGTGGAGGCAAGACACATGGACAACTATCATGCCACTTAGGAATATATGAAGGGCATCATTTCTTTTGATTTTGGCACCTGACATAGCCATCATCCACATGAGTAGGATTATCATCTCGATTGGGAAGACGACGATTTAATATTTAATGGGCTCTCGATGCTTGGGTTTGGCTTGTGTTAATTCACAATCATGTCTTTGCTTTTATTATGTAGAACGACCATGAGATTTTAGTTCCCTCCTCGGTTAATGAATTCTCACCTTTTCGATGTTGTTTTCTCATTGTGTTTCCTCAATGCTATCTCCATGTTCATAATGGACCACGTTGTGTTGGAAGCTCTCGTGTTGTCAATAATGTTTGGTATAGGTAAAGTCAGGGAAATGGCTTTTGATGGACATGTTTCCCTTCGGTGTCTCAAGAAGGTTTTTTGGCCACCGTCACAGGGGGTGCTGGAAGTGGTGTGTGAGGTGATTGGGGAAGCTTTGTTATGCGGCATCTTGAGAATCAAGGTCAATTCGAATATTGCCTCTCTCTTTGCGAGTAACTTGTTGGTGATTGTAGCAGACAAATCTAATGTCCTGGAATTAGTGGAGTTTTTCATTGTACCTGGTTGTTGGGTGGGTTTAGTAGAGGCTCTATTTGATGTTGACAATGATGATTTTGAGCATCTACCTTTTTTCGGTAAGGATGAGATTGGCTTTATCCCGATCTCCATTTTCAGGGCATTGGAGAAAAAATTCATCAACCTGTTAGTGTATTTACAAGAAATATAGGTTGCTTTCAAAATTCCTTCTCTAGTGGGATGTTGTCTTCCACAACCACCACTGGTTGAGGCACTAACCCCCATTTCGAGGATGGAGGAGTGGGTGGCGGCTCATCGATCTCCCGTTAGGGTGGTGATAGTAAAATTTTTGGCTTGAGGGATGTATCGGGGAGAAATCTAGGCTCCAAGCTGGATTTTGCTATCTCCTCCTAGAGTGTCTGCAAGGACCTTGCAAGACTCATTGGATCATGTGTAGACTCGTGCTACACATGGGGGTTTCCACCAACTAGGCTTTGTTGAGGTTGGCTCAATCCTAGGGAAGAAGCTTCAGGTTCGTGGCACATCTTCAAGTGGAGGTTTGGACGGCTCCAATGAGACATAAGTTAATGTTTGGGATGCGAAGGGCCTGGAATGTGGGTCTATGGAGTGTATTGAAATCTCATATTGATATGGTTTCTATGTTAGTAATATGACATAAGGCGTCGAAGTAAGCAGTATTGTTTTTGGTATACTGTTCGCTTATAAGACTGTTGGCAAACATACTTTAAGTTTTTATTTTGTTTGATATGCTACATATATTGTTTTGCTTGATTTTTTGTAATATGGTCTTTCGTCATACCTATTGTATTTTATACCGGCATATCAAATTTTGGAAAACTCTCTCTTTTTTCTACTTATACATGTGAAGGACCGACCAACCTTAATATCTATATAAATAAATTTAAATTTAATTTCATATTTTTAATTTGTACAAATTAATTATGTCATTATTAACTTTTTAAAATGATCATATTATATTATAAAAATTAAAATATTATATTTTCAAATTAAAAAGATATATATTTTTTCTGATAATATATAATATTTTAAATGTTAAAATAAAAAATTAAAAACATTATAATAAATAAACCCACTATATTATATTTTTGAACTTAAGAACTAACCCCTTGTTCCTCATAGAAAAATATGTTAAGTTTATTTGTATATTGAGCTCCAAACATTATCGTATTCTAAATTTTTACTCTTTTTAAGGCACTTAATTTATTTTCTTCACACATTATTCATAGTTGAATATTTGTGGGTAAGTCCGTGGCATTGCATGTGAGGGAGTGTGGTCGTAATGTATTTAACTTTTCTCATGTGGAAGTCCTTTTCAATCATTACAAAGAAATGCGTGTAAAGTGGGAAAATAATTTTCAGGTTGATCATTGATTTCCGGATTAAATTATATGTATGTTTTTCATTTATGAATTTAAATTATAATTTGTGATTCAAATATTTTTGAAGATAAATTAGAAATTATAATTTAAAATTTGATGAAAAATATTTTTATTTGAAAATCAGATGATCAATTATATAGACTTTGAAAACATTAAATTTTTTAGTTTTTAAGTTTTTATGTTCATTGTGAATATATTTTTTTTTATAAATTTGAAATTTGAAAATATTAAAATAAGTGTTCTTTAACAACTAATATTTTAAATGCATGTCTAATCAAGGTAGCCAAAAAAAGATTTAATAAATGCATGTTTAAAAAGGGTCGTCAATAATAGAGTTACCATGTATTTGTAAATTTAACGATTTAAATAAATTTGACGATTTAGTTTTAAATAGATGTGCTTAACATATCATACATTTATATGTATGTTGTTTTTATATGCAATAAATTTTATTTAAATTTGTATATATTGTTTTTAAATAATTTATAGATATGGATAAATCGAGATTGAATTTAAAAAATGAAGCACAACGAAGAGAATGTTACCAAAGAGAATATCCAAAACTATTGTAGATGAAGACAACAAAAAATGGCATATGCACAAAGAGAGGAACAAAGAAAATGTCAAAATAATAATGATAAACAAAGATTTATAGACACAAGGATGGATTGACATTTAAATAATTAGAAGCAAAAAAGAGACATGCAAATTTGATGAAAACAATTCGCAAACATCATCTCAGGATGAGTAATATCTATCAAGAACAATATTACGAAGAAAAATAAGTTTAAATCAATTGATTTAGGGAAAAAGAAAACACAGAAAAGAACTTCATTGTGAAGCATCTCAAAGTCACTATTGCCAATCAATTGTTAATGTTAACATAAATTTTGACGAAGAAAATTTAATATTGATAGATCGAGTGCTCGAAACACCAAAAAATGTAACTCGAGATGTAATAGGTGTTGATATTGCAAACAATGCATAAAATAATGATATATAAGAAGGGACAACTTCGCAACTCAGAAAAAGAAGATGAATGCAAAATACTAATTTAGAATAAGAGTCAATCGTAACCGATAAGAAGAAGATAAATACAAGATTCAAAAATTGAAAGAGAACAAAATATAATTAATCCCAATGGAATGCTTGATAGATATTTGAATACTTTTCAAATGATTTTTTTGATAGGGCCTGGATAATTTTGTTTCAACAAACATGTGCTATATTTGTCAAGAAAGTTACATGTTTGGAATACGTGTTTATTCAATACTTGAAGGCCTTGTATGTAATAGATGTCGGCAAGAGAAAGACCATCGTCAATTTTCAACATCAAACAATATGGATCTTGGGCCATAAACACCATAACTTGCAAACTTAACACGGGTTGAGCAAGTGTTAATAGACCATGTCAATCCAATCCTACAAGTGACACACTCAACTAGAGGTCAATACAAATATAAAAGGCATACAATAAGTGTTCCATAAGAAGTAAAATAAATTGTTAAGGTTTTGCCACATCAAATAAAAGTTTTGTCGACGATTATAGTTCAAAGGAGGGATCAAAGTGGAAAAATTTACAACTTTACTGTTAATAGAGAATAAGTATATAAAACACTTAAATATAAAATAAAACATGATAGGTTCTATTCAGATGTTCAGATTGATGAAAATGATCTTAGTGAACTTACTCTCAACTCTGATGAACCAACTAAACTCGATCCATATGGAGTTTGATTATGATGCAAAGAAGTTGTATTTATAGGTCGAGTGATGGAGATGGAAGAAAGAAATATCATGAATCACCTGACACCAATGACCTCCAAACCACCTAATGCCCCATGAGAGATGAAATTAACTCATGCATAGGTAAATAACCCTAATGCAGACCCTGGAACACTAATTGATTGGTTGGGGATTAAAGCATCTCCTTTCAATGAGTATGTCACATTAGACTTACTTGATATGGCATTTCCAACATTGTTTTTTGATGGAAGATGTGATTGGCTAGAACTGTGGCGGAGATGAGTACATTTGCATGAATTTGTTAAACATCTATTTCAATATAGGGATCACTATTTCATTCAACACCCGATTTAGATATTACAAGATGAACATTATCATGAGACATCATCCACAAAATTCATATGCAGTGTTTGTGAAAAAGAGCCTTCAAGATAAACTAATCACCATCAATGAGTTACGTGAGTAGATGGACAATGTGTTGCACTCCCATCTAGCTGATTGTTTGATGCAGTTTGGAACTACCTTAAGGGGTACAAGGTCTTATTGGACAAAATTGGATTGTCTACCATTTTCTTCACTTTGAGTACGACTGCTATGTATTGGCCCAATCTACATGTGCTAATACCAAAAACACCACCAATAAATCCACAAGAAGCCCAAAATTGACAAAGATAAAATACTATTGATTATCTTCATATAGTGGCACACTACATGCACCTGCGACATTTATTTTATTTGATGTGTATTGCACATTTTGATGAATATCAAATGATTATTTATTTTTTTATTTTATCTTATGCATATTACATATTTATATGGTTTACAAATGTTCTATTTAATGTCATTTAATGTGATGTATATATTACACATTAAAAAATTTATGAAATACTTCATAGTATATGTTAAATAAAAACTTAACACCCGCATATGCTACTGACACATCTATCTTAGATAAATCTATGCAAAACATGATATCTTAAACAAGTTTATGTAAAATACGTTGAGAGATATCACTCTCAAGACACTAGTATCATAATAGATTTATGACATAAGTGGAATAAGCGTTCCAAACTATAATTGATTTATAACTAGTATAAATGTCTTAGACAAATCTATGTAAAAGACGTCGAGAGATATCATTCGATAAAAGGTGCTTCGAGAATGATATCTCTCAGTGTCTTTTACATAGATTTGTCTAAGATATTGAAGGTGGCCGATAGTGATTTAAGTAATGTTAATATTCACTATAAAGAGGACTTCAACCTCATATTTATATCCCAAACTGGTTCCATTGATTCACCCAATCAAATAAAATAATAATAATTCAGAACGCCTATCCCATTTATATCATAAATCTAATATAATATAAACACCTCAAGACCCATATATCTCAATGTGAACGATACAAGTATAAGTTAAATATATAGAAAAAGCATATCCTTCCTAAATTCTGTCACGATTCTCTACGTAAAGTTTAGAGTTATAAAGGTCCGTGAAAAGACCCTAAAACCCTAGACAACAAAAAAAATTCAAACAATGTGCATCACATATTGATGCTGTGAACAACCATTCCACATCCTCGCCTATCAGAAGCATAGTTTTTACGTATAAAATAGCTTGATGTCACCACCAACTGGCGGGAAAGGTGTAACTCAAATATACGATGTTATCTCGATCGTCAAATGAAACCCTTGAAATATTTGGTATCGATTAGGGGAAAGGTCCTAGTAGTTGCACACCCTAACTTTGGACAACGAATTAATGTGCCATAACATCACATTAAATTTCAAAAAAATTACCCATTTTAATATGTCGTCTTAACTACTTATAACTAGGGTTTCAAGGTCTAATACATTATACATTTTACGATATCATCGATTTTATCACAAGAAGTCATAAAATACAGTCAGTGTGCATTAAAGTATGAATACTTGAATCTTATTTGTAAAGATGTGATTAATTACTTTTGATTTTATAAAATAAATGTTGAACAAATATTAAATAGTACATATTGAAATGCACTTTAATATTTATATCGATAAAACACATGTTAAAAAAAAAAAAAAAACTTATTCAATAATTGAAACATGCAGAGTGATTGGAACGCCTCCCCTAAAGTATGAGTGAGTATAAATGATAATAATCCGGAGGGCAACCTGCTACAATCCTGGCCTGAACCAAAAAGAAAAAACGTTAAAAACCAAGCATGATAGGGAACATCGGCGTACCGCACATTAATTCTGGGGTCTTAAGCCCCCAGAGCGTAGTCCCCTACGTCCACCATGTGACCACCTGCGGAGCTGCTCTGCCGCGCAACCACAAGGTCCGGGTTGCGCTTCCGGGGAAGAATGTGGCGAGCCTGTGTTGCTCGGGTCCGTCGTCGGTGACAGCTGTCGTTTCTGCTGACTCGGATGAGCGCCTGGATGACGTGGAGAGGGCCGAGTCCAGCGCGGCTGGCAATGCTGACGTGGATGGCGGGTGTTCTTCTATAGCGGGAGCAGCAGGGGGTGAATCGGAGGGGAGGGTGTGATATTTGGATGGAACATGCTGATGGGAGATGCTCATTTGTTAAGGGCCGGGAGATTATAACATTGTAACAAATTTGAAAACAAATTAATAAATATACGTAAACGTAAGAAATAGACATGAAGAATTAGTATAAAGGTCAATCTTACGGATTTTAGAATAGGGTGAAAATCTCCATGAGGAGATGCTTAAACAACATCTTTCTTGTTATTCATGATTCATCCATAAAATGAATAAAACGGTGTTATAACAAGTCACCATCTATACAAATTTAACTTATTTTGTGTCTTTCAATTTAACATTATAACATACATGGATTTGAAACATACACTTTCATTTACAAAATTTCCCATATATATCAATTGAAAGTTTGCATTAAAACAAATGCAACATATATTGAATGAAACATCTTCCATGAAAGCTAACAGATGTCAAAACATAAATCCATCATAACTAACAATATTCTTGTGGATTTTTATTCATCTTGCACACACTTCTCACCTAGTACCAATGACCTAATGTCATCCAACTTCTTCTCCTTTCATGGAAGAACCCTTCGGCTCATGAATATGCTACAAGATGCCCAAAAATATTTCATAACAATGTGTATCATACCAAATGCATTTTTCGAAAACATGTTGAAATATTAATCCACATACATATAATAATTCAAAAGCATAATATAAAATTATTAAAACTATTTAAGGTTATCATGTGCATGTGAAAAACAACATACCAATCTTATAGTATTTCTAATTTATGAAAAATACCCTATACCTCAATGCTACAATCATGTGAGTTCTTAAATGCATGCTAAAAAATATCTAAAATATCCAAATTATCTATCCATGAAACTATTAATAAATGTTTACCATTTCTCACTTTCAATGGTGATGAGGAATCATATATGGGCTAATCCCTCTCGATGATTTCCATATTTGATATCTCTTCACCTAGATGCAATTTTTTTTTTTCATTTTTACAACTAACCGTATAAGGATTGATATCTTATCATATTTACCTCCTTTAAATGGTGATGGGTACTCATAAAGGGTCTACTCCATCTTCATGGATTCTTCCTAAAATAGGCGGGCTTCTTCTTTTTTAACATATTGAAAAACTTCACTTTTACTTGTGGATGCCTCTTCCTTCATCAAATGATCCTTAATTTTTTGTGGGTGAAGTGGTGGATGAAGATCCCAACAAAATTGTGTGAAAATGCCCACTCATATTGTAATGAGTACAATTATTCCTTCCCATTATCTTCGACAACATGCCTTTCTTTCCATTCTCCACATTATTATTTGGAGAGTGGTCCTTACAACTTGTATCCTTCCTTTTAAGGGACATATGTTTATTCTGGAAGGATTTTCTCTTATAACACATGGCCACACAATGTTTATTCATTCCAAAAAAAAAACCCATGGATATGTATACCAATAATTTTGTGGTACATGGCCACTCTTATTACATTTGAAGCAAATAATGGAATATTTGTTCTTTCCATACCTTTTTGGGCTGCCATTTTTGAAATAGGTAAATAGGATGAAGTGGCAATGTTTTACATCATTCTTCGGGATGTTTAACTATCCTCGAAGATAGTTTTAATTGACTCACATGGTCATAGAGTGAAAATGCGTTATCTAATTTTTCGTGTTGTTGTTGTCCTCTTCTTGGAGATGCTTGTTTATCCCTTTAAGGTGGAACAATGTTACATTATTATTTTTTTACGTTGACACACACATTTTTAAAGTTTCACTAATCGCAGGTGGCAATGTATTAAGAATAGTAATTTTTTTTAAAAAAAAGGGGTAAAAATAATATTAATAAGTAAAGAAAAGCATTACAAGAAGAACGGGGGGCAAAAACCCCCAAAAGAAAGCAGCAAAAACTGAAAAACTAGGCACACACTGAACTAGACAATATTATGAACCTCCCTATCAACCTCCAAAATTATTTCCAAATCAGAACGAAACATCAGGGAGAGAGACCCCCAATCCTCAATGTTTCCACCATCCAAATGGTCTGACGCCCATTTAGCCAAAAAATACGCTACCCTGTTCCATTCACGCGGAATGTGAGCAAAAGTAATGCTATCCATAAGCGAGCAAATCCACAAAATCTGTTGCATAATCAGAGATAGTTACCAGTTGACGTCCACCACTTTCCTCTTAATGATCAGGTTAATCAAGACTTGAGAGTCTGATTCGCAAATAATCCTACGCCAACCTAACACATGGGCTTTCTCAAGGGCATAAAGAATGGCCTGGCCTTCTATCATGTTAATGGTTTACAGCCCCTCAGGAACTGCAAAAAGAAAAATCATCATACCCTCAGAATCCCTTCCTATCCCTCCAGTACTTGCAGGTCCCAGATTACCTCTGGAGGAACGATCCGTATTGATCTTGAGAATCCCACTAGGGAGCGTTGCCATTGACCAGCCCTGAGAATCTGCTCCTTGACCTACTTGCTCCTCTTGACACACGCTGACTTACTAGTTAATTGCTGGAATCCAAGTCACGCCACTACCTGAGCATCCTGTTTGGTTAAAGGAAGGCAAATCACACTCTTTGCTTGGATGGTTTTCTGGATCATCCCCACCACCTTCTGCTATACTTGTTGCATCATGACCCTCACCCCCCAAAAAATTTGCCTATTTCTCTCAAGCCAGATCTGCCAGAATAGAAACATGGGGCTGCCCAGCCATATGTCCTGTAGGAAGGGCATCCTTGAGGGGGGTTCTCCCATTCCATTCCAGAAATCAACCACAAATTGAGCATGAAAACATGGGCACTGCCAAACATCCCACCAATAATGCCAGAGTTGCAAGGCAAAGGGGCAATGCAAAAAAAGGTGTGTTGAATCCTCTTTGGCCGCTCCGCACATAACACATACTGAAGGGCCTTGGAAACCTCTCTTTCGAAGATTCTCCTAGGTCAAGCACCTATTCCAAGCTAGCATCCAACCAAAACAGTTGCATTTAGGCCATGTGAATTTATTCCAGACTTGTCTCCACTAATGCACTTCCCCTGCCTAATCTCTGAAGAAGTAAAGCCTGATATCCAGATGAAATTGTGTAAGCTGCCTTGGGATTGGGAGACCAAGCTAGCTCATCCTCCTCCTAAAGAGGACTAGAGCGACGCTTGGAAAGGATGCTCAACATCTCCTCATTCTCTTCCTGCATCCCATTAACAGGCCAAGTTTCAGGAGCTTTCCAGCGACCTGCCTCCACCTGTCCTTGTGTAATGTAAACTTTGAAGTCACTCACCTGAGACCAGCTAGCATCAAGGAATCTTTGACAAAGGTTCAACAAATTTGAAAATTGAGAAATGATGGGAGGATAACCATCCCAAGAGTCAGACCGAAAGAGAGCCTTGGATCCCTATTTACAAATCCAGAATAAGCCGTCCTTGATGAGAGCAGCCCCTTTTTTGAGAGTATCCCAGATTTCCAAACCTTTTCCAATAAGCAGATAGCAAGGAATGTCCCTCTGAATGGTTCTAGAGTAGTACTTCTATGAGAGAATTCTAGCCCAAGCTTTGTCTTGTTCGGTGCACCATTGCCAATAAAGTTTGGCCGCCAAAGCAATACCATTTAAGTCCATCTGCCTCAGACTGAGCCCACCATATTGTTTGGGGCTGCAGACAATCTCCCATCTAATAAGGCTCCATTTAGTGGAGTTCAGGCTACCAGCCCATAAAAATTGTCTGGTAACCGAATCAAACTTCCTTAACGATTCCCATCGGGCCTGTAAATAGGTAAAGCCTACACCACATATTGGATAAGTTGAACCTGGCCCGCAAAGTATAACCACCTGTGTGTCCAATGATTCACTTTCACCCAAAATTTATCCAAAAGAGTATGCCAAGATTCTTTGGATGTACGGCCAGCCGAGATAGGGATACCCAAGTAAATCAAGGGGGGAGTCCCAATCTGAAAATGCAGAGTCCTCGCTATCCACTATTGAATAGGGCCCAAAGTATTGAAGAAGAAGATGGACGACTTATCTTCATTGACCTTTTGTCCCAAGGCCATTAGATAAACATTTAACACCCTACGTAAATTAATAGCTTCAGTCATTGTGGCCATGCCCATAAGGGCAGTGTCATCAGCAAATTACAGTTATGATTGCGCCAGTAATTCCCCTCCCCATTACCATCCTTGGATATGTCCTTCCTCTTTGTTCCTGCTGATCAACCTCCCCAAACCTTCAGCAAGGAGAAGAAAAAGGTATGGAGATAGAGGATCACCTTGTCACAGCCCTCTTGTAGCACGAAAAAGCTCCGTGTGTTCTCCATTGATAAGCACTGAGAAGGAAGCTGAGGAAATGCAGCTCATGACCCATTGAGTCCATTCGTCCGCAAAGCCAAAAGCACTAAGAACCTTCCACAGGAATGACCATCTAACCCTATCAAAGGATTTGGCCATGTCCAATTTAATGAACATCACCTTATCTTTTGAGCTGGCCATGGAGTGAATGGACTCAACAACAATAACAATACCATCAAGGATTTGCCTACCTTCCACAAAACCACTATGCTCTTTTGAGATCACAGCACTTAGCCCTCTTTTTAACCTATCTGCAATGATTTTAGATATAATTTTGTAAACAACATTGCAAAGGGATATAGGGCAGAATTGACTTAGCCTATTAGCACCTTCGCATTTGGGTATGAGAGCAAGATAGGTAGCATTTGTAGCCTTAAGCATTTGAATTTGATGAAATTTTGTTGAAAAATATTTGTTCTTTTTGTAATTTTGTCTTGAGGTTTGGTGATTTGTTATTACTTTGTTTTGTCTTTCTTTGTATTTGTCATTTACCCATTATAGTTAGGTTTTATTGTCATTTATGATTTTTGTTTATTTGTTATCTTTGTATCTTCATTTTGTTAGACACTGGGCCCCCTTTTGTGTCCCAGCACCAATTCATAACTCTGGTGAAAAGAGTTTTTTGGGTCATAGCTCCAACTTCAAAAACATTAACTTATCACAAAAAAAAAGGGTTGCCAAGAATAGAATTATCATGTATTTTTAAATTTAATGATTTTAGTAAATTTAATGATTTAATCTTAAATAGATGTCCCTAACATATCATATATTTATATGTTGTTTTTATATGTAATAAATATTATTAAAATTTGTATATATAGTTTTTAAATAATTTCTAGGTATGAATTGACCAAGATTGAATTTTAAAAATGGAGAACAACGAAGAGAATGTTACCAAAGAGAATATCCAAAACTATTGCAGATAAAGACAACAACAAATAGCATATGCACAAAGAGAGGAACAAAGAAAATGCCAAAATAACTATGATAAACAAAGATTTTTAGAACACAGCGGTGGATTGACATCTAAATAATTAGAAGCAGAAAAAAGACAACATGCAAATTTGATGAAAACAATCTGCAAACACCATCTTAAGACGAGCAATATCGATTGATGCAAAAAGATAACACAGAAAATAACTTCATTGTGAACTATCTCAAAGTCACTATCGTCGATCAATTGTTAATGTTGACATTAATTTTAAAGAATCAAATTTAATATCGATAGATCGAGTGCTCAAAACACCAAAGAATGCACCTAAATATGCAATAGGTGTCGATGTTGCAAACAATGCAAAAACTAATGATATGTAAGAGGAGACAACTTTGAAACCTAGAAGAAGAAGATGAATGCAAAATAATAAGTTAGAATAAGAGTCAACATCGCAACCTATAAGACGAAGACAAATACAAGATTCAAAAATTGAAAGAGAACAAAATATAAGTAATCCCAATGGAATCCTTGGTAGATTCGAATAAATTTCAAATGATTTTTTTGACAGGGCCTGGATATTCTTGCTTCACCAAATATATGCTATATTTGTCCGGAAACTTACATTAGAATACGTGTTTATCAAATACTTGAAGGCCATGTATGTAATAGATATCGAGAAGAGAAAGGCCATCATCGATTTTCAATATCAAACAATATGGATCCTAGGCCACAAACACCATAACTTGCAAACTTAACACAGGTTGAGCAAATGTTAATACCCCATGTTAATCCAATATTATAAGCGACACACTCAACTAGAGGTCAATATAAATATAAAAGACATACAATAAGTTTTTCATAAGAAGAAAAATAAATTGTTAAAGTTTTGCCACATCAAATAAAGGATTCGTTGATGATTATAGTTCGAAGGATTGATCAAAGTAAAAAAATTACAACTTCATCGTTAATAGAAAACAAGTATATAAGACAAATATAAAATAGAAGGTGATAGGTGTTATTCAGATGTTCAGATTGATGAAAATGATCTTAGTGAACCTGCACTTGACTTTGATGAACCAAATAAACTCTGTCCATATGAGTTTGATTATGATGCAAATAAATTATATTTCTAGTTTGAGTGATAGATGAAAGAAATATCATGAATCACCCAAGACCAATTGCCTCCAAACATAATGCCCCAAGAGAGATGAATTTAATTCTTACATAGGTAAATAACCCTAATGTAGACCCTATAACATTGATTAATTGGTTGGGGATTGGAGCATCTCTTATCAATGAGTATGTCACATTAGACTTACTTGATATGGCATTTCCAACATTGTTTTTGATGGAAGATGTGATTGCCTAGAACTGCGATGGAGACAAGTACATCTGCATGAATTTGTTAAACATCTATTTCAACATAGGGATCACTGTTTTGTTCGAAATATGATTTAGATATCACAAGATGTACATGATTATGAGACATCGTGCACAAAATTCATATGCAGTGTTTGTGAAAAAGAGCCTTCAAGATATGCCAATCACCATCAGTTAGTTATGTGAGTATATGGACAACGTATTGCTCTCCCGTTTAATTGATCGTTTGATGTAGTTTGGAACTACCTTAAGGGGTACAAGGTCTTATTGGGGAAAATTGGATTGCCTACCATTTTTTCACTTCGAGTACAACCACTATGTATTGGCCTAATCTACTTGCACTAATGGCAAAAACACCACCAATAAATCCATGAGAAGCCCAAAATTGGCAAAGACAATATTATTCATTATCTTCATATAGTGGCACACTAGATGCACTTGCAACACACATTTTATTGATGTGTATTGCAAATTTTGATGAATATTAAATGATTCTTTATTTTTCACTTTATCTTGTGTATATTACACATTTGTATGATTTACAAATACTCTATTTACTTTCATTTAATGTGATGTATATTACACATTCAAAATTTTAAGAAATGCTTCATATTATATGTTATATAAAAACACAATACCCCATATACTAGTATATCTATTTTAGATAAATCTATTGAAAAAATGACATTTTAAACAAATTTTTGTAAAATATGTTGAGAGATATTAGTCTTGAGACACTTATATTATACTAGATTTGTGACATAAGTGGAATAGGAGTTCCAAATTATAATTGATTTATACCTAGTACAAATATCTTAGACAAATCTACGTAAAAGACGCTGAGAGATATCATTCAATAAAAAACACTTTGAGAATGATATCTCTCAGTGTCTTTTACATAGACTTATCTAAAATATTGGAGGTGGCCAATGGTGATTTAAGTAATGTTGGTATTCACTGTAAGGGGGACCTGGGCCTCCCATTTGTGTTCCAAATTGGTTCCTTTAGATATACTCAAATATTTACCTAATCACCCAATTGAATAAAAAATAATAATTTAATACACCTAACTTACTTATATCATAAATCTAATATAATATAAACACATCCAGAGCAACATAAACATTACAAGTATAAATTGCAATTATATAGAAAAAGCATATCCTTTCTAAATTTTGTGACGATTCTCTACCTAAAGATGAGAGTTATAAAGGTCAAAGACCCTAAAACCCTACACAACAGAAAATGATTCAAACAATGTGTGTCACATATCGATGTCGTCAACAACCATTCTGCACCCTCGGCAATCAGACGCATAGTTTTTATGTCTAAGATAACTTGATGTCACCGTCAACTGGTGGGAAAGGTCTAACTCGAATATACGACGGTATCTCGATCGTCAAAGGAAACCCTTGAAATATTTTGATGAAAAAATGATAAAAAAGAAAAAATGATAAAAACCAAGCATGATAAAGTTTTGTAACAAATCTCACTATATTGTATATACCTTAATTATAAAGTTTTAATTGTATTGAAGTTTATTATATATATATATATATATATATATATATATATATATTTATCTGTATATATATATATATATATACATATATATATACATACATATATATATATACATATACATACATATATATATATATATATATATATACACATATACATACATATATATATATATATATATACATATATATATACATATATATACACACACACACATATATATATATATATATATGTTATTTAATTTCAAATCAGATCCCAAACAATAAGCTTTACTAGCTTGCATAAAAAGGAGTCAACCATTCACAATGTAATTGATCATACCTATGCACCGTCAAGTGGAAACAAACAAGTCAAGGTTCTGCCAAGTGTAACCAATACATTATTTTAAGGCGATCGACCTTATTCGCATATGCTTAGGTTATTGTAACCAATCTCACTATATTTTATATACCTTAATTATAAAGTTTTAATTGTATTGAAGTTTATTATACACACACACACACACACACACACACACACACACACACACACACACACACACATATATATATATATATATATATATATATATATATATATATATATATATATATATATATGTATATATATATGTATATATATATATATATATATATATATGTATATATATATATATATATATATGTATATGTATATATATATATATATAATTTTAGTATAATTAAAACCTTATAAATTATGTTTTGGTCAAAGTTTTGATAAGATGGCGGCCATAAAATCACTGCATCTATACCCAAAACGTATCTAGCTTTTATAGAAAACATAAGTAACCCCAAATGTTTTTAGTTGCGTATTATTCATCCATGCACAACCATTTTATAACTAGTTTGTGACCTCATTCAATAATCAAATTTAAACATAGGTGAGCGATCATCACATCTACTAGGTTCAAATATAATCAAAACAATTTCAGGCTGATCATGTTAATTATTTTCAAATTAGATCCCAAACAACGAGCTATACTAGCATGCATAAAAAGGAATCAACCATTCACAATATAGTTGATCATACCTCCCCATAGTCAAGTGGAAACAATTAAGTCAAGGTTCTACCAAGTGTAACCAATACATTATTTTAAGGCAAGCTCCCTTATTTGCATATGCTTAGCTTATCATAACAAATCTCACTATATTGTATATACCTTAATTCTAAAGTTTTAATTATACTGAAGTTTATTATATACGTTATATATATATAATAAACCTTAGTATAATTAAAACTTTAGAAATTATGTTTTGGTCGAAGTTTTAATAAGATGGCAGCAACAAAATCCTTGCATCTATACCCAAAACATATATGGGTTTTATAGAAAACATAAGTAACCCCAAACGTTTTTAGTTGAATATTATTCATCCATGCACAACCATCTCATAACTAGTTCATGACCTCATTCAGTAATCAAATTTAAACATAGGTGAGCAATCATCATGTCTACAAGGTTCAAATACAATCAAAACAATTTTAGGCTTATCATGTTAATTAATTTCAGATCATATCCCAAACAAGAAGCTTTACTAATTTGCATAAAAAGGAGTCAACAATTCACAATATATTTGATCATACCTCTGTACAGTCAAGTGGAAATAAATAAGTCAAGGTTTTGCCACGTGTAACCAATACATTATATTAAGGCAAGCTACCGTATTTGCATATGCTTAGCTTATCGTAACAAATCTCACTAAGTTATATATACCTTGATTCTAACGTTTTAATTATACTGAAGTTTATATTATATATATACTTTTTGAGTTTTTCATTCACTAAAGTATGGTCACAAGACCATTTTTGAGGGAAATTAAGTTATTTATCAATTTAAAAAAAGAAAATAAAAAGACTAAGGTCTTTAATAAATTAACTTTTTTAGAAACAGTACAAATATTTAATGCAAGGACCCTGTGTACATGTACGATGACATTACTTTTTAAAAATATTCATTAGATTTTCATGAACTTTAAGCAATGTATTGAATAGCTATACCAACTCGCCCTGTGCATTCAATTGATGAGCCACTTTTCAAGTCCATAACCGTGTTTATCATGTGCTCATTCAACGCGCACGAACATGTTATTTGGGTTCTACCTAAACATTTTTTCTAGATTGTTCTTGTTATTGTAGGATTTTACCCTAAACAAGGATATAAAGCTTGCTTTCACCTACTTCCAGAGCGGGATAAATCTTTTAGAGTAGGAGAAAAATCTATTTAAGGATGTTCTACATTACAATTAAAGACTTGCATGAATCTCAGGTAATTGATCTTATCCAAGAATTCCATAAGCAAATTTCTAAAATATGCGGCAAGTCTCAGGTAATTTTCATTATAAAAATGCATGATGGCAATTTTGAATGTTTATTTTTTGATTTTATATAGCATGATGGAATGATATTTGATATACAAGATTCTTGCTACTGCTAGCATCCATAGCCTGCTCGAAGATGAAGACTTTGGTTGTTGTTGGTGGAGGCCAAAGATTGGGGTGGCAATAGTGGTGGCATTGTGTAAGTGCTTCGCTTCGGTTGGTGTGTGTTCAAGGTGTGAAGCGAGGCTGAGGTCATTGAATGTGGGGGATGAATGTCTCATAGCGATAACGAGAATGCAGATGTTGCCTACCCAACAACATTCCATTTCAGGTAATGAAGGAATTCAACTTTGGCTCACCTTCTTCAGTTTTCCTTTGGACAAAATGTCCAAAGGAATTTTTTTGGACATTTTGTCCAAAGGAAAACTCCTTCCGCTTGTCTAGAGGAGCTAAATTATGCAAAGTAGGCTAGATTAAGCGCTGTAAATAAGGAAAGAGTGGCATAGGAGGTCTATGAGCAATCTTTCCTGCTTGAACAAGGCAATTTTCAACAGTTATGGCTATCTCATAAGCAACGGGCAGAGTGTTTCCACCCATGTATTGTATCATGATAGCAATGTCACTATTTAGGGCCTTCAAGTATTAAAGGAAAACATAGCTTGGGGTTGGCCTCACTAGAATTAGGATCCTATCCCAAGTCTTTTGGAACATACTATTAAAATCTTGCATAACCTCATGTGGGGCTCTCTTCATGGTGGTTAACTACTCAACTAGAGACAAATGGTCACTTTTTTCCCTGAAGCTATTGGTCAAGAGGGTCCTTAGCTCATTCCATGAGCCAATTGAGTTCATAGGCAAGGTCCCATACCAGTCCAGAACTTTCCCTTTGAAGGACAAGGCTAACAATCTAGTGGCGACATTTTTTCAGTGATATTATGGATGTTGCAAAGGTTTGCTATGTTTCTAATATGCTTGACAACAGTGATTGGGCCATCTCCACTAAAGGAAGGAACACTTTTGAGAGTTGTCCCTAGAATTCGGTCATACTACTAAAGGTTCAAGGGACTTTGACCATTGAAGGCCACAAAGGGAAAGCCTTAAAGGCTGCCATGGTTGTGAAAGGATTTCTCCTTGAGTAGGTATATTTTATGGCTAGCTCAGGAAAATGGCTTGCTACGTAGGGGTTGGTATTTGAAAACCTCAGCCTTTTTATTGAGTTCAAATGTAACTCAACAAATTCAAAAGAGACACCCCTAGAAGAAGATCTCCTAGTGACCTTTGGCATGGGATGTCAGGCTGGTCATTAATCAAAGACTTGGTTCCTCAGTGGAGCCACTAGGTGCTAAATATATCTCGTTCTTTTGGTTTTTTTAACAATATCAAGGCCAACACCAATCTTGAAACTTGTAGGACATAGAAATTGTCCCATCGGGTGTGCCAAAAAATGTTGATGTGGTGAATTACACCCTATGAAGGGAGGCTCATCTCTATTCATCCACACAACATAATGGAGACATCCCTCTTGTTGTGGATGGCAAATGTGAAGGATGAATCTCTAGATTAGGGGCTATCTCCCCTTGATGCACCTTGAGGCCCTAGATTTCCTACTGCTAAAAATGAGGGGATGAAAAGGGAGAGAAATATTGAAATCATAACCTAAATTAAAGTGATGATGCACCAAAATGATTAGTCTACTCAGCTTTGACATACACTTTACACCAAGAACAAGCTGATGTATACTTCATTTGACACGAGAAACTCTTTTGCATTAGTTTTTCAATCGGGGGTCCTATGGAGATAAAGGGAGGAAAAACTACCATAGGTGTTCTAAGACACACTATGACAGCCTGTTCACATGCATCCATACTTTGTTGTCGACACTTCTTGCTGACCTCCAAAATAAGAACTCACAATACACTAGACATGATGGAATCATTCTATGAAAGCATGAAAGAAAATGACTTAACACAAGACAAAACCATAGACATATGCAAAAGTGCAAACTCAAATGAAGGTAAAAATGATATGTCTTGATTCAAGGTAAATTTCTGCAAGACTTTGGCATACAAGCTGAGAGATCCCCTTTCTCAAATGAGAGGTTACAAATATATAGAGAACTAGAAATGAGATAATTGACAAATCATGAAATGGAAACCCATGGTGAGTTAAACACTTTTGTACAGACCAAAAGACCATGTTGTTGTCGTATTCTTCAAATTACGTATGGGAGAGCCATGATGTAGATGTCCAAGTAACCGCCCTTGCTGTCCTGGGCCTACAAAAGTATGGGATATTCCTTCTAGCAACTGATAAATCCATCCCCAAGTTGTTGTGGCTGGACCATGCTCTCTTTAATATTGGGCACAACTAGCTGTGCATTAATGGTGAAGTGTGAAAACACAAGCCGCTCTTCTCTATAATTTGAAAACCAATCTATTTATTGGTTTTCGTTAGATATATTCTACCTAAATGTATTAACTCCTTCTGCTGAGTTGTCTATGCCGCTTGTTTTGGTTTGAGTGGTCATTGATTTTGTCATTTGTCTTTGTTAGCAGCTGGAATTGTTCTTTGTTTTATCTTTTTCGCTTTGCCTTTGCCTATGTTTTGTCTCTTTCCTTCAACTTCTCCTTTGCCTTGGCCTTTTCTTCAATTGTTCTTTGCGGGTCTTTTATGCGAGTGGGTTTTTCTTCGACATGTCCTTCAAACAAAATACTTGAAGGAATTCCTTCAAATATTTTGTTCGAAGGAACTCTCTTTAGCTTTGTTCCTTTGTGTTGTCGACCTTCGAGCTCTCTATGACCATAAAATTTCTTCGAACAAAATGTCCGAAGGAAAACTCCTTCCACTTGTCACTTTTACTGAAGGGTAAGTGCCCTTCAGGCTTCTTGTCTTTGCCCCTTTGCTTCAATCGGCTACCCTCCACAAGGGCATTTCAAGCCTCTAGTTTCCCTTCAGAACTTTTATATTGGTCCTCATGCCGACAAAAAGCCCTCTATAAATTCCATTCTACCTTCAAACATACCCTTCAAAAGTTTTGTAAAGGTTCGTTTCATCTTTGAAGTGCCTGCTACAAGGGCACATACCCATATGGGAAAGTACAAATGATGCTACAGAATGTCCAGGTGCCGTTCACAGAAAAACACCTGCCTTAAGAAGTGTCTAAGACCAAATCAGTGTCTTCTGAAGGACTTACTCAAAAAGCTTGAAGTAAAAACGTCTCAAAAAGTCGATTGCTTATTCCTTACCCTCTCGAGTTTGTGAATGACTCCAACTCATGAAAGATAATAAGTTAAGTAATCCCACAAACCTGAATTAAACAACTCTGACCCTTATTGGGTTTTTGAACTGTGTTAACTCATGAAAATTGGCAAGTAAATTACTTTGCAAAACTTGACTTGCACTGAAACTAGGCATAGACCCTTTCAAGTTTGTCAAGTGCTCCTACTTATTACTTGTAAAGTTTACAAGTAATGTTGTTCTGAGAACCTGATTTGCTGTGTGAGTGTTGGAAAGACTAATGCTTGATGAGACAACACTTGCACCTACAAAAAATCAACTTTTCCTTTATTTTTAAAGAGTTAAGACCTAATTTTAGGGCAAAAGGTCATGAAGAACAAGGTCTCAAAGTAAAAAAGGAGGGGGGGTGCCCATTTTGCCATGCATGATTCCTAAAATGGTCAACAAATTGACGACTCACAAGGGAAGCATCCCTGCTATGCTTGAGAAGACTGGTGGCCTAAAATTCCATTGGGCATGGAGTCAAGATGTAGCTTGAAAAGTTGGCAACAACCTTGTAAGGACTTATGAACAAGCAAAGATTTACATCAAACAATAAGGAAAAACACACACAAAAAGACAAAAACAAACAAACTTGTGCAACAACACTTAGGAAAAATGAAGAAAAATAAGAAAAACCATGTACATGACAAAACAAACTTATTAATAATGCTTAAAGTATATCCCATTGACTAGGATATGTAGCTCTTCACCATCCAACTCGAAGAGTTGGAAAGCATTGTGTTGCTTACATTGGGTGATGACATATGTGCCACTCCACAAAGCGTCAAACATCGCGTGCCTTCCATGCTTGGCTCAGTCCTCATCCCACTTAAAGACAATGTCACCTTCTGAGAAGCTCCTTGGCATCGACCCTTTGTCAAAATGCTTCTTTGTTTGATGTTGGCAGCTGGTCATGGCATCCATGGCTTGGTCTGTTGCTTCTTGAAGCTCTATTAGCTCACAATACCTGACTTACAAGCTGTCACTCTCCATCAATTGCAACTGATGGGTAAGATCCAAAGCTGGCAACTCAAGTGAGATAAGATGTCTATCTTCCCTTCTATACACAAGTGTGTATGGTGAATTCTTGATTGACCTCTTTGGAGCGATCCTATCTACCCAAAGAGTTGTCTTCAACTTGGCATGCCAAGTCCTTTGATTTTCCTCCATTGTCCTCTTTATGATCCTAATCAAATTCTTATTTTTGGACTTGACAAGCCCATTTCCTTGTGGATAGTAGGTTGAAGATGTGTTGAGATAGATGCCATGCTTCAATGCCCACTCACTTGTATTTGTTTCCAAGAAAGCTAATGCATTATCTGAAATGATTATGGTTGGGAACCCAAATCTTGTCACTATGCCTTCATAGAAGTTTAGGACTGCACTCTCATTAGCCTCTTTCAAAGCTATGACCTCTACCAACCTTGTGAAATAATTTGTGGCAGTAAAATCCCACTTGTGACCAGCACTAGGAGGATTGATCAACCCTATGAAGTCCAATCCCCATGGCGTGAACGGATGTTCCACCTGAATAGGATCAAGAGGCATGGCAGTCATCTATTATTTCCTATCAAAGAAGGCACATTTTTGACATTTCCTCACCCAAGCATGAGTGTCTTTAAAAAAACTAGGCCAAAAGTAACCAACCCTCATAATCCTTGCAGTTGTGGCCTTGGGAGCAAAGTGGCCACCAGTTGGTCCATCATGGAACTCAGATAGTACCTTGTCAACTTGGTCTGAATCAATGTACCTCAAGAGCACCCTTTAAAAGTCTTTTCTAAACAACACTCCATCAACTAGGACATAAGGAAGAGATTGGAGTCTAAAATACCTTCTCTTGGTCCTATCAAGATCTTGTGGACACTCACCAGTTTGAAGGAAATGAACCATGTCTTGTGCCTACCTCTTCATGACTATAGGTACAGCTATTATAGGTTCATCATGGAGTACCAAAATGTCCTTATTTGGCTCTTTCAAGTATGTATCAAGGTGTTCACACAGCCCTCTTCCTCTTACCAGCTTGGTGGTCTTGATCTCTACATCATACTCCATTACTTTGGTGATCCAACATGCCCTTTTCTCATTCAAGTCTAGGTTCAACAAGAAGTCCTTTACACTAGGATGTGGCACCATGATGTTAGACAACATATGCCTAAAATTCTTCAGACTTCATATGACTGCAAGAACATGGTTCTCAACATACTTGTATCTAACGTCATAGCCTTTTAAACCTTGGCTAAAAAAACCAAGAGGTTGTTCTAAATTTTCACCATTTGCTTGAGTGAGCATAACATAGATTACCTCTTCATTCCCAAAGGTGTATAGATTGAAGTCCTTGGAGAAGTTTGGAGTAGCCAGGGTAGGAGCTTGGGTGACAGCTATCTTGATGCCTTCAAAGCTTTCTCTTATTCTTGTTGTCCACGCGAATGTCTCATCCTTCCTTAGCATGGAATTTAGTGGCTTGAAAAGCTTAGAAAAGTTAGGAATGAATCTCCCAGTTAAATTTATCTTACCAAACAAACTTTGCAGGCCCTTCTTGTGCTTAGGTAAGGACAATGCTAAGATGGCGTTCACCCTCTCTAGATCAAGGGACATGCCTTCTTTCGAAAAACATATGGCACAAGAGCTTGCCTTCGTGGACGGTAAACACACATTTCTATGGGTTGAGGGAGATGCCAAACTCTCTACACATTTCAAAAATTTGCCTCAGGTGCTTTAAGTGTTCACTTGCCTCCTTGGAGAAGACTGTCACATCATCAAGATAAACCAACACAATGTCATTGATCAAACCTTGGAAAGCCATGTCCATAGCATGTTGGAAGGTAGCTCCAGCATTTGACAATCTGAATGGCATTTTCCTGTAGGCGTATGTTTTCCACTTAGTGGTGAGGGTTGTCTTTTATTGGTCACATTCTTTCACCAGGATTTGATTCTACCCAGAGTAGCCATCTAGAGAGAGAACCTTTCACTACCTATCACCATATGAAGAATTTGTTCCATACTTGGAAGGGGATAGTGAAATCTTAGTGAGACTCTCTCTAGGTCTCTGAAATCCAAACACAATTTGACTTATCCATTCTTCTTCCTAACATGGACCAAATTGGCCAGCTACGAAGAGTGTTTGATAGGGAAAATGATCTTGGACTCGATCAGTTTGGTGAGCTCCTTCCTCATGAGAGGCTCGATCTTTGGATTTATTGGTCTTTGCTTTTGCTTGATGGGTTTGGCACCTTCGTCCAGCTCAATGGTGTGTTTGGCCAAGCTTGGATCAAAGCCCTTCAAATCACCATACTCCCAATCGAAGACATCATCAAACTCTTGACATAAGATAATGAAAGCATGTTTTTCCTCATTGGCACACACCTTCCCAAGTGCAAGCAACTTATCTTTGTAGATCTCTACCCTTTCATATTTTTCCTTCTTGGTTGACATGCTTGCTTTCTCTCTCTTGAGTTGGTCATCTTCATTGAAAATACTCTCAAGAGTTACCAAAACTTTGGGAAGCCTGTTGGTCTTTAGTTGAACAATACACCCATCATACTATTGTTGTACCTTGGATTGATTTTTGAAAGCAAACTTAGTGTCTTCTTACAAGAAAAGTGTTATTGGTTGGTCACTTTCAAACATCTGCCAATTGGTGACATTTTTTGGTATGGAGGGACTCATAATCACCTTTAAATGATACTAATTTTTGCTTTTTCTCATCCCCTTTGGGATGTCAAACTAAGCACCAACTTCTGCTAGTCTATCATCATGTTTGTTCTCCTCTCTTGGAATGGAAGTGATGTTGAAAGCAACCAAGTTCTCTACAAGGTACCACACTCTGTGCTTGTAAGACTTGAGTAAGGAGTTCTTGGTCAAGATTTGACCTCTCACTTGGTTCACAATTGACTCACTATCTTCTAACCCCTGCAATTCTTTGATTTCTCTCTTCTTTGCCCATTCTAGGCCATGAACAAGGGCCTCATACTCTGCTACATTGCAGGTGCAGGAGAACTAAAACCTGAAAGTTGAGAAGTATTTGTCCTTTGAAGGTGAAACCAACATTATCCCACCACCATCTCGTAACTTGCTTCTAGATCCATCAAAGAACAACTGCCACAAACCATAGTCCTCTTGGTCTATCTTCATCAATTTTGGCATGAAAGTATCTTTCTCATGCATGTAGTAGACTCCAAGATGAGCTTCTTCAAAGAACTTATAAGGATAATGCTCAAAGTTGTCATTTCCCTATTCATCTAGGAGCAGGTCATCAACTCCTACAAGGGTAGATGATGGAGATTGATCCACCTAAAGTTATTCTTTATCAATGATTACGTAGTTCACATTTGCCACTTTGGGCGAGTATGGCTCTAGGTGATCCTTATGGATGGTATCTGACTCAATATTCACTTTAGTTCCATACTTTGTCCTAAAAACCATGTAAGACCAGTTGGTTGCCAAGTATCCATCTATCTTGGATGTGAAATCCCTTGAAGAGCAAACCGTGAAGTAAGGAGGAACATTTGCCACTTCCGCATCATGCGAAATTGAGAAGGTTGGACAGACATGGAGAGTCAAATTCAATCCTCTTGCCACTCCTAAGGTCTTAGCTAGTGATCCATCCAACTGTAGAACTCTTTTGTACATTTTCTCATACTTGAGGCCTAGCGTATCAACTATGCATTTAGGCATAATTGAGGTGCTTGATCCACTATCAATTATACAATTGTGGACCAAGAAATCATCAATAATCAGGGACAAATAGAAGGGATGGACCTTCTCATCTTTCTTTGCTTGACCAACAATTGGAGGAGCCCTATTTAATACCAATACATTATCATTTCGTGCTGGGGTAGCTTGCTCACCCAGCCTATACAATTCCTTTTGGAGTATATATTTTTGTCCTAGCAGTGCTAAAGAATCCTATAATGAGATGTTCATGTGCAACTTCTTCATTTGGTGTACTATATTGATTGACGGATTGGCCCCTTTAGAGTTCTCCTTGGGAACATTCGTAACTTGTGGTGCAACCTGAGGAGCTAAAACTGCAACCCTTGGCCTGAAATTGGGAAACTTTTGATTTGTTTGTGGTCTTGGGGCTGCTTCAAGTACACTTCCTACTTGATTGGGTGAAGCTGATGCGGTAGGTGCTTGAGTGGCTACTTGAGCTTCATCAATGGCTCTCCTTTTGGACTTAGTGTTGGCTGCAACACCAACATTTTGATTACTTGTGCTCCCCACATAGTTGACTCCATAGAACTCTCCTTCCATGTGATTCATGAGAGTGGAATCAGATTGAGCCTACCTGTTGTCTATCCCAAGTTGTGTTGACATCTCAAAATTTGAAAGTTGGGCTGCCTGATCATCTTATGCAGTCATGCTTTGATTTGGTAGCTCACTGTCACAAGTAACTTGTTCTTGGCTATGCTGCAAGGGTGGATAGCTAGGTTGCTCATGCACCAAATTATTTTGAGTGGGGACAAGATCCTTGGAAGATGAAGGGGCATTTGGATTATAGCTTTGATAAGGCTTGACACGTGTAGTTTGACCTTGCCCTTGATTATAATTCTTGAAGGGAGGCCTATTTGCTTGCCCAAACTGTTGGTAGCCTTGATTTGGCCTATAACTCTAAGCTTGTTGTCTCTTGAGGGCAACTAACTTAGTGGTAACACTCTGCAACAGACTCTTAACTTCATAGATGTCATTTGCGAGGGTAGTAATCAACTTCTCTTGATTAGTCAGAGGAGCTAAATTGGGCAAAACAAGCTGGACTAAGGACTATAAATCAGGAAAGAGTGGCATAAGAGTTCTAAGAGCTATCTTTCTTGTTTAAGTAAGGCAATTTTCAAAAGCTATGACTATCTCATAAGCAGTAGGCAGAGTGTGTCCACCCATGGACTGTATCATGACAACAATGTCACTATTCAGGGCCTTCAAGTAGTAAAGCAAAGCATAGCTCAGGGTTAGCCTCACAAGAATTGGGATCCTATCCCAAATCTTTTGGAACCTAGTGTTAAAATCTTGCATAAACTCATGTGGGGCTCTCTTCATGGTGGTTAATTGCTCAGCTAGAGACAAATGGTCACTTTTTTCCTTAAATATATTGGTCAAAAGGGTCCCTAACTAATTCTAGGAGCCAACTGAGTACATAGGCAAGGTCCTATACCAGTCCAAAACTTTCCCTTTGAAGGACAAGGCTAGCAATCTAATGGCTATATTTTCTTCAGTGATATTATGGATGTTGTAGAGTTTTGTTATGTTTCTAATATGCTTGACAATAGTGATTGGGCCCTCTCCACGAAAGGGAGGAACACTTTTGAGAGTTGTCCCTAGAATTGGGTCACACTGCTGAAGGTTCAAGGGACTTTGACCATTGAAGGCCACAAAAGGGAAAGCCCTAAGGGCTATCATGGCTGTGAAAGGATTCCTCCTTGAGTAGGTATATTTTAGGATTGGCTTAGGAAAATGGCTTGCTACGTAAGGGTGGGTATTTACAAACCTTAGCCTTTTGTTTAGTTCAAAGGTAACTCAACAAATTCAAAAGGGACACACCTAGAAGAAGATCTCGTAGTGACCTTTGGCATGGGATGCCAGGTTGGTCATTAATGAGAGACTTGGTTCCCCAGTGGAGTTTCCAAGTGCTGATTATAGCTCATTCTTTTAGATTTTTTAACATCAATATCTGCACCAATCTTGAAACTTGGAGGACATAGTAATTGTCCCATCAGGCATGCCAAAAATTGTTGATGCAATGGATTGCACTCTGTGAAAGGAGTCTCTGCTCTCTTCATCCATATGACACAATGAAGACATCCCTCTTGTTGTGGGTGGAAAATATGAGGGATTAATCTCTAGATTAGGAGCTAGCTCCCCTTGATGCACCTTAAGACCTTAGATTTCCTACTGCTAATAATGGGGGGATGAAAAGGGAGAGAAATACTGAAATCAGAACCTAAACTAAAGTGGTGATGCACCAAAATGGTTGGTCTACATAGCTTTGACATACACTTTACACCAAGAACAAGTTGATATACACTTCATTTGACACGAGAAAGTTTCAATAGGGGGTCTTATTGAGATACAGGGAGGAAGAACTACCAAAAGTGTTTTAAGGCACACTATGAAAGCATATTAAAATGCACCTATACTCTGTTGTGGACACTTCTTATTGACCTGTAAAATAAGAACTCACAATACACTAGACATGCTGGAATCATTATGTGAAAGCATGAAAGAAAATGACTTAACATAGGATAAAACCATGGACATATGCAAAAGTGCAAACTCAAATGGAGGTAAAAATCCTATGTCTTTGCCATACAAGCTAAGAGATCCCCATTCTCAAATGAGAGGCTACAATATATAGAGAACTAGAAACAAGATAGCTGACAAATCAAGGAATGGAAACCCATGGTGAGTTAAACACTTATGTGGAGACCAAAAGACTGTGTTGTTGTCGTATTCTTCAAACTGCATATGGGAGAGCCATGATGTAGATGTCCAAGTCACCGTGCTTGCTATATTGGGCCTTTAAAAGCATTAAATACTCTTTCTAGCAATTGACAAAGGCATCCCCAAGTTGTTGTGGTTGGACCATCTTCAATGCTGAGCTCAACTAGCTGTGCATTAATGGTGGAGCATGAAAACATGGGCTGCTCTCCTTTATAGTTTAAAAACCAACGTATTTATTAGTATTTGGTAGATATATTCTACCTAAAAGTATTAACTCATTTTATTGATTTGTCTATGCCACTTGTCTTGGTCTAAGTGGTCATTGATTATGTCCTTTGTCTTTTTCAGTAGCTAGAATTGTTCCTTGTTTTGTCTTTTCTGCTTTGTATTTGCCTGTGTTTTGTCTCTTTCCTTCAACTTCTCCTTTGCCTTGGCCTTTCCTCTGCTTGCTCTTTGCTAGTCTTTTCTAAAGGTGAGCTTTTATTCAACATGTCCTTCAGACAAAATGTTCGAAGGAATTTTCCTTGGCTTTTTTCCTTTGCATTGTCGACCTTTGGGCTTTCTGTAATCGTCGAATTTTTTTGGAGAAAATGTCCAAAGGAATTCCTTCAAACATTTTCTCCTAAGGAATTGGACTTTGGCTCACCTTCTTCAATTTTTCTTTGGACATTTTGTCCAAAGGAAAACACCTTCCGCTTGTCACTTTTCAAAATGTCTGAAGGAAAACTCCTCCTGCATGTCACTTTTCCCAAAGCACAAGTGCCTTCATGCTTCTTATCTTTGCCACTTTTGCTTCAATTGGCTACCCTCTGCAAGGGCATTTAAAGCTTCTAGTTGCCCTTCAAAACTTTTGTATTAGTCCTCACGTCGATGAAAAGCCCTCCATAAAATCCCTTATGCCTTCAAACATACCCTTCAGAAGTTTTGTAAAGGTTTGTTTCATCTTTGAAGTGCCCCCCGCAAAGGGACATACCCTTCGGGGAAATTACAAATGACCCTACTAAATGCCCAAATGTCCTTAGCAGAAAAACACTTGCCTTAAAAAGTGTCTAAGACCAAATCGAGCTCTTCTAAAGGACTTACTCAAAAAGCTTGAAGTTAAGACGTCTCAAAAACTTGATTGCTTCTTCCTTACCCTTTCGGGTTTGTGAGTGACTTCAACTCATGATAGATCATAAGTCAAGTAATCCCATAAACATGAATTGAACTGCTCTAACCCTTATTGGGTTTTTGAACTGCTTTTACTCATGAGAATCGGCAAGTAAAGTACTTTGCAAAACCCAACTTTCACTAGAACTAGCCATATACCCTTTTGAGTTTGTCAAGTACTCCTGCTTATTACTTGTAAAGTTTACAAATAATGTTGTTCAGAGAACCCAATTTTCTCTATGAGTGGTGGAAAGACCAATGCTTGATGAGACGACGCCTACACCTGAAAAAAAACAACTTTTCCTTGATTTTAAAAGGGTTAAGACGTGGTTTCAAGACAAAAGGTCATGAAAAATTGGGTTTCAAAGCAAAAAAAGAGGGGGGGGTGCCCATTTTGTCATCTAAGATTCAAAAAATGGTCAACAATAACCATTTAGAATGTCAGGATCCTCTCCTTAGAGTACAATTGATTACTTTTGTATAAGCAACTAAACACGAAATTAAACTAGAAGTAACATGTAACTAGAATTCAAAAACAACAAAGAATACGAGATACAAGAAACAATACAATCTTGTATTACACTCTTCCAGAAGGAAATACAATGAAGAAATCTCACTCTTCCCACACCTCTTGGGTGTACAATAATTCTCCCTCAAGAGTTCTCTCTCTCAATCAATTACAATCAACTCAATAACCGAGTTGTTTCCTCCAGTGACAATCAACCCAATGGTTGTTGTTGCCTACTCTCGTCCACAAACCTTCTTGATCTTGCACCCTGTAGATCTAATTGGTCTTGCTTACACCGTGTGTTGCAGATCTTCTTGATCTTGCTACCCCATAGATCTAACTGAGCTTTTGCACACACACCCACAGATCTTCTTGATCTTGCTACCCCACAAATCAATTGACCTTGCTGAACTGTAGATCTTCCTAATCTTGCACTCTTGCAGACCTTCTAGATCTTACACTTGAGGATCTAATCCTTCTTAGTCTTGATTACAATACAGCCCCATGGGTCTCTTAAATAGATCCCAAACCAAACAATAATTAGAAACACAGACTCAAGACTAAAATTAGTCTTTACATGCAAACTAACTGTTCGTCTAAAATTAGACCAATTCTGAAAACACACAGGTGACCAATGCCGGTCACTGTCTGTCTGGAGATGACCGATGTTGGCCGATGCATAACTGATGTCGGCATATTTTGGTTCTTGCTTGACTGATGTCGACAGACTCTGACCGACGTCGATTACTATGTAACCCAACAACCTCCACCGTTTGCATAAAGTGAAGCTTTTAGCTCCACAACTTAACAATCTCCCACTTGGAGATAAACAGCTGCACTTGTACATGTACCTGTATTTGTACATTCTCTAATTTATTTCTGGCTTGTATCTCCATCTTCAAGTTCAATCTTGAAGACCAACAAAAATTGAATGAAGATTCAACTTCTCCTTTGTTCTCAGCTTTGTTAGCATATTTGCATGGTTCTTATCCTTGCTAGCCACCGTGACTGCAAGAACCTTCTGCAACTCTGAAATCTAGCTAACCGTTGTTCCACCAAAAGTGAACACATATCCTATGGTGCTTCTCCTGCCATCCAAGTCACCTGCCATATTTGAATCTACATATCCATGTAGAGAAGTGTTTGACCCTGCATAGCATAAATTCCTGTTGCTGGTCCCTCTCAGATATCTAAGAATCCACTGAACTGCTTTCCAGTGCTTCTTTCCTGGATTGGTCATACACTTCCTGACAACTCCTACTGTTTGGGCAATATAAGGGCTAGTACATACCATGTACCCAACCTCATCATGTGATTTAGGACACTGTTCTTTGTTCAACTTGAACTGTCCAATCATAGGTGTGCTTACCGGTTTTGCATCCTGCATATCAAACCTCTCCACTACCTTATTCACATAATCCTCTTGAGACAAAATCAACCTGTGATTTTCCCTGTCTCTAGAAATACTCATGCCAAGGATTTTCTTTGCTACTCCTAAATCTTTCTTGGCAAATGTCTGAGCTACTTTTACCTTTAGCTCAGCAATTCCCTGCATGTGTGACCCTGCAACAAGCATATACACTACATACAGTAACAAGATAATGTAGCTATCATTATCCAACCTGGTAAAATAAACACAATGGTCACATTGACATTGACTAAAGCCATGCTTTGTCATAAACCTGTTAAACCTCAAATACCAATGTCCTGGAGCTTGCTCAAGACCATATAACCTGGCCTTCTGTCTCATCTATCTATTCTCTCCTTTCTTTAACCTATGAATCCATTCGTCTTTCAGTGCTTTCTTTTCAGCTGGCAACTCTACCAAATCCCACGTTTGGTTCTCTTCCAAGGAATCAATTTCCTCATTCATGTCATGCTCCCATTGTTTCCTGGATTCTACCTGCATTGCCTCTTCAAAACTTCCTAGTTTTCCACCATCAGTGAGCAACAAGTAGTATAAATAAGGGGAATAATGAATTTGAGGCTTACTTACCCTTTTGGACCTCCTCATGGGTGTTTGAGACTCATTGACAACTTGCTGGCAGCCCAAATTTCATTCTAACAGTGATCGATCCCGATCATCTCTTGGTTTGCACCCGATCGACGTCGATTCCACTTGACTGACCTGACCGACGTTAATTCTTACCTAACTGACGTCAGTTTCCACCTACCCGACATCACCGACTTTGGTCTCCACCAGATCGACGTTAATTTTTTCGTGATCGACGTCGATTCTCACCTGACCGATGTCAGTGTCTGTGTTTTCCTGTGAGTGATGATTTTTACTCACGAGCTCATTTTGGATCATAATCTCATCCAAATCAACATTGCCCTGCTCAGAATTATTCAGCCTCCTGAGCTGATCACTATCCATCACCTTCTCCTTGAAAACCAAGGCTTTCCAGTTCTTAAATATGTCAAAAACATCAGATTTTCTCTTTATGCAATAGACCCAATCCTTTCTTGTAGCATCATCAATGAAAGAAACATCATACTTTGATCCTCCAATAGAAGCTCCCTGAGCTGGTCTCCACACATTTGTGTTAACAAGCTCCAACCTATGCTTCTTCTTTGTTGACCCAGTTGTGAGAAACCTCACTTTCACCTGTTTCCCAAAAATACAATGCTCATAGAAATCTCGGTCTATCAAATCTGAAAGCTTACCTTTTGACTTAAGAACATCCATTCCCTTCTCACTCATGTGACTAAGCCTACAAAGCCACATCTTTGCATCTACATCTGAAGTAGATAAAACAGAAGGAGAATCAGTAATACAAGTAGATAGATAAAGTGTACCTACTTTCTTACCTCTTGCTAATATAAGTGCACCCTTGAAAACTTTCCAAGATTTTGCTGTGAGAGTTATTGTACAACCCTCATCACCCAATTTTCTTACAGAAATTAGACTCCTCTTCAGGATGGAAAAATACATGACATCCTTCAACACCCATATGTTGCCAGTCTGCAATTTCAGCTGCACTTCTCCTTTGCCAACAATTTGACAAGGCTTACCATCCCCTAAATAATTTTTTCCAAAGTCTCCATGGACATAATCATGGAAAAATTATCTGTTTGGGGTTGCATGGAAAGAGGAACCAGAATCTAAGACCCAAGATTCTACTTTATCCAAGGAACATATAAAAGCATCGCGTGCAACAATACCTGCATCCTTCATGCTGATCTTATATCAACCAACAATCTTTCTTTACATGCCCTTTCTTTCCACAATTTCAGCAGGTTATTCATCCATTTTTGGATTTGGATCTACTGCCTATCTTTGACCTTGATTTTCCTTGCTTGCCCTTCTCTCTTTGCCATCCCCTGCTTTCAACACTTAAAGCATTACCTGATGTTTTCCCTGTGCTTTTCCTACGAATTTATTCATTCAAGATTACACTAACAACATCATCAACTTTCAAGATATTTGAAGCAGACGTAGCATTACTAACTGCCATTACCAAACTATACCAATTTTTAGGTAAAGAGCATAAGATTAAGAGAGCCTTAATTTCATCATCAAAAACTATTTTGACTGAATTTAACTGATTTACTAATCCATGGAAATCACTAAGATGACTATATACCAATCCACCTTCCTGCATTTGCAAATTAATTAATTGCTTCATAAAAAATATCTTATTCGAAGCTGAGGGTTTTTCATATAAATTTGCCAAATATTCCATTAACTCTACCATTGTCTTTGCCTGTGATAAGTTGGAAATCACAGATGATGCCAGGCTCAACCTTATAGTTCCCAGAGCCTTCCTATCAAGAACATTCCATTCTTCATCTTGCATATATGTGGGCTTACTTGAAACCCCACCCAATGGTAAGTACAGATCTTTCTGATACAGATAATCTTCTATCTACATCCTCCATAATTGATAATTCTTGCCATTGAATTTCTCCATTCTTAGTTTACTTTCTTCTACCATTACTTTACTCCCACTCAAACAAAAACCCCTGTAAGCGAACCTGTAATCAACAAACACTAACCCGCTCTACCACTTATTAGTGATCCTAGCTCTGATACCAACTGTCAGGATCCTCTCCTTAGAGTACAATTGATTACCTTTGTATAAGCAACTAAACATGAAATTAAACCAGAAGTAACATGTAACTAGAATTCAGAAACAATAAAGAATATGAGATACGAGAAATAATACAATCTTGTATTACACTCTTCTAGAAGGAAATACAATGAAGAAATCTCATCTTCCCACACCTCTTGGGTGTACAGTAATTCTCCCTCAAGAATTCTCTCTCAATTAATTACAATCAACTCAATAACTGAGTTGTTCCCTCTAGTGACAATCAACCCAATGGTTGTTGTTGCCTACTCTCGTCCACAAACCTTCTTGATCTTGCACCCTGTAGATCTAATTGGTCTTGCTTACACCGTGTGTTGCAGATCTTCTTGATCTTGCTATCCCGTAGATCTAACTGAGCTTGCACACACACACCCGCAGATCTTCTTGATCTTGCTACCCTGCAAATCAATTGACCTTGCTTACCTGTAGATCTTCCTGATCTTACACTCTTCCAGACCTTCTAGATCTTACACTTGAGGATTTAATCCTTCTTAGTTTTGATTACAATACAACCCCATGGGTCTCTTAAATAGATCCCAAATCAAACAATAATTAGAAATGCAGACTCAAGACTAAAATTAGTCTTTACATGCAAACTAACTGTTCGTCTAAAATTAGACCAGTTCTGGAAACACACAGGTGACCGATGCCGGTCACTGTCTGTCTGAAGATGACCAATGTCGGCCGATGCATAACCGATGTCGATAGATTTTGGTTTCTGCTTGATTGATGTCGACAGACTCTGAACGATGTTGGTTATTGTGTAACCCAACAACCTCCACCATTTGCATAACAGTGAAGCTTTTAGCTCCACAACTTAACATAGAATTATTTAAAATTTTATTTATTTTTGTTATCGGATTTAACCTTTGTGTGTTTAGGTATCTCAGGATGACCTCGATGATAGTCATTATACTAATAATATTTTTGTTATGTATTTTGGTAATACTTATAAGGTAAGTGTGACAACTCCTTTACTGTAAGATTGAGATCAATTTCTTTTTTTAGGTTGTTTCTGGATTTCGACAAAAGAATGGGGGGTTGTTTCCTGATGATTATTTGTTGTCACTAATAACACAAAAACACTTTAAGAAGACCACATAGAAGTAGGACCAAGAGTATTTACGCAGTCCATGTAAAGAGTAGCAAGTGCTTTTTAATGTAAGTGTAATGAAATAAAAGCATTCACACAGTTGCATCTAGAAGCACTCACTACACAACATAGAAATAGTTACTGTAAGAGAAGGTACAATTGCCTAGACTAAATATTTGGGATAGTTGTGCCCTAAATAGTAAGTGGTACTTTTTATTAAATCCTTTAATAAGTGTACAAGTGAATTATGAGTTCATTTTAGATTGAAGTGTGAGTTGTTCATTTGTGGTCTTCTGTAGCAATGCCTTGATCGATCCTCAAAATTTTTGACAATATGTTTTTCTTGCACTTAACCAGTATCATTTATTTAGTTTGGGAATCAATCGGCCACATTGATTCTTTGGGACCTACAAAAATAATAAAACTAAAAAAACAAAAAACCCTAAGTACATGTAGGAGTTTATCTATCATACACAAAAAGGAAAGGTATTGCATCAACGATATCAATAAAATATTAACAAGATGAACAACGAAAATATGTTAATCTAGTTTCATTAATTACATCATGTAAAAAGGTATAGCCAAATAGGATCACATACATCTATCCTAGAATACTTCATAATGATAAGAGTATTTTAAACAACAAATCATCCTTCCAAGACTGGAAAACAAATCCATAACCTCACTCTCACAAATCTATAAAAGTAGATATCAAAGTACAACCATTGAATACATGCACCTAAAAAAATATGCCAAAATATACCAATAATTAAATGATGTGGGGAACATAGCCAACCAATGTTGGCTAAAAATAGAATTGCAGCAACATTAGTTTTTATTATTTATACAAACAAGGCTTCCAAATCAATCTAATAACTAATACAACCAAATGACTCTATGACAAATATACAATGTTAACAAGTGTACTCTACGTACGAGATTTTATCCATGTTGTATAAATCCAATGCTTGACCAACTTACTAGATAGGAGAGAGAAAGCATCATCGAGGCACTTTGTTTCCAACCATAGAGCCCTATGGTTCCCCCGCACCCTGAATGGGAGTGACCCTACCTTTAATAAGGGCGATAGATGAGAGAAGCCATCATGTGATATACATAGAGAACTATGCACAACAAACAAAAGTACAATTGGCATCATACATACACTCATACCATGCAAAGCTACATAACACAACATAAGTATTATCCCTATTTGTAGGAAACATTGACAAGCATTTTGAACCAAATAATACGACAAACATGAACAAATGATTAAATAAATTATGTTTTGGTCAAAGTTTTAATAAGATGGTAGCCACAAAATTCTTGCATCTATACCTAAAATGTATCCAGGTTTTATAGAAAACATAAGTAACCCTAAATGTTTTTAGTTGTGTATTATTCATCCATGCACAACCATCTCACAACTAGTTCGTGACCTCATTCAATAATCAAATTTAAACATAGGTGAGCAAACATCTAGTCTACTAGGTTCAAATACAATCAAAACAATTCTAGGCTTATCATGTTAATTAATTTCAAATCAGATCCCAAACAACAACCTTTCCTAGCTTGCATAAAAAGGAGTCAACCATTCACAATATAGTTGATCATACCTCCGCACAATCACATGGAAACAAATAAGCCAAGGTTCTGCCAAGTGTAACCAATACATTATTTTAAGGCAAGCTACCTTATTCGGATATGGTTAGCTTATTGTAACAAATCTCACTATATTGTACATACCTTAATTCTAAAGTTTTAATTTTATATATATATATATATATATATATATATATATATATATATATATATATATATATATATATATATATCAATTTAATTAAAACTTTAGAAATTATGTTTTGGTCAAAGTTTTGATAAGATCACAACCACAAAATCCCTACATCTATACCCAAAATGTATTTGTGTTTTATAGAAAACATAAGTAACCCCAAATGTTTTTAGTTGCATATTATTCATCCATGAATAACCATCTCATAAGTAATTCGTGACCTCATTCAATAATCAAATTTAAACATAGGTGAGCAATCATCACATCTACTAGGTTTGAATACAATCAAAACAATTGGAGGCTTATCAAGTTAATTAATTTCAAAGCAAATCCCAAACAACAAGCTTTAATAGCTTGCATAAATAGGAGTCAACCATTCACAATATACTTGATCATACCTATGCACAGTGAAGTGGAAACAAACAAGTCAAAGTTTTGCCAAGTGTAACCAATACATTATATTAAGGCAAGCGACCTTATTCGCATATGCTTAGCTTAATGTAACAAATCTCACTATATTGTAAATACCTTAATTATAAAGTTTTAATTTTATATATATATATATATATATATATATATATATATATATATATATATATATATATATATATATATATATATATATTAGTATAATTAAAACTCTAGAAATTATGTTTTGGTCAAAGTTTTGATAAGATGGTAGCCACAAAATCACTGTATCTATACCCAAAACGTATTTGGGTTTTATAGAAAACATAAGTAACCCCAAATGTTTTTAGTTGTGTATTATTCATCCATGCACAACCATCACATAACTAATTCGTGACCTCATTCAGTAATCAAATTTAAACATAGGTGAGCGATCATCATGTCTACTAGGTTCAAATACAATCAAAGCAATTCCAGGCTTATCATGTTAATTAATTTCAAATCAGATCCCAAACAACAAGCTATAATATCCTGCATAAAAAAGAATCAACCATTCACAATATACTTGATCATACCTCCGCATAGTCATGTGGAAACAAATAAGTCAAGGTTCTGCCAAGTGTAACCAATACATTATTTTAAGGCAAGCTCCCTTATTTGCATATGCTTAGCTTATAATAACAAATCTCACTATAGTGTATATACCTTAATTCTAAAGTTTTAATTATACTGAAGTTTATTTTATATATATATATATATAAAATAAACTTCAATATAATTAAAACTTTAGAAATTATGTTTTGGTCAAAGTTTTAATAAGATGGTAGCGACAAAATCCTTGCATCTATACCCAAAACATATATGAGTTTTATAGAAAACATAAGTAACCCCAAACATTTTTAGTTGCATATTATTCATCCATGCACAACCATCTCATAACTAGTTCGTGACCTCATTCAGTAATCACATTTAAACATAGGTGAGCAATCATCATGTCTACTAGGTTCAAATACAATCAAAATAATTTTAAGCTTATCGTGTTAATTAATTTCAGATTAGATCCTAAACAACAACCTTTATTAGCTTGCATAAAAAGGAGTCAACCATTCACAGTATAGTTCATCATACCTCCGCAAAGTCAAATGGAAACAAATAAGTCAAGGTTCTTCCAAGTGTAACCAATACATTATGTTAAGGCAAGCCACCTTATTTGCATATGCTTAGCTTATCGTAACAAATCTCATTAAATTATACATACCCTAATTCTAAAGTTTTAATTATACTGAAGTTTATTATATATGTTATTATATATATATATATACTTTTTGAGTTTTTCATTCACTTAAATATGGTGACAGCACCATTTTTTGGGGAAATTAAACTATTTATCGATTTAAAAAGAGAGACAAAAAAGTCTAAGGTCTTTAATAAATTATCTTTTTTAAAAATAGTATAAAGATTTAATGCAAGGTCCCTGTGTACATGTACGATGACATTATTTTATTAAAAAAATTCATTAGATTGTCATGGACTTTGAGCAATGTATTAAATAGTCATACCAACTCGCCCCATGTATTCAATTGACGAGCCACTTTGCAAGTCCATGAACTTGTTTGTCATGTGCTCATTCAACGCGCACAAATAACATGTTATTTTGGTTCTACATAAACATTCTTGCTAGATTGTTCTTGTTATGATAGGATTTTCCCCTAAACAAGGATATAAAGTTTGTTTTCACTTGCTTCCAAAGTGGGATCAATCTTTTAGAGTAGGACAAAAATCTATTTAAGGATGTTCTATATTACAATTAAATATGTGCATGAATCTCAGGTAATTGATCTTATCCAAGAATTCCATGAGCAAATTTCTAAAATATGCAACAAGTCTCAAGTAAACTTCATTATAAAAATGCATGATGGCAATTTTGAATGTTTATTTTTTGATTTTATATAGCATGATGAAACAATATTTGATATACAAGATTCTTGCTACTGCTAGCATCCATAGCATGCTCGAAGATGAACACTTTGGTTGTTGTTGGTGGAGGCCAAGAATGGGGTGGCAATAGTGGTGCCATTATGTTAGTGCTCTGCTTCGGCTAGTGTGTGTTCAAGGTGTGAGGCGAGGTTGAGGTCATTGAATGTGGGGGATGAAGGTCTCATAGCGATAATGGGAATGCAGATGTTGCCTATCCAACAGCCTTTTTTGGAGATGGAATCAAGTGCCTCTAGCACAACACAATGTTTTGCTATGGCTAGCATGTGTTTAAGGCATATGACGGGGTCGAGGAGGCTGAATGCGAAGATGATGGTCCCATAGTGATAGTAGGGACGTGGATGTTGCTCACCTAGTGGCCTTTATTAACAGTGATATTGAATGCCTTGAACACAATAAGATGATGACGAATGGAACTGGTCGAAGTAGAGGTCACCATGAAGTGGTGGTGCGATGACTAATTATTTATGGAAAATGTTGCTTTAGGTGTGAAGAATTATTCAACGTGGTTTTTGTTGCAACGAAGATGGTAGAGGAGGGGGGTTTTTACAAAAAAATCCCAATTGAGGTTAATGCGTAAATCATTGGTGATGTGTGAGTTGAGCAGAGGAGTCACTGGCGTGTTATTGGAGTCACCTAAGCGGAGTGACATGAGACCCCATTTGCATTGGAAATAATCGAGCCTCCATTTGCATGAGCATTACCGAGGTTTTTTATCCAAGGTAAGGTAAATTCCACCACTAGTGCCGCTACATGTAAGATCAATGTAACATGTTGCTAACAAGGAATCAAAAAATGACATGTAGCATCAATGAACATATATGTGGTTACCATAATTAACAAGTTAGTTCATGAGGGAAATACAATAAAAAACATATACCAGATTAAAAACAATATATGTAATCACTAGGATTATCAACAATAAAAGAGATCCTGAACAAATTGACAAGCATTTAATGTTGTTGTAATGTGAATACAAAGATAAACAAAGTTTCTTCCTCATCCTCCAATCAATTCCAAAGACTAGATCACTTAAGCTCATTGTATGTTGCCTTAACAATATGATCGAAGGTGATGTTGTTAACCAAGGAAGGATTTCAAAGAGGGGTTAGAAAGTATTTATTTGTTTTTAGTTTCATCTTGTGATATGGTGGGTTGTCTTCTTCAATGGTTTATTTGGCCTCAGAGGCAAGGGCCTTGAGCACCTCATTATTGTCATAGTGCTTGGGGCGTTGTAGTTGTCATACATGCATAGACCCTGGTAGATCTTTGCCACTATTTCCCTCCTTTGATGCTCTCTTCTCTTATTTTTCTTTCAATGAAACCATAATATTGATTGCATGTTACAGAATAATGATGTAGAGCCAAGGCTTGAATTTGCCACCTCTCATCAAAGTCGAGAAGATAACAACATGCAACTAATGGAACACATACATTTTGAAACTCTCATTGATCGCATGTGGCAATGTATTAATAATAATAATTACAATTATAAATATCTGAGTTCATTTTAGGTTGAAGTGTGAGTTGTTCATTTGTGGTCTTCTGTAGCAACATCTTGATCGATCTTCAAAATTTTTGACAATATTTTTTTTTTGCTCTTAACCAGTATCATTGATCGAGTTCAAGAATCAATCGGCCACATTAATTCTTTGGGCTGTACCAAAAAGAGAAAACTAAAACAACAAAAAACACTAATCACAAGTAGGAGTTTATCTATCATACACAAAATTGAAAGGTATTGCATCAACGATATCAATAAAATAATAACAAGATGAACAACGAAAATATTTTAATCCAGTTACATTAATTACATCATGTAAAAAGGTATAGCCAAATATGATCACATACATCTGTCCCATAATGCTTCATCATGATAAGAGTATTTTAAACAACAAACCATCCTTCCAAGACTGGAAAACAAATCCATAACCTCACTCTCACAAATCTATAAAAGCATATATCAAAGTATAACCATTGAATACATGCACCTAAAAAAATATGCGAAAAGATACCAATAATTAATTGATGTGGTGAACATAGCCAACCCATGTTGGTTGAAAATATAATTGCAACAACATTAGTTTTTATTATTTGTACAAACAAGGCTTCCAAATCAATCTAATAACTAATACAACCAAATGACTATGTGACAAATATACAATTATAACAAGTGTACTCTATGTACGAGATTCTATCCATGTTGTATAAATCCAATGCTTGACCAACTTACTAGATAGCAGAGAGAAAGCATCATCGAGGCTTTTTGTTTCCAACCACAGAGCCCTATGGTTCCCCCACACCCTGAATGGGAGTGACCCTACCTTTAATGAGGGAAATAGATGAGAGAAGCCATCATCCGATATACTTAGAGAACTATGTGCAACAAATAAAAGTACAATTGGCATCATACATACACTCATACCATGCAAAGCTACATAACACAACATAAGTATTATCCTTATTTATAGGCAACATTGACAAGCATTTTGAACCAAATAATATGACAAACATGAACAAATGATTAAATAAATTATGTTTTGGTCAAAGTTTTAATAAGATGGCAGCCACAAAATCCTTGCATTTATACCCAAAACATATCTGGGTTTTATAGAAAACATAAGTAACCCCAAATGTTTTTAGTTGTGTATTATTCATCCATGCACAACCATCTCACAACTAGTTCGTGACCTCATTCAATAATCAATTTTAAACATAGGTGAGCAATCATCTAGTCTACTAAATTCAAATACAGTCAAATATAATTGTAGGGTTATCATGTTAAATACTTTCAAATCAGATCCCAAACAACAAGCTTTACTAGCTTGCATAAAAAGGAGTCAACCATTCAAAATATAGTTGATCATACGTCTGCACAGTGAAGTGGAAAGAAGTAAGTCAAGGTTCTGCCAAGTGTAACCAATACATTATTTTAAGGCAAGCTACCTTATTCGCATATGGTTAGCTTATTGTAACAAATCTCACTATATTGTACATACCTTAATTCTAAAGATTTAATTATATTGACGTTTATATATATTAAAAGTTTAGAAATTATGATTTGGTCAAAGTTTTGATAAAATGGCAGCCACTAAATCCCTACATTTATACCCAAAACATATTTGGGTTTTATAGAAAATATAAGTAACCCCAAATGGTTTTAGTTTTGTACTATTCATCCATGCACAACCATCTCATAACTAGTTTGTGACCTCATTCAGTAATCAAATTTAAACATAGGTGAGCAATCATCACGTCTACTAGGTTCAAATACAATCAAAAGAATTTTAGGCTTATCATGTTAATTAATTTCAAATCAAATCCCAAACAACTAGCTTTACTAACTTGCATAAAAAGGAGTGAACCATTCACAATATAGTTGATCATACCTGCAGACAGTCAAGTGGAAACAAACAAGTCAAGGTTCTGCCAAGTGTAACCACTATAATATTTTTAGGCAAGCGACCTTATTCCCATATGCTTAGCTTATTGTAACAAATCTCACTATATTGTATATACCTGAATTATAAAGTTTTAATTATATTGAAGTTTATTTTATATATATATATATATATATATATATATATATATATATATATATATATATATAATTTCAGTATAATTAAGACTTTAGAAACTATGTTTTGGTCAAATTTTTGATAAGATGGCAGCCACAAAATCACTGCATCTATACCTAAAACGTAAATGGGTTTTATAGAAAACATAAGTAACCCAAATTTTTTTTAGTTGTGTATTATTCTTCCATGCACAACCATCTCATAACTAGTTCGTGACCTCATTTAGTAATCAAATTTAAATATAGGTGAGCGATCATCACGTCTACTAGGTTCAAATACAATCAAAACAATTTCAGGTTTATCATGTTAATTAATTTCAAATCAGATCCCAAACAACAAGCTATATTAGCTTGCATAAAAAGGAATCAAGCATTGACAATATAGTTGATCATACCTCTGCATAGTCAAGTGGAAACAAATAAGTCAAGGCTCTGCCAAGTGTAACTAATACATTATTTTAAGGTAAGCTCCCTTCTTCACATATGCTTAGCTTATTGTAACAAATCTCATTATATTGTATATACCTTAATATTAAAGTTTTAATTATACTGAAGTTTATGTGTGTGTGTGTGTGTGTGTGTGTGTGTAAACTTCAGTATATTTAAAACTTTAGAAATTATGTTTTGGTCAATGTTTTAATAAGATGGCAACGACAAAATCCTTGCATCTATACCCAAAACATATATGGGTTTTATAGAAAACATAAGTAACCCCAAACATTTTTAGTTGCGTATTATTCATCCATGCACAACCATCTCATAACTAGTTTGTGACCTCATTCAATAATCAAATTTAAACATAGGTGAACAATCATCACGTCTACTAGGTTCAAATACAATCAAAACACTTTTAGGCTTATCGTGTTAATTAATTTTAGATCAGATCCCAAACAACAAGCCTTACTAGCTTGCATAAGAAGGAGTCAACCATTCATAATATAGTTGATCATACCTCCGCACAGTCAAGTGGAAACAAATAAGTCAAGGTCTGCCAAGTGTAACCAATACATTATATTAACGCAAGCTACCTTATTTGCATATGCTTAGCTTATCGTAACAAATCTCACTAAATTATACATACCTTAATTCTAAAGTTTTAATTATACTAAAGTTTATTATATATGTTATTACACACACACACACTTTTTGAGTTTTTCATTCACTAAAGTATGGTGATAGGACCATTTTTGGGGGAAATTAAGTTATTTATCAATTTAGAAAGAGAAAAGAAAAAGTCTAAGGTCTTTTATAAATTAACTTTTTTAAAAATAGGATAAAGATTTAATGCAAGGACCCCGTGTACATGTACAATGACATTATTTTATTAAAAAAATTCATTAGATTTATCATGGACTTTGAGCAATGTATTGAATAGCTATACCAACTCGCCCTGTACATTCAATTGATGAGCCACTTTGCAAGTCCATCAACTTGTTTGTCATGTGCTCATTCAACACGCACGAATAACATGTTATTTGGGTTCTACCTAAACATTCTTTCTAGATTGTTCTTGTTATGATAGGATTTCCCCCTAAACAAGGATATAAAGTTTGTTTTCACTTGCTTCCAAAGTGGGCTCAATCTTTTAGAGTAGGACAAAAATCTATTTAAGGATGTTCTACATTACAATTAAAGACGTGCATGAATCTCAGGTAATTGATCTTATCCAAGAAGTCCATGAGCAAATTTCTAAAATATGCGACAAGTCTCATGTAAACTTCATTATAAAAATGCATGATGGCAATTTTGAATGTTTATTTTTTGATTTTATATAGCATGATGAAACAATATTTGATATACAGGATTCTTGCTACTGCTAGCATCCATAGCCTGCTCGAAGATGAAGACTTTGGTTGTTGTTGGTGGAGGCCAAAGAATGGGGTGGCAATAGTGGTGGAGTTGTGTTAGTGCTCCTCTTTAGTTGGTGTGTGTTCAAGGTTTGAGGCGAGGTTGAGGTCACTGAATGTGGGGGATGAAAGTCTCATAGCGATAACGGGAATGTAGATGCTGCCTACCCAACAACCTTTGTTGGTGATGGAATCAAGTGCCTCTAGCACAACACAATGTTTTGCTATGGCTACCATGTGTTGAAGGCATGTGACGGGGTTGAGGAGGATGAATGCGAGGATGACAGTCCCATAGCGATAGCAGGGACGTGGATGTTACTCACCTAGTGGCCTTTATTGGCGGTGATATTGAATGCCTTGAACACAATAAGATGATGACAAATGAAACTGGTTGGAGTAGAGGTCACCATGAAGGGGTGGTGCAATGACCAATTATTTATGGAAAATGTGGCTTTAGGTGCGAAGAATTGTTCAATGTGGTTTTTGTTGGCAGGGACGATGGTAGAGGAGGGGGTTTTTTACCAAAGATTCCCAATCGAGGTTAACGCAGAAATCGTAGGTGATGGGTGAGTTGAGCGGAGGAGTCGTTGGCATGTTGTTGGAGCCACCCAAACGGAGCGACATGAGACCCCATTTGCATTGGAAATAATTGGGCCTCCATTTGCATGAGCATTATCGAGGTTTTTTACCTAGGGTAAGGTAGCTTCCACCATTGGTGCCGCTACATGTAAGATCAATGTAACACACTGCTAACAAGGAATAAAAAAATGACATGCAACGTCAACATACATATATGTGGTTACCATAATTAACAATTAGTTCACGAGGGAAATACATTAAAAAACATATTACAGATTACAAGCAATATATGTGATCACTAAGATTATCAACAATAAAAGAGACCCTGAACAAACTGACAAGCATTTAATGTTGATGTAATGTGAATACAAAGATAAACAAAGTTTCTTCCTCATCCTCCAATCAATTCCAAAGACTAGATCACTTAAGCTCATTGTATATTGCCTTAACAATATGATCGAAGGTGATGTTGTTAACCAAGGAAGGATTTCAAAGAGGGGTTAGAAAGTATTTATTTGTTTTTAGTTTCATCTTGCGTAATGGTGTGTTGTCTTCTTCGATGGTCTAGTTGGCCTCAAAGGCAAGGGCCTTGAACACCTCATTATTGTCATAGTGCTTGGGGTGTTGTAGTTGTCGTGCATGCATAGACCCTGGTAGATCTTTGCCACTATTGCCCTCCTTTGATGCTCTCTTCTCTTATTGTTCTTTCAATGAAACCATAATATCGATTGCATCTTACAGAATAACGATGTAGAGCCAAGGCTTGAATTTGCCACCTCCCATCAAAGTCGAGAAGATAACAACATGCAACTAATGACATACATACATTTTAAAACTCTCATTAATCGCATGTGGCAATATATTAAGAATAATAATAAATAATAATAATTACAATTATAAAAATATTATAATAATAATATATATATTAAATATTATATATAAATTTAAATTTAATTTCATATTTAAAATTTGTACAAATTAATTATATTATTAACAACTTTTGAAAATGACAATATTATATCATAGAAATTCGAACATCATATTTTCAAATTAAATATATATTGTTTTTTAATAATATTCCTAAACATTCTAATAATAAAACAAAAAATATTATAATAAATAAACCCAATGTATTATATTTTTGAACTGAGAACTAAACCCTTATTCCTCGTAGAAAAATGTGTTAACTTTATTTGTATCCATGCGCTCCAAACATTATCCTATTGTAATTTTTTAATCTTTTAAGGCACTTAATTTATTTTCAACTCACATTATTCATAGTTGAATATTTGTTCCAAGGACATTGCATGCGAGGGAGGGTGGTCATAATCATTTAACTTTTGGGGATATACTTTCACATACGAAAGAAAAGTCATCGAATTTCTTTTCAATCTTTATAAAGAAATGCATGTAAAGTACCGTAGGAAAATTGTCTTTGCATGTAGAGGGGGAAAATAGTTTGTAGGTTTTTATATTATATATATTTTGGATAAATGTAAAATTTGAATGTATTTTTTTTAATAAATTTAAATATATTTTTTATTTGTTGAGATAAATATTTTTAAAATTGGAGTTATGAATAAAATAAATGAGGATTTTGATAATTGGACTCGTAATCAAGGAGGGTTTTATATGCTGGATCCACAACCAAATAATATGAGACAACAAGAGAGTTATAAGGATCCTCCAACCATACCAAGAACAACAAAGAGGGTTTGGAGGCTCCCCCAACCTTTAACAAGCACAATTAAAGGGTTTTGAGGCTCCCACAACCATAACCAGTACAACAAGAGGGTTTGGAGGTTCTGACAACCTTGGCAAAACAAAAGGGTTTTAAAGATTTAGTAACCTAACAAAGCACAACGAGAAAGTTTTAAAGCTTCCACAACTATAACAAGACCAGCAGGAAGATTTAGAGGCTCTCACAACCTTTGTGAATCAGACAACAAGAGCGTTTTAAGGCTCCTACAACCATATCACGAAGGTTTTAAAGGATCCCACAACCTTAGCACAATCAAGGATGTTACAAAATAATGAGACTCAAAGAGTTAACACCCTTCGACAGGACTTCCCTGAGACTTACACTGCAAAACAAGAATCTGCCAGGATTAGGTCTTCTACCACTTGAGTCTTCCTCACAACCTCCGCACAACTAAGACACAACAAGTGGGCTTTTCATTCCATTGAAACCAACAAGGTGGATTCCTCTACCATCCACTCTAATATAACAAGTTTTGGTTGGGATTCCTATATCCCCCCCCGAACCAAAACAACTTAAACTGAGTAGGGGCCTTTGTAGATTTGAATTCAACATAGTTTTCACCAATTCTCTGCATTCCATGTGTACATCAAGGGTGTAAACATGTCTAAATGGAACCACAATCCCCAAGGAGGACTCGTCCATGTCAAATCCAATTCTGTAAAATTTAATTAGGAAAACTAGGAATCTCGATACTTGTAGTAGACAAGGGTGGACTCCTCTATCATCTACTCTAGAACAACAAAGAATGACTTCAGCATAACAGAGCCCTCCTAAGCCCAAAAGCCATCTTCCCCCAAAACATAACACCTCAAGATAGAACATAGTACTTATAGTGCTCAGGTGGAATATATGGGTTTCTCCATTATCCATGTAAACAGTAGTGTCTAGAGCAAGGACTCCTCTAATATCCATGTCACTTGAAGAACCAAGGGAGTGGGTTCCTCTAATACCCATCCTATCCCCAAAAAAATACATGGGGTGGGATCCTCCATCATCCACCCCGTAAATGGTCCACAAAAGACCGGCCATGCAATGGATGGCATAGATATAAGGGGGGGCCAACGACCTTGTTAGGATTGTGGAGCTAAAAGCTTCACTGATGCAAACAGGAGAGGAGGTTGCTGAAGGTTGCTGAGTTGCAGAGAAGTTGGGGTCGGTCTGATCAGCCGACGTCGGCGGGAGAGCATAGAGAAGCAACCGACGTCGGTCATATATCGGCCGACGTCGGTCACCTCCAGGCAGACAGGGACCGACGTCGGTCCCCTGTGTGGTTCGACTGCGAGCTAATCACGGGCAGTTAGCTAACGAACCAAGTGTTTGCATGATGAGTGCTAATTTTAGACTCATAGCTGCGGATCTAATTATTGTAATTAGATGTCTAATTATTGTTTGGATGAGATCTATATAATAGACTCATGGTTGTATTGGAAAAGTGTGCTAGGGAGTAAGAGAGCATAATTATAAGCTCCTTCTGTGTGTGAGGTAGAGCAATGGTGCGTTCCTCCTAGTGCCTCAATACCAGGTGTGTTGGTGCTAGATTGGAGAGCCAGCTGGGTTCTTCAAGAGTGTAGGATCTTGGTCACAGTTGTATGGCCTATATAGGAGATCTACATGGTAAGTAAGATCATTGATCTGTAGGTGTATGTGTGTGCAAGGTCGAGGTTCACAGGTGAGCAGAACCGTTGTTTGATTTGCAGGTGTGCAAGGTCATATAGACAGCAACACAACAGGGAGCAGTATCAGGTAGGATCTACTTGGAGTACAGGGGTGTACTCGGATAGAGCAAGAGGAAGGCAAGGGAGTTCCTTCCATAAGTATGGTCTGTTGAACTGCAGGTTGTTGCAGGTTCATGGGAGATCTACTTGAAGTACGATGAGTACTTGTTTGAGTGTGTGGAGCACTTGTGGTGTGCGTGGAGCACAGGAGGTGAACACCAACTCTGTATTTGAGTTGGGTGTTGGGACCTGAGAGGGAGAGCTTTGGGGAGGAGAATTACTGTTCACTTGAGGTGTGGGAAACCTCTGTAAGGTGGTGGAGAAGAAGTGGCATCTTCTTTATTGTATTTTTTTCTGTATAAAGTGTTAATATAATTTGGTATTGTCTCTCATATCATGTGTTATTCTGAATTCTAGTTACTTGGTGAATCTGGTTAATTTCCGCATATTAAGTTGCTTGGTATTGGTAATCAATTGTGTGCTTCCGGTTTACTTTTCTCCCAACAAGTGGTATCAGAGCTAAGGTTGCAGGAAGCAGGTTTTGTGTTTGGTTACAGGGCACTCTCAGGGGTTTCTGATTGAGTGGGAGTAGAGCAACAGCAGATCAAAGTAAGCTAAGAATGGAGGAGTTGAAAAGCACAGATGGTTACTCACGGTCCTATGGAAAGAGAGAGCAGGCAAAAGATCATTGTTGGTTGGTAGCAGATCAGCATGAAGGAACTGAAGAAGCAGATGTTGCAGGTGTTATTGCACAGGATGTTCTTGGAGGTTTCTTGGATAAAGTTGAATCTTGGATAAAAGATTCGGTTGCCTCTTTCCATGCAGCCCTAGGTAGAGGAGCTGGTGAGCCTTGCCAAAGAATTGGCAAAGGGGAAGTGAAGCTGAAATTGCAGGCGGCCAACACACAGGTGTTGATGAAGGTCATGCAGGTCCCAGATTTGGAGATATGGCTAATTTCTTCAGAAAGATTGGGTGATGAGAGATGCACAAGAACTCTCACAGCGGATGCACTTGAATTAGTTGGTGGTAAGAAAATAGGTATCTTTTATCTACTTGTTTATATTACTGATTCTTCTTTTGTTGCGGAGACGTGGCTTCGTAGGCTTGGTCACATGAGCAGGAAGGAGATGCATGTTCTTAAGCGGAAGACAGATATATTTGACAGGCTTAAGAACTGGAAAGCCTTGGTGTTTATGGAGGAGATGGCGGACAGAACCCAGTGGATGTGGCTGGATACTTCTGAGCAGGGCAGTTTGGACATGGGTTTTGATTCAAAGAAGCTCGCGGGTAAAAAGTCATCACTCACAGGCGAACACAGGTACCGATGTCAGTCAGGAGGAACCGGCGTCGAACAGACAGGTGCCGATGTCGGTCATATGCAGACCGAAGCCGGCGATGTCGGGCAGAGTAAGACCGACGTCGGTCAAGAAACCGACGTCGGCAGTATGTAAGACCGATGTCGGTCAGAGGACCGACGTCGGCAGCAGGGACACCAGCGCTGGCAGGTTGGTAGTCAGGGACAGATGCATGGAACCGACGTCGGTCGGATGCAGACTGTGGGGTGACCGAGGTCGGTCACTATAACGAATTTTGGGTGGACAGCATGCTGTCAAGGAGTCTCAAACACCCATACGAAGGACTGAAGGCGTAAGTAGGCCCTCAAATTCGTTGTTCCTCTTCTTTATACATGTTGCTGATTGTAGAGCAGGGAGGATCCAGGAAACAGGTGTGAGCTTGGCATGGATGAGGATGTGATTCCTTAGAGGAGAACCGAACAGGTGTGTTTGGGTAGGGTTGCCAGCTGGTATGAAAGCACAGAGACGAATGGATACCTTAGTAGAAGAATAGAGAGAACGGATACGTGAGACGGAAGATCAGGTATATGGTCTTGTGGAGCTGCAGAACAGTGGTACAGGTTTTGACAGGTGGAGGACGAAGCATGGCTTCAGTCAGTGTCAGGTAACTACTGTGGTTTGTCTTACTAGGAGGATGATGAGTCATGACATCATTCTGTTGATGTATGTGGATGGTATGTTTTGCTATAGCAGTTTTGTATATACAGGGTTTTGCTGAGCTAAGGGTAAGATTAGTTCAGTGGCATGTCAGGAGGAGTTTGGAGCAGCGAAATTCTTTTACATGGGAGGCATGGAGATCACAGGTTGATTTTGTCTAGAGTGGGAGCTGATGTGAATCAGGTGTTGGCGAGGTTCGGGATGCAGAACCGGAGCACACTAAGGGCTGGACAGGTACAGTGTCCGAAATCACATGAGGTCTGGTATAGACCTGAGTATTCCCATGCAGTGGGAGCTGTCAGAGAGTTAGGAGCCAATTCGGGGAAGTGGGTTCTCAGGTTTTCTGAGAGGGACCGGCAGTAGGTGCTGCTATGCAGGGTCAGGACTTCACTACAGGTGTTGTAGGTTCGGATGTGGCAGGTTACTCGGATGACAGGTGGTACACCATGGGATGTGTGGTGGGTTGTCTTCAGGTGGGAGCTTGAAGAGGGATACAAACCAGGAAACAGATTAGACGGAGTACAGGTACAGGTACAGTGCAGCTGTTTATCTCCAAGTGGGAGATTGTTAGGATTGTGGAGCTAAAAGCTTCACTGATGCAAACAGGAGAGGAGGTTGCTGAGTTGCAGAGAAGTTGGGGTCGGTCTGATCAGCCGACGTCGGCGGGAGAGCATAGAGAAGCAACTGACGTCGGTCATATATCGGCCGACGTCGGTCACCTCCAGGCAGACAGGGACCGACGTCGATCGCCTGTGTGGTTCGACTGCGAGCTAATCACGGGCAGTTAGCTAACGAACCAAGTGTTTGCATGATGAGTGCTAATTTTAGACTCATAGCTGCGGATCTAATTATTGTAATTAGATGTCTAATTATTGTTTGGATGAGATCTATATAATAGACTCATGGTTGTATTGGAAAAGTGTGCTAGGGAGTAAGAGAGCATAATTATAAGCTCCTTCTGTGTGTGAGGTAGAGCAATGGTGCGTTCCTCCTAGTGCCTCAGTACCAGGTGTGTTGGTGCTGGATTGGAGAGCCAGCTGGGTTCTTCAAGAGTGTAGGATCTTGGTCACAGTTGTATGGCCTATATAGGAGATCTACATGGTAAGTAAGATCGTTGATCTGCAGGTGTATGTGTGTGCAAGGTCGAGGTTCACAAGTGAGCAGAACCGTTGTTTGATTTGCAGGTGTGCAAGGTCATATAGACAGCAACACAACAGGGAGCAGTATCAGGTAGGATCTACTTGGAGTACAGGGGTGTACTCGGATAGAGCAAGAGGAAGGCAAGGGAGTTCCTTCCATAAGTATGGTCTGTTGAACTGCAGGTTGTTGCAGGTTCATGGGAGATCTACTTGAAGTACGGGGAGTACTTGTTTGAGTGTGTGGAGCACTTGTGGTGTGCGTGGAGCACGGGAGGTGAACACCAACTCTGTATTTGAGTTGGGTGTTGGGACCTGAGAGGGAGAGCTTTGGGGAGGAGAATTACTGTTCACTTGAGGTGTGGGAAACCTCTGTAAGGTGGTGGAGAAGAAGTGGCATCTTCTTTATTGTATTCTTTTCTGTATAAAGTGTTAATACAATTTGGTATTGTCTCTCATATCATGTGTTATTCTGAATTCTAGTTACTTGGTGAATCTGGTTAATTTCCGCATATTAAGTTGCTTGGTATTGGTAATCAATTGTGTGCTTCCGGTTTACTTTTCTCCCAACAGACCTCCCCTGCTTTGTTTGTTTCCACGCCCACTCAAAGCACCAATCGTATTCCAACAGTGGGTCTTGTCTCCCATGCCACTCCAGTAGTTAAAACCCATATATGCATAGAAGGGCAGATCCATACCATTCCCAGTAAACTGTGGGCTGGGCAATACTTTGATGGCACCAGTCACTCTCCACTCTACACAATTCACTCCACAGAACTTGTATACCCCCAGTCCAAGCTTGGCAACCATATATCCATGACATTGCTACTATTAGGCTCACCTAATCACCGTTTGAGGCCGTCCATCCATTTATGATGCCAAAAATGTGTGGGATCCACCATCCTCATGGAGATCAAAATGAAGCCTACATCTTTTCCTTTACACCTATCGTCATCATTAATGCTAGGACCTCTATACAAATATCCCCGTAATTCCTTTTCCAGGTTTAAATCGGGCTCATCGTCCTCATCCTCCCCCTAGTTCTATTTATGGGACCCCTGCCCACACGCAGATTTGAAAATTTGTCTATCGTGTCTCTCCGCCATAATTACCACCACCACTATCCCCCCAAATTTAAAAATATTAAAAAATATATTTTTTATTGTTATTTCAATGATATAAGTTAAATGGTTTGAAGTTTTAATGTGAATTTACATTTACAAATTTATTGTTTTGAGTTCAAATCTTATAATAAGTAAATGGTATGTTTTATATCAACCGACATTATATTTTAATTATTATATAAAGTTAAAGTTGTGTTATAATTTATTGATATTATATTTTAATAATTTGTTAAGATTATGTTATAATTTTTCGATATTATATGTAAATAATTTTAAGTGAATTTGTATAATTGCAAACATGTAAATGATAGATATTAAGAAAACATAACAAGTAATGTTTTAAGCATGCTTAAATAGGGTAGCCAAGAAAACACTTAATAGATGCATATTTAAAAAGGGTCGTCAAGGATAGAGTTATCATGTATTTGTACGTTTAATGATTTTAGTAAATTTAATGATTTAATCTTAAATATATGTGTTTAACATATCATATGTTTATATGCAATAAATACTATTAAAATTTGTATATATTGTTTTTAAATAATTTATAGGTATGGATTGATCGAGATTAAATTTTAAAAATGAAGAACAACAAAGAGAATGTTACCAAATAGAATATCCAAAACAATTGTAAATAAAGACAACAATAAATGGCATGTGCACAAAGAGACGAACAAAGAAAATGTTAAAATAATAATGATAAATAAAGATTTATAGAACACAAAGGTGGATTGACATCTATAAATAATTAGAAGCAGAAAAGAGATAACATGCAAACTTGATGAAAACAATTCACAAACATCATCTCAAGATGAGCAATATCTATTAAGAATAATATAAAATGTGTTCAAAACAATTGATTGATGCATAAAGACGACACAAAAAAGAACTTCATTGTGAAGCATCTCAAAGTCACTATCGTCAATCAATTGTTAATGTTGATGTTAATTTTGAAGGAGCAAATTTAATATCGATAGATTGAGTGCTTGAAGCACCAAAGAATGCAACTCAAGATGCAATAGGTGTCGAATGTTGCAAACAATGCCCAAAATAATGATATATAAGAGGAGACAACTTTCCAACCTAGAAGAAGAAAATGAATGCAAAATAATAATTTAGAATAAGAGTCAACATTACAACCTATAAGAAAAAGACAAATACAAGATTCAAAAATTGAAAGAGAACAAAATATAACTAATCCCAATGGAATGCTTGGTAGATTTGAATACTTTTCAAATGATTTTTTTGACAGGGTTTGGATAATCTTGCTTCACCAAGCATATGTTATATTTGTCAAGAAAGTTACATTGGAATACGTGTTTATCGAATACTTGAAGGACTTATATGCAATAGATGTCGACAAGAGAAAGACTATCATTGATTTTCAACATCAAACAATATGGATCATGGGCCACAAATACCATAACTTGCAAACTTAACACAACTTGAGCAAATGTTAATAGCTCGTATCAATCCAATCCTACAAATGACACACTCAACCAAAGGTCAATATAAATATAAAAGGCATATAATAAGTTTTCCATAAGAAGTAAAATAAATTGTTAAGGTTTTGCCACTTCAAATAAAAGATTCGTCAATAATTATAGTTTGAAAGAACGATCAAAGTGGAAAAAAATACAACTTCATTATTAATAGATAACAAGTATATAAGACACTTAAATATAAAATAAAACATGACAGGTTCTATTTAGATGTTCATATTGATGAAAATGATCTTAGTGAACTTGCACTTGACTTTGATGAATTCACTGAACTTTGTCCATATGGAGTTTGATTACGATGCAAAGAAGTTGTATTTATAGGTTGAGTGATGGAGATGGATGAAAGAAATATCAATGGCCTCCAAACCACCTAAAGCCCCAAGATAGATGGAATTAATCCATGCATAGGCAAATAACACTAATGTAGACCTTGGAACACTGATTGATTGGTTGGGGATTGGGGCATCTCCTATCAATGAGTATGTCACATTAGACTTACTTGATATGGCATTTCCAACATTGATTTTTGATGGAAGATGTGATTGGCTAGAACTACGATGGAGACAAGTACATCTGCATGAATTTGTTAAACATCTATTTCGATATAAGGATCGCTATATCATTTGACACTTGATTTAGATATTACAAGATGAACATGACCATGAGACATCGTGTACAAAATTCATATGTAGTGTTTGTGAAAAAAAGCCTTCAAGATATGCTAATCACCATCAATGAGTTATGTGAGTAGATAGACAATGTGTCGCACTCCCATCGAGGTGATTGTTTGATGTAGTTTGAAACTATCTTAAAGAATACAAGGTCTTATTGGGCAAAATTAGATTGCGTATCATTTTCTTCACTTTGAATGCAAGTGCAAGTGCTAATGCCAAGAACACCACCATTAAATCCACGAGAAACTCAAAATTAATAAAGATAAAATATTATTGATTATCTTTGTATAATCATACACTACATGTACTTGTGACATATATTTTATATGATATGTATTATACATTTTGATGAATATTAAATGATTCTTTATTTTCCATTTTACCTACTATATAAAAATGTATCTCGCATATTTATCGTGATTACAATTATAGTTTAGATGTATTATAAGAGCAATCAGTGTATAAATTACAATCATATAGAAAAAGCATATTCTTCCTAAATTCTGTCACGATTCTGTACGTAAGGTTCAGCGTTATAAACGTCCGTGAAAAGATTCAAACTCGATGCCGTCAAGAATCATTACGCACCCTCGCCTATCAGACGCATGGTTTTTATATCCAAAAGAGATTGATGTCACCGTCAACTCGCGGGAAAGGTCCAACTCAAATATACGACGGTATCTCGATCGTCAAAGGAAACCCTTGAAATATTTGGTATCGATTAATTATCAGTGAGTATAAATGATAATAATCCAGGGTTCCACAGAGGGTTTGAATGCAACCTACTACAAGCCTGGCCTAAACCCAAAAGAAAAAAAAAGAAAAAACGATAAAAACCAAGCATGATAGGGAACATCGGTGTACCGCACATTAATTCTGCGGTCTTAAGCCCCCAGAGCGTAGTCCCCTACGTCCACCATGTGACCACCTGCGGAGCTGCTCTGTCGCGCAACCACAAGGTCCGGGTTCCGATTCCGGGGAAGAATGTGGCGAGCTTGTGTTGCTTGGCTCCGTCGTTGGTGACAGCTGTCGTTTCTGCTGACTCGGATGAGCGCCTGGATGACGTGGAGAGGGCCGAGTCCAGCGCGGATGGCAATGCTGACGTGGATGGCGGGTGTTCTTCTAAAGCGGGCGCAGCAGGGGGTGAATCGGAGGGTGGGAGATTGCGATGGAACATGCTGCTGAGCACGGAGGCGCTGGGAGATGCTCATTTGTTAAGGGCCGGGAGCGTGACGGATGCGCATGCGCTGAGAAGGAAAGGGCGGCTGAAGGAGCAGGATGGGCTTATCGAGTTCGTTATTTCCATGCACACCACGCATTCCCCTTTTGAGGTTTCTATTCTTTTAACTTTTTCGCTAGACATTTCTAATGTTTCATTCTAACGGATGCTTAATTTTATGTTTCATACATTCTCCTTTCGAGGTTTCTATTCTTTAACTTTTTTATTTGGCATTTTTAATGTTTCATGGAAACGGATGCATAATTTTATATTTCATACATTCTTCTTTTGAGGTTTCTATTTTTCATAATTTTATATTTCATACATTCTTTTTTTGAGGTTTCTATTTTTTAACTGTTTTATTGTACATTCCTAATATTTCATCGAAATGGATGCATAATTTTATATTTCATACATTCCTTTTTTGAGGTTTCTATTCATTAACTTTTTCACTCGACATTTCTAATGTTTCATCGAAACGGAGGCATAATTTTATGTTTTATAAAAAAATTGACGGAATAAAATAACCATTTAGAATCATTCAAAATTTTATTTATTTTTGTTGTTGGATTTGACTCTTGTGTGTTTAGGTATCTCAAGATGACCTTGATGATAGTCATTACATTAATAATATTTTTGTCATGTATTTTGGTAATAATTATAAGGTAAGTGTAACAACTCCTTTGTTGGAAAATCGAGATCATTTCCTTTTTCTAGGTTGTTTTTTGATTTCGACACAAGAATGGAGATTGTTTTTATATGTTCCTTTGTTGTCACTATCAACACGAAAACACTTTAAGAAGACTGCATAGAAAGAAGACCAATGGTATTTCGGCAGTCCATGTAGAGTGTAGTGAGTGCTTTTGGATGTAAGTGAACTGAAATAAAAGCATTCACACAATTGCATCCAGAAGCACTCCCTACAAACATAGAAATAGTTACTGCAAGAGAAGGTACAATTGCCTAGACTAAATATTAGGGATAATTGTGCCCTAAATGGTAAGTGGTACTTTTTATTAAGTCCTTTAAGAAGCGTGCAAGAAAGATATGAGTACATTTTAGAATGAAGTGTGAGTTGTTATCTTCTGTAGCAACCCCATGATTGATCTTCGAACCAGTACCATTGATTGAGTTCGAGAATCAATTGGCCACATTGATTCTTTGGGCTCTACTAAAACAAGAAAACTAAAACAAGAAAAAAGCCTAATCACAAGTAGAAGTTTATATATCATACCATAGTCACAAGGTTCGACTGGATATACACAAAATCCGGCCGGACCCGTATTTTTTGGCCAACTCGGATAAGTTTGTCCGGGTCGGCCTTGTTTTAAAAAAAAAAAAAAAATTTTGCTTTATTTTTTATTTTTTAGGTTTTTTGCACAAAAAAAGGCCCGGAAACCATAAATACTAATATAATACTAACATTTTATATTATTTTATTAATGTTTTTCATTGTATTTGTCAGTTTTACATATTTATAAAACTTTGCTCACATATATATATGTATTTATTCCGGATTGGATTTTTTCGAATTTTTTCAAGAATTCCGGATTTCGAATTTTTTTGCCCTCCCGAACGGATTTGGATTTCTGAACCTTGTGATTATGTATCATACACAAAAATCAAAGGTATTGCGTCAATGATATCAATAAAATAGTAACAAGATGTACAACGACAATATGTTAATCTAGTTCCGTTAATTACATCATATGAAAAGGTATAGCCAAATAAGATCACATACATCTGCTCCAAAATACTTAATAATGATAAGAGTATTTTAAACAACAAATCATCCTTCCAAGATTGGAAAACAAATCCATAACCTCACTCTCACAAATCTATAAAAGCAGATATCAAAGTACAACCATTGAATACATGCACTTAAACAAATATACTAAAAGATATCAATAATTAAATGATGTGGGGAACATAGCCAACCCATGTTGGCTGAAAATAGAATTGCAACAACAGCAGTTTTTATTATTTATACAAACAAGGTTTCCAAATCAATCTAATAACTAATACAACCAAATGACTCTATGACAAATATACAATGTCAACAAGTGTACTCTATGTACGAAGTTCTGTCCATGTTGTATAAATCCAATGTTTGACCAAATTATTAGATAGGAGAGAGAAAGCATCGTTGAGGCACTTTGTTTCCAACCACAGATCCCTATGGTCCCCCCGCACCCTGAATGGGAGTGATCCTGCCTTTAATGAGGCCGGTAGATGAGAGAAGCCATCATGCGAGAGACTTAGAGAACTACGTGCAACAAATAAAAGTACAATCACCATCATACATACACTTATACCATGCAAAATTCGATAACACAACACAAGTATTATACCTATTTATAGGCAACACTGACAAGCATTTTGAACCAGATGATATGATGAACATGACCAAATGATTAAGTAAATCAGTTTTGGTCAAAGTTTTAATGAGATGGCAGCCACAAAATGCCTGCATCTCTACCCAAAAAGTATCTGGGTTTTATAGAAAACATAGGTAATCCGGAATCCCAAATGCTTCTAGTTGCATATTATTCATCCATGCACAACCATCTCATAACTAGTTCGTGACCTCATTCAGTAATCAAAATTAAACATAGGTGAGCAATCATCTAGTCTACTAGGTTCAAATACAATCAAAACAATTTCAGGCTTATCCTGTTAATTAATTTCAAATTTAATTAATTTCAAATCAGATCTCAAACAGCAAGCTTTACTAGATTGCATAAAAAGGAGTCAACCATTCACAATATAGTTGATCATACCTCCGGACAGTCAAGTGGAAACAAATAAGTCAAGGTTCTGCCAAGTGTAACCAATACATTGTTTTAAGGCACGATACCTTCTTCCCATATGCTTAGCTTATCGTAACAAATCTCACTGTACTGTATATACCTAGGTAAAGGTTTAAGAGTTTAAGGGGTTGAGGGTGGTGTGGAATTTTGCTCCCATTGCATTACCCAACACCTGTCATCCCATACCTTTACCAACAGCCAACACTGCTACTACAGTCAACCACCTCATCCATTACTCATAGAGTTAATCTCCATAGAAGCTTAATAAGGCTGTCAAGACAAGCTCAAGGCAAGTAAAGTCAAGATACAGTCCAAACAAGGCTAGAGCGCATTGCAAACTGCAGTCCTGATATGAACAAGGTTTAATATCATTTCAGTACTCATTCAAATTTAGTAGAGTAAATCAGAAAAATCTAATCATAAGTATAGCATGGAGGTGTTGGGGAAGGCGATGGGAGCAAAACTCCCATTGGCTTCACGAACACTGCCATCCTGTTTTGATATCAGGCAGCCAACTTCTATCCAACCGTCATCTATATTTCCATGGAGAACAATTCACAAAGAACACATCAAGGTGACTCAATATTTGTCTCAATTTAAATCATATTCAAAGAGCAATTCAATCTATCGACTCAGTCCAACCCGGCAGTCAATGATGTGAGGTGGATCAGCCAAGGAGAACATGAGGCTAGAGATCAGCCCAAACTACAACGCTGATATGAGCGAGGTTGAATATCATTTAAGCACTCATTCCAGTTTAGTAGAGTAAATAAAAAACTATAATTATAAGTATGGCATGGAGGTGTTGAGGAAGGCTATGGGAGAAAATCTCCCATTGGCTTCATGAACACTGCCATCCTGTTTCAATATTAGGCAACTAACTCCTATCCAACCAATTGTCACCTACATTTCCTATGGAGAACAATTCACAAAGAGCACATCAAGGCGACTCAATTTCTGTCTCAATTTAAAGCATATTCAAAGAGCAATTCAATCTATGGATTGAGTCCAACTCTGCAGTCAATGACATGGTTTGGAATAGGCCGATCCAACTCACCTCAACCACAACCTTTTAAGACAAACATAATCCTACTTAGGATAATACCTCATAGTCCTATCAACCCAGACATACAAGAGTGGATTCCAGAATCACAGTCAACTCACATATAAGCTTGAGCTTGTATAAGGTATCCATAACAAAAGTTATCAATCAGGCTACAATCATCATCTACAAGTGCATGCCTGGTTTTCAAATTCACACTAAGGAATGCATTCAATATAAAGTATGACAGGCAGATGCCATAGATTTGAATCATATAAAGTCAATAAAAGCTACAAACATGATAAAGTTGCCTATTTAGTTCCAGCATAGTATTAGGACAGTGAGAGGTTACACTCAAAAGTCTCATTATACCCAACCAATGGCATGAGAATATGATAACCTCAACCCACTGTTATAACACAGACCTCGTGTAAGTGTTTAATGGTTCATATAAGCTTTATACAAGATAACACAACCTTTGTTGCTTCAACAAAAAGACTTCCCTATGAAACAAGGAGAACATATAAGAAGATAAGATTATCAAACATGCTTCCTCAACAATACCCAAACACAGTCCCTTCAAAATACGGAGAGACTTACAAGGGTTTCAAAGTCTAACAGTAGGTAATAATAAGTTTTCCCACAACATATATAATTATGAAAAATCTTTGCATAGATCCTACAACACTAAATACAGCTCACTGTTTTCAACTCAACAACGACAGTCAAAAGTTTATCTTCTGAGCATAAGTTCCCAAGGACCATGTTTAGGAGTAAGGGAATAGTTATGCCATAATATGTATAAAGAAGAACAACAAACATATATGCTTTGAAGTCTGTCCTAGGCAACTATCACAGTGAGCTCGAGGATCAAGGATTTCACAACCCAGAATAAATCTTTCTTTCATTAAACATTGAAATGCAAATACAATGAGCTCAAGGCTCTGAGCAACCACCACAATACTACAATCCATATATATATATTCTTAGCTATATGAAACCAGGGTTCAAGCTTTTGAAAATACCTATCAAGGAATTTAACCTATAACTCCTAATATATAAAACTCAAAGCATTGCTTCAAAAAAGAAAGAGAGAGTTAGGTTAGAAGCTCAAGAAACATGTTTGGTAATGTATATGTGTAGGTAAAAATGGATCATGCCAAGCATGCACAACCAAGGACAGAAAATGCAGTTGACACTCCACTGAGCTTCCTCTATGCTCTCTGTCCCCCATGACACCATCTAAATTTCCCAAAAAATTCCATCCCTTAACCTGAGTTTGAGAGGGATTAATAAATCTTGAGCAAAACACATGCAGAACTATGACTGCGTTCAAGCAAGGGAGTGGCTGTAATGTTTTCCATTCCTCAGTAAAAGATTGACAACCAATAATTCAATCCCCACGACTGCTTGCTAAAACATGCCTGTAGCCAAGTGGCGTTTCCAAAACTCCAAGGACTCAGTCAAATAATGAAACCATGGATTGCAAGATTGCACAAAGTGAAACTTAACTGTAGTCTATCCCTATACCATCGGCATGGTGTTTGCCATTCTCTACTCAAAGCATGAATAAATCAAAACCCTAATATTTTTCCATCATTTCAAGAGCCTAACACCTCCCAACGTAGCCTTGTCACAATGATGACCAAGATTATGTGAACTGACCTAATAATTCCTTTAACCAAGATCCAACCCATGGGTGGGGTAATCACAAAACAACCCAAGTCAAGTCCCAGCTTGCGGGTATTCTAAACAAGGTTTTAAAACAATATAACCTTAAATCTATTGCCCTTGACTGATATAGGTCTATAATAACATAATAACATGTTAAAACCAATTTAATTTTAGTTCCATGGCTGCAAAGGCCTTTAACAAAATATACACATTACAAGAGACCAAACTTAGGTCTTTTAAAAATGAAACCCATGCTGAGCAAGGTCTAGAAGATTATAAATTGATAGCATACATCTTGTTGAGCAAGATAACAAATACAATTATCTGCACCTGTACATCTATCAAAGCACCACTATACCAAGAGTGTAAACCCCCGTTCTCCGCTCCCTGCCCCCTCCACACACACAGACAGAGACACACACACATACACACACACACATATATAAATACAATAAAACAAGCCAACCTTTAACAAGATATACACATTACAAGAGACCAAACTTAGGTCTTTTAAAAATGAAACCCATGCTGAGCAAGGTCTAGAAGATTATAAATCGATAGCATACATATAAATTCAATAAAACAAGCCAAGAATGCCCCATGCAAACCATTGAAAAGTATACAATGCAAAACAAGATCGGAATCATGCGACACAACAAGCAAGCCAATGAAACATGCACACTTTATCAAAAGCATGCAACAACATTAAACAAGATCGTGACTGCATAGACATGCAAAATGACGAAGGCATGATAACATAACTAGATATACACACAAAAACTGCAATCACTAACTATGTCAACAAAATTAGACACAACTGTGGTGTGTGCAATGGTTCTTGTCTAAGCAGTCGATCATGGTACCGGTATGGATAAGGGATTCCAACATTTGCACTATGTATTTGTTCTAAGACTAATATAAGTTCGATCACTCAGTCACTGAATATCATGGCGTCTGGCATTGAATTATCAATATGTTTTGTGGTTATTTAACTTATTTTGTTTACCCTATGCATATTATGTGGTTAAGTTTGCTTATTTGGCTATATTTTTCATATTTTATATAAATTTTTGTACGGCTGTATCCAAAAACGTATCCAGGTCCCAAAAAAAATTGTCGTATCGGTGTACAATGAGGAAAAACCATAGACAAATCCACACATCATGAGAAGCATAGAGATGTAGAATTGTAGAAAAAATTATATTATTTGGCTAGTTATGTACAATTTTTTTCAAGAGCAGATATAAATGTGTATGATTCTTAAAAAAAGGATTCTAAATCGTCAACTAATTGTTTGAAACATATTTATACATTTCTTGTCAAAAAAGATAAATGGAAAAACGGTTTGTATTATGACTGTTGGACTTCTTATTTTGTTGTTGAGCTTCAAATCCATTTGTAGGAACTGGTGCCAGCGTGTCCTAGTGTTGGCATCACCTAACACCAACTCTAGTGTTGGAATTGGAACCGATGCTTGGATTTGTAGACTTTTGCTGACTAGGCAAATACATTTGAAGCTCATGTTGATTGTAGAACTTGAGCTACCATTTAAATTAAACATTCATGTTACTGTTTGTAATATATGTGTTGTTTATGTCTTATGAACAAATGAAGAAGTCCATTTGAATCATATAAACCATACTTATCTGTTTATTAAGTCTAAATTATGCGTTGTATCAAGATATATATTTTGGTGGGTTAACTATATAGCCAAACTATTATTGATCTTGGCTATCAGTATGACTATATAGCAAAACCTCCTTTGTCACATTGAATAGACGATTGCACTCATTCTTCGTCCTTGTTGCTTCCTCTTCATTCAACCTCTCTTCATGACAACTTGTCATTGCCTTTGCCTCCTTGATTGCTTGAAGACAATTCTCATCTTCCTTTCCATTCACCCTCACCTCTGGGTCTGTTTCCTTCATGGAAACCAAATTAGGACATATCCCGTTTTCTGGGCCAACCACTGTTACGTCCACATCTCTATCTTCCTCGTTAACATTCTTATCCTCTTTCAAGAAGAATCCACCCTCTTAAGGGTTGCTCACATGGCGACTTCACTCTCTCATTGCCTTTAACGGAAATCTTCTTATCATTACTTCTTAGCTTCAAAGCATGAAGCTTTCTCAGCCGCTCTGTCTGCATTCTTGGGTGCACTATTTGATCCATCAACTTGGAAAACATGTGTTCCCAACCTTTTACCTTTTTCTTTCCTTTCTCTTTTCTCCTTTGCTGGAGATCTTCCCAACACACAGCTGCATTGCCTCACAATCTCAAACTTGCAACTTATATACTCTTGGAGTCTTCAACCTTCCTCTCTACAGAATAAACTTCCAACTCCACCATCTACCTCATCAACTTTTTAGGGATCTCTCTGCCTGAAAACAAAGAGATACTGGTATTGGGCTGTCCATTTTTTCCACCAAGACCTCTGCCATCTCTTTTCTTTTCAGAGCTCTTTTCCTCTTGGCTCCATGAGCTTCATTTTCTCAGCAACCTTCCTCTCTTTCCCTGCTGGCCTCCTCTGCAAGGCGTGCAATCTGGTAATCATATCTGCTAACATTTTTTCCATCTTTGCAATCTGTGACTCTGGGTCATTTATTCTCTCTCTCTCAACCTTCTCTGCACAGTCTCTTTCACACTCTTGTTTTCTACCCACCCACACAAGATAGAGAATACCCTATGCATACTCTACCCATTATTCACTCTATGGAGGATGTACACCTTCATTTCTCTACCCATGCACGATGAAGAACTACCCTCTATATTGTATTAACGCTTTCTATCCAACACTCTCTTGCTGGAAGATGTTGCTCTTTCACCATTAATTTTTGACCATCTTGCTCTCTACCCACCTTTTACCAATGGATAACAAGTTCATCTGCTTTCTTGGTTCTCTCGAAACTCAGCGGAGCTCATAACCTCCTAATCTCTTTCTTAGTCTGTTTATGCAGGATACTAACCTGCTACCTCACTCAATAATGTAGAATACCAATCTGCGACTTCTATCTTTCCTTTCTTACTTGACTATGCAGAAATTTAACTTGCTATGCTCCACTTAACACTCTCACAATGCAAGGCTCATTGCTTGCAACTTCCTCAAAACCTCTCACAACCATGCAGGACATTCTAACCTATTCTCTACACTCAACTCAACTCTCAACAACTCATCAATGCAGGATTTAACCTGCTCCGATACCAAACAATGCAGGCGAGTAGAGGGTCAAATGAACAACTGTCATCCCATTGCTAATTAGAGTGTGCAATACAAGCCAACACAAAACATTCATGGAAAAAACATGACATTCTTCATTAATCTCATAAAATGCAGTACATCACACTCACTCAACTCAACGACATTACAATCTTGGCCGACATGGGCCTTTTTTGACTTTAAAACACACTCTACTCTCAAAGACAGTTTATTCTTCAAAACACACCCTATCACTATCTCGTTTTATGGACTATCCTAGATTTTTTCTTGCAAGCTGCATTCACTCACTTTCTTGCAAGTCCTCTCTTTTCTAGTTTACATTCCACCCAGACTAAGTCCAAAAAGCCCCTATCACTAATTGAGACCGAATATTTATCTTCATGGTTCTTGGCCATTACAAGAGGGAAGAATAAACAATGGAGAAAATGAAACGATTCACCTTACAACCGTTACAAGATCTTGGTTGCCAAGATGAAACGTCCCAAAATAGAAACTATAAATAGAAGAAATGAGACACGTCTAATCTGGGATCTTGACATGTGTCCAAGCATGAACATGTGACACGTGGTTTATCTTTGCAGCTGGAAATCAACTTGCCGAAGTGTTTGTGAAATGATTCTTTTGATAGGTGAATAAAACTTGGCATGATTATCCTTGACACATGTCAATTCTCTCATATTTAGGCAGTTCAAAAAGATCTCGCTGCTGTGACACCATAAAATGGATCATTCTGTTAGCCATTTGATGTTTTACAAGATGGAGTATTATTTTTTCCCTATATATACTTGTTGATAGACCAAAAAGTTACCCACACGCTGTCTTTGGAGCGATACCTTGAAATGGTCTTCGATACCTTGAAATGGTCTTCTTTTGTATCTGCAACACCACACAATTTTCGTGCATAGAAATGTTGCTGCAGTGATACCTTGAAATGCTATACTCTGGCATTTGCAATATCACAATTTTTGGCGTAGAGTTCTCGCCAAAGCGATTCCTTGAAATGGTCTTCTTTGGCGATTTCAATACCACTTGAAACATCTTCTAGAAGATGTTGCCTAGGAAATACCTAAGACATTGTATTTGACTCCCCCATTGAATTCCCCTTAGAAAAATACATAAAATCGAAAAATTGATACTTGAATTGAAGTCTGTATGAAGAAGTTCTGGTCTCGGAAAGATATCATTGCCATGATATCATTGTATTTGCTTAAACCAGATGTCCCTTGGGTGATGCTTCATCCAATGTGAAATTTGATGGTACCTTTGGGTTCCTTACGAAAAATTAAATGATTCCCCAAAAAGGGCAGTTGAGTTGGAGTCCATACGATGAAGTTATGGTCTTGCAAAGGCATCGCTGCGGCAATATCACAGTATTTGCTTCAACTAGATATTGTGTGCGCGATATATCACCCAATGTGAAATCTGATGGTACCTTTGGGTTCCTCATGATAAATTATATAATTTAAAAAACACCACACTTGATTTGGAGTTTGTATGAAGAAGTTATGGACTCAAAAAAGTATCGTTGCCATGATATTACACTCTTTGCTTCAACTCGATATTGCCTAGGCAATATCTCATCCAATCTGGAATATGATGGCATCTTTGGAGTCCTCTTGGAAGATTATACGATCTCTAAAAAAGTAAAACTCAATTTTTGAGTCCACATGCCTAAGTTATGGCCTCTACAAGACTTAGGTATTTGACCAAAAACTGATCTGATGGGCATCTCAAGATGATTTTAAACTTTGGCCTTCTCACAAAAACCAACTTAATGTTTATAAAAAGAAGGTGGTGCCTTCGTGACAACTCAAAATTCTCTCAAACATGTAGGATAGCATTACTTTTCTAGGATTCTCCTACATTATATTGCCTAGGTGAATTGGTTTGTGAGCTTAGTGCTCACGAACAAGATTGAGTGGTAGAACCACCTTTCTGACTTGAAGAATAAGGCCATGGTGAGCTCTTTCACCATGTTAGGTAGCCCAATAAGTTTTGATTCAACTTCTTACATCTTTTCTAGCCAACTGCTGGATCATAGTCCGTCCACCTCCACCAATACACTCTTTCTTTCATCCTGTGCTTTTTGTCTCCCTTCACCACAAGGCTTTCCCCGTAGACCATCCATCTCACCCTAGGTGCTACCTTTTCCTTCTTCACTTTACTTAATTTGTCTTTCCTTTGCCAATTTGCTGCTGTACTTCTAGACTAACTGCCTCCACAAAAGCTCCACAACTTCTCATTTTCATCTCTTTCTTCTTTGCTTCACTTTGTCTCATCTTCCTCTTCCAACTTTCGTTGGCTACGAACCAACCAATTCCACCTAAGCTCAACACCTTTTTCACTTCTTCACTCTTCTTTGATCTCACTTCTTTCAACACATGACGGACATAAACTTGTCAATTTTTCATCTCTATCTCTTAACTTCTCATGAGCTAAGTCACCGCATTCGAATTCGTGAAGGATAAAATTAATTGCTAAAAAAATCAGCTATAAAATTCGTGATTAAATTAGATTAAAAGAAATATATACATGTAATATATTTTAATTCTATATAATTAAAAAATATAAATTAAAAAAAAATCTATAAATAATAAATTTAAAACTATTATATATATATATATATATATATACATATATATATTATAAATTAAAAAATATAACTATTAATATATTTTATTATATATAATATACTTATAAATTATATTATAAAATATAAAAATAATTATACTATATTAATATATTAATATTTTATAAATTATAAATATAATATGATATATTGTATTAATATTAATATTTAATCAACTATAAAATGTAAATATAAATACATTAATGCCGTAAAAATATAAACTATTTAATAAACTATTATATGGGTATGTCATGAAAATCCTAATAAATCTCAAAATATTAATGTCGGATAATAACGAGGCCCACCCGTGATAATACATGGGGAAAAAAGGTGATCACACCAACGAATTTAAAGTAGGGACAAAATCGGGTGGAACTTTGGACAACATTTAAATCACAACAAGTTGAATAGTTAATAGCATCTTACGACTTGACATAGCTGTGGCCCGCACTCACACACAGGGTGCCCAGTAAACCCTAAATCATGGTTTTTGCTCAATAAACTCTAAATCATGGTTTCTACTTAGTAAACCCTATGGTGATTTTTAACAGTATTTAATACATTTTTTTAATTTCTCATGAATTAAATCATGATTTTCAACATATTTTAAGCCATAGGTTAAAGTTCGATGAATTTTGAATTTCTACCATAAAATTTGACGAATGTGGTGACTGAGCTCTTGAGCCTCTAAGGCATCAATCTTATTTGTCAAACAATGTTGGGTTGATATTTGTGGTAGCTTCATCAACTCTCTCTTTTCTTTCTCCTTCCTTTCTTCTCTCTTCCTCTTTCTTTCATCAGATTCTAGTTGATTCCCACTTCCTCTTATTTTCATCCTCCTTGGCATTATGTGCTTGCCATGTGCAAATACTCTTGCACTCTCTTTGCTCTCACTCTTCTTCATCCCGAGACTCACAAGAGTCTTTTCCTTCTCAGCTCCCTCAAAAGCCTTATCATGTGTATTCATTTGCACTTCCTCGACCTCCACTTCCATACCCTCTAAAGGACATATTGGTGATGTTCCATCTCTACTACTGTCCCTTTGAGGATAGTCTTTTGTTGTTGCCTCCTTATGTTTCTTTACCTTAACCTTCTTTGTCACCTTGAATAGATGATTTCTCTCATTCTTTGTCTTTGTTGCTTCCTCTTTATTCAACCTCTCTTCATGACAACTTGTTGTTGCCTTTGCCTCCTTGCTTTCTTGAAGAGAGTTCTCATATGCCTTTCCTTTCATCCTCGCTTTTACTTCTATTTCCTTCATTGAAACCAAATTAGGGCAGTAGTCTTCTAGACTATCCCTTTTTCTAGGCCAACTAATATGACCTTCACATCTCCATCTTCCTCGTTGACATTCTTATCCTCTTCCAAAAGGAATCCACCCTCTAAGAGCTGTTCATAGCCACCTCCACTCTTTCTGTTCCTCAAAACAGGCCTTGGTTGCTTAGATGACAAATTCATTATGTTATTGCCTTCCATTGCAATCTTCTTATCATGACTTGTTAGCCTCAAAACATTAAGCTTTCTCAACCATTCTAACTGCATTCTTGGGTGCACTATCTGCCCCATCAACTTGGAAATCACGCATTCCCAACTTTTTACCTTTTTCTTTCCTTCCTCGTCTCCTTTGTTGGAGATCATCACAATATGCAGTTGCATTGCCTCACAATCTCAAACTTGAAACTTTTTTACTCTTGTGGGCTTCAGTTTTCCTCTCTACAAAATAAACTTCCAACTCCACCATATACCTCATTACCTCATCAGTGCTTCAGAGATCTCTTTGCTCGCAAACAAAGAGATACTAGTACTGGGCTTTCCATGATTTTTCACCATGACCTCCACCAGTCTTTTCTTTCCTGGGTTCTTCTCCTCTTGGTTCCATGGGCTTTTTTGCAACAACCCTCTTCTATTTTCTTGTTGGTCTCCTCTACAAGGCATCCAATTCGGTCATCACATCTTCCAACATTCTTTCCATCTTTGCAATCTGTGACTTTGGGTCACTTCTCCTCTCTCTCTTGACTCTTCTTTGCACCATCTCATTCACATTCTTTGTTTTCTACCCACCTACACAAGATGGAGAACACTATATCCTTTCTCTACTTACTATTCACTTAGTGGAGGATGTACCTTCGGTTTTCTACCCACTTAGTGGAGGATGTACCTTCGGTTTTCTACCCACCTATGCAAGATGGAGAACTACCCTCTATATTGTCTCAACACCTTCTATCCAACACTTATTGTCAATTTTTGACCTTATTGCTTCCACCCACCTTTTACAATTGGAGAATAAGTCTCTCCTCATTGTTCTCTCAACACTCAATAGGGCTCATGATCTCCTTCTCTCTTTCTTAACTCTCTATGCAAGATTTTAACTTGCTATCTCACTCAACAATGTAGAATCCCAACATACCACTTCTCTCTCTCCTTTCCTACTTTACGTTGTAGGAATTTACCCTGCTACACTCCACTCAACTCTCACAATGCAAGATTCATTGATTGCAACTTCCTCAAAACCTCTCACCACTATGCAAGGCTCTCTAACCTGTGCTTACCACTTAACTCTTAGAAACACACTAGTGTAGGATTTGACTTGTGATGATACCAAACGATATAGGAGGGTTGAGGATCAAATGAACAACCGACAACCCACTGTCGATCAGAGTGCACAACAAAAGCCAACACATAAAATAGTTGTGAAAAAAAATATCATTCTTTGTTAATCTAATAAAATGCACCACATCACACTCACACAACTTAAAGACATTACAGTCGTGCCCTGCATGGGCCTTCTTTGACTTCAAAACACACTTTTACTCAAAATACACAATTTATTCTTTAGAACACACCCTCTATCACTATCTTGACTTATGGATTGTTTAGGAAATTCTTTTGAAAACAACATTCACTCACTTCCTAGCAATTGTTGTGTACCTAAACACAACATATATTTATGTGTCTACTTTAGCATTACTTATGTTATATTTTGGATGCCTAGAGTTAGTGAAGGGTTAAGCCATGAGTTAGTCTTGGGTTAATTAGGGTTTCTAGTGGTTGAATACAAAAAGGGGAAAAACCCTAAAGAGTGTTTTTTTTTTGACAATATCAAATCAATAAAATAGATAGCTGCTATTGTGTGATAGCTCTTTTGTTATAGTCAAATTTGTAGGTGCAATCCACCCTTAGGGAAGTAGGTGCTCCCATTTTTCCAATTATGTAATATTCCAAATTGGAATATTTTATATTAATTTGGTTTTATTGGAATTCCTTTTTAAAATAATATTTTATAAAATAATATTTTATAAAATAATAATTTAAAGAATAGTAAAGTCAAATTGGATTAATTGTTTATCTTTGAATATGGATTTCGAATATTACAAAATTACACAAGGGGTTTCATCCTTGGGTTCGATAATAAGGATTTTCGTCCTTGTATCTGGGTTACGCAATTAAGGGGTTACGTCCTTAAAAGCCATTGTAAAGCGACTATTTATACAAGTTATATATTTAATACATAATTGGATGAATGCCTTTCCTTCTCACCAAATGCTGAATATAAATACCTTCATAGTGTTCCACCAAACGATATGTCTTCTCCAAGGATTGTGACCTTTCGTCAAACGACATGTCTTCTCCAAGGATTGTGACCTTTTGTCAAATGAATGCTTACTACTAATTAATTAATTAATTAATTAATAATTAATGTTATTAAATAATGAAATATACTAATGCTCCGTTAATGACAACGATTTCCTCCCTTGAGTGTGGCACTCCTCTTTGAGTGCAACGATTTAATGGCAGCAATTTAATAGTAGCGATTGAGCATATTGCAGTGATTTAGTAAAAGGGATATTACATACCTCCCTACCCAAAATTGCTGTCCGCAAGCAATTGTAAATTGGGATGTTCAAGTGCCTTTCTTTGACAGTAAAATTAAAAAGTGGAGGCAAATCCTCTAGTATATCTTCTTTATAATAGTGTACAAATAGTGCAGGTTAACTCTTGAAGATCATGCAATGTGGACATTTTTACCTCTTCATTGCTACTCTCTAGTACATAATCAAGCACATCGCAGAATATTCTTTTCAGTGGATCTTGAGTATGTCTCTGGTAAAGCAAATTTTGATGTATTTCATTTCCAACAATGCTTGTAATCAACCATCTAAAGATTGCGCAAAAGGAGCTTGCCTTTAAAATCCGTCTCCTTGTATGTATTTGGGTGAGCGCTTTTAGTATGTTGGTGTCGTTCTTTTGAGTGAAATGATCCTCATCTGAAACCAACAATGTTTGATTATTGGTACCTAAAACAGTCTCTAGGTTTCTATTAGGGACAAGCCTTGAATATTTTGTACCTTTCTGAGCATGTGGCCATTGGATGTCAAAGATTCTTTCAATATTCTGCCCAATAAAGCCACACAAAGTGCAAACTTTACCACGATCATCTTCTAGAATGAAGCTATGAAGGCAATCTTCTATATCATCTTTGTCATATGTAGAATCCATGTCTCGATTTACCGTACTCTGAGAACATTTGAAAGATAATGACATTTGTTTCCACATTAATGAGGCCTCGTCATTGTCTTCTTCATCACTTTCATTTTGCATCTCTCTCTCGCAGAAATTTTATTTTTGCATAATCTACAACATCAAATATTTCTATAACGCCCTTTTGCATAAGATACTTGAAAGGGTTGCGACCTTTCTTAAAATTTTCAAACTGCTGTTTAGGTATGCATAGCCTTTTATTTTTTACTATAAGGAAAGGTCTCACAACTCTTCTTGCATTAGATAAAATGCGGATCTCATTTTGCTTATCATTTTTAATTTCAACGTGAGAATGGATATGCTGTTTCTGATGAAGATATTCTATTTCTGCAAAAGTATTCTCTTGGGAAATTTGATCTTGTTTATCAAATTCCCTCAAACCATTGTCCACCGCTATGTTTGTAACTATGGCTGGCCCGGGCATATCTTTCCTGTCCATGGACTCTATTCTATTAGTATAATTGTCTATTACTATTAAAATATAATTTTGAACTATGGATGTAGCAAATAAGGTTCATCTTGAATAAGAGAAATATTTTCTATAAGCATTGCCTATCTTCTTTCCCACATTAGTATTCGACATTTGGACTGAAACTTCAGACTGATTTCCTGGTCCAGAAACAACGTGAGACATTGTGTGTTTATCAGAGTACCATGTGAACACAATTTTGGGGCAACTTGGTTGGCAATTATCAATATATGCATGGTATTCAGTAGTATCTTTTGAAAAATGTACTCTTTTCATATTGTTACTGTCTTCATGATCATTTTCAATAATTGGATCAGCTCCGAGTCTCCTTCTCTTTTTACAATACAATAGTAATGAAGAGAGTTCTTCCACATCGAGGGAAAGTTCAATTCCAAAATTACTAGAATCCTTTTGTGTACAATCAAAATCTTTGTGCTCTCTAAGATTCCTAATAACTGTACTATTTATGGTCACGACACCCTTACATTGACCTTGAAACATGTTCTGTTTTCTGTCAAGGGTCTTCCTCAGTTGACCCTTATGATTCCCCATATTACTAGTCAGAGTTATTGGTACAGACCCTAATCGAATATCTGTAAGCTTGTATAAAACTTTTTTGTTATTGTTGTTAGGACTGCCCCTACCACAATCAACACTTAGACAAACACTTATTAATTTTTCCCGATTATCCTGGATTTCATAGACGATCCTTACTTTTTTACCATTTCTTCCAAATTTTGATTGATGCGAATCCATGACATCCTTGAGATACAACCATGAATCTTTAAGAAGCGTATCTGATTTATCACAGAAAGAGATATTCTCGACATCACTTGTTTTCTGGTTAGACTTATCTTTGAATGACTCAGTTTCCTGATCCATTCGCAGAGATTTGTTTTTAACTAAATGATTTCCCCTATGATATATGGTAGAATATGCCTTTATTGGTTGAATATTATCTTTAGATATCAAATAATCAATTTCCAAGAAGTCTTCTGTTCTGGGCCAATCCATTTCTTTATAATCATTATGATCATCACTGCTAAAATCAAGCAATCCAGACTGATAATCAATGTGTGAGTTACTGCGTTCTCCCTCATCTAGCTCAAAACTAACTTCTTCACTTAAAATCTTCTCATTGCTAAAGACAGGTGCCAATACATCATTCATTAGTTTTTCGGCAGACATATGCTTAGAAGGCACATCTTTGTTCTTGTCATTGTACCATGATGATTGAGCTTCATCATAATCAATATGAAATCAACCAGGTTTGTCTTGAACTTCATTGGGCTTCCATCTGAAATTCCCATGCCACAACTAGGAACCTGGTTTTCCCACTATATTTCCAGGCATTCATTGCTTTCCTTATCTTTACTACTCTGTATGGAACATATATTAATTTGTGGCAGAGGAGTATTTTTTTCTTTAGACCCACATATCTGCTGCAGAGACGATTGAATACTGTCACATGTTATGTCTGACACATTTTTGGGACAAGAAAATGATGACAAAGTAGCTTCCTTTGTCTTCTTAGACCTACTCTTAAGCTTACCAAAATCACTATATTTAGTCTCAACCGCTTCAGAAGAGTACTTGCTGTTATGGTTAAGATTAGCATTGTTAGTTATTGTTTCAGTTATTTCCTGACATTTATTAAAATTATTATCTAAATCGCGAGGAATACTTATTTGGATTATGTTTGGCATGCAATCTTCATCCTCTCTCTAGTTTTCTTCCATCTCACTGCCATTGCCAGCAGGAGATACATTCACTATTGATTTTTTTGTTTTTTGTCCATAATTTGAATGATATTCATCATAGTTTATTTCTTCTAAGACCTCTTGAAAATTGAATTTCTCTTCATATTCCGAGCTGCCATAACTATGATTCATGAACTCGTCTTCTTCATAGTGTCTATTTCCAGTCCATAACTCTTTCAACTCCAAAAAATTTGAAAAAGAGATTTTTGTTTCAAATCTCTACTGAAAAGACGTTGTATGACTCGAAACTGTCTATAATCTCCTTATGTAGTGACCCCATGTTTCACAGGCTCGCAGGATGGAGAGCTCTGATACCACTGCAATATTCCAAATCGGAATATTTTATATTAATTTGGTTTTATTGGAATTCCTTTTTAAAATAATATTTTATAAAATAATAATAAAGTCAAATTGGATTAATTGTTTATCTTTGAATACGGATTTTGAATATTACAAAATTACACTACAAGGGTTTTCTTCCTTGGGTTCGATAACAAGGATTTTCGTCCTTGTATCTGGGTTACGCAATTAAGGGGTTACGTCCTTAAAAGCCATTGTAAAGCGACTACTTATACAAGTTATATATTTAATACATAATTGGATGAATGCCTTTCCTTCTCGCCAAATGCTGAATATAAATACCTTCATAGTGTTCCACCAAACGACATGTCTTCTCCAAGGATTTTGACCCTTTGTCAAATGAATGCTAACTACTAATTAATTAATTCATTAATTAATAATTAATGCTGTTATTAATTAATGAAATATACTAATGCTCCCTTAATGACAACGATTTCCTCCCTTGAGTGTGGCGCTCCTCTTTGAGTGCAATGATTTAATGGCAGCGATTTAATAGTAGTGATTGAGCATATTGCAGTGATTTAGTAAAAGGTATATTACAAATTATCAACATTTTTACGCTATATTTTGTAGTTCTCTTTTTTGTTGTTATTTGGAACGCAGCTGCAAGCCCTTTCTTTTCCAGTTTACACTCTACCCAAATCAAATGCAAAAAGCCCCTATCACTTACTGAATATTTTTTTCATGGTTTTTGTCCATTACAAGAAGAATAATCGGTGGAGAAGATAAAACGATTCACCTTCCAACCATTGCAAGATCTTGAACACTGAGATGAAACATCTCAAAACAACAATCGCAGATAGATGAAATGAGCCACATGTCTAATTCAGCATCTTTTTGTGTCCAAGTATCAACATGTGACACAATATACCTCTGCAGCTGGAAATCAACTTGCCAAAGTGTTTCTGTTATTTGGAACGCAGCAGAAAGCCCTTTCTTTTCCAGTTTACACTACCCAAATCAAGTCCAAAAAGTACCAAACATTTTTTTATGGTTTGTGTCCATTACAAGAAGTAAGAATAATCGGTGGAGAAGGTAAAACGATTCACCTACCAACCATTACAAGATCTTGAACATTGAGATGAAACATCTCAAAATAACAATCACAGATAGATGAAACGAGACACGTCTAATCTGGGATCCTCTCATTTCCAAGTATCAACATGTGACACGCAATATACCTCTACAACTGGAAATCAACTTGGCAAAGTATTTCTGATATGACTCTCTTGACAGGCCAATTGGTGAATAAAAGTGGACATGATTATCTTCGACATGTGTCAATTCTCTTACACTTGGGCAGTCCAAAAAGGCCTCACTGTTGTGATACCATACAACGGATCATTCTGTGAGTGATCTAATGTTTTACAAGATGGACCATTCTTTGTGCCTAGTATATTCTTGTTGTTTCTAGACAATAAAGTTACCCGCATGGTATTTGTGGAGCAATGCCTTGAAATGGTCTTCTTTGGCATTTGCAACACCACACATATTTCATGCAAAGAAATGTTGTTGTAGTGATACCTTGAAAGAGTATACTTTAGCATTTGCAATACCACAATTTTTGGCATAGAGGTGTTGCTGGAGCGATGCCTCCAAAGAATCTTCTTTGGCAACTTCAATACCCACCGTAATCATCTTCTAGAAAATGTTGCCTAGTATAAGTTCATATTCCCCTCGGAAAAATACATGAAATAGAAAACACGACACTTGATTTGGAGTCCGTATGTAGAAGTTATGGTCTCAGAAAGATATTGCTTCCTTGATATCACACTTTCTACTTCAACTAGATGTCGCCTAGGCAATACCTTATCCAATGTGACATTTGATGGTACCTTTGGGTTCCCCATCAAAAATTATATGATGAAAAATAAAAAGGGCACTCGATTTGGAGTCCTTATGAAGTTGCGGTATTGGAAAAGTATTGCTGCCATGATATCACACTATCTACGTCAACTAGATATTGCTTGGGCAATGTCTGACCTAATGTGAAATTTGATGGTACCTTTGGGTTCCTCATGAAAAACTATATGATTTAGAAAAAAAAGACGACACTCAATTTGTAGTTTATATGAAGTTATTGTTCAGAAAGGTATCGCTGTTGATCACAATGTTTGCTTCAACTTTATATATCACAACCGCATCCTGATCAAACCTTGTTTAAGCATATATGGCAGCTAGGGTTATGGCCCAAGGTAAGTTTCTTTCTTTGGCTTCTCACACAAAAGAATCCTTACGGGGGAAAGGCTTAAAAAGAGAGGAAATTATGGCCCATTTAGATGCGAGCTTTGTACTCAAGAGGAGGAAACTATAGATCATCTTTTCTTTCAATGCCCATGGGTAATGCCCTTATGGCAACAACTGGCTTTGGTATTTAAGATTCAATGGAACAGATGTGAATCCCTTGCAAATGTTATGGGCAAATGGAAGGTAGCCATACCTAAAGGACAAAATATGCTTCCTGCTATGTGGAGTGGCATTTCCCTTCTATTAATGGAATATATGGAAGGAGAGAAACTATAGAATATTCAGACAAAACAGAAGAGAAGCTATATGTTTGGGAAACAATTAAATCCAATTTCACTGAAAGCCTTAAACATAAGATATCACTTCCTGCTCAAGCAACTCCACAATGGGATTATATTTACAAACAATTTTCTTTAGATCCTAAGGAGGCTACTATGCCTCGCTTTCATGCAAAGATCAAAACACAAAATCATGTTTCAGAAAAGGATATGAATGATTATCATGGCATTCTTAATACTGATGGTGCTTGAAGGGGCAATCCTGGGAGAACAACCATGGGAGGAATTGGGCGTACTAGATACAGAGAGGTATGCTTTATCTTTGCGGAAAATATGGGTATCTCTATGAATAATCTGGCTGAAATAAGAGCTATTCGTAGAGGAATGCAAGAAGCTATCAGAATAGGATGGCAAAAGATCAAGTTTCAATCTGATTCCAAAATCATGATGAATTTACTTAGCAACTCAAATAATGGAAATCCTCCCAATTGACGACTTGCAAAAGAAATTTATCACATCCAGAAATTGCAGCATACCTTTTGGCAAATTCTTTTCAAACATATTCCTCGACAGCAGAATAAAGTTGCAGATGGATTAGTGAATTGGGCCTTGGACAATAATGATGATATCCTTTGCTATGGACCACCTCCTTTGTGGTGGTCTAATAAGATTCAAGAAGCTGTTATGACAATTCTTAATTTAGATGCTGCTTAATGAAAAGGAATATTGGTTGTAATGTTTATCAAGCTTTTGATATGGCTAACAATGTCCATGCTTGGCATGGAAGAATTTGTACATAATCTTTTCTGATTAATATAAAGTAGGTAGTTTTTAAAAATAAATAAATATGGAATTTGATGGCAGCTTTGGATTCCTCTTGAAAAATTGTATTATTTAGAAAAAAAGGCACCTAATTCCGAGTCCATATGACAAAGTTATGGCCTTTGCAAATCTCAGGTATTCGACCGAAGATGGATCTCATGGGCATCTCAAAAGATTAAAAACCTGGTCCTTCTCTCAAAATCCAACAAAATGTTCATAAAAAGAAGTGTCACCTCTACGACAACTCAAAATTCTCTCAAACATGTAGAATCACGTTACTTTCCTTGGATGCTCTTGCATTAGACTAGCAAGATGAATTGGTTTGTGAGCTCAATGCTCACAAACAAGACTTAGTGGTAGAACCACCCTTCTGACCCAAAGAATAAGGTCATTGTGTGCCTTTCCACCATATTAGTTACTTTAGTAAGTTTTGATTCAGCTTCTTTTATCTTTTCTAGCCAAATGTTGGAATCATAGTCTATCTACCTCCACCAGCACTCTCTCTTTCTTTCACCCTTTCTTTTTTTATCTCCACTTCACCATGGCAGTTTACCTGTATACTGCCCATCTCCCCCTGGATGCTACCTTTTGCTGCTTCTTCACTCTACTCCATTTCTCTTCCCATTGCCAGTCTGCTGCTTTACTTCTAGACCAACCACCTCCACCAAAGCTCCACATGCTTCTTGTCATCATATCTTTCTTCTCTACCTCACTTTGTCTCATCTTCCTCTTCCAGCCTTTACTGGTTGTGAACCGACCACCTCCCCCTAAGCTGAACACCTCTCCAGACACATGATGGACATAAACTTGTTCAATCTCCATCTCCTTGTCTTCATTTAACTTCTCTTGAGCCTCTAAGGCTCCAACCTTCTTTGTCAAACAATGGTGGGCTGATATTTGTATCAGCTTCATCAACTCTCTCTCTTCTCTCTTTTCTTTCATCAACTTTGAGCTGATTGCCACTAAATCTTCTTTTCATCCTCTTTGGCATTATGTGCATGCCATGTGCGAAAAATATGGCACTCTCTCTACTCTTACTCTTCTTCATCTTGAGACTCACAAGTGTCTTTTTCTTCTCAACTCCCTCAAAGGCCTCATCATGCACATTCACTTGTACTTCCTCCACCTTTACTTCCATACCCTTTAAAGGACATATTTTGCTGCTTCATCTATATTGCTGTGCCTTTGAGGGCAGTCTTCTGTTGTCTCTTCTTCTTCATGTTTCTTTATCTTAACCCCCTTGTTCACCTTGAATAAATGTTTGCATTCATCCTGTCGTTGCTGCTTCCTCTTCATTCAACCTCTCTTCATGACAACTTCTTGTTTCCCTTGCATTCCTTGCTTTTTTGAAGATAGTTCTCATCTGCCTTTCCATTCGCCCTCACCGTTACCTCTATTTCCTTCATGGAAACTAAATTAGGACAGTAGTCTTCAAGATTATCCCTATTTTTCAGGCCAACTACTAAGACCTCCACATATCTATATTGCCCTTTGACATTGTCATCCTCCAAGTGTTGTTCATAGCCTCCACTCCTTCTGCGTCTCACAACAGATCTTGGTTGCTCACATGGCAACTTCAGTCTCGCAATGCCTTTCATGAAAATTATACCTTTTTGTTTTGTTTCTATTGTCTCTTTTGCTGGAGATCTTCCCAATGCTCAGATGCATCGCTACACAACCTCAAACTTGGAAGATAAAGACAACTTGACCTATTACATGGGAGGTCTCCATACACGCGTGAGAAGACAAGTCATCTTAAGAAAGCCAAGGGATGATGACGAGGCATTCCTGCAATAATACTACATTGAGGAAGAAAAGAGGCAAGGAGAGGGAGAATCCTCAAAGTAAAATTAATGCACAAATCAGTCTTAAAAAGAGAAAAAACAACCTTCCAAGGGTATATAAAGGGTAAGTGGTAGGTAAAAGAAGTGCCACCGCTTTACATGTTTGTAAGGATCCCATTGTAGTCACTGTGTTAGAGATGGGCATACTAACACAAAAGTGTTCGAAGTTGCATCTAGATTGGCATTGTAGGCCATCAATTATGATAACATGTATTGTTATAGCTAACAATGGTTTGTTAGTCTTTTGTTGGCATTTAGTTAATTTCGTAGCAAGACCCTTAGCTATGTTGGTTGTTATGGTTGAGTTAATAGGCAACCGTTGGGTCTTGTCCTTCAGATAACATATTGTATGTTAGGTTAGGGGTGCTAGTATTAGGGCCTCCTTGTACTGTGCAAATTGTATTAGACTTATAATTGGTTGCCATTTGTCAAAATTTTTTGTGGAGTGGTTTGCAATAGAAAAGAAAGTGGTCTCTTGTAAAGTGGGAAAGTATGTGCCTATCCAAACAGGAAGGAGGCTTGGGATTTCATTCTTATTCTAAGCACCACAAAGCTTTGGCGGCCAAACTCTATTGGAGAATGCTTATGCACCCATATGATTTGTGGACAATTAATATTAGAGTAACATATGCTGAAAACAACCCTCCAGAGAGAATTATTAGATTATCTCTTAATATTACTATTATTTCTTCATGAGCATATTCACGAAAGTGATGGGTGTCTTCTTCACCAGTCTCTGATTTCTATTCTTTTGTTTGCGGATGATATGGTCCTACTAACTTCATCCCTTGAGTGTTTGCAGTGGCAGTTGGATGCCTTGGCTCTCTTCTGTGATCTCCGACAGTTGGCAGTTAACCTGGGAAAAACCAAGGTTATGGTGTTTAACGAGTTGATGACTTCCCACCTCCATTTCTTCTTCAGGGGAAAGGAGGTTGAGATCACCACCTCCTATACTTATTTGGGAGTGCAATTTTCTGGACCACGATTTAGCTTGAGGTAGGCCGTTTAGCCTAGGATCAACAAATGATACTTATTTGGGAGTGCAATTTTGACCACGTTTCAGCGTGAGGCAAGCCCTTTAGCTTAGGATCAACAAAGGATATGGTTCGTTAGCCCTTCTTGAGCGATAGTGTTTTTGACATCACTTTCAAGGCATCTCATCCAAGATGTCCCTCATGGATACACTTATCAGACCCATTGTTCTTTATGGATCTGTGGTTTGGGGGCCTTCTTTGCTTGAGGGGGATTGGGTTGTTGCCGAGAGGGTCCAGACACTTCTCCACCGCATTATTAGATGTAAGTAGATGGTTCCCCAGCACATTATCCTTGTAGAATTTGGAGCTCGACCTTTCCGCTTGGAGACTATATTTGATTTGATTTCTTTCTTACATCGTATTCAGAGCTGATTCAGTGAGTGGGTGTGACATATATCCATACTTAGCTTACTGTTATTTAGAGACTATTGGCCTCTTGGCTCCCGTGACCCGTGTTTGCTATTGGTATATAGGGGTTTTTGACCTATTAGGGTCTGTGGGAATTAGGATGGACTGCCTCCCTCCATTCAGGTACTCCTTGGATGCACCAACTCATCTTCCCACCAGATAGGTGGTGAACTAAATTAGTAGGGAAGATATTTATAGGCAGTTTATTCATACTACTTGGGTAAACCCTCCTAGGGGGATACGCCCAAAAGATGGCATTCTATGTAGGGCACTTTTTGGAGATGAAAGATGGGCTAATCATCTGCCCGCAGTATTACACTTCGCCACTGGATGCACGCTCTTCGCATCCCATTAGGACAGTTTAGAGTGGGATCTCACGGGCTTAGGATTGAGACAGATCACCAGATAGATCAAATAGATAGGGTTTGTCAGTTATGTAGTATTCAAGAGATTGAGACCGAGGAACACTTCATCTTCCATTGTCCCATTTACTACGAGATCAGGGGGAGGTTTTATTGCCTATTGAGGAGGACAAAGACTCTTTCTGACTTCTTCAAATATGAGGACCAGAGATGTTTAGCTTTACATATATAGAGCTTCGTGATCATTCTATTTAGAGACCTATGAGATTGGATTCTACGCAGTGGATCACTTTCTTTTTCACGGTGCTATCTTTGAGGAGAGGCACTAAGTGCCAGATTGACACTAGTACAACCTCACATTTCAGATTAGTGCAATCCAGAGAGACTATCCATAGATCCCCGATATTTCACCAACATAACCATTTCAGGTCTAGCACCAGGGGACAAACTATATTCACCAGATCTTCGCAGAAGACTTTTCCCTCTAGGCAGCGACATGGAAGACAAACCAGACATCTTACCTCTTCTTCGGGTCATGCTTCTATCAGGGGCTTCTTTTCGTCGGCCTTAGATGCTAGGAGAGTTGGATCCAACTCTTGATGGACCCCCTCTTGGTTCTTCCTTCTCATTGTTCATCGCTGCTTTTCCGATGCTTAGGGGTTTTCTTGGGTTTCTCATTTTTGCTTCTTTCTTTGGCTCTGAGTGTTCTTGCTCTTTGCCCTGTTTTGTACTATTTTCTTCTAGCGTTGTTATTTTTGTTTTTGGAGACCTCTAGGGTTTCCCGCTTGTTCTTGACACTTTTGTAATCTGCTGCCCTTTTGACTTACTTTTGTGGTCATTTGTTGGACATTAATATATTTATCTTATCTTATCTTCCTCTTAAAGGGTCACCTATTCTCGTTGTCTTAAAGTAGGCGAGGATCTTAAAAAAAAGAGTTTGTTTTGGATTGTTAATGATGGCCAACAGGCCAACTTTTGGATTGATTCGTGGGATGCTCATCCACCAATCATATTTCAATATCCAGAACTCAATACAATGGAGCAACTGCATGAGAAGGGATGGATTAAGATTGCTCATTATTGTAGGGTAACTAATCAAACATGGGAGATTGGAAAATGTTGGATACCTCCTAGTGAGTGGCTGATTCAAATAGCAGAAGATCAAAGGTCATGGATCAGTAAGATGCTTTTAGTTCGCCCTCTTTCAATACTTTCAAATCCTGATGCCTTAGCTTGGGGGAAGAATTCTACAGATGTTTATACGGTTTTCTTAGGATATGATTCTCTTCCTAGGCGTGCCCCTCATCCTCTTAAGGATATTTTTAGTCAAATATGGCATCCTGTTTTATGGCCCAAGGTAAACTTCTTTTTATGGTTGCTTTTGAAGAAGAGAGTCTTAAATGGAGAAAACCTCATGAGACGTGGCTTTTATGGTCCCTTTCGATGTGTCATGTGTTTGGACAATGAAGAAACCATATCTCATCTTTTCTCCTAGTGTCCTATGGGGATCTACTTGTGGAAGCTCTTATCCAAAATATTGAATCTTCCCTGGGTGCTTATTCAATCATTATAATAGATAAGCAAAGAATGGCAAAGTCAATTGGCCAAAGGCTAAAATCTTCTTCTGGTTTTGTGGTTTGGCATCTCCCTTCTGTTGTGGAAGATTTGGAAAGAACGCAATCACAAAATCTTCTGACAGAAAAGCAAAGATATCAATTTTGTTGGGAAAAGATCAAAATCAACATTGCTGAATCCATCAAGCACAAGATTAGTTTGCCTCAACCCCTAATGCTGGAATGGGATTACTTATGTCGCCAGCTCCCATTGCAACCTTCTATGTCTACAAGGATCACTTTTAATCTGAAAAAGAAAGCTTAGCAAGAATGACATTGGATAGTTCCCCCTTTTGGGAATGGGAAGCTGAATATGGATGGTGCTTCAGGAGGGAATCTGAGACAGGCTAGTATTGGAGGTATTGGCAAAACATCAGATTGATCTGTTGCCTTCCTTTTCGCGAGGTGGGATGTATCACCAATATGGTAGAGATCAAAGCTATTTATAAAGGGATGCAAGAAGCTTTAAAAATTGGAATGCAAAAATTACAAATTGAATCAGACTCTAAGGTTATTGTGGGCGTGTTATCTGTTCTAGAGGGGGATCCTAGTAAAAATTCGCAAATAGGTAGAGAAATGGGGAAGATTCGTAGTTTGCAAGAAACGTTTTAGGAGATTTATTTCTACCATGTTCCTAGAGAAAGTAATAAATTGGCAAACAGTTTGGCATATTGGGCGTTGGATAATCACAACCTTGTTTGCTATGGTGTGCCTCCAATTTGGTGGTCGAGCAAATTGCAAGAAGATTTGAGAAAGATACCAGATTTGGATTTGCATCAATGAGTGAACACAAGCTGCTATTGTTTGGATTACTATTTTGTGTATGCTGCTATTGATGGTCTAGTGTCATAGTAGACATTAATCATTTTACTTTTTGGCACCATTGCCTTAAAGAGCGTTGACTTAAGTTAATTTTGGCTCATAAATCTATGTGCCAAACATAATTTTGAAACACGACAAAAGATATTACAATGGTACAAAGAGTTCACAAAGAAGACCAATGCATGCGATCACTAGTTCATGCTATTAACTCCTAACAAAGGCAGGAGAGAGGCACATAGTCAGGGAGGGGACCAAGAAGTTAAATGATCCACTCGATTGGTGGAGCAACACTGAAGAAACTAAAGGTTGCGGCCAATATCCATCAATCGAAGTATGAAGTACGACGCTGATGCCAAAGTGAAAGCCAAAACTAAAGTGTAAGAATTCATAACCATAGATGGAGCTGAAACCAAGGGTTCAACTGGAATTGGTGGACCCTACTTTACTCACAATAAGGAGTGGGTAGAGATTGCCATAGCGCCTTTCAGAGGAATAAAGCGTGGACCTTGCCGACTAGTTTGGATTCGAGGGTGCTGTAAGGGAATAGTGTGAAAGATCGGGAAGTTTGATCGACAAGTTGGAGTGCACGAAAAGAGTCTTGACATCATGTAATATAGTTTATGGATCCCTGCTGAAGGAAGGGTCGAACGTAAGGACGAGTCTGATATTTCTTGGAAAGTAGAGGAACGTTTGACGTTGGCCTTCTTAAGGGCAAGACTTCTATTCGGAAAACCATGCTAGAGCAATGGTTACCCCATTAACTCCATCTCTAGAAAAGCAGACACTGTCAAAGTTAATTGGTGACGAATTGGAGGATCTTGTGTGACATTGCAAAACGTGCATCACCATTTGGATTGCCAATGGGCATATAGAGGAACGTATATGATTGTAATAATTTTTTTGGATAATTCTATGCATAGATTTTTCCTAACCACCCTTCAAAGAATGGCTATTGATTGTGATGCAATTGTACCATGCTCAGACAAAACAATGTGGAAAACACTCAGGGAAGTCTTCAAGAAAGAATTTAAACCTTGGGGGATGACATTCAGATTGTTATGGAAATATATAATACCCAATAAGGTAAACATGAGAATGTTCATACCTATAATCGAAGATTCAAAGACCTATTGAGAAAACTCAAAAAGGAACTTGGCGAAGGCTTGAAGAAACAATGGTTCATTGAAAGGTTGGTACCCTCATTGCGGAGGATGATGAAGGTGGTTCCACCCTGATCTTACAAAGATGCATACAATCTTGCCATGGACATTGAAAGCGATAAAAAGACGTCATCATGCTTGAAATGATGTGAAGAAGACAACCCTAACTGTAGTGATGATGGTGAAATTCGATTAGTGTGAGCCTTGTGGAATGACATGCTTCCGATAATGAAGGAACTAAAGGGGGAAGGCAAGAAAGAAGGAAAGGATCTTGGGTGTGAGATTTGTCTAGTTATCGGGTATTTAGTGAAGGGTTGCTTGTACAATTTGTACAATAAGAGTGGCCATGTACTGCTCACACAATGAGAGCTATCAACACCACCCACCATGCTCCTAGGGAACTATCAAAGATAGAATAATAGTGGTTGTGAGAGTCGGATTTAGTACGACTTCGAAGGACAACCGATTATATAGTATTAGGAGTGCAATGAGTGGGGCCATTTCTCAAGAGATTTCCTTAACAAAATGACTTTGGACTTTCTGTAGATGGTGTGGGCCTGGGAACCATAATGATGGCAATTGTCCAAAGCAAGCCAATGTTAACATGATTGACATAGCCGAGGGCAAGGAAGTTATGGCAATTACTAGAGCATAAGTGAAGAAATCCAATTACCCCGACCCACGTATGGAGAAGGAAGGGCTTGCCAAAGCAAGGTTGGAAGTTGAAAGGGCCATGGTTGAAGAACGATGCCAATCGAATGAACATATGAGCAAAATAATGAGCTGATTGGAGCATAACAAAACTATTGCATGACATGTTTTGTAGACCTCCATACCTGTGAAGATAGCTGACTTATTGCAAAGCATCCTAGAACTCAAGAACATTGCTACCATACAGGACATTAGTCTGAACATGGAGCATACAATAGTGCACCTAATGTCGGGTGATGGGAAGAGCAAAAACTAAAAGGATCGATCCACCCTTGTTAGTTGACCAAGTGATCAATCCTATGCTCTTGACGATGAACCTAGCCCAATAGCCAATGATTGTGCATATGAAAGTTTTGGGCAATAATTTGATGAAAACCATCGTCGATAGTGGTTTTGGTGTGAATGTTCTTCTAGAGGAGACTTGGAAGAGTTGTGGGAAGCCAACTATGTGGCCTCTGACATTCCACCCAGTAGGAGCAGATCAACTAGGCATTAAGGTATCGAGTATATTAATGGGTTAGAAGGTAATTATTGAAACACAGGCCTTTTTGCTGAATTTAATAGTCATCTCATTGAAAGAGAAGGCCTATGATGCACTATTGAGTTGAAGCTAGTTGATAGCAGCCATATCCGATCCTAACTAGAAATAGAATTTTATATCCATTGAAAAGGACAAAAGTATTTCATAGATTTAAAGAATCAGGTAGTTAGTGAGGAAGCAACTTCACCAGACTTGTTGGATTCCAACTCTGAAGAAGATTGTTTGGTTTATGGGAACCGAGGTACGATGGAGCCGAACGATGAAGGGGTCTTGGAGTTACAGTCGTGCTCCAATGATGAGACAAACTTCCTCAACGGTCTATTCCATTGGCAAATAAAAGACAACAAAGTGTTCTAGCATAATTGTAATAACATCGAGATCATGGAGATTCAAGAAGTCTAAGACTTGTAGCAAGTTGGGTAGAAGCAAATGTTGTGATGCCTAATCCTTTGGAACAATCAACATCACATCTTGCTTATTTATTAGAGTTCAAAGGATATAATGTTAAGGTTGTGAAGTTCGATGCAAAGTTGGCTCGCCAATTGGCACAGGGAACTGACATGACCTCTAAAGAACTAACTTCAATGAGCAAGAATATGGGCTCAAATGACAAACTTTTAAATGGTGAAGTACGAAATAATTGCAAAGGATGGTTGGATATGATGGATATGCTTGAATTGGATGAACATCGTATCTTAGGTTTTTCAAATTTAACTATTGTATGGCTTGAATGTTAGGAAAAGATACCGTCATATGTCCTTTGGTCGTACACCTTATTATTGTCATATGCCCTAGTGTTGATGTATATCTTGCCCTGCCTATATGTTGTGCTTTGATAGTATGCTCTACTTTGATTGAACACTTTACTTTGACCAAATGCCCTACTTTGATCGAATGCCATGCTTTGACCTAACATCCTGCTTTGCTTGTGCGCTCTGCTTTGACTGAACACCTTGCTTTGATTCAACACCCTGCTTCGACTCAACGTCGTGCTTTGACCAAATGCCCTATGTTTTTTGAATACCCTACATTTGTTGTACATTCAATACACTTTGGACGCCTCGTTGTTTCCATACACCCTTACTTTGCTGCACGTCCCTCCCCTCTCGTATGTTCTAGTTGGGCCCAACATTCTATTTTCCATGTACGTTCTACTTGCATTGTACACCTGCCCCTTGAATTTGCTAGCATATCGACTCCTCTTGTATGCCCCACATATATGACTTGCTTTGTCTCCCTTACGAGTGGTTCATCTTGTATGTCATGCCTCTTTTGTCCTTGCTGCAACTTCCATAAGTCCTACTACCCCTTTGGCACACCCTAATTTACTAGGCCCTGAGATTGGTGAACCCTTGCTGTACGATTGCATGAGGCATGCCATTAACAACACACAACCATACGCCTCTGAAAAGCACTATACGACACTAGTGATTGTATGGGAGCTGTATAGGGGACCATTTGGGTAGTCAACATACAACACAACTTTTTCAAGTGCTTTCAAAAGCTACATATTTTCAACGAAGTTTGATTGTTGTCATGGCTTTTCAAGGGTTGTAGAAGGGTCAAATGGTGCTTCACTTTGCAGGTGCCTCTCCTCAACCCTGCTAAGGGCCACCACCCCCAAACCCTCATTTTGATTGTACAAGAAAAAAAGAGTGGTTGAAAATCTTGTTGGGTGAAACATGTTTTTTCTTGCCTTTAGGAATCTTCAAACTTTCTACATCACTAGTAGGTCCATTGGAATGTCTTCTCACTTCCCTTTTCAGTTTAATTTTTTTTCATGTAGTCTATGACTTGTGTTAGAAGGGATTATGACTTGTTTAAAGGGGGAGGGATAATATAGACCGTCATTTATGATAACATGTATTCATATAGATGACATTGGTTTGTTAGTATTTTGTTGGTATTTAATTAATGTTTTTGCAAGACCCTTAGTTATGACAGCTGTAGCGATCGAACAAACAACCATCGGGTCGTGTCCTTCAAATAGCATATTGTATGTCGGGGAAGGGGCACTAGTATCAGGGCCTCTATGTACTATGTGAATTGTATTAACACTTATCTTTTATGAATACAAGTTGTTATTGTTCGGATTACTATTTTGTGTACAATGCTATTGATGGTTTAGTATCTTAGTAGACATTAGTCATTCTACATGCATACCAAGAATCGTTCCAAGGAGGACTTGAAGAAGTTCATGGCATCTTTGAAAGAGCAATCAAAGGTGGAGATAGAAGATAATTCCGATGTTGATGAGAAGTTAGGTTGCACCGTTTCAATGTGGCGAGCAAGGAATAAGAGAGAAAAGAAATGAGCAAGTCATTTCAAATCAAGATCTAGATCAAGAAAACCAAGGTAAATGTACTTGTTGATATTGGCTCACAATCTAATTTGGTTTCAAATGAAGTTGTTTAGAAGTTTGGTTTGCAAACTTATGATTGTCCTCATCCACATCCTCCGGGTTGGTAAAAAGGGGTGTAGAGATTCAAGTAACTAAGAAATGTAGATGCAAGTTTGCTACTAACCCACAATATGTTGATCAATTAGAAGCAAATGTGATTCTTATTGGTGCATTTGATGTGGTTTTTGCAAGTCTTTACTCATACACTAGGGATGTTATTTTCATAAGGATGGATAATATATACAAATGGGTCGAGGATGTGATCAACTATATCATTGAGGTACATCAAAGCAACCCCAACTTGCCATCTTAAGTGCCAACCAAGAAAAGATATTCATTCAAGCAAATAAGCATTTTTTAAAACTTATTTTGAGGGATAAGAAAGAGGATGGGTTAGAAATTTCTGAAATTGATTGTGCTAACAAAGGATTGAAAGATTTGGATGAATTGTTTCATTATTTTCAAGAAGTGTTCCAAATTACACATCAAAGCAAGCCCAAGCTTGCCATGGTAAGTGCCAACCAAGCAAAGAGACTCATTCAAGCAAATAAACATTTTTTTTTACTTCTTTTGAGCGAAAAGTAAGAGGATGGGCTAGAAATTTCTGAAATTGATTGTGCTAACAAGGGATTGAAAGATTTGGATGAATTGTTTCATTATTTTCAATAAGCGTTTGAAATTCTTAAAGGTTTACCTCCAAAAAGGGAGGTAGAGCATTGGATTCAATTGTTGCTTGAACCACTTTTACCTAACATTGGTTTGTATAGGCAATCACTTTTAAGGACTAATGAAGTGAAGAAACAACTTCAAGAGTTGATAGAACAAGGGGTCATACGCTCAAATATTTCACAATATGGGTCATCCATTGTGATAATACAAAATGAGGATGACCCTTGAGAATGTGCATAGATTATAGAGCCTCGAATAAGATCACCATAAAAAATAGATATCCACTCCTGCGGATTGATGACTTGTTGGACCAAATTTTGCTTGCCAAATGCCTCATGAAATTGGATCCCAAATCTGAGTACCATCAAGCTCATATCGAGGATGTATGGAAGGCATCTTTCAAGATAAAGCATGGTTTGCATAAATAGTTGGTATTTCCATTTGGTATATATAATGCAGCTACTACATTTATGAGATTAATGAATGAAGTATTGAGGCCTTTTATAAATACATGTGATAATGTCTATAGACGATGTTTTGGTTTTCAGTGTTACATGGGAAGAACATATAAGTCTTTTAAAACAAGTTTTGCAAGTGTTAAAAACAAAAAAAAAACTTTTGTGCTATGGGAAGAAATGTGAGTTTGTAAAATAGCCACTAGTCTACTTGGGGCATGGGGTTGGAGGAGGATAACTGAGAGTGGATTCAACAAATGTTGAGGCTTTAATTGGTGGAGCAGTACGATACATGAGGAAGTTTATTCCAGTTTTCTCCACCATTGCAACACCTCTACATACTATTGTAGCAAGTTGCAAGAGTTTTCCTTGGGGTAAAGACATGATAGTGCTTTTGATTTTTAAAATACAAATTCAGCCATGCACCATTTCTCGCTATTCCTAATTTGCAGCAACTATTCAAAGTTGAAATGAATTTGTAAGTATGATGTGGGGGCAGTTTTGTTGCAAGGAGGTAAGCTAATTTGTTATTATTCAAATCTATTTTATTTAACAAGAAGAGGGTATCCTGTTTATTTTAAAGAAATGTACGTACTAGTTCAAGTAATTGTGAAATGGAAATGTTATTTGTTAGGCAAAGAAGCTATTGTACATACTAACCACAAACCTCTTCTATATTTGTAAACACAAAATAAATTGCAGCAAACAAGACATTACATACGGATGGGTTTTTTTTAACAGTTATATTTGGTGATCAAGCACAAGAAAGGAAGCACAAATAATTGTGACAAATATGTTATCTAGGCCACCAATCACAAAGCAAGTTTCAACTTTGGCAACCGTTTTACAACTTGAGCCTTTCACAAAAGGGGCTTATGAGGAAACATATGCACAAGATGCAGATTTTGGGGAGACATTCCAACAGTTGCAGGTCAAGAAAGTTGATAATGATGGCAAGGGTGAATGGTACCTTAAAGATGGGCCACTCCACAAGTTGGATAAACTATGTGTGCTGGAGGAAGAAAGGATTCTGTCGATAAGGGAAGCACATACTTCAAAAGTTTAAGTCCATTTTGATGTTGGTAATACCACATCTCATTTGCAAAGGTATTTGTCTTGGCCCAATGTGCAAGAAGTAGCTAGATTCATTAGATGATGTAAATTGTGTTGTCCAAGCAAGCCTAAGTTTAGGAAAGAAGGATTGTACATTGCCTCTACTTTTGCCTACTAGACCATGGGAAGTCATATCTATGGATTTTGTGAGAGGTTTGACAATGTCTAAGCATGTTCATGATTATTAGTATGTTGTTATAGATAAATTTAGTAAAATGTGTTTTTGATTCTATGTAAGAAGACAATGAAAGGGAATGAAGCAATTGAACTATTCTTTTCCCATGTTTGGGTGCATTTTGGGTTGCCTAAGTCTATTGTTTTAGATGGAGATTCTAGATTTTCTTGGACGTTTTGGACCACTTGTTGGAATATTGTAATTGATGTCAAAGGAATTATAATTAATGTCACGGAAGACAACGGAATTGTCAACGGAAATGTCGACGGAAATGTTAAAGGAATTGTTGACGGAAATGTCGACGAAAATGTCAACAGTCACATCTTTTGGAGAAGAGGTGCCTCTTGGATGGGACACCTCCTTTGTGAAGAGCCTTTGAAGGTTATATATGGCGGATAGAAGGTTGAGAAAGATATGGAAGTTGAAGTGTGAGATATGTGAAGATTAATAAAGAAGAGAAGGAAGCAAGTGTGTGGAGAACAAAAATATATATCATGCAAACACATGCAGATTTGAAGAATGGAATTAATTCTTTTTATCATTCAAGCATAAACATATTTTTGTGGATAAGAAGAAGAGGAAATTGAATTTGCCATCATTCGTTGATGATTCAACGATAGTAAGGTGGAAGATTGTTTCAGTAGAGGTCGGTGCTTTAGCAATAAGAGATTGGTGTCTCTTGCTAAGATGGTGCTTAGTAGTGGGGATTGGTGCCTCCAGTAGGTTGGTGCCTACAAATTGTTTAACAACGGGGATTGGTGTCTCCAGTAGGTTGGTGCCTACAAATTTTTGTAAGAAGAATTTTATTTGTGGTTGGATTTGGACAATAGATCCAAGCAGTCCTTTTCTTCGTGGTTTTATTTTGAAAGGGTTTCCACATAAATTTTGTGTTCTTAATTGTTGATGTTGTGTGATTGATATTATTGTGATAATCAATTTGAAAAAGTAGAAGATTACCTTATACTGATTCAAAGGGGGAGAATTAACGAAAGGGGGAGAGTTAACGAAAAGGGGAGCAAAGGAGAACTACAAGAAGGGGGAGTTTCTCTACAGATTTGCTATCAATGACAAAGGGGGAGATTGTTGGAATATTGTCATTGATGTCAAATAAATTATAATTAATGTAATGGAAGTCAACGGAAATATCAATGGAATTGTCAACGAAAATGTCAACGGATATGTTGAAATGTCGACGGAAATGTTAACATAATTGTCGACAGAAATGTGAATGGCCACATCTTTTGGTGAAGAGGTGCCTCTTAGATGAAATGGCTCTTTTGTGAAGAGCCTTTGAAGACGATATAAGACGGATAGAAGGTTGAAGATATGGAAGTTGAAGTGTGAGATATGTGAAGAATAAAGAAGAGAAGGAAGCAAGTGCGTGGAGAATGAAAAGATTTATCATACAAACACATGCAGATTTGAAGAATGGAATTAATTCTTTTTATCATTCAAACATAATCAGATTTTTGTGGAGAAGAAGAGGAAATTGAATTTGCCATCATTCGTTGATGAAGCAACAATAGTAAGGTGGAAGATTGTTTCAGTACAGGCCAGTGCCTCAGCAATAAAATATTGGTATCTCTTGCTATTTTGGTGCATAGCAGTGGGGATTGGTGTTTCCAGTAGGCTAGTGCCTACAAATTGTTTAGCAACGGGGATTGGTGTCTCTAGTAGGTTGGTGCCTACAAATTTTGTAAGAAGAATTTTATTTGTGGCTGGATTTGGACAGTAGATCCAAGTAGTCTTTTTCTTCGTGGTTTTCTCTCGAAAGGGTTTCCATGTGAATCTTGTGTTCTTAATTGTTGATGTTGTGTGCGTGATATTATTGTGATAATCAATAAAGTAAAAGATTACCTTATATTGATTCAACCCCCGTCTTGTCCCACCCCTCCGTATGAGCGTGTGCTCAACACCACCCTATGGAACAAGATGGTTACTAAACCCCAAAGAAACACAACTTTCCATCTTCAAACTGATGGCCAAACATATGTTGTAAATAAGACTTTGGTACAGCTGATAAGAGGTTAGAACAAGTATTCAAGGACTTGGGTTGAGTCTTTGGTATATATCCAGCACTCATATAATAGGGTAGTATATACATCCACTAACAAATCACCTTTTGAAACATGCTTGGGTTATTTTCCTACTAACCCACTTGATGTTGCAATGAGACAACACAGAGCAAAAGAAACGAGATTTAGAAGTGACAAGAGCAACAAGATTCATTGAGAGGATTAGGCAAATCCATTTCAAAGTGAAAGAACAATTAGAGAAGTCTCATGCCAAGTACAAGGCTAGAAATTATCAAAACCGAAAGGAGCATACACTCAAATTAGGAGATAAGGTATGGATGCAGTTGAGCATACAAAGGCTTTAAGGTCAAACAAGGAAGCTCAAACCTCTAAGCTATGGGCCACTCGCCATCTTGGAGCATTTTCTGAATGACAATATTCCGAATTTTCTGAGGTTATGAACTGTTTTACAGCTAGCGATTTTTACTTTTACTTCCAGCAGTATAAACGTTCTTCCAAAGTTTAGTCACTCTTATCTATTGATCCATCAGAGTTAAAACAAGAATGTTGTGACCCTCATACATTCCAAACAAATTAGCAGGTTAAAGATTAGAATGTGGTTGAACGATCATAAGCAATTTAAACCATGCAAGAAAACTACAACACCCTATATATTAGAAAACTAATTTCTGCTTATAAAAGATTTCATGAAAGATCTGCGCATATAGGTTATCATTCTTCACTAGAACTGTTTTGAGTCATAGACCATTTCTAGTCAAAACGATTCAAATCATTTTATTTCCCATGCCTGTCCCATCACGATATCATGCAGTCTCCGAATTATCTTACAAAATATCCTTGTGCATTTCAAAATCCTCATTTGGTTGTAATCATTTTAATATTCTTGGGTAAAAGAATGATATTGAACTTTCTTTCCAATTTACCCAAATAAATGTTCCCTTCTAAGTTAAATTAAAGGAAGAGGATGATTGGATTGGATCTAGATCTTCTAGCTATCTAAGCTTTAGATGACACAACATAATTTCCTCAAACTTTGTAACCATAATGCAAATGACATAAGAATACTATGGTCAACTTAGCAAACTTAAAACACCTTAAAGATAAGTTTTAATTTCAAACACCTAATTTCCTGCAGAGTAAATCTTCTTATGTTAAGTATAAATATTGCCATTGAACAAAGAGTTCATAAATCAAGTAGATAAAATATCTTAAGATGACTAAATGAAATCTTCTTTATTGCCAATTATAACTTTATAACTTTATTAAATGTAGATCTGTCAATTGCAAACATAACACCAATTTGGGTTTCCTAATTTAATAATCTATTAGTACCAAATTGCTCCTAATAAAATGTACATGGCAACGTAGTCTCCAAACTACCCATAAATTCAAATTATAACACAAAATTTAATACTACTGAGTACTTTGTTGCAACATAGAACAACAGGAATGAAAAGACGTCATTAATGGATGAGCAAGCTTGGAATCAAAAGTATCCAATTACTGCTATAACTGAATCTAAATGTAAAATAAAGATTTCGTTTAACATTCATGTCTACCCATATCCATGCCATATTCAAAGCCTTAAATGATTTTTAACAAAGATAGAATGTAACAATAGCTTTCAGTCCTAAGCTTTTCCATCAAGAAATTTTGACCCACGAACTTCATTAGTCTATTTAAGTTATACCAACGAAATGAGATCAAAGATTACTTATTCTTTCTAATTAAAATCAACAATTATGAACAAATCATATTAATAAAAGGCAATCTTGTTCGTGTTAAAACAAAATTTTATCCAAAGAATTCATACTGGATACATAATTGCATTTATCAAAGCAAATTATTCCATATACATTCAATTACATGAATAATACATCATACCACATAAGTTGCCGAAGGCATGCTTTAATATCAAGTTACCAAGATTGGCTTCTCCTTAGACCATATTAACCATTGGTCAAGGAGACCTATATTTTAATGCCAAAATTTATACAGTATAACTGTTATTAAAACATAACACATTAACTAACATACAAAATATAAATACTGCAAGGGGGTTAATGACAACTTTTTTTGAAATCCATGTACTAACTCATGCTTCTTATTCATTCTTCTAAGCAACCCAACAGAGTCCACTGAATTTCTTCTGTGCAATCATTGATGCAAGGGATTAAAAAATGAGTATGACGAGCCCAATCATTTATGGCCCTTACCACCCCATCCATCGGCTCGAGATTGCAAGATTTTCACGAACAAATACAGAATGACATAAAAGTGCAAATGAGAAGACCATACTCAGAGTTTGGTTCCACCAATGAGAGCTAGGGTTACAAACAAACCAAGAAAGGTTACCAACAACATACATTCGATGGCAATCATTTAAAACTCAACAAACACAACTAGCATCTTTGCCAAAGTTAAACAAAGAGAAACACCAATAACAACCACAAGTATAGTTTCCAAACGTCAAGGTAACTTATATTCAAAGAAAAACCACTGTTGTTCCTAGTCAAAACCAACAGGCCATAACTAGTCACACAGTCATCTATTTACTTAGTCACACAATCATCTATTTACCAGTTGAGGATGAAACATGTCGACCCAAGGTTTCTCAATCTAGGGTTTTAAAAACAAAAATAACCACAGAAGGACCGAACCCAAAAAAGCAAAATAACAACATTCTTCTAGCATTTTATAGAATACTGCAATATTGGAAAGACAAGAATGGAGGTCATGCAAAACCAGGGTTTTGCATTACCCTCATTCGGCCTTAACAAACATTCATAATAAACCCATTTTAACTACTTAGCTCGATGCAACAACAAGAAAAACGCAGAGGAAAGTTACTTTAGTCAAGATTGAGATGTGTGGTTGAGGATTAATTCAATTTTTGGAATTAAGTTTGTAATTATCCTCATCACGACATTGAAAAAAGGGGCAAATAAGAGGCATGGAGGGCTTTGATGAGGCATGGGAGGCATGAATCCTGATATTTGTGGCATTTATGGTCTAGGGATGTCTTCCCAAAAATGAGGTCACTTGATGATGCAGATATTCAATATTCATTTTCAAAACAAATTATTCAACAAGTTTTCATGGAATTTTGATTAGGCCTTGATTTGGATTAATTAGCTCTTAGGCATGATTAAACACATTGTGCACAAATTACCCAAATTGATCAGAATGCCTTGTTATTGGTCCTAAATTTGACTGAATTTGAATTGGAAGACCATGTCAGATGCGTTGGATGCGTATTCTCTTTTAGAATGTTGCCAACAACAAATAACCAAGGCACAAGTCTTGTGCAAAAAATTTGATAGGAAAGAGCAGTCCAGAGCACGTAGGTGCAAATTTGGCATTTTGACTTGAACTGAATTGATCAAAGTTAGTTGACCTATAAATTGCATTGCCCCATTTAGGGATACTCTGGCCAAAATCGGCATTTGAATATGTCATTTTCACATCATTTAACATGTTTAGTGTTTTTAGGCCAAATTGTGCATTTTGGGTAGAAATTGGTCAAAACCCTGGTTGGAGGTTATCGGCAGCCAGTTTTAGGTGTCTAGTGAGCAACTGGAATGTCTTTTTTTGGCATGACGCATTTAATCATCGAATGACGATTGCGGGGAGCGAACTATGGTGGATGAGAGCCTTCATAACTTCCAGCTACCAGTCGTTTGGACTCTTCCGTGCTCATTGGTCATCTTTGTGCCACTTGTCTTTTATTGATTGGCCCTTTTTGCTCTAGCTTAAGCCACATGGCAGCCTTTCATTCATTGCAACATGATTCTCACGTGGCTGGACCAAGCTTAAGTCAAGCATTTGAAGAATCCCGATTTACTCTATGCAGAGTAATTCGGGTTCTTTGATCTTTCCAACTTCGAACTTTTCCAGATCCTTTACTTATAAAGACTTTTAAGTAAAGTACTTGGAGAAACCCAATTTACTTTGTGCAGAGTAATTCGGGTTCTCTAAGCTCACTTCGGACTTGTCCATCTTGAAGTCTTCTCACTTTGCTGTTTCCAAGCCTTAAGATTTCAGACTTTTCAGACCCGATTATTTCCAACGGCTAGTCGCTTATCTTGATTTTGATGTCCATTGGCCCGTCATTTTCTTTGGACATTTGGTCTCGAGCTTTTCTTCCGGGGGAATTCTTTCGGCCTTTTCTTTTGGTCAAATCTCTCGAAGGAATTTCTTCGGACAATTTGTTCGAAGGAATTCCTTTGGACTTTTTGCAATGGACTTTCCCGAAGGGTGAGAGACCCTTCGGGCTTCCTGTGTGTCTATTCGGACTTTCGCAAATGATCCTCCCGCAGGGGAAGATACCCTTCGGGAATTTTGAAATGGTCCCTCCGAAGGGTAACATACCCTTCAAGAAAATTGCAATTGTCCACTTGGAGAAGGAAACGCCCTTCGGATTTATGAAGTGTACCGTCAAAAAAATTGACTGGTCCCTTTTGCCCTAAAAAGGTCTTTTGGCATTTTGAAAATGCCCTTCGGATTTATGAAGAAGATTCGTCCCTTGAAGAACCTGAGAAGCACTATTTTTTAAGACCAAATCGGGTTTGTCAAGCCCTTTTACTTATTTCGGGCTTCTGACTGCTCACAACTTATGAAGTAATCAAGTAGTGCTCCTTGGAGAACCCAAAATGCACTGTTCATGAGTAATTCGGGTTTGTAAACCCAAATTACTTCTACTTATAAAACATTTAGAAGTTAAGCATTGTTGGAAACCCGATTTGCACTGTGCCCTCAGAAACCCGAAGTTGTCATTGCTGGGAAACGTGAAGTCCTCCCAAAGACTTGCTATTTCCTTTCCTAAAAGCTCCCTTTTTCATACTTAGGCAAATTTTGATATGTGGGCCAAAAATGGCCAATAGTTTTAATATGTTATAGCTGATGTTCTTCTAATGGATTACAAATCTTATAGTCTGAACTTTGGATTTTCTTACTAGATCCTCTTCATTTTGGATTTTCAGTAGACAACCTGCAAGTATATTTCCTTCGTATGATCTTTGTCTTCAATTGGAATAATATATTCTGCATTCTAACACATACGAGTCTGTCTTTTGCAGTTGAATCACATCTTGAACACTAGAATTCCACAACCTTGTCATTTGTCCTTCTCTGTTCATATATTCAATTCTCTCTTCGAGGATATTTAGACCCCACTTTTATCCTTACTGTGAAATCTGACATTTTATCGAAGGCTCAATTGCAGCTTTGAAGCATTTTTCCTTGTGCAATGCAATATAGGCTCTGTTTTCTTTTCCTAGCTTTTCAACTTCATCAAATTCAAACCATTCTTCATATCTCATTTCTACAGCATTATGCCTTTGCAAAACACTGCCTTGGTGTATATTTTGATAATTCACACGACCTTCAACTTAGCAACTCCTTTGTGATCATATCGACCTAGTATGAGCCATTAATTTTTCAAATCCACATAGCTCTGTTCTGTGTAAAACTTAAAATCCTTCACATAGGTTCAATCTATGACCACCTACTGGTAGTTGTGATGGTTTATCCTGCAATTATGGTTCAGATGCACTAGTTCCATTATGACATATTCCCGTCAATGCAATGATCAATTGGCTAAGTAATTATTAAGGCCAATTTTAAAGTATTGCTTAGGTTCTAGCTAAGTAATCGTCAGCCAGTTTTGAAAACCTACGCCCTCTCAGCCATGACGGTAACATTTTCTCGGACTGTCTTTTGTTGTACATCTGACAAACAGAAATACTTGGTGCCAATTCTAGCACTTATTCAAACTATCAAGAATTAATACTCAAGGCACTACATTTGCGGTATTGCTGATTTGGGATAACAAGTGGGTATTCTAATGGACACTTGGATTCACATGGGCTAACTGCCACTCTCCAAGTTTAATTTTTTCATGAAGCTAGGAGATCAACATATCGCTGGTCATTTTAGTGCACCATCAAGAGTTTAGTGCACCATGATTAATTGTCTTAAGGTTTGCATATGAACATCTTGTCAGCAGCCATCAAGGTTTTAGTTTATCATAATTACTTATGAATGTCTATGACTGTTATGTAGGCTGGTCCTTCACTTGACAAGGTCATTTTCATCCCATTCTAGATATGGGATAATAGTCATGATTTGTAAGTTCCTAAAATAATCCAAAATGGATTTCTGTTTAATAAGAACAATAAGTTCTCTTAAAATAACACATATCTTTTGCTAATATCCAATCTTCTCAATGTGTTCATATTCAAGAATTAGCGCCAAAGTATTTATGCTATGTGGTATGAACTACTTTGCATTCATGATATCAATAATCCACGTGCAACAATATATACATGTGGGTGTTTCTGTGTGCATGCATGCACAGGCTTATGTATATCTGTATGTACCCACATATTAAAATTCCATTCATGGAAATCATACACTCGTATAGACATATCATGAGCTTTTTCAAAGGCAACATGGTACATATTAATCAAAATCCTGTTGCAAACTTGTACATGTAAAATGTATTCACTGTAAGTGTATATATATTGTGCTCCACAAGAGCACCATTCACTGATTCTTAAGCATGCACCAAAATGAAGAAACAAATGTCTTAATAGGTGTACTGTCTTCCAAAAGGTAAAAACATGGTGAAAATGGTCAATAAAGGCAAACTACTTCTTAGACATGCAAGGTGTCCCCGTTGTAAAAGAAAGAATAGAATTGAAATGTAATTACACCTACAGATTGAGCTACTTACAGTCGCAGTAACTAGAAATTTCCTTTTTTAAATTATGGGGCTTCTCACTTTAATTTAATTTATCATAATAAGGGAATTTATTGCGTGAATATTCAGTTCTAAAACTACTATGGTAGTCCTCTCCAACTACCATATGGTACAAAACTATCGGTGTGTGCAGATTAGTGTTAAATATATCTGAAAGTCCCGGGTCCAAAAAATAGATACATTAATTATCACTTTATGTCATAATTGCATTTGTTTTGATGAATTATGCATGAAAATGCTTTTAACAAATGTTTCCTGAAGCTCTTAATGATTAAATGTTTATACAGTGATCGAAACGGTTGCTCCCAAAACCCTTAATGACATAATGGCCTTTCTTAGATCTATTATTCTGTGATTAAGGCATGACATTTTTCCATCACTATCTTTAATCCTCATCCAATTTTTTCTGCAGTTCATATCTTCTAGTAAATTGTTTTCTGGATCAGCTGCATTCTTTAATCCTTCCCGGTTATATTGATTACAATAAATATTTTTAATGTAAAAGTCGGTCATGCAATTTAGATATTTGGAGACAAGGTGGCAGTGTAGGTTTTTCCAGAGTACCATTTGTTCTCATAAGGTATAGCCTTCACTAATTTTTACATGTCATTTCACTGTTTTGTTCCCTTTTTTTCATGGAACATTTCGTGCATGGTATAATTTGGAACTTTAGTCTATGAACAGATTCAATTTGTTTTCCTTTAAGCTTTCTCATTATCTAGGGTTATTATTTTGACAGCAAAGAAGAAAGAACTTATGGATGAATATGAATTTTCTAAATAGTGTTCTTTGTAAGTTTAGTTGACTGTACCGAGATCTTCTAGGTAATGGAAAAAATGGAAAGATGGGTGCGGGAGCACTTTGAGGATCCACAGCGCAGCAGACTGAGCAGACTTATTCCCTCTATTGGACGTTTTCACACACCATTACCACTTATTAGGGCTTTGCGGGAGTATGATGATTTCGCTATGATTTCAAGGCGCAAGTTTGTTCCTCCAAATTTTGCAGAAATTAGACACGTACTAAACATTGCACAGGTGAGCCCGTAAATGGTTCTTATTATCTAGATCTAGGACTTTTGGCTTCTTTTGGTTTGATTTGGTCTGAAATTATAAAGATTGGATCGCTTGTCAGTACGATGCATAACTTGTTTATTTCTTTTGTTAACTCAAATTGTGAGGAAAAAGCACAAGTGTAATTGGTTACTTCACATTTAAGTCATCAGCATATTCCATTTATAAGAGCATTTGCATGCAGAAAATTATTGATGAATGATCGAGTCTCAATTTATCCAAGCCAGACTACATATTTGAGTTCCTAGTAAGGTTATGGATTTGGTTCCTTTGTTCTGCTATAGTCTTAGGGATATTACTCCTGTCTTAATGTTTTGCAGGTGCATGCAATAGCAGAGCGAATTTCGTTAATAACATTTGATGCAGATGGAACTCTTTATGCAGATGGTCACCATATAGAAGGAGATAATAAAATGATTGATCATATCGTTAAGCTCATGCAACATGGTGCTCATGTTGCGATTGTAACTGCTGCTGGTAATAATTTTTTCATGCAATTTTATAGAATTTTCTCGTAAATTAGGTTGATCTAAAGAGAGGTATGGCTTATTACAATAGGAACTTGAGGGATGAGAATGTTAGTGTGTCTCTACATAGGGACATGGTATGGCCTCTAAAATGAGTTTAAAATTTATTATTTAGCAACGGTAATATAGAATTAGAGGAATGCCAATAGGAACTTTAGCGTTAAGCATGTCAAACTGTCTATATGTATGACGTGGTATGAGCTTTAAAATGATTATGAAAGCTATCATATAATAATTTTGAATATATAATTTAACAAAAGATTTAATTTTACCCTTATTGACATATAGTTTAGCCTTCTCTTGGAAGGGTTAACGAGTATTCCAATCTGGGTGTTGCACTTTTGGCTGTGAGAGACTTACTTCGTCATTTTGTCATTTAGAGGACACACGCTGCATGGAAGCCTATTTGCATCTCCTATTGTTAGGGTCTTGTTAGAGTTGACATGATTAAGACAATATCAAGATAAACCATAGTATATGAAAAAATATATAATTTAATATAAAAAAGGACACAATAGCTGTCTTAACAAAGGGAAATTAGTCTGATGGGCTGTGGTCTGAGTTAAGGTCGTTTAGTGTGTGTAAACATTGAATTACTGGTCCCATGAGTTGTCGACATGCAGCATCCTTGGGAAATTTGTCAAATGTAGGATTTTTCCTGGAGTCAGCTTTGTATAAAAGCAGCTAGGGTTCACCATTCGAAGTGTATTGAAGGGATCAAATAGACCAAAATGTAATATTATCGAACCAAAGAGAATGATTCTTATTTTATAAAGTGCAATTATTTGTGCACTTGTATCCTAGCCAAATCTTGCCGACTTTTGTCTATGAGTTTTTTTGTTCTATCCTTATAATGGAGTACTAGTAAGTTCTTTCATGGTATTTGAACAGGTCAAGCTCTGCCTTGTGAAGATGATCATGGATGTAAGTTTAGGCATGGCCATAACAAATCAAAACCTTCTTTTGATGCAAATATGTTGAAGCTTATTTTAAGTGGTCAGAACCTTGTTTTGATTCAAAAAGTTCCAATTATTTTCCTTTTGTGGATTATTCTCCTCGAAAGACGGTTCCAATGAATATTTGTTTGCTGGATTTTGTCACCACATCGTGAAGATATCAGTTTCAGAAACTTCTGTTGATCGTTATGAAATTTGTTGTACAACTAAATATTTTCCATATATTTCTTCAACATTGTTTAGTTCGTCTGATGAGCTTTCTAGGAAGTATACGTTTGCAAAATTTTGATTCTGGATGACAAAGTCATTAATAAAACAAGTTTTTCCTCCTCTCAAGAGATATTTTCTGCTTTGTCCGCATTTTATGGAAACATTTTGCAAACAAATTGTGAATTGTACCTATATGGGAGAAAGAGTATCTGAATATGTAACTGGTTCACAAAGTATTAAGAAGTCCCCAAACCCCTGTTTAGACTTTGCCACAATTTAGACATGCTTGGTTTTTCTTGTTTTCCTAAAAAAATTGTAGGAAGAAGAACAGATTGAGTATATATGCAAAAAGGGATATTTAAACTTATAATTTATCGTCAAACTCTTAAGAAGTACAAAAACCCTGTGAGTAGGTCCTGCAAATTGTGTTTCTTTATGATTTGTCCTTTGGGAATAACCTTTGCATTCAAATCAGTTTCCAATGATTCTTTTTTGATTTTGGCTATATTTTTTGCAAGGAATTCATTGCACACATCGGGTTTGAGATTTTTACTCAATAATGTCACCTTTCAAGTCATCAATCATGATGTCCTTTCAACAATCAACGAAGCTTACAAGGTATAATTACAGCCTTTAGGGGTAAAAAATGGAGGAAAGATTGCATAACTATGGCTTTTGGGGATCCGTTAATGCAAGTGAGAAAGATGAGTGGCTTAGTTGATGAGAAGGAAGCCGTTAATGCATGAGAGAAAGACGAGTGGCTTAGTAGGGGCGAGATATGGCTCTTGGACTGTTGGACATATATGCATTCACAAATTTGATGAATTGTTCCATCTTGAGAATGTGGAATCTCCTAAGGGTACATGGAAGATTCTTGAGAAGCTCTTTAATAATTGGAATGAAGCTTGGGTAATGGGAAATGAGGTTCATAATGAGGTTGTGTCATCACATAAGGACAATGCTCAACTTTGTGATGAGGTCACTTTACTTCGTATATAGTTGGTCAAGAAGGACAAGGATATCTGAGATCTGAAAACAAACCCTTGTGAAAGAAATTGCTGAGGAAAACACTTATTCATATGAAAACTTGCATTTATGAAAATTCCAATCATGGTACTACTCTTTAAAAAAAAAAATTTAAAAAGAAAAAAGGAAAAAGGAAAGAGATTATATTAAGTAAAAGCGAAATTCAAAATATACAAATTCTACCGTGCCATGCATGATAACTATTGGTCTAGGCCTTGGCACAAGAAACATGTCAAATCACAACATCTATCATGAAGTCAATCTAAGTCTAAAATCTATCTGATATCTTTTTGGAGCTTTGTGGGCTACCATATTGGTGGAGGACGATAACAAAAAATGTTATTATTGTCCAATGCCCAATTAGCTAACACATCGGCTACTCTGTTTTGTTGTCGAGGAACATGGGTGAAATGGATCTCTTGAAATATTTCCTTCAACTGTTGAACTTTTTCCAACTCTCTAACTATTTGCCAATTTTTGCCCTTCTTCAATGACAAATTGGATAAAACGCTAATGATTAATAAAGAATCAGATTCCAACTGAATTCTTTTCCACCCAACTTTAATTGCTTCTTGTAAAACTCTATAAATTGCCTTTATTTCAGCCAAATTAGTCGTTGCATAACCCAATCTTTTTGAAAAGAAAAAGGTAACCGATTCATAAAAATGTCTACCTATTCCTCCCATACTTGCTTCACCCAGATTTCCTCTAGAAGCTCCATTTGTATTCAGCTTTCCAAAGCCACATGGAGGGGTTGACCACTTACCGTCCATGGTACTACTCTTTTTGAAAAGTATGACGAGCATGTTGATTTTGGTTTTGAGATTAGTTTCTTCATAGTGTAGTAAGGTATAGGTTTCTTCTAGAATTCTAGAAAGAAAGAAAGAAATTATATTAATGTCCAAAATGACCAAAAGTAGGTCAAGGGGGACTCGAGGATATATCCAATTACAATAGAAAGTGCTAGGGTAAGAGGACCCTAGGATCAGGAACTAAGCAAAGCAAAAAAGAATTGAAGTACTAAAAATAAACGAGGGGGTAAACCCTAAGTAGTAAAGCCTAAACCTATGTGGTTAAGATACCAATACAAATAGGCATGTGGTGGGAGCAAGACCCCCCAAAGAGCATAGTTTGATGGAAGTCAGAAAGATTGGAAGTTGGTTCCATCATACATCTTTATCAAGCCCTGGGCTAGAGGAATCATCCGTGTCATCATCTACCATTGTGAAAGGGCCAATGTAGGATTGATAATGCTCATTGGGAGTGTCCAGGGCTGAGGGGGCTGCTGACCAATTTGACCTCCATGTCAAATTGGTCAAACCCCTGCAAATCAAAGCTTTGTCATAGGTCCTTATGTGTGTGTTTTGTATCACCATAGTCCTAGTCATGTCATGTCATGTCATGTCACTCAGTAGGTCTAAACCTTGTAATATTTGCCTAGTCTTCCTAAAGCCACTTTATGTCACCTTTTTGACTCATTTATTTAACTTGTACGGATTTCCAAAGGTGACAAGTGTTCTAAAGCTTGTTCCAACGTCCCATGTGTCATAAAGTATCTTATAATTGTTTTTAACTGACAAAGTTGATAGGTTTAACGTTGAAAAGGGAAGAAATGCTTTCAATGTCATTTTCAAGCAAGTGTATGGATTGTATGGTCCATTGGCACGTGTTTGTGTTTCAGGAGTGTCTCTTGGCATTCCCCATGTCTACTTACAGGGTCAAAAAGTCTTGACAGCTCCAAGAATGAAGAAAACCGATCTATCTTCTCATCACTCTCCTTGGAAGGGTCAAAAAGAGTCAATGGTTCCTGTTTAGTACGGCTAAGAGAAGACGAGTCAGAGCAAGTGCATTTAGGGGATGATAGTATTCCTTGTGTACTTCCATCCCATGATCAGAGTTGCAGGTTTCATGGCTTATGCTTTATGAACAATCACTTAGATTGTTGATCACTCAAAATGGCCTGTGAAACCCCAGTGGCTCGGTTTTCACCATCCAATTGCAGATTGAAGATTGGTTGCCGGAGTTGAATGATGAATACAAGCTTGTAGGGTCCATCCATTCATTCTACATTGGTTTCAAGCTGATTGGTATGTATGGTCATGGAGGACAAACAAGATCACCCTTGTGTGCTTGAATGTGATCACCATTGACACCCGAGTAAAATCTTTGATATACGTGGATGTTTCAAAGCATGGTCATCGAGCCTTGAAGAAGATTTGAGGCCTTTTTGACCCGGGCATAGTCATGTAACTTTGGTAAGGCTATGTGAAGGGAGTTCAAGGTGAACCATGAGACATAACTTTCAGTCCAACTATCCAAAATATTCTACTGTAATCTACAGACAAAATGTGCAGGGTTTATAAGTTATGAAGGTTGTTGATGCTTGATATGAAGGGATTGGTTGTAAGCTCTAAATCTTGTGATAAGCTTTCTATCACTATCAATGGCCAAGAGCATACCTTGTCATACAAGTTGAGGAAGTTTTCCATTACTTCCATCTCACAGTCAACTTACTTGGAGACCTACAGGAGTAAGGTTGCCACAAAGGTCTGAGACAAAGGGGTAAAAGACTTTGGAGTGTTTGGAACCTAGTTGGAACCTTCTTTCTTGATCTAAGATGCAAGACAGACCATTGCTATGATGGAGAATTCAAGAAACATCTCAAACAACACCTACATCAATGCAAGATTGAAGAAAGTTGCAAGAGGGCAACTTTTCCTTAACTTCTCTGAAAAGCTCTCTGCTTTACACAGTACATGCCATGGTAAGGATTTAAGATGGTCTAATTAAGCTTGTTTGTTCTTGCTCTTGTAGCCCAAACCTAATGACAAGGTCTTGACTCAAGAAGGAGGCATTTGGGTGAACAAGGATGATGGATTGATAGTGTTTCAACTCAGTCTATGTTGACTAGAAATGTTTCGTGCTACAATGCCTCTTAGACCAAAATATCAACCTTGGAGGATTTGCAATTGATTTCTAATGCATGGATGGTGATAGGGAATGAGAATGTGGTCTAAAAGCATGAGATAGATGGCCTAATGACCTCAGAGCAAAGCAAAGAAGTAAGACACATTTGTTTTGGCCATATGACAACCTACATGATTCTTGAACTCATAATAGTGCGTACAGTTGCATTCTACTTCTTGGAAGAGCTAAAAGTATAAGCTGTCCCAGATGGACAAAACAAATTGGTATGGCTACTTGGAAAGCCTAGAAGATTCATAAGAAGGTCTCACCCACTAAAATACTAAGAGTGTCAAGTCACCCTCACACAGACTTCCAAGCCTAGAGATTGCAGTCCGTACACTCCTCAGTCTAGTACACCAACCTGTGTAATATGAAGAAAACATGGCAAAGTGAGATGAATGGTAGTAGGTTTGGCCATTGTGAGACTTCCAAGTTTGGATTGAAGGAGAAAGGCATTAAAACACCATGAACATCCATCAAATGATTATATACATGGTCACTTAATATTGCTTGTGACATAGTGTTGCTTGCAACAAGTGCCATATGGAGGTCTCTTTCTTAAAGGAGTTGCAGGTTTGTAAATACTGAGTTACTATACTGAGATCATTCTCAATGTGACTATATCACATTCCATATAACATTCAATGGCAGTTGAGCAAAGGGAAAGGTTGAGCATTTCAGTCAACCTTACACACAGTCACCGTTTGGAGGCTAGTGTGGAGAGTTTGAGGTGCTAAAAGCTATGTGAACGTGATCAAGTGTTGAATCTTTTTGCAAATGGTCATCATGATATACAATATCTCCCCATGGCCTCACTTTGGTAATACCAACAGCAAAGACACCCTCTGTTCTGTCACAGATAAAAAGAATCCTGTGCAGTTATCAATTTGAAGACCCTGTCTTGAGGTTTTTGAAGAGTTGAAGACTCTAAAGGTATGCTCCAGCTTTGCAAATTTGTACAGAGGGTCCCCATGACCAACTTGAGCCTCTCATAACATTAGTTTGGCTGGGACAACAGGGGAAGTGTCCTCTGTTTTATCTCAGACAAAGGGCACTCCTAGAGAGACTACCCTGTAGGTTTGATATGAAAAAGGTAAGAAGATGTGTCGGGAATTGATAGAACACTGAGGAAAGGTGTGTGAGGTTTGTTTGAACATGAACAAATAGATAAAGGACCCTGAAGCCTGGAGAAACCACTCAAAGGTGGTTACGAGGAACTATGCACAGTTAGGCCTACTAGGCCTTGACTAGGCCTAAAGCCCTAAAGGGGTTCAATCTCACTTTTGAGGTAAGATTGATCACATGTAGGGGGAGATATAAGGCTGTTTTAAACCATTGATTCGTAGAGATATCACTCAGGTTAGCCATTTTTGGCTCAAACTTATGACAGGGTACACAGAATGCAAAGGAGAGCTTGATAGGCCATCTTTGGAAGCTCATTTATGTTTGGACAAGGTACATGGGAGTCTAAGGAGCTAGGAATAGTTTAACGGGGTCCTATAGCCTTACTTTGTGGAATTTGTTCAAAGTTTGGACGTCAAAGTTTTACGAACTATCCTTAAGAGTCAAAACGTACTAAAACCCTCCTAAACCCTTGCTTAAGAACCGATTGGAAAGAGATGGTTGGAAATGCTTCCAAAAGGAGTAATTTGGCTTGGTAAGTGTTTGAATTTTTATCACGGTTCTCTCAAGCTCCTCACCCACCAGTTGGGCCATACAAGTACTATACAAAATAGCACAAAACAAGGCTTTTTTGCAAGATTTTGGGTATTTTGCAGGTAAAGGGCAGAGTTGAAGAAAGAGAATCACTTGGAGAGGTCAATTGGGACCTATTATAACTCTCCATATCCATTTCTCACCTCAGATAGGCTTGGGAGCATCTCTACTAACTCATTCATCACAGGCAATCTAAACTGGCATAGTGAGATGAAGAGTGACTACCTAGTGAGAAAGTGATAAGTCCAATTGGGGGGGTCTTTTAAGGTTTGATTCATGGAATGGAGGGCACGAGGACTCTTGATAGGTGTCATAGCACCCCTTACACGGATTGGATTGAGAAACTGAAGATCATTTGGGTGACAAATGTCAAGACAAACCTAAATGGCTAGTGATGGTGATTGTAGATGACGAGAACAAGTGTCCAGAAGAAGACCAACGGTTAGGGACACATTTGAGGACTGTTGAAGCTTATTTCTAACCCCTCCTTGACATTGCACATGTGTCAACTCTCCCTAGTCTGCTTTGGAGCGTTGAAGAGAGGCCTAATGATGAGGGAAATTTCAAGAAGCCATTTGAAGACCTCTACTCCAAGTTTGGAGATTGTCATGCTTCAGGTGGACATTTGTACAAGGAGACCTTCCAGATACCTATTCTCTACTTCATTCCTCTGCAATGTAACTAGTTCTCATGCCTTGACAAGTGGCATTGTGACCCTTGAGCTTCACTTCCCTCTCTCCTCTCACACATTTCATAAATGCTAGCCATTTTGGCTCTTGTATGTTAATTCCACACTTGGTATGGCGAAGCCTTGCTAGTTTGATGTTGTACTTTTCTTTTGAATAAGATTTGCAATATTGCTTTGAGTTCACAAACATCTTGTCTAAGTGTGTGAAGTGATGTATGGTGAAGTCTAGTGATAAACATCTATCCTTGTCTTCTCTTTGTCCTTTCATGTTTGGTGCAAGAAGTTCTCATTCTAACAGGTCATATGGAGTGTAGCTAGTGTGTTTTGACTCCCTTCAAGTGTACAAGTAGTCCTAGTGTCTACAATTGACCTTTGGTCCACTTACCTTGAGTAGTCTCATGCAAATCACCTCAATATTTGAAATACTAATGCCAGAATATTCTCAGACTTTGAAGCTAGTGTTGTAGGTCGTGTCTTTTAGTGCAAGAGTATGATGATCTTGTGGAGATCTTCATGGTGTATCACCCCCTTAAAGTAGTTTACTTTCATGCATATTTCTACCTCTTTTCATCCAAGCAATCAGTTAGTGTAGGTGATAAGCACTTAAGGATCAATCTAGGGAGTGAGCCCTTAAACCTAGAGGTGTACCTCTAGTATAGGCAACCCACAGGCCTAGAGGTATTCCAATGTTGCTCAAATCTTAGACTAGGTTTGAACAACCTCCTCTAGGGTGCAAGATTTGGTGACAACGGAGCTATGTTAGGTAATCTTTAAAGGAAGCAAAACACTCCCCTTGGAACCTTTCTTAACGTCTAAGGTTGAAGGAACTCTAGTAGTAGCAAAGAAACTCATAATGCGTGCATGCCCACACAGTTTGTGAAACAGTTGTGGAGTAGATACATGATGTTGAGAGAGAATCTGTTGGGGCACCTGTAATATTACAAATTAGAATATTTTACATTAATTTGGTTTTCTCGGAATTCCTTTTTAAAATAATGTTTTATAAAATAATATTTTAAATAATAATAAAGTCAAATTGGATTAATTGCTTATATCTGAATACGGATTTCGAATATTACAAAATTACACCACAAAGGGTTTTGTCCTTGGGTTCGATAACAAGGATTTTCGTCCTTGTATCTGCGTTATGCAATTAAGGGGTTTGTCCTTAAAAGCCATTGTAAAGCGATTGCTTATACAAGTTATATATTTAATACATAATTGGATGAATGCCTTTTTCCCACTTCAATGAATGAATATAAATATGTCATAACCTCTCCATCAAACGATGTGGCTTTCCCAAGAGTGGTGACGATTCGTTTAATGAAGGCTGACTGAATTAATTTAACATCATCGATTGTGAATAATTAATGATGATAATTAATCCTTTAATAGGAATGCTTAAACCAAAATGTACTGTCCATGCATTACTGCGATTTGTTGCCCTTATATTGGCTGAAAGTTTTATTTGCCTTGTGTTCGTTGAGTTCTTGAACTCGCTGTTGATTGCATTGTTATTCCTTCTTGACTACTACGCAATTGTTAGAAGTGGAGTTTGACTACTGCGATTTTGATTGTGGGTGAATTTTGAGGATATTACATACCTCCCATCCTCAAATTGCTTGCCCGCAAGCAGTTTTAGTAAAAATGAGTATTCTATTTCTTCTCTCTGTATTTCTTCTCAACTTCTCAATATCATACTTGAGTCTCTCATTTTTTGCATTTAGTCCTCCAACTTTTCCAACCTGTGTTTGAACTAATGTCTTCCTCTTCATGATATAATATCATATCCAACACATGATTGGGTTGTAATTGTGTTAATCCCACCATAGTTTGCATATTCGGACTCGTCAACGGCTGGATTCTAGTCGGGGTCATATAAAAGTAAGAATACTAACTCATTCCTCAACTTCTTGTTAAAATAGTCAACCAATTGTTGCCTAGAAGAAGTGACTGTTAAGCACAAGCTTATACTGAGAGGGGGGGTGAATCAGTATAAGATATTTTTTTTCGCTTTCGACTATTAATCTTAAATCCAAAACCTCAAATTATTCCGCAATTAATATATTCAAAGCCATCAAAGAATACAATGCAAAACCACACAATGCAAATAGACACAAATTTGCATGGAAACCCTTTCTGGAGAAAACCACGGAGAAATTCTCTTAATATAAATATTCGTAGGCACCAACCTACTGGAGCACCTACTCCAAAAACAATTTTGTAAGCACCAACCTACAGGAGCACCAACCCCTTTCATTGAGCACCAACTCAGCAAGAGACACCAATCTCTTCAAAACGAAGGCACCAACCTTCTCAGAAAAAATCACTCTTCTATCTCAAATTTGTTGTCAAAACAACGGATGATAGAACACTTGCTTTATCGCCTTTCGATTCGATCTACACTTGAGTGTTTTTGCTGCTATACTCTTCCTTATACTTGCTGGTTTTTTCTTTTTAATATACTCACAAAAATTTTCTTTTAAAAATTCTGCTCTTCTTTTTTATATCTTCTACTTTCGAATCTACTTTTTTGCCATTCGTTACGCACTTATTTATAACCCACGGAAAGCCACAAATTAAGGTCGTGACTCTTCAAGTGAAAAAGTCCTTTCGAACGGTCACAACTTTTCCCAATAGGTCGGCCAAGGTTGACAATTCTGTCGACATTTCCGTTGACACTTCCATTAACTTCTGTCGACATTTCCGTTCATTTCCGACAACAATTCTGTTCACTTCCGTTGACATTTTCATTCGCTTTCGTCGACAGTTCCGTTCACTTCCGTCAACAATTCTGTTCACTTCCGTCGACATTTCCGTTCACTTCCGGCAATCAATTCCGTTCACTTCCGGCAACAGTTCCGTTCACTTCCGGCAATCAATTCCGTTCACTTCCAGCAACAGTTCATTTGACATCAATGCCAATATTCCAACAGTGACTGTTATTCCATCTAGATGTAGCCATTGCCCGCACCGATGATCACACAAACTCGGAATGATATCAAGAGCCTGAGTTAAATTGGAAACTATGACCACCCTATCCTTTGTATTAAAGGATAATCGAAAAACACTAGAGAGCAATGAAGCTAGACACTGGAGTTTTCTTGACGATCTGCTATCTCCAGGTTCAAATGGATATTGCAATTTCTGCTGGTGCCATCTTCCTTTTCCAATAGTATTTATTGAATTTTCTACAATACTAGAAGCTTGCTTACTACTCATTTCTTGAAAGAAAGTATCATCCACAAGTTTAGGATGATTACACAACTTCCGAAATAAACAAATTAATTGCAAAATGCTAAAATAGGTATTAACTGATTGTATCACATCTGTTACAACCTTAAACTTGAAAATTCCAAATAGAGTGAAATCTGATATGGTCGAATTCTGTAGAAAAGAATATACTCTATTTTTGATGGTAGATATTTCTTGTTTATTGAGGTTCTACGACATAGAATACAAAATTGTATCATTGTTTGTAAATCCAATGTTCTTGCCTGCCCAAAATCCTCTTCCTTCATACTTGTATTGTGGTCACAACATCGTTCAATGGGTTCAGTGTGTAATCGTTTGAATGTAGATAGAGGACCAAGAAGGTTCGGATTTGCAAAATCAATCTTTGCACATAATTCATTTAAATGATTTTGCATAGGAGTCCCACTCAATAAAATTCTTTGAGGACAATTCAGAGCTAATAGATCTGCAATAGTCTTATTCCATACACAGTTTTTAAGTCTGTGTACCTCATCACATACAAGAAGGTCGTGTTTCAAAGATGCTATTATCTCATAAAGTTTTTGAAATAGTTCATAAGATGTAATTGAGAGAGGATTCACATTCCCAGTTTTAAAATCAATGAAATGTTCCTTTGCCTCAATTATATGTTCCAACTTATACTTGTATAAAATAGATAAATATTATACTAAGAGATATAGTATAATGCAAGAGATATTGTATTTAATCACATTATGATTGTATTATACTATATTTCATACATTATTGTATAACATTATTAAACGATAGATAAATATTATATTATATTTGGAGTGGAAAGACTCATTGCCATAGTAGTACATGGAGGATTCTCAACAATTGAGGCAAAGGAACATTTCATTGATTTTAAAATTGGCAATGTGAATCCTCTCTCAATTACATCTTATGAACTATTCCAAAAAAAAAAATGATGGTCAAGAAGAGATATAGTATAATGCAAGAGATATTGTATTTAATCACATTATAATTGCATTATACTATATTTCATACATTATTGTATAATATTATTAAAAAATAGATAAATATTATATTGATATAATTATATGGTTATATAATGTTAATATTTAAAAATGTTAAAAATAATTAGTATATAATATAAAAAACATAGTTACAACAACAACAAGAGATATAGTTGTACAAACTTCTATGTACAACGGGTCATTTAAAAAAAAAAAATGATGGTCAAGAAGAGATATAGTATAATGCAAGAGATATTGTATTTAATCACATTATAATTGCATTATACTATATTTCATACATTATTGTATAATATTATTAAAAAATAGATAAATATTATATTATATTTGGGGTGGAAAGACTCACTGCCATAGTAGTATATGGAGGATATAGTATAAATGGTAATTCCTCCATGTACTACTATGGCAGTGAGTCTTTATACTATATCTATTAAATACAATATTGTATTGCATTATACTATATCTCTTCTTGACCGTCATTTTTTTTTTTTGAAATAGTTCATAAGATGTAATTGAGAGAGGATCCACATTGCCAGTTTTAAAATCAATGAAATGTTCCTTTGCCTCAATTACTGAGAATCCTCCATGTACTACTATGGCAGTGAGTCTTTCCACTCCAAACCACTTTCGAAACTTATGCCTCCAGTTTTGCACCAAGGACGTTGGATTTACAACTAAAGCATGTTTGAATGCAGTTGTAACCTTAGTTACCTCTTCCCATCGATCCTGTCCATAAGATTTTTTTAATTTCCTTTGTTGGAAGACTTATTGTTTGTATTATACTGGAAAGGGTGATGTTGAAACCTGACGACTGTTCATTTAATAATTTTAATTCTTCACCAAACAAATGTGAATAAACTATTACTAGATTGTGAACCCACAATTCTGCTTCAATTGTTAATCCCAATGACATGAGGAGCTGTCTAATACTATTCTCAAACACTTTCATGTGTTTGTTATCAACACATAAGAAAACAACAACAGTGTGTGCTTTAGTCTCTACAAAATATCGAAAGTACCATTTTATTGGATGCCACGTCTCCATGTTTGGATAGAGATGGTGTTTGTCACCTATATACCAGAGATACTGATCGAGATATGTATCTATAATTTTTCCAAATGTTTGATTTCATAAACAGGAATCAGATAACTGTATAAGTCCATAAATGCAATTTCCACCTTTCTGAAGGAGCGTTGAGTAAGCAGGTGGCGTTTAATACATAATGAAGCCTCATGAGGATTTTCATGTCTGTTCAAAAAGACCCAACTCTTCTTTCTATCCCTGATTTAATCGTACTGCAATGCTGTAAGACTCCTTCAACTGCTCAAGTGCTAGTATTGATAGCTTAGTATCATGCTTATATGACAAAGGTGGAAAAGGAATGGGAGAAAACTTCCTTAATTCTAGCCACTGCCTTGAAGTGGTATAGATAGCCACAACTTCCTCTGGTGTCACACATGGACCATCTTTCATGTAATTATGTTGTCGTTCCTTTCTATTTTCAAATGGGTCTTCTTTTTCTGTCTCACAAAATTTAAGGAGCTCCCTTAAGTAGTACAGATAGTGTTCAAGTGGCACAAGCGTCTGCGTTGTTTCTATAACATCTATTTTTTTCTTCTGAGTTCGTCCAATCCAATCTACAAACTCTAATGTGTTTGGTACCATTGCATGGAAAAGTAAGATATTGATATATCTTGAAAGCATTATAATAACCTCCTTCCAAACAATTCCTCGCTTAACATCATTTACATAATGCACTTTATGAAATACAACCCATTCAATGTGACAAATAATGTTTGCTCCTTTGAAGAGCATAGACCTTAAAATTTCTGTTATCATAATAAGGTAAGAGACTTCTAGTCTCAAGCTCATATCATCAGTCAGAAGACCAACATCAAACTTCTTATTTCCAGGCATATGGATATCTAAATCAGAACAAAATGGTACGAGTACTTGTATTCCTGGTAAGCCTTTTGATTCATTTATTTCATCTACAATTATTGGTGCCATGTTACATGCGTCAAGGTTTCTTTTTCTCGAGGTTGTCTTGACACTATCAGAGTCTCTAGAGTTAATATAACTAGCATCATTTGGTTATGTTAGAGGTAACTCCTTGTCAGCATCTTTGTCAGGGAACTTGTCACAAGTTTCCCCTGATTTCTTTCCAAGAGAAAGGGTCTTCTCTTCATCTTTTGAGAATGAAGCACCTGGAGTCTCCAAGGATTTTTCACTTTGCTTAATCCTATCGATTGCCTGTAATTCTGTTTTTTGTCCATATTTTGAATAATTTAAATTGAATTTCTCTTCATATTCGGAGCTGACATAACTATGATTCACGAACTCGTCTTCCTCATAGTGTTTGTTTCCATTCCATGACACTTTCAACTCCAAAACGTTTGAAAAAGAGATTTCTTTTTGAATCTTTGCTGAAAGGACATTGTACGACTCAAAACTGTCCATAATTTTCTTATGTAGTGATCCTATGGTTCACAGACTGGCAAGAAAAACAACTCTGATACCACTGTAATATTTCAAATCGGAATATTTTACATTAATTTGGTTTTCTCGGAATTCCTTTTTAAAATAATATTTTATAAAATAATAATTTAAATAATAATAAAGTCAAATTGGATTAATTGTTTATCTCTGAATATGGATTTCGAATATTACAAAATTACACCACAAGGGGTTTCGTCCTTGGGTTTGATAACAAGGATTTTCGTCCTTGTATTTGGGTTATGCAATTAAAGGGTTACGTCCTTAAAAGCCATTGTAGAGCGACTGCTTATACAAGTTATATATTTAATACATAATTGGATGAATGCCTTTTTCTCACTTCAATGAATGAATACAAATATGTCATAACCTCTCCATCAAAAGTTGCGTCTTTCCCAAGAGTGGTGACTATTCGTTTAATGAAGGCTGACTGAATTAATTTAACATCAGTGATTGTGAATAATTAATGATGATAATTACTCCTTTAATAGGAATGCTTAAACCAAAGTGTATTGTCCATGCGTTGTTGTGATTTGTTGCCCTTTTATTGGCTGACTGTGTTTTATTTGCCTTGTGTTCGTTGAGTTCTTGAACTGGCTGTTGATTGCTTTGTTATTCCTTCTTGACTGCTGTGCAATTGTTAGAAGTGGACTTTGATTGCCGCGATTTTGATTGTGGGTGAATTTTGAGGATATTACAGCACCCTAGTGTCAGTGGTGTGCAAATAAGAGCATTGCTATATTGGTTGACCCCCCCTTGTGTGTTAGGGTGCAATGTCCAAAGGGCGCTTAACACTGCCAACCTCTGATATGGGCTCAAAGAAAGAGGTGATCAGTCTGGTAACCTAGAATTGTTATGGATAACACTATTGAATGTCTTTCAAATTCTTATGAATTACAATTTAGAAAAGGAAGAAATACACTAGCAACTACAGGAAGATATAGCAAAAGTATACCCTTATTTTTATCACATGACATTGCTGACTATTTAGATAATGATAATGTAGGAGAATCTAATTCTTCTTTTTATGAAGCTTCTTCCAATCCTTTCAGTGATGGTGCTTCATCTAGTGTACCCTTCCATGAAGAAGCTTTGGCTGTTACTAATGATGATGAATATGGATTTTAACGTCTGATTGGGTTGTAGGACCTATCCAAGTGTATAATCAAAATTAATTTGATTGAAGCCTTGTGGTGTAGGTCCGCCTTGATTTTGTCCTTGTGTTTGCCAACATTTTCTTTCTCCTTATCTTTCGATTCCGCAGAAGTGCATGACAATGACGAGCCCTGAGTAGGAAGGAAAACATCATAAACATTTTAATAAACAACACACACACACATAAAATGCATAGAGAGAGAGGGAGGGAGAGAGAGCTGCCAATGCCATGTATTTTTAATGTAACCAGTCCATTTATGATGACATGATAGTTTTTCTTTGTCATAGTTCTGTAGGGGAAAGGTTGTGTGTGTATGGACCTCTTTTATATATAAGAGAGAGAGAGAGAGAGAGAGAGAGAGAGAGAGAGAGAGCTGCCAATGTCATGTATTTTAATGTAACCAGTTCATTTATGATGTCAGGATAGTGTTTTCTTCTTCATAGTTCAGCAGGGGAAAGGTTGTGTGTGTATGGACTTCTTTCATAACACAATGTTCCTTCAATAAAAAGAGTGTGTTTGGTTTCTAATTTGAATTCGTGTCTGTGTGTGTTCATTGAAGAGTGAATGTAGACTTGGCTAAGATGTAAGACAACCATTAATTTTTCGCCCTCATTCCCGCTTGCATCACACGAGTTGAATTTGGGTTTCAAAAGAGTTCCGGTATTAGGAACAACTTTGATGAGCCTTTGGCTTAATACCTCTTATAGATAATTTGTAACACAATCTCACTAATAGTTCTTGATCAATCTTGCAACAACTACTCTACGACAATAAATCTATTTTACCAAATTTCAAAAAACTAATTTGATATAATATAAGTTTTGGATCTACTCATCTAAAAACTTAAAAAAAGAGGGAAGAGTAAGGCAAAAAAGGAGTTTGAATGAAAACAATAAACTAGGGCTTGTTTAGACATCTATCAATGTTCGCAGCAATTTTCATCAACTAAAATTTGATAGGACTGGTAACATTCAATCCCAATCAAATATAGTGCAAGACTCCAAGGTTTTACTGAAACATAACTACAACTAATTTCTTATAGATTGCCAATTGCATAACATATTCATTCATATGAAGTAACTAGGACCTAAAAGAATAAGATAGTTAATTTAGAACAAAAGTTTTTTTTTTGTACACTTAATTGCATAACATTTCTTCCTATAGCACAAAAGTTTTTTTTTTTTTTTTTGCAACACTTGCAAAACTTGCTTTAAATGACGTATATGTTCTTCCCATGTTGTTCATGCTTCCTTTTTGTTTTGTTGGCTCATGAAGTTGTTGAACAACTTCTCTTTGCTTCACCCTCGGAAGTTCTGATTTTTCTGTTACTTTCCCATTAGTGTCAACAGTTTGCAACCCCATCAATTGCTCCATAGTTTGTTGGAACTCCTTACTTGGCTGCCCTTGAATTTTTGGTTCTTGTGGTTCTGAAATTTCAATCATTGGTTGCCCTTTACATATCTGAAAATTACTTCTTGGCTGCTCCAAATTCTCTGATTTTTGAAGTCCAACATACTCATATATGGCTGCCCCTTGTACAATTGAAAGTCCCTCGTAGGTATCCTCATGATTTCTGATTTTAGAGATTCCACCTCCCTCTTTTCAAATTGTTTGATGAGTCTTTCACCAAGTTCCTCATGAGTTTTAATGAGGTCATGCCCTTGTGACTTCCATCCTAGATGCCACCAATCATGGGCAGCTCCTTCCAAGTGTTGTATGACAAATTTTAGAGCTTGCTTCTTACCTTTAGGTCCCAATTCAAGATAGTCATTAACCTTGCTTACCTATGCTCTAACTAAAGTACCTGGATCTCCATCAAAGGTAGGAAGAACAATCTTCCCCAAGTCATCATGCGTAGCTATGTGCCCATGGGGCTCTTTGCCTTGTCTCAAAGCTAGCCATTCCTTGAAGCTCCTTCCTTTTCTATACTGTGGTGAAAGTGTCAAATACTCATCATAATCTTCCATTAGATCCCAACGAACCAAACGCTGGTCGTCCATCTCAAGGGGCTGATCCCCTTTCATGTCTTTCATCATTTGAAGGAGTGTAGCCATAGTTCCCATGAACTGATCTTGGGATTGAGTGATCCATTTTCACGCAGCCTTGTCCTTGTCATTGTTTGATAAATACCTTTCCATCTCACAGTTGGTCAAGAAATTGGCTCTGATACCACTGTAATGTCCCCAAATGGAACAAATAAGCAAAACAGGGGTTCTTCAACAAACCCTACCAAATCCAAAACCCCTTCAAAGAATTTGAAAATGCAAATTCAGCTAACACACTTCTAAAAATAAAGCATATTCAACAATTTTCTCTATCAAACCCTTAGGCGATGAGGGCAAAAACGCCTAAGGGCAAAAATCAGATTTGATACTTCTAACTCTCAAAAAAATATGAAATGAGTTTTATATTGCAACCACTAATTTTAGAAGTCAAAATATTCACTCAAAAGTTGAAACTCAGAATTTTGGAATTTATTATTGCAAAATTACAGTGGAACTTAAAAAATTCACAACTTCTACAATACTTGGAATTTCAATGCAATTGATGACTCGAAATGATATTAAAAATGACAGCTGTCAATCAAAACCAAATTCAAAATTTTCTCATCAAGAGAAGCCCACCAAAAGCTGTCCCAAAATTCTCAAAACCCTAGTCCACTGTTGAAATAATATAATAAATTTAGAATATTATCTAGGACACAAAATCACCCTAAATCATGTGCAAATCAACCCTCAAACAATTCGCCAAGCTAGAATAAATTGCTAAATATACCTCTAAACCACAGAGGAGGGTTTCACAGCCAAATAACCTTCTAGGGAGGGGTTGTCAATCCTCCAACCAATTCGACACCCTAGGGTTGGCTTCCAAAATCAACCAATAACTCTCCAAGCAATTTGCTCACCTCTTTTACCTGCAGAAATACAACCACCACGCTTCTAAAGGTGCTCGTCAATCTTTCGTACAAGGTGGTGTTCTAAAACACCTTTGTAAGACCAATTACATGTGACCATGCAAATCTGAAGCACAATTACAGCCCTTGAATAGAGCCGCCTTTAATGAAGGAATGAAGGTTTTCATCCCTAAACCCTTGGCACATTTGAAGGTTTTCATCTTCAATTCACGGTGAACAAGCTTGACATACATGATCCACAATTCAATATTCATAACATGCATAATCCTTCAAATGAACATCTATCTTCCTTTTTATAGCCAAATTAGAAGATAACTCTCCTTTCCAAATATTTAAAAGAGCATTCCTTATAATTTTCCTCTTAAACCTTAAGTGCCATGACCCTCAAAAGGGCCCCAAATTAAGTGGACATTAGAACAATAAAGTGCTTTTTCATTCAAAGCTTTTAAGGCTTTTAAAATGTTCCCCTCTTCCATTCCTTTTTTCCTTAGCCCTTGGGATCAACTTAAGGCAAAGGGCCCATGCACACCTACGCCAAAAAGGGGGACATTACAAGACCCCAATTTGAACTGTGTGGGCTTGTTGCCTCATTGATTTCACTTTGATCCCCTTTGATATCCGCAACCTTACTTTGCTTTATCAAGACCACTCAGATCAAGACATGTGACACTTTTTGATCGGTTCATGGTAACAGAGTCCCTTTGCATTTACAATGCCTTGGTTTGAATTGCGGACCTCTTTAATGGAAGACCAACCTAGTGACCAACTGCTCCATGACTAGTCACATAATTTAACTTAAGCTACAAGTGATGTATTGGAGGTTCGAAACAACGTTTGGGCTTTGTGAACCATGGACTAAGGTGTTTAGGTGGCCACGAGCAAGCGTTAATATAATGATCCTAGACTTAAGCATATCAAAGTGTGAGTGGCCATGCGAATACGATTTAATAAAGTGATCCTAGGCAAAGTGGTTGTGGATAGATTTATAGTTTCGTGAAGTTAGGACTTAGGTATTTGAAAGTGGCCACTAACAAACTTAAAGTTTTAGAAGGGTTATTTTGTGGCCATTTAAATCAAGTTAAGACATAGATGGACAACAACGTGAATGGGACCAGGTTCATAATAAAAGCCACAAGCGACATAAAAATTGAACCAGAAGACCATGGCCAAAAAGATCCTTGAGGCATGGGCACAAGAAACCATACTTGGGAGACCACAAATAAATGGTGAGAGTCATAGTAGGAATACTCGGCGAGTACTCGCCAAAAATTATGCCCTTTGAGAGTATACTTCACTTGTGGTTTTTTTTTTGCTAGTTTGTGCGGATTTTTGCAAAGCACTTGCCGCGAGCACTTTTGAGTACATAGGGAGTATTGTACTTGAACTCGTTTGCATTTGAACATGTAGTCAATGTCGTGAAAATGCATAAAACATATACATTTACCCTTTTTAAATACACATGCCCCCACACTCTCATCACACAACATTTGAGCATCCTTTGGGCGAATTGGAGGGAGCTTGTAGTGGATTTCTACAAAAAAATTGAGAAAATTTGATATCTAGGTTAGCTCCCCCGCGCCCCCCTGCCACCCCCTCCCGCTCCCTCCATTTTTGTAAATCGTTAATATTAGGTTTCTAAACATGTTTGACAAATTTACATGCATTCCATTCAATTCCATAATTCTTATTCATGATTTACGTTCATAATTTTTGAATAAAATTGTTGGGGTTTTTCCTGTTTATAGAGTTTAATTTCACAAATTTATGGTTTAGGTTTTTTTTAGATGTTTTTATTTTTTTTGTATTTTTTCATTTACATAGGGTTTGGTGTTTACATTTCCACTTTATGGTTTAAGTTTTCTTTTAAAAATATTGTTTTATTTTTTTTGCATTTTTTACATGCTGCGGAGATACTGTTAGCATACAATGGCATCCAATGCCGCATCAGGGTCGACATCAATGAGTGACAACCATCCCACTAAAGGTCCTACCACTGTTTCGAAGTATGCCATACTGGCTAAACCATTGTAGGGGAGTGTGATTTATACGTTTTTCTCAAAGAAGGTTTATGGAGGGGGATCAATCACCTCAAGTACCATATCACATGCATTCCTTGCCACGTTGTGACGCCTTATCCCAATACCACTGAAAAGGCAAAATGAGAGATGATTGCAGAGCTTGCATTGTTGGATGAGAAGAAACTATAGAGAGCAAGGGTACAAAAACTGTAGCAGTAACCATTGCTACCGTATTGGTAGTAGAAACCAAGGTAGCTATGACAGAGATTGTGGGCTTTGGTCATGGTCCACACATGCGAGGCACATTTACCTCATCCAGTTTGAGCAAAAACTAGTCGGTTTTTTTGTATCTAGAAACATCCCTGGGGCACAACCTTTGCTGCAAGGTATAGGGTGGAACAAGGAGGTGCACATAGAAGTAGATAAGGTATGTGCATTTTTTTGGTACTACAACCACTTTCCCTTCAATGTGGCGAAATGTTCCGTATTAAGAGTATTTGGTGGCAAAATTGGCAGTTGCAGTGAAAAGGTACAAGGCACCCCCCCTGTCCAAAAGATTTAAGTGGGAGGATGCTCTAGGATGTTGAAGATGCAAAGTCAATTATGAAAGATTAAAAGAAGCAATGACGAAAATTTAAATGCACCATTCTTTCAGATGGGTGGATGGATGGAAGGAACTGCACCCTCATCAAATTTTTAGCTGCTTCAAATGGTGAGATGATTTTTTTGAAGTCAATTGATACCTCTACCAAAGTAAAGAATATAGAAACTTTGACCAAATGCTCAAGGAGATTGTTTTAGAGGTGGGCATCGAAAATGTAGTGCAAGTTATCACTGACAATGCAACAATATATGTGGCGGCTGGGAGATTGCTTAAGGAGAGGCATCCATCACTTTTTTGGACCCCTTGCGCAGTTCATTACCTTGACCTGCTTTTGGAGGACAGAGACAAAATTGATTGGGTGAGACTGTATGTGCATAGTATTATCATTTCAAACAATACCATGACGTGTATAAGAAATTCCAATTGTTGCAACAAAAGAACAATTACTCAGTCCTAGATTACAACAATGAGTTCCATGAACTCTATGCTCAATTGAATCTTTGCAAAATAGAACTGCACAAAGTCTTGAAGTACATAATCGGTCATCAACATGACTTACAAGCCAATGCGAAGTTTCTTATATGCGAAACTTTGGAGATGGCATGAACAAGCCAAGATGAAGCAGAAAGGTCTAATCTACTCTTTTTTAACCTCTGACAAGAATAAATCTTTAGGCAATAACAATCAAGTTTGCACTGCACAACGACCTCGCAATGGGAAGCCTTTGCCTAAGCCACATGCAACTATGTTACTGAAATCTCCTTCTTGAAGCAAGAAAAAAGGAAGAGAGAGAAATGGTGGTCACCAAAAGGTTAACACCCATGATGACTGAGAATGCTATGCACAAAAGACTCTGCTTGCTCAAACTTTGGAAGTGCAACACACCAATCTTGATGTTTCAACTTGCTTTAACATCAATGCCCGACAAACACCCATTGATGTTGAAGAACAAGGGCGTCTTTTCCACACCAAGAGTTGGGTGAAGGGACAACTGCTTGATGTCATCATCAACATTGGAAGCCAAATGACATCATTGCATAAGACATTGCGAAATGTTTAGGCCTCAAAGGAAGCACACCCTCAACCTTACTTACATGGATAGTTTCAATAGGGACATAAGCTCAAGGTAACCCTCTAGTGTACATTTGAATATGGTATCTCACCCATGTGATATTCTCTTGTGATGCAATACCACTTAAAATTTGCGATGTTCTTCTTGGTTGTAGACACCTAATTTTGGCATAGGAGGATTTATTAGTCATAAAATTGCATTATTCTAGAGCATGTGTGTGTTTATTGATCATCAAGCTGATTTGGCTCATATTGGCGCATTCTTTCATGTATTTTGGTTGTCTCCTTTCATTTTCTCCCTCATTTCCTTTCTCCTCTCTCTCTCCTCCCCATTTGTTGCCCTAGGGTTATGCGCTTTCCCTAGAAACGTAAATTGTATGGTTTTGGGGTGAGCCCTTTTGACCCTTGTTTTTGGGTCTCTTGTAGATTGTGGGTTTTACCTTCTCAGCTTCCCAGCTCGTTGTATGTTGGTTTGTGTGCCAATAGGGACCATGTTTGAATATGAGAAGCCTATAAATACATGGGTGCACTAGTGCATTTAGGACATACAAACATACGATACATGCTAGAGATAATGTGCCAAAGCAATCAATTCAAGCATTTAGAGCATAGATTCAAGAATCTAATCAAATATGAAGTATTCATTACTCCATCAAGCTTTCATTATAGCATGAAAAGTCATATAGAGTAGACATTGCTTTATCATTGGATTGCTTGGATGAACATGCACTATACTTGATGGGCTAATTGCAAAATTATGCAAACAATCTAGGGCTCTGGTAAGAATCAAGCTAAAGATAACATAGGTCCCAAAATGCATCCCTCATTTTTTTTCAAGTTCTAAGACGTGGCTGCCCTATTAGGGTTTTGAAGGAGATCAATTTCTTAGGGATCTGTGTAGAATTTCAGGAAAGTGAGCAATGTTATTAGATCCTTAGACCTAATTAATAGTCATCAAATTGGTTTTTTGTCTACCTGCATTTTGACCAAAAGTGTGTAGTGTATGGACCTAATTTACTAAAAATGTGGATTGTACAACTCTAGTGACGTGCTCAGGTCGCTATGAGTTTTCTGGGTTCTCACTATTTGGCTCCAAAAACCTTGGTTTTGTTGGTTTTTCCTGATGATTGTTTCCATATTTGTGCTAAATTAGATATTCTTCTAAAACTCTCTCTCTCTCTCTCTCTCTCACTCTCTCTCTTTGGAAAACATCTCAAAAGAGATGCCACTTTGGGTAAGATCCAAGGAGGCAAGGGTATCTATTTTGCCAAAATCGTCCAGAGCTCGCACCTGGTCTGCCCCCTTTGGCATGCTCAAAGAACATGCCTAGCCAAAACAAAACCAGTCACCGGGCCTTGCATGTAGCAGCCAAGAAGTTAACAAGACTGATTACTAAAGGCTCATGCAAAATAAGCTAAAGATCAAGGATAAATTCCATCAATGAGACTATGGCAAGCATTGTAATTGTTAGCCCAATTCTGGGCAAACGAACCAAGAAAATTAATACCAACAATCATCATCAACTTAGAACAAGTTCCAAAATCTGTCTAAGATCTTCTTGAAGCTTAGTCAGCCACCATAGAGGCGGAGACCCATAGCAAATGAGGTTGTCATTATCCAGAGCCCAGTTAGCTAGCACATCCACAGCTCTGTTAAGCCCTCCAAGGACATGATGGAAACTAATTTGATGAAGTGTTCCTTCAGCTTCTGAATTTTTTCTTGTTCTCTAACAATTTGCCAATTTTTACTCTTATAACTGTTAGATAAAAGATTAATGATCAAAAGAGTCAGATTCAACTTGAATTCTTGACTATCCCACTTTCACTGCTTCTTGCATACGTCTAAAAACAGCTCTGATCTCAGCTATATTGTTTGTTGCATAACCCGATTTTTTTGAAAAGAGAAAAGTCACATAAGCGTCTGAACATCTTTCCTATGCCACCCATACTAGCCATGCTGGGTTTACCTCTTGAAGCACCACCAGTGTTCAACTTTATTACATCAATTGGGGGAGCTAATCACTTCTTACTAGACTGATTTTTCTTGATAGACTTAGAATTCTAAAACCCTCTCTTATCAATTATTTACAACATGAAAATTATTTATGCAATTAAGTTTGATTTTATCATTTTAGGTTTGATTAGATTTATTTGCAATGTGTATGAATAGATGTATTGCATTTTAATTTGAAATTATTTATCCATTTCACATTGGCAGGCTGTAATTATTGACCAAGATGCTACCGACAGAGCGAAGCCACAACACTGGTCCATCAAGTTCAATAATTGTCTCTCATCACATTTTAGGAGTCCCCTTTGAAGTCCAACATCTCATTGGTAACTATGAAGCAATGCAGAAAGCTCGTCTCTCATGCTCAAAGCTGGTGTGAAATCTTGTAAAGCACACTCTAAGCTCAATCTGTTGAGTTTGCAGCTCAATGACAATTTGACAATTTGCTATAATTATATGTGGATGTTGTTGAAAAGCCCAAAGGCATTCCTACCCATTGCTCTGTCAAGCACCAAATTGGTCTCATTTTGGGATCTCCACTTCCAAAAAACTTTCTTTATTGCAATTCAATTTGGGAGAATGATGAAATTTGAAGGAAAATCTAGGATCTCATTGACCAAGGCAAGATTTGGCCAAGTTCGTCATCTCATGATAGTTTGATTTTCCCTTCACCCAAGATGGATGGTTTGTGGCGACTTTGCATTGACTATGCACTTAACAAGATCATTGTGAAAAACATGTATCCTCCACCTTGCATCAATGATCTTTTGGACTAGCTCTAAAGTGCATTATACTTTACCAAGATCGATCTACTGCATTCAAGACTTAGGAAGGCTTGTACGAGTGGTTGCTAATGCTGCTTGGTCTGACCAATGCACCTACAACCTTAATGTGGCTTATGAATGGTATCTTGTGATCATCAATACCTTCGGGTTTGTCTACTTTTAAATGACATTCTCATCTACAAGTAATTTTTGGCTTATGATTGGTTTTCTAAGATGGTTCATTTTATTGCATGTAAGAAAACCAATTACTTTTTTTCAATCCTTGGGTTACTTATTGACTATTTACTTGGGTTACATCATTGATGGTTAAGGAATTCATGTGAATCTGACAAAGATCAAAATAGTTCAAAACTAGCCAACGCCTTGCAACCACACAAAACTGTGAAGTTTTCTTGGACTTGCCAATTTGTATCAATGGTTAGTATTGGAATTTTTGCACATTTCCTTGTCGAATCAAATTATGTGAGGTAAGTTAGCATTTTAGTGGACACCTGCACAACGTCAAGAATTTGGAGAACTCAAAGTGAAACTTTTCTTTGCACATGTCCTTGCAACTTGAAATCAATCGACCCTTAGAAATTGAGACCGATGCATTAGATTTTGCACTTTGTGTTGTACTCAATAGACATCTTGTTGCAAATCTTTTAAAAAATTTTAGTAACGCCATGTGAAGATACTATACCGACGAGAAGGAATTCTATGCAATTGTTCAAGCAAATGAAGAAATGGTGGCACTATCTCTTAGGTAAGGAGACCATCATTCACTTTGATCAACAGACTCGTTAGTTTCTTCATTTGCAAAGTAAGTTGGAGAATGCAAGGCACATTAAGTGAGTGACATACTTACACAAATTCATTTTAGTGATCAACACAAGAAGAGAAAGTCAACAAAGCAGCTTAGTGTTTTGAGCCGACCTCTAGTCACCTCATTGCGCAACATGCTCGATATTCAAGGCCATGTCTTTAATTGGGTTTTGCAGTATTCTGCAGATCCAGAATTCACACCTACCTACAACACCCTTTCTCAAGGACATCAGGTTGAATATTTCTCTTTGTAGGACAAGCTTGTCTACAAGCTTGACCATTTTTGTATTCCCTCAGGCCCATCTCGCACAAGGTTCATTTGGGAGGCACACTAAAAATCAGTTGTTTGGGAGTCACCAAAACATTGGCAGCACATTAACAATACTTTCATTGGCCACACATGTGCAAAGACATTGAGCTCCACATCAAGTCTTGTGTTCCTTGCAGCATTGCCAAGCAAGCCAATTGCAAATTGGGCATGTATACACCTCTTCTAGTTTGGTTCAGACCATGGGATTCTATTAACATGGATATCGTATTTGGCTTGCTAACGACCAAGCATCAACAAGACTCCATGTTCTTTATTGTTTACCTTTACTAAAAGATGGCGATCATGGTAGCATGCAAGAAGTCAATCAATTGAGACAACCAAACTCGCTTTCCACTATGTTTGGATACACTTGGGGGTTCCTCTCTCCATTGTATCTGATCAAGATCCCAAGTTTGTTTGTCATTTTTGGCAAGCTTTGTGCAAAATGCTTGACACAATTGGAAAGATAAAAAAGTTCCATCCACAGACTAATGGACAAGCTAAAGTGTTAAATTGCACACGGTCCATTTATTGTGAAAATATAAGATTGCTCATCTTTGTGCTTGAGATGATAGCTTAATATACATTCAATATTCCTACAACAGGGCTATTCATAGTTGTACAGGTCATAGTCCATTCCCAAAATGTTACTGGTTTCATCTTGTGACACCTCTTGGCATTACTTTTTGTATCTATACAGTTCTAGAAACTAGTGTAAGGCTAAGGAATTGGAAAAAGCAGAGAAATTCCTCAACATGTTCAACAAGTGCATCACCAAGTTCAACAAATTTTGACTTTCCAAAAAGGGAAGTACAAGGAATGTCATGATCCACATATGATGCTGAACAATTTTCAGATTGGTGACAAAGTTTGGTTGCACTTGAAAAAAGAGGGTTTTCAAGGTTCTCATTGTATGCTCAAATCACTACGATATGGTCCTTATACCATTCTTTGCACCATTGGTAAGAACGTCTTTGTCGTCGATAATCCTCCATACTTGGGCATGCATCTTGTATTAAATATTGAATTACTCAGACCATATACACCACCTTTGTTTAAGCCTTTTGCAGTCGAGCATCCTTCGGATTTGGATCTTGCACATTTGACTGCAGTAAAGAAAGATTAATTCATTGGCATTACTTCAACTTGTACTCGCCATGACACTCATCAATTGTTTGAGTTGTGAAGATGGGGCAGTATGCAGATTACACAAAGTGGTATAATTTTTCATAGCTCTAAAGTTTAGCTTCCACAATTGCACACCCTTGAAATGGTGACCGTTATTTTTCAACAAAGGGTCAATGATCCAAGCACAAGCACCCTCATGTTGGGTTCGCGCCTCCCCAAGGAAAATTTGCACAATTTGCTGCTTTTGCATCCAGATTCATAGCTCACACCACAAGCAACATTGCAACTTGCGAAAGTCGAACCTCTTGTGAATAACATTGTGAATCGCATTGTCAACACCTTGAGCTCCCTGAGCATTGCATGACAAACCACATCATTGATGGAGTTCACATCATCTATTGCCACTTCACTTTCTTGGTCGAACAATGGACAAGGAATTTGAAATCGTTGGAACATGAACGGTCTTTGTAACCTTTTGTTTTTGTGTTTGTAACATTATGTTCCTCTCATCTACTCGATCAGAATTAATCATAGGGCATGAGGTGTTAGTTGGCTATATACAAATTTCCATCATTTGTATACATTTTTAATGCCATTTGGTCCACGGGAATAATACAACCTTGGATTCTAAGTCCAATATTGTGCTCTTATCTAACATATCGTAGTCAAGACGAATAGAAGAGCCTTATTTTGCTATCCATGTTCTCTATTGAATGTGTAATGTTGTTTTTGCTTAGCTTTTTTCATTTCCATTGCATTATTATCATAATTCATAGGCGATTAAGTAGATCCATATCTTAGTTATCTTGTGGATTGTCTTTCATGCAACCCCTGGGCTCAACATGAACCATGGCTATTAGAGCTTGAATCGACACCATTCTGGTTGGGTGAAGTAGGAGCATCAACCAAAAAAAGATAGGGTATGTTCTTCTAGACCAGTTTGTGTGAATTTGCAGTCTTGGTGTAGTAGAGGCTTATCTTTAGGGATTTATGAGAAACATCAATACTTCAACATTCCTAGGGCATCAAGAACTCCATTGAACTCCAAGGACAAGTTGAGATCAATGAGATAGATGAAAGTTGATGTGTGACAAGGTTGTGCATTGCTAGTCTTGGCAAGGACATTGTTTGCTTCATCAGGGTGAAAGAGGTAGTATTTTGCATCGATGTAATATCCCCAAATACAAAGGAGACCATAAACATGAACTACATTAATGTAAATAAATCACCAATGGAATCCCTTAAACCAACAACAATTAAATTAGCTACAACAACAACTAAATTAAATAAATTGTCCATATGGGAAGGAGTGCCACATTTAATGCAAGGAATAGAAATTATATTAATGCAAGTCATCCCATTTGATGAAAAGACACATCACTTTGGAAAGGAGACACATCATTTGATGCAAAGCTATGAAGGGTATTTATAAGAAGAACTTGGTGAAGGAAAAGGATATATATTGAGATTTGACATTCATTCCCTTATCTGAAGTTTAGGCTGCAGCCTCTTCTTTTCTAATTGAGGACAAAACCCCTCATTTATTAGATACAAGGACGAAACCCCTTGATATCAACCCCTCAAGGACGAAATCCTTTGAGATTTCTCTATTAGAATATTTCTAACCAGAATTCTACGTTGCACATTTGATCATTATACAACATTATTTGTTATATAAATTTATTTTCTTGTTAATAAGAACATAATTCTATATTCATTGAATATTATTATTTCGAACTTTAAAAAAGAATTCCTAGAAACCCAAATTAATGCATAATATTCCGATTTGGGATATTACAATCGAAAGTCAATGTGATTGCATATTTGGATTCCTCCTGAAAAGTTAATGCACTTTCAAAAAAAACACCACCACTAGATTTTGAGTTCATTTACAAAAGTTATGGCTTTCGGAAGTTGTAGGGAACGTTACAGTAATGAAACCACTGAGGCTGTTTTTCAATCTTAAGCAACAGTTTTGTAACTGCTAGTCTGCATTAAGGGGCAGTCACGTAACTGTCGGTTTGGTTATGCAACCGCCACTTTACGTTAAACGGTGGTTTCACCCTCATCAGTTGTAAAAAGAAAGTAATGGCTCAAAATGACGAGTTCACTGATTCTGAGCTTTTTCAAGATGCTTGGGGGTCTGAAGATGCACTCCAAAAGTCAGAAGAGATTCAATTCAATCAGTTGGAAGTAGCTTCAGTGGGAGAGCAAGTGTGAGAGAGGAGGAGCTTGCTGCAAGCTTACTAGGGGGAGTTTGTGTGCATGTTTAGAGAAGAACAAAGTGTGTATCAAGTCCATTTAGGGACTGTATTGGTTTACATCTTCTTGTTTGTATGGAATAAGCAAGACAAGTGCGGTGTGTTTGTGTCAACCTCTGTAACACTGTCATTTGAATGAATAAAGTATGAGTCTTGGTTTCTAGTCTGAATTAGGTGTGTTTGAGTGTGTGTCCATTGGAGAGTGTTGAGTCTAGGCTATGGGGAAAGGCTGCCCTTAATTTGGTCCTCTCTTTCCTGTCCTGCATCATTGGTCCTTACAACAATTCAAGAAATTGATATGAAAGCTGAGATTCCATCTTGTTGATTGTGTTCCACAATGAGTCTCTAGTTGTGCATGATAACTTGTTCGAAGTATCCTTGAGTTTGATGACTGTGTGATGGATGAAGGTTGGAATGTGTTGATGACCTATGGATAGATGCTTGGTAGTTCCTCGACTGAACCCTAACCAATGTAGTTGAGTGGACAGTCCTAGATCAAGAAGGAAGAGTGATGGATGAGGAAGATACAAGGCTTCCAAGGTAGTCCTAACTTGGAATGAGGGATGACATGTAGGCTGTCCTATTATCTTCTAGGAGTAGAATGGCAGAACCTGAATAATAAGGATTGAGTGTTGGAGGTGAGAGCATGCAAGTGTGATCCTGGTAGCAATCTAATGAATCCCTACCGGTGTTGTTATATGTAGCAAATGACTGTAGCGATGGTTGTAGGTGATTGTGCACAAGAGTACTCACCTTTGCAAAATTCTAGAATGTGATAAAGTCAAGATTTCAAGACGAATAATGATTTTAGGATAGGGATCTTTATTAGGCTGATCTAAAATTCGACTGGGAGAGTAATGATGTTATGAGAAGATTTAAAGATCTGAAAAGTGCAGAAAGCACAATTAGAGCTTCTTTGAAGATGCTAAATTGCGAAACACGGTGGCACTGCTGCCATTTTAAAATAGTCATGCTGTGGCGGTGTTTTACACTGTGGCTTCTCTGAAACTTGCATTGTGGCACAACAAGTCTATATAGGGAGGTATATAAGCGGGCTCAACAACCTCATGAGGCTTGACAAGGTTGACACAACTCTTTAGGGTGTTGTAAAATTAGTTACATAACTTGAGCATGCCTAGGAAAACGGTTGAGAGGTGTGACGACCCTGTGGAAATGGGGGACATTGCTACTAGGACCAGCAAGGTGGATTGTAGGATAAAGTGGTATTTGTGAAAAATTTGCTACATATGTAGAGGACTTATTATAGAGTTACATAAACACTATGCACTGGAGGCGCCATAACACACTTTCAAATGAGGGAAACCTTTTGGTGAAGATGCTGTGATATAAGGGGATTGAATTTTTTTAAAATCCACTAGTTACTTGATCCCTGATCTCGTTTTTGTGGGGCACACTTAATTACCAGGCTGCAGATTAGTGAGGAGGCAAGACCAGTGGTATTTGAACCTAGATCATCATCATGGCAATCTCTCCTGCCTTACCAATAGACTATGGCCCATTGGACTAATATTCTCAATTGTTGTGTCTTAGGGCTGAGAACAGTCGAATTTACTTTAAATTGGGTTGTTGCTTAAATAATCCCCAAGGAAAATTCTTATCCCTGGCCATTTGCTCTTTCTTGTTATAATTTCCCAATTACTTTTATACAAACCTACCTTTCACAAGTTGTCTTGTATAAATAATAAATTTTTCTGTGTATTTTTCCCAATTTTCTGGGACATTTGACATTGATAGCAGGGATTTTTTAAACAATAAACTGGTGTAGCATTTTTAATCATTTTCAGTAACTGTTTCAAGTCTTATTTTCCTAGTGTTTTATGTCTTCAGAGTCCTCATCCCCTTTTGCTCTGTATATTTAAGCATTAGATATGACTGTATGATATTTGCCATCTTACTTAGTTACTTGTGTAGGATATCCAGGAAATAATTTGAAGTTCGAGGACCGAATTGCTGGTCTACTTGCGGCTTTTAAGGAACTTGGTTTACCCCCAAGCATCACAAAGCTTTTCCATGTAATGGGTGGAGAATGCAACTATTTGCTGAGAGTAAATGACAATTATCGTCTGGAGTTTGTGGAGGATAAGTTTTGGAAATCAGAAGACATGTTATGTTGGAAAGAACAAGATATCCAAAAGCTTCTTGATGATGCTCAATGTGCACTGAAGTCCGCTTCTGCCAGGCTGCACTTACCAGTAGAAATTGTGAGAAAGCCTCGAGCAGTGGGAGCCATTCCTAAGGAGCCCACTATATATGAGGCAAGGAGATAAACTTTGTGCCAATCAGGGTTTTTTCTGTTTACTGCCCTTCAGTTGTACGACATTGAAAAATTTAGCATGATTAATATTAGACTAACTGCACTTTATAGGTAATATTTGTATATATGATTGGAACTGATTGTATACAAATTTATCTCAATGGCCAATTAAGCCTATAGTGCTCCATTTACCATACCTTTCTGCCTCATAATTTTTTGTCTACTTGCTTGCACATATAAAAGATTCTGCCATCTACCTGCTTGCACATGTACAAGATTCTGCCCCACATCACCTACTTGCTTGCTGCACTTAATAAGATGCCTGATCGTAAATATATAATACTTATTGATGGAGGCGACAGTTTTTATAAATAAAATAATTATAGTGTTATTCTTATTTGATCATGCATTATTGGCATTTCAGGTACTTGAAGAGATGGCCTTAACTGTTCAGATGCAGCTGGTGGATGCTGAGTTGCCCTTTTGTGCTTTTAATGGTGGCATTGGTGAGCATGCTGCAGGCATTACATTAGAAACACCGATGTAACTCTATTCAATCTTTCAGAGGAAGATTTTTTGCTTATCACATTTTACTCTAATGCTTGCTAAAATATTATCTTACTTTTTTCCCCTTTGTTTTGTGTCTGCAGATGTATTTGTGGACATCGGTATGTGACTATTGTTTTCTAATTCTAGTATCTGCTTTGTTTTGGACATGTGCTGGGCCTGTGGTTTCTGGATGCATGTTTAGTGATTTATGGATACAATTTAATAGGTTGCGGATTGAATGACATCATTATGAACAAGGTTCCTGCTCATGCATCTTTTTTGTTCCTAATTTGCTAGGGAATAAGTCTGTTGGATTAGGCACACTAATGAGCTATCTTTGTAAACGGCCATATGAGACTTTGCATGTTGGAGACCGTTTTACTGTCAGTGGAAATGACTCTGCAACACGATCAAAGTGTTCAATCCTGTAAGTTATTTTACAACTTAAATTTATATGGAAAAAGAAAGGATTATGGGAAATTAATGGGATGATTTTAGAAAATAAAGTGAATGGAATATTGAAAACAAGCCAATCTTGAGTATTTGCATAAAATTGCCTTGGTTATGAAAGTTTCTTCCTTCTTTTGAACACACTTGGAGGAATTGGGCTTCCTTACATTGTTTTATTTATTTTTTGTCTGCACACCTCATGCAAACACCTTAGTAAAACATTATTAGATATGCAATAAGAAGATGCTCTCAAAGTGTTTGCCTCACATGGACCTGGTTTCCTGCTAATCTCATTGTACATTCTAGAAGCAAGTGCAAGTTCCTTGTCCAGATTCATTAATAAGATATATTGCAAGTTTTCGCTGTGCTGTGCAGTGGTTCCAATTCTTATGTTTTTCCCTTTCATATGGGGATAATTTACTTAGCTCTGGCATTTAATTGATGGGATAATTTTTGAAATGGCTTGTCCCTAGTAAGTAGAAAACTGCATTCTGTTTAGATAGGCCAATCATGGAATCTGCAGAATCCCTAGTACAAGATTACTCAACTTTCCGAATGGGTAAATGGAATTGCAATTTCTGCCCTTGGTTGACCCCTTGTTAGTTTTGAACTTTGTATTAAAGGTTAGTGATCCCTTGTTTTTGGTTTTCTTTATTTTTTGTTGACCAAATTTACAACTAGAACATGTCTAAATTGATGTATTTTCACTGAAATTTTCTTGGGCTGGAAACTATTCTTTGAAGTACTTATAGAGAATAGAACATTGAACAATATACAATATATAGATTGATATAATGAATATGAGATGAGGTGAGAAGAGAGATGAAAAGAGTGAGTATGCATATATACAAGGGAGGGGATGTGAGGAGGACATATCCCCTTAAATATAGCCTATACTAACAAATTAGGATTATAACACCCCCTCTTAAATATCTGTCTTTTGCAATGATGCATGTTTTCTTGTTTTCCGTTCAATATGTTTTGTAGTTATTTTCATCCACATATCAAGATAATAGTTTTGGAATTTTATTCAAGATAATCTGAGACTGTAGTTAATTTTCTACACAAAACAGTAAGAATTTTGGAGTCAAATAATATCATTTAAAAAAAAAAATGATTTGTTTGTTGAATTGTGCTTATTCATAGGATAGCCAATTACAAATCAAGTTTGATATCATAGCAATTTTCCTTGGTATTATAAAGGGACTATAAAGGGGAGTTGTTTCCATTCGACCTAGAGGATTGAGAAAATCATAATCTGTTGTTTATCTTCAATGATAGAATTTGAAGAACTGGTAAACACTAGGGATGTAGAATTCGAAGCCAAATTTGCTAGAATGGAAGCCAATTTTTCTTTCTTAACTATCATGCTTATGTGTATATTAGTAATGATCAAGATGAGAAGAAAGCCCCTTCGGAGGAAGAGATGGAGTTCTAGAAAAAGAAGGAAGATGGGAAAGATACATCTGAGTGACATGATGAACTTGAGCCCTTAGGCATGTACATGCTTTTCAAAGTGGATGCCAAGTTGGAAATCCAACATAATGAGGGATGAGTGACTGCAAAAAAACAATCGGTAGAGACAACTTGAATTGTACGTTGGTGTCCATTGAGAAATGTAAAAAAGCACACATCGAGAAATGCAAAAAAGCACACATTGAGAAATGCAATGTATTCGAGGAACTGATCAAAACCTGATTTTATCTCATGGGTACAAAGAAAAACAACTACACATTTGGCAACATTTTTGATAGAGGTAGAGATAAGGTGTCCAAGATTACACTATTGAGTTTCTTTATGCAAAATATTCTACTGAACATCTGCCAGGGACAACCTGTGAATATTTGTTAAGTACTTTGGAGGTATGCATAGTTATGATAAGATGGAATGAATTCTTTTTAAAGGGAAGAGCATTGATGGTGCTTGAAAGAATGCATTGTATAGGTAAACGAAAGGGAAAAGGCCTCAAAAGAAGCAAAAGAAAGGAAAAGGTAAGATGAATCCCAGTTTTTCCTAGCATAATGATGAATCCTGAAAGAATGAATACAATCATTATGATATCATTGATCATACAAAGGCCAAATGTTGGATGCTACATCCATAAATTAACCCTTTAAATAAGAAGGTGAAGGTGCAACAAATGTAAAGCATGACATCAATGGCAGATGGAAGTGAAGTGCAATTCAAAACCAAAATTGACATGCACCTCAATTCAAAGATCTTGATTGTAGAGCGAAAAAATTCGGAAGGGGAATGAGAGTGTTTCATATTAAAATTCAAATCAAGACAACAACAAGGTCTTAGAAAGTCTTGTTATTTGATGCCCCACTTGTGCTTTAACTCCTAAGAGCTTCCAAATGTATATCCACTATGTTGGCTGCACAAAGACACAAAGTTGTAGGGGAAAGTCAATGCAAAATTTGGTTTGCCATAATAACTAATCATATGAATGTAGTGGAATGCGATTTTGTACAACTTGATATTTATGAATTTGAATTTGGTAGTCCTTATTTTCGGGATAGAGGTGCTATTGTTCATCAAAAGGGGGCACAAGTTAGGGATATGAAGGATGGGAAGCATTATCTTATCAATGCCTATAAACTCACTACAAAATTTGACCTAATTTTCGACATTGATTACCGCTAAAATCAGGGTTTTCAAAATTTCGATGTCAATAATGCAACATTGAAATTTCGACATCCATAATGTAATGTTGAAAATTTGACTGAAGAATTTTGAACATTATTTTATGTTGAAAATTTGACGTCCATTTTGTGTCTTGAAAAATTAAATATAAATTGATATGGTAGAACTACTGATGGAATTTAATAGCAAGTGAGAATCATCTATGACATTGTACGACAAAGTATTAAACTTTTGATAGAGGAGGGAGTCAATTATATTTGATAGAAGGATGAACCCATTTGACAGAGCAGCCCCTCAACTTGTAGCTATTGCCATGGCATGTATAGGTAAGAGCTCAAACTCTCTATTTTTTATTTCAATGTTTTTGGTATTTTGAGGGAACAAAAGATTTAATAGAGCTTTGAGAGCTATGAAGGCAACTGGACATAGTAGCAATATAGTCAGTGATTTTCTAAAGCATTTCGATTCTACGAGGAAAATCAAATAAGTGACGAGACAAAAATAGGTTCTATGTTTTATTGTGGTGAGTTGTATTTTATTGTATCAGATCATGCCACGAGGTAAAATGATAGAATAACATTGATAATAAGTTAAATGTATTGATATGATTCTTGAAGCATGCTTGGAACATAATGGGTCATTTGACATACACCTGTTAAAGCCATTGCATACCTTAATTTCAAATCATTGCTCCACATTACATTTCCAATATGACAAGCGTATCATATCATATATCCTAGTGTTTTATTTTTTAGTGGCACATCACCATGATATCTATAGCACATACAATAGTGCCATAAGCAAACATTTTTTGTTGAAGTTTAAAAATGTTTTAGTTTGTCTCTAGACTAAGTAATCACTTCAAAAGCAATGATATGCCACCTTTCAAAAGATATTGTTTCTGATAAGAAAACTACTAAGTGCATGGTTTCAACTACAAGCTCAACAAGGGTTGGGCAAAAGAAATTGAACAAGATCCCAAACAATACCATTTGTCAAGATTTTGCTCGTTGTTTTCTTTGATCCAGATTGGATCATGAAGTGTTAGAAAGATAAGCCAACAAAGCCACTATTATCTAGAGGACTAAGAATGTAACCTGAAACACTTTCTAACACTCTTTTTCCTATGAATTTTTATCATATTCACAGCTGAAAAAAAAGCAAACAGGAAATTAAATAACATGGTGTGATTATCAAAAATTGAAATATGCTGTGTGTTTTTCCAAGTGGCATGCCTAAAGACAAGAAACATGTAGAGTAACAGCTGGAGACGGTTTCTCGTCCTCCCCTGAGTCTTTCTAGCTTCCCATTTGAGCTTCTTAGGATGTGAACATGTAAGGCAATGAAATTGTTTTCTAGCAGTTCTTTCTTGTTATTTGAGTGTCTTAGGAGTTGGAATGTGATAGGGAAGTGGAATTTAGCAAGTTGCAGAGCTTGTACAGCTCTTTGGGCATTATGTTGATATTGTCAAGAGTGTCCATGAAGGCCTTGAGAAGGCCGTATACCTGCAACAACAGAAAGATATAGTGGCAAGAGGAAGCAATCCCTCCCCTTTTTGGAGTTTTTTCCACATCGAGTTTCTCCACAGTAAACATTGTAGTGTGCAGTTTTGTTTTTTCTTGTTTTGTAGTAGTTTCTTGCTTTGCTTTCATGTACAGTTATTTTGTTTTAGTGTACAATGCTTAACAATTCCATCTATGCACATTATTGATTGCTCTATGCAAATATATAAAAAACAACAAGGTAATCAATCAAGTATTGTTGGGAACAATTAAAATTCAAATTGATGAATTAAATAGTGGAATTTTCATATTTGTTATGGATCAGATTAGTATCAGAGCAGGTTTTGTTCCTTGTGTGGTTTGTATGGTGTGACCATTTTGAAGATTTATGCCCATTACTAGAGTATCTAGTGCTAGTGGAGAAAATGTCTTGATTCCTTCGCAGTAAGAGATAGCCACAAGAAAGTCGCAGAGAGAAGTGAGAAGCATGGCTCAAGAAGATGAGAAAACACCTCAAGATGATGAAGAGAGATTCTAGAAGAGGATTATGAAGGGTTGATCTATGGGGAAGCTTGATAAGTTGGAAAAGTATATGGAGCCTCTCATGGGGAAATCGGGAGCTTCTACGGAGATCTCGAAAGCAAATGAAGAGTTAAAGACTCAAGACTGTGAGAAGGAACAGGGTCGTATCAACAAAGCTCAACCTCCATTCAAAGCGGTGTCCAAGATATAAATTCAGCCTTATGAAGGTGAAGTAAATGCTGAAAAACTTGATCATTGGTTAGCCTAATTAGAGGTATCTTCCAGTTTATATCAAATTAGTGAAGAGCAACAAATTTACTTTGGAGGATTGAAGCTAGCTAGTCATCCTTTAATTTGGTTTGAGAGTTATGTTTATTTTTTGGTTGTGAGAAAGTTACCATTAATTTCTAAATGGGACGAATTTAAAATGTTGATTAGAAGTTAATTTATCCTATTTGTTAGGAAGAGGAAATGCATATTAATTGGCAATATTTTAGGCAAAAGGAAGGTCAAAGTGTGCAGGATATACAAGCAATTTTCATGAAAAGGCAGTCTAAATGGTCAAAGATGTGTTGGATTGCGACAAGTTGATGAAGTATGTTGGTGGGTTTCATAATTATCTATGGAGGCATGTTTTTGTTGGCTAAGCCTAAGGACATAGATGAGGCTTGTGCTAAAGCCCATTACCTTGAGATGGACAAGGAGTGTTTGTCTTCCTTTTCAAACGCTTAAAAGAAGTAGGGTGGTTTCAAGCCAAAAAGGAAAATGGAAAGGTAAGTGTAATTCTGACCACTAATTTTTCTCATAAGGATTTTAAAAGGAATTGTGGGCACTGTGATGTTGATGGTAAGACGAATGAGACTTGTTAGAAATCGCATCCTTTAGAGATAATAAGAAAAATGAAGAAGGCTATGATGTCTTTGGCTCAAGGAAAAAGGGTTGGGTGTGGCTCTGATGTGGATGAGAGGATTTATTGTACCCAATTCATAGATGTATGTTTGAGTAGCAATGAGGCTGAAGACAAAGGTGAGCACATTAAACTTTTGCATATCAAAATTTAAATTAATAAGATAAAATTCGATGCATTTTTTTACTCTTGTTTTCAAGAAAATTTGATTTCCAAGGAGTTGGTAGACAAACTTGGTTTGGAAACATATAAGAATCCTAATCCTTATTCTCTAGCTTGGGTGAAGCAAGGAGTATAAATAGAGGTAACCAAAGAATGAAAAGTCTAGTTTAGTATAAATAAGCATTTCATTGATAAAGTTGGGGTGGATGTTGTCCCACTTAATGTTTGTGTAGTTTTTGGTAGCCCATATATTTATATTGGAGATGCTATCTTCATGAGAAGAGCTAATAAGTACCATTTGGTCAAGGATGGGGAAAACTACATCATTAAAGCCTATGAAGGGAAATGAAAAATATCCTTAGTAAGTGCCACTCAAGCTAAAAGATTGATTAATATTAGATGGGAGTTTTCTTTGCTTCTCTTGAGAGAAGCAAGAAAATGAAGTTTTAGAGTACAAGACTTCTCATACATGCCTACTAACAAAGAGCATAGAAAAATGGAAGAGTTGCAGCAATTTAAGGAAGTTTTCCAAGAGCCAATGGATATGCCACTGGAAAGGGAAATTGAGCATGAGATATAATTGTTACCGGATTTTCCTTTTCCCAATATTAGTCTTTATGAACAATCAATGATGGAAGCAAATGAGGTAAGAAAACAATTGCATTATTTGTTAGATCATAGTGTAATCTATCCTAACACCTCTCCACGTGGTTTTCCTATTGTGATTGTGCTTAAGAAAGATGGTTTATGAAGAATGTGTATTGATATAGAGCTTTGAACAAAATAACCGTTAAGACCAAGCACCCTCTTCCATGGATTGATGACCTTTTGGATCAACTTTAGCATCATAAGTGTTTTACCAAGTTGGATTTGAAATCCATTTATCACCAGGTGAGAATAAGGGAGGAGGATATATGAAAAATGACATTCAAGATGACAAATTTTGCAAATGTTGAAGGAGAACAAGTTGTTGCTAAATGAGAAGAAATGTGAGTTTGCACAACAATCACTTGTCTATTTGGGGCATGTAGTTGGAGATGAAGATTTGATTTTGAAATAACCCAAGCCTTCCAATATGACTTAGACAAGGAGCTTTGTATATGCAGTTCAATACTTGAGGAAGTTTATCAAATCTTTCTTTATCAAAACAAATTATTAGCAATGCTTCAGCTCTAGCCTTGCCTAATTTGCAGCGACTTTTTGAGTTGGAAATGAATGCAAGCTATCAGGGTATGAGAGCAGTCTTATTGCAAGGAGATAAGCCAAAATGTTATCATTTAGAGTTGTTTCATTGGTCAATTTTGAATTATTGCACATATCCTAAAGGCTTGTATGCTCTTATTCAAGCTGTTAAAAAAGGGAAGCACTATTTAATGGGGAAAAAACCATTATTCATATGGATCATCAACCCCTCAAATATTTGCAAGCCCAATCAAAATTGCATTGAGCATGTCATTTTAAATGGATGGGTTTCTTGCAAAAATTTCATTCGGTTATTAAGTACAAAAAATGTGTGACTAACATGTTGACTGATATGCTGTCTAGAACTCTCTTGATTTCAGTTTTGATCAATATAATGCAGCGTGAGCTGTTTGTGCAAAAGGCATATGTTGAAGAATATGAGCATGAAACGAATTTGGGGAAGCATTTCAGCAAACAAAGAAGTTAAAATTTGCAGGTTTTGAGCCCAAGGAGGCCTACTATCTCTAAGAGGGTTTGCTTTACAAGTTGGGTAAGCTTTATGTGCCTCAAGAAGGATTCAACTAATGTGAGCTCATACATCAAAAGTTGTAAGTCATTTTGGTGTGATGAAGATAGTAGCACATTTGCGAAGGCACATTTATTAGCCAAACATACAAATTAATTTTACAAAGATCATAAGGGGATGTGTGTTATGTAGCAGAAATAAGCCTAGTAATAAACAATTGGGTTTATATATGCCACTACCAGTTCTTTCCAGGACACTGGAAAACATTTCTATGGATTTCGTATGAGGGTTTGTTCTATTAAAGAAATGGCATGAGTACTTGTTTGTTGTTGTAGACTGGTTTAGCAAGATGTATGTCCTCATTCCATGCAATAAAACTCCTAAGGGAAATGATGTAGTTGAATTATATTTCACTAATCATTTTGGTTTTTAAGTGCTATCGTTTTAGATAGGGATTCTAGGTTCTTGGGAAAAATTTGAACCACGTTGTGGGAAAAGATGGACACTAGATTGCAGAGATCAACAAATTTTCATCCACAAATTGATGGGCAAACTAAGATGGTCAACAAAACATTGATGCAACTCTTGAGGTAGTATGGGGATGAGAGTTTGGCATATTTCAACATTTTTATAATATGACAGTTCATTTCTTTACTAATAGATATTTGTTTGAGACAAGTTTTGGTTACTTACCTCTAAGACCATTTGATGTTGTGTTGGGACAACCACACATAGAGCATGAAAAGTTGGATTTAAAAGTTCACAAAACCCAGAAATTTGTGAATAAAATACAGAAAATGCACCTCTATGTGCAAGAGAGGTTAAGGGAGTCGCAAGCTTAGTGCAAGGCAAGAAATGATCGACATAGCGTTGAGCATAAGTTCCATGTTTGGGTACAAGGTATTGTTGTACTTGGGCACAAAAAAATTCCAAGGTAAAGTTAAGAAGCTTAAGCTACTTAGATGTTTAAGATTCTAGGGCAAGTGGGCAAGAATGTTTTCAAATTAGATCTTTCTCCATATGAAGATTTATTCCATTGTGAATGTTGAAAACTTATGTCTCTTTGAACTTTCTATGCTGGATGAAGAAGGTCTTTTGCTACCTTCCATTGAATATCTTGCTCTTAATGGCCAAGAGGAGTTGGACAAAGATTTTGTTTTGTAGTAGGAGGAAAGAGCGTCAAAGAAGGAAGTGTAGGACAATTGGAAAATTGGGTTAAAAGGACAATTGCCAAGCAAAGACAAGTGGTATTCAAAAGAGGAAGTGGGGAAGAAATTTGCTCACCTCATGAGTTCCTAAGCTTTTGGGGAACAAAAACCTTGTAATTGGAGAGGTGTGATTCAAATTAGATCATGAAGTGTTAGCAAAATAAGCTAAGCAACTATTCTCTAGAGGACTAAGAATGTAACTTGAAACACTTTCGAACTCTCTTTTTCCTATGAATTTCTATCATATTCAAAGCTGAAAAAACAAATAATGTGGTGTGTTTTTCAAAAATTAAAATATGCAATATGTTTTTCAAAAATTAAAATACGCAACATGTCTTTTAAAGAGTTATTATGCTTGAAGGCAAGAAACAAGTAGAGTGATGGCTGCACATAGTGTCTTTTCCTTTTTTGAGTTTTATAATCCCATTTGAGCTTCCTATGATGTGAACATGTATAAATACACCCTTAGGGGGTCATTGTGAGGCAATGAAATTGTTTACCAGCAGTTCTTTCTTTTTGGTTGAGTGTATTAGGAGTTAGAGTGTGATAGGGAAGTGGAATTGAGCAAGTTGCAAAGCTTGTATGCATGTTTGAGCATGTTGATATTTTGAAGAGTGTCTCTGAAGGTCTTGAGAAGGCAATATATTGTAACAACAGAAAGAGAGAGTGGCAAGAAGAGGCAATTCTCCACTATTTTGGAACTTTTTGCACATTAGGTTTTTCCAAGGTAAACATTGTCTTGTGCAGTTCAGTTCTTGTTTTTATTTGTTTCTTGCTCTACTTTCATGTATAGTTCTGTTCTTTCACTTTACAATGCTTAACAATTCTATTCTTTAACTATTTTATGCAAATATATAAGAAAACAAAAAAGATGATCAATCAAATTGTTGGGAACAATTAAGATTTGTGCCACTGAATTAAATAATGGAATAGCCATATTAATTATGTTAAAGTTATTAATTAGCTGTTAGTAAACCTTTAACTAATGGTTGGTTATCAACCTTCCCAACAGCTGTAATTTCTTTCGTGCTTAATAAAATACGGACACACACAAGTGTGTAAGTGTGCCATATGCCTTGCATTTCTCTTCATTCTTTTAGAATTCATATTTGCTAACATTGGTATCAAAGCCAATCGTTTAGGGAAGCCCCAATTGGGTATAAAAGAAGAAAATTGTTCGATATAGCCTTAGAAGAGTACAAATAATAACTTGCAGGGTTCAAGGAAGCCCTGGGAGAAATGTACCAACTACATAGTGAATTGAAGAGGTCGAATTTGAAGCATTTGCACTGGCAGAGGAAGAACAATACTAGGGGGAAATTTTGAATAATCATGTTGCGCAAAAGGGTTGTGACGAGTTGTGAAGGAATGCTGTTATTGCATGTTGTTGTAGTCATAAAGGATGCCCTTGTAGGATGTGAAGATAGACACAAAGGTCGTGAACGTAGAACTAAACAAAAATGCCATTCATGGGACGTGGAGGATGAAACACACTTTTTTCTGGCATGGGAAAGAAACATGAATGAGAAGGAAAAATCATGATTTTTCTGAGCAGAAAATATGTTTGTGTTTTAGGGCACGATGAATAAAGGACTTTTTCACGTGATTTGCAGTTTTGTGCAGTGTTTTCATACGATCTGGAGTTTTGTGTAGTATTTTCATGTGATTTGTAATTTTAAAACCTCATCCAGTCACCAACAACGCGGTTTGTAGACTTGTGTAGTCACCAAAAATGTGATGTGCAATTTAAAAGACAATCACGATTTGCAATTCTGTTGCTAGGGCACACACTGCACGCAGGTGAAATAAAAAGTGTAGGCACTTGTAAACTGATCTAGGGCACGAGAAGGATAGACACTGCATCTCCATCACAATTTTGAAAGTTAGGGCACAAATAATGTAGTTGACAATTGTGGAAATTGTAAGTTTAAAATTTGAGTATAAGCAAATTCAGATTATAATCTGTACATTCCCCTATTGCATTGATTTCCGGGTTGGAGGACCAATTTTGTGGGTCAAATGATCAATATTCATAATATAGTTTTGTTGAAAGCACAAAAATTAACTTTGATAAAATCATTCTCAACATTGAAGCAATATTCATAATCATTCTTGACATTGAAGCAATATTCATAATCATTCTCGACATTGAAGCAAGACCTATAACTAATTTTTCTGTTTTCCCGAGGTTCGAAATGCTACTAAGGCAAGTGCGCTTTGGGCCAATCTAAAAACTAAATATCAAACTTTTGAAGAAAACCCAAATTCTATATCTAGAGTATTTGCTATTTTCCACAAAGATGTTTGAGGATGAGTCCTTGTTAGAACATCTTCGGATAAAAGATCTTCGAGACCAATTAGGAGCCATTAACAAAAGGTGGGTGATGACGACATGGTGGCTCTTGTTCTGAACAACTTGACATCCCCATATGAATCTTTCATGGAGGTTTTACACTTGATGGCCAAAAACCAAACCCTGACATTTGATCATGTTAGTTCCTATTGGATGCAAATAGACATAAGCAAATGAGTCAAGTGTTAGACAAGTAGATAGTGCATTTTTTGCTAAGTCGAAAGGGAAGTGAAAACGTATCCATGTTGATCCATTTTCTAAGTACCAGGTGAAGTGCTTTTATTGTCATAAGTTTGGGCAATTCAAAAAGGATTGCCAGAAGCGACAATATGCACTTTCCCAACAACGCAGTCAAGCGACAAATGTGGTAGTAGCTGAAGAAGAACGAGATTCTAAGGAAGAGTATGCCCTAGTGGCATTATACTTGAGCATTAGAGCCACCGGTTGCTAGTTCATTGATTTTGAACATCCAAACATTTCATATATTGTAGGACCAGTATGTCAATTTACTACAAGTACAATTTTTTTTGATTCAGTTTCATTAGCTGATGATCAATTATATGTAGTAGAGGGAATAGGAGATATGTGCATAGTATTGAATAATGCTAGAAAAATCGAAGGAATGTTAGGGTGTTCCTAGCATGAATAAAATATCTTGTCAGTAAGTTAGCTAACAAAAACTCCCAACGTTGTTGTAAATTTCTCTAGGAAGCAATGTATTGTGTTTGATATAAAGCAAGACAGACTAATTAACCTAGGTATTGGTCAAGGTGGTTTGTATAGGATTTTTGACCCTGCCACGATCAACATAAATGCATGTGTGGAGGGAGACTCCACCATATAGAAATTGTTGAAGGACGAAGTTCGTCATATGCTTGTAGAACCTGCTCTAGTCAACTTGCATGCATTAGTTGTGGAGGGAATATCCACCATAAAGGATGTGCAGGAGGATGCAATTCCTCAATTTTAGTCAAATGCACTGGTAGTTGTGCAGGAGGATGAAATGTCTTAGTCAAAGACACTTGCTGAGAAGACCGGAAACAAAGTTGTTCATTTAGTAGCGCATGGTCATTTTGCTCTCGCTTCTGACTTTTGTATGTTACCTAAACCACCGGTTAAACAACCCATTGGATGCAAATCGGTGGACAAAATTGGTACTTTGGACAAGTACATGGCTCATCTTGTTGCAGAAGGATTTTCCCAACAGGAGGGAATAGATGAGGAGATGGTTTTTTCTCCTACTGCGGAGTTGGTTTTTACTCTTATCGTGAAGATGATCACAGTTCGGTTGCTTCTCTCTATAGCAGCTGTGATTGGTTTCCTGAATGGAGGTTTGGACGAGGAGGTCTACATGGTGTAGCCTGAAGGTTTTCATGTTGGCTGTGATCATTTGGTTTTCAAGATGATGAAGTCTTTGTATGTGTTGGATTGAGCGTTAAAACTCACTCATAGAGTTAAGCTTAATTGGGAGTCTATTAATTAGTTGTTATGTGTTGAATATTTGCACACCTATTTTGTGCGTCCAAATATTTCATATCAACTAATATTTGTTTCACAACAAATTATTTGTTGTGCGTAACAATCTTTTATGTCTATTTAATAGGCACTCCTATTGCTTAACCTAGAATGGTGGAGAGAGAAAGTTTCGGCTTGTGTATTATTCTTTTTGAGAATAATAGAGACTTTGGTTGATTGTGCAATGATGGCTTCTCCATGGAATAATTTTACAGGTTCTTGATGTGGGTTCTTTCTCTTCGATTGATCTTGTGCATCTCTACTCATTTTTTTACATGGTTTTAGAGCAAGGAGTTCCATTTGAAGATCCTCTTCCCTGCAATTTTTAACAGATTTCAGTCATTAACATAGACCAAAACATTATTTTATTGCTGTGTTCTCAATCTTAATTATTCTCTCAAATTTTGGTTCCTTTTAGCATGTTTTTTTTTGCAAATCTTTGTACTTTTTTGCTTAATTGAAGATCGTACAGTTGCGATTTTTTGCAATTAAAACATTAGGGTCAAAGGAAATCAAGTCAGGAATCCAACGCAATTTGAATTTTTCCATTTTGAGTGGGCCGTACAACGCTTCTAGGAAAACACCTGCAAACTGTTTTTTCTGGCAGACTTAGTACCCATACGGTTTTTGGCCGTACAGGGCCATACGTGCACGAGTTTTGAAATTTTCGACCTGCTCCAGAAAGTTGAATGTTCCATCTTCCATCTTAGCCCAGGGCGTACACCCAAAACCCCTGTTGTACAGCTCTTTGACCTATTTGAACTCTGATTTTGCAGTCTGTTTTTTCCTGCCATCTAGCCATACGGTTTTCTTCAGTTTGGAGGCCATTCACTACTCAAATCTGAAATCAAACACTTGGATGAGATAGCAGTTTTGTCCTTTCATTTCCAATTAGAAGTTTTTGATGTGCAGCAGGTCATATAGCCTATTGGGAAGATTCTGCAGAAGCTATGAGAAGGTGTTTGAAGGGTTCACTTGGCAATTTTTTTAAAAAGATATTCAACAAATTTGTTTCTTGATCACCATGTTTTGCTGGAGCAAGGATTTATTTATTTGCTAAAGACCTTTTTTTCACCCTCCCTCTCCCACGCGAGGTAAATTTCTAGTTTTATCTCATTAAATGCTCTTGGAAATGCTTAAAAGTCAGTTTTTTGGCTTATATTTTCAAATTTTGAAATTGGCAAAGTGGCTAAATGAGTTTTATTAAGGCTTTGACATTGTAAGAGGTCTTGGGGTCAAATCCCATTACTCTATTTTTTTACACAAAGCCATTTTTTTTGTCCAACAAACCAAAAATAGCATGTTTTGAAAAGATTCTAAGGGTCTATCGTCGGGAGATGTTAAATGTATCGGGAGGGGCTATTTCAAGGTGGTGGTTTATTAAAAGTGAGGCTCATTTTTTTTGTGCTATTATTAAGCACATTTTATACATTTGGTACTCACACCTTCCATAGCAATTGTCCAAGACCGGAGGGTGAGGTCCATTCCGACAGGAGGTCAGATCCCCTCACAAGCAAACAACCTTCTTTTTTTGCTTGTTCTTGCCATCACACATTGTATTTCATTTGTGGATGCATTTTCAGTTGCGATCGACGTCCCATTTTGAGTGTGCATTGTACCCTTTTGGCCACGTGTTGTATTTGCAGACGCATTTTTTCAGTAGTGTCCGATATCCATTCTACGGGTTTCCTCTTGCTCTTATTTGGCTATTTTTTGCCATTTAATTTTATCGAGTATGGATTCTGGTATGATTGAACCCCTTAGTTCTTCAAACTACACATGGAAGCACAAGATGATGTTACACTTGCAGATGGAGGGATTGTGGAGAGTCATCCTTGGCGACTTCCTTGTTTTTACAAATGAGGACAATATTTTGTGGTTTGCATCCTTGCAAAAGGAGGCACTTTTGTTCATTCGCCTCCATGTTTCGAATTATTTGCAGACTCATATTGAGAATGCCATGTCACTTGAAGAAGCTTGGGACATTCTTTCAACATTGTTTGATGAGGTCACTTCACCTCCAAATGTCCAACCTTCTTCTCCTTCCTCTCAGAATGAGGATTCTTTTGTTGGTGACATTGTTTCTCCACCGTCTTCTCCCATTTGTGCGAGTGTGATTCTTGACGGTAATTTGCATGAGGACTCTTTGGCATCTTCATTTCCTCCTATTAGTTCTTGTCCTCTTTCCATTGATAGTGATGACATATCTTTTGAGGATTAGACACTTGTACCACCTCTTACTATTGTTCATGATGTAGATTTGATTATTGGTGGTCACTTGGATGAGGTACCTTCACCTTCTCCACCTACTAATGCACATTCTGATACAGTGGTTGTTGCTCCTATTTTTGATTTTGGTATGACTCTTGATAGTACCCTACCAAGTCCTAAGCAATCCATTGATCATATGGCCTCTTTCCTAGCACTTTAAGAAGAAAACAAGGAACTTTTGATGTAGAATTCTCTTATGTGCTCCCTGATTCATGGAAAAGATGCCCTCATTTGTTCTCTGCAGAAGAAACTTATTGGCATACAATATCAATCTAATACCCCATCATGTATTGAATCTGGTACACATCCACTTGATGCACTTTTATAGTGTGATTTACTAGATTTTGAGCAGCTCATTGTTTCTGTTGCTCCTCTTGTTGCAGATGATACTTTTGTGCCTTCTGTTGTTGCACAGTATGCACATCCCACTCCAGTTCCACCTACACATATCCCTGCTTCTTTTGAGTAGCATAGCACTAGCTTTAGCTCTCACATGCGTCATTCCATGGGTCACACTACCAAACTTGTAGGCATTGGGAAGTGTTTACAAGACATTGCTCGCCCTATTCAGCTTGTTATGTGGATTGCTCAACATGGCCTTGGTTATGATGCAGGTGTTTCATCTTTATTGGGATTTGTTGATAGAGCTCCATCTTTTGTTCGCTCCACTCTTTGTGAGGATTATGAGCTACATATGGGCTCTTCTGCACCTTCACTCAAGCGTGAGAAACCTGAGATTACAACGGTCAGACATGATCTACTTGACACTTCTTTGGATGTTATCTCGCATTCTTCTACTGTGGACTTTGCACCCACACATATGCAGGTATCTTCATCTACCATTCGTGTTCATTTGGGGTGGATTTCTGATCATTCTTGGCAGCATAAGAAGCATTCTTGGTGAGGACACTACAGACATCATTCCTCCACTATTCAGCTTCTTTGACCGCACATTGCTCCTCCTGCCTGTTGATGCTCCTTGTTGTTTGAGCTCCTTGATTAGGCAGATGTGTTCTTTTCGAGCATACATCTTTCATTGCATAGATGATGTTTGCCACAACTTGATTGCATTGTGGAGTTTATTGCATCACTTGGTGGTATTATTGTAGGACGAGACTTTTGTTTGTAGTCACACTGAGATTCATGGAGGATTTTTCTTCATGTGTGTGCTCCATGATTAAGCACTTTCTTTTCTAGTTGCATACTATCCCATCATCACTAGGGACATCATTCTTGAGAGATTTCATATCTGTATTTGATTGTTGACAGTTTCCTTTAAATGTTTTGGTGGAGCTTATTCTCCTTCTGGAGCGTAGCTAGTCTGGTGTAGCCCAGTGTTAACATTTCGGAGTTTGCATAGTGGGATTGGCCCACTCATTCAAATGGTTTTATGAGTCACTACACCCACTTCAACATTATGGGGTGTGTGTGGACATACTACTTTAGATGATGTGCTCATTGTTAGTACACATTTTCTTTTGGAGGCAGTTGATTGAGTGCATTTGTATTTGATGGCCTTGTTCCATTTAGTACACCTCTTTAGCTTTATGTTCGAGTATTGAGCCTTTTGCTTTCTTGGGACAGCTTGCGGCATATGTTTTTTGCTCTCTCGACTTTAGCTTTTGTTACTAGTTTTTGGGTACCTTGCGGTGATACATTTCATCCTTGGTGACTCTTTTTCCCAGTGTTTTGAGATCAGTGTTTTTTACAGAGTTAGCCCCGTACAGAGTACCAGTTTCTATTTGACTTGGTTGTTACAGCGATTCGTCATCCATGTATTTCGATTAGATGGATTGGTTACCATAGGGACACTTTGTATTTCACTGTGATTTGTACATGGGTACTCGATTAGGCCTTGTTGTTGGGACCCATTCAGTCTCTTTCCTTTCTCTTTTCTTACTCCCTATTTTGCGCTTAAAGGAGGGTGTTGGAGTGACCGTTAAAACTCACTCATAGAGTTAAGCTTAATTGGGAGTCAATTAATTAGTTGTTATGTGTTGAATATTTGCACACCTATTTTGTGCGTGTAATGTCCCCACTTTAGCAGTTGACTTACTCAGTTTCAGGCATACTTACTATTTGTAGTAAGTTAGCAGGATGTAGTGGAGGCCAGTTTTGATGATTGGATTTGATACTCCTCGCTGAGAGCTTTCCAACGAGCTATCACTTTCGCCATTTGGAGTCCGGTTGCTAGTATATTTTAATGCCTGAAGTGCTGTAAAAAGTAACATTTAACCCAATTGCAAGATATTAAGTGTTACTTTAAATACTTATTTTATGGGGATGATACCCAAGGGAGATATAAGCAATGTTCTAATGTATAAATTGTTGCACACCCTTTATCCCACATTGCTCAAGTGAGTTGAGTCGCCCCTTGGAGAAAGGATAAAGGGAAGTGTTTGTGGCTTCTTTAGGCATGTTGGATAAGAAGAAAAGAATTGTTGCACTTGCAGTTTGCAGGTTACTGGGGCATTTGAGAACGTCCTTCTCATCTGTAGCACTCTAGACATCAATCCTTGGGATTAGTCTTTGGAGTTTGTGCTTTCAGCCACTGTAGCAGTCGTGCCACTGTAGCAGCCATGCCATTGTAGCAGTCGTGTCACTGCAGCATTCTCGTCACTGTAGCATTTCGTAGTAGCCTGGAGAGTTCGTAGATACAAGCCTGTGGAGTCCGTAGAAATCAGCTTGCAGCTTGCAGAGTCCACAGACGCAGCCTGCAGAGTCCGTAGAAGCACTGGACCAGCCTGTAGAGTCCGTAGAAGCAGCCGACAGAGTCCGTAGAAGCAGCCTGCAGAGTCCGTAGAAGCAGCCGACAGAGTCCATAGATGCAGCCTGCAGAGTCCGTAGAAGCAGCATGCAGAGTCCGTAGAGCAGCGTGCAGAGTTCATAGATGCATCCTGCAGAGTCCATAGAAGCACTGGACCAGCCTGCAGAGTCCACAGAAGCAGCTTGCAGAGTTTGTAGAAATCAGCCTGCAGAGTGCAGAGAAGCAGCTGCAGAGTTCGTAGATCTAGCTACAGAGTCCGTAGAAGCAGCCTGCAGAGTCCGTAGAAGCCGCTGCAGAGTCCGTAGAACCAGCTGCAGAGTCTGTAGATGTGACTGCAGAGTCCGTAGAAGCAGCTTGCAGAGTCCATAGAAGTCGCTGCAGAGTCCGTAGAATCAACTGCAGAGTTCGTAGAACTAGCTGCAGAGTTCGTAGAATCAACTGCAGAGTCCGTAGAACTAGCTGTAGAGTCCGTAGATCCAGTCTGCAGAGTTCGTAGAATCAACTGCAGAGTCCGTAGAACCAGCTGCAGAGTCCGTAGAACCTGCCTGCAGAGTCCGTAGATCCAGTCTGCAGAGTCCGTAGAAAACCACCCTGCAGAGTTCGTAGTTCCGCTGGATGGAGAACAAAATGATCGCACCTTTGGTACTCGCTAGGGATATTCGTTTGAAATAATGTTCATACGATTACTGGAGTATTTAGTGAGTTATCACGTGGCCAGCATTGTACTTGTTTACTCATTTTGTAATTAATATAAATACAGTGTGTTGGTTGTGTGTATCTATGCTTTCAATTCTATATTTATGTTACATGCATAAAACTTTGTAAAACACAAAAAAAGAAAAACACATACAAGCAAACCGTTCCGGAGTCATAAGGAGTTTCAGCTGGGTTAGTTTTGGGCGTAACTGGGGTGCCCATTATAGTGCGTCCAAATATTCCATATCAACTAATATTTGTTTCACACAACAAATTATTTGTTGTGTGTAACAATCTTTTATGCCTATTTAATAGGCACTCTCCTATTGCTTAGCCTAGAATGATGGAGAGAGAAAGCTTCGGCTTGTGTATTATTCTTCTTGAGAATAATAGACTTTGGTTGATTGTGCAATGATGGCTTCTCCATGGAATAATTTTGTAGGTTCTTGATGTGGGTTATTTCTCCTAGATTGATCCTGTGCATCTTTGCTCATTTTTTACAGTATGGTCTTAAGAAGGCTTCTCGAGTTTGGCATATTTTATCTGATTAGCATCTCTAGGATTCTGGATTTAGAACTATGGAGGTCGGGCTGAAGTTATTAGCAAATGATGATTCATCACTGATCAATGAATCACCCTATAAAGAATTGGTGGAAAGTTGGATACATCTTATGTCCACATGATCAAATCTTTGGTTTGTTGTTGGCTATCTTCATCGGTTTTTGTCTACACTGAAGCCCCTACATTGGAAAACAACAAAACATTAGAGGACTGTAGATTTCATGTTGCTATCTAAAGAGCAAATGTAAATGTAATGACTAAACTCTTTGGTTGCAAAATTTTGGGACAAACTTGGAGTAGTCTCTAGTTTAGTCATCAAGGGATGGTGTTAAAGTTATTTATTGGTTGTCAGTTAACCATTAACTAATGGTTGGTTATCAATTTTCCCGAGTCTTGTAATTTATTTTATGCTTACTAAAAAGACGGACACACAAGTGTGTAAGTGTGTCGTATTCCTTCCATTTCTCTTCATTCTTTCAGCATTCATATTTGCTAAAAAATTATAGATTATTCTTGCAAATAAGGACCATTCTACTAACTGAGCAAAATTCAAAGCTGAGTTAGAGCAGTATATGATTTGTAGATGAGGATGGAGAAAAACCTTATTAAAATATATATTCAAAAGCAGCGATATGCCACATTTTAAAAGATATTGTTGTTGATGAGGAAACGCTTGTTGGGTGGGGACCCAAGTGCTCAGTGCATGGTTTCAATAACAATCTCAGCAAGGGTTGGGAAAAAGAAATTGAGGATGTATACTCAATGGTTTACGAAAGAAAGAAAATCCCAAACAATACCATTTGTCAAGGTTTCCCTCGTTTTCTTCCTCATAAGAAAGGCCCTTTTGTTAACTGCGAAAAATTCAAAGCTAAGTCAAAGCAGTACATGATTTATAGATTGGGATGGAAAAAAACCAGCACATGATTTATAGATGGGGATGGAAAAAAACCTACATCAAAAAAAGTATTCAAAAGCAGTGATATGCCACATTTCAAAAGATACTGTTTCAGACGAGGAAATGTTTGTTGGGTGGTGACCCAAATTCTCAGCCCATGGTTTACACTACAAGCTCAACAATAGTTGGGCAAAAGAAATTAAGAATGTATAATTCTAGAATTAATGAAATGAATTCTAGAATTGAAGTGCACAAGAACTTGAAAGCTGGTTATGAGAGCCTTGACATGGCCAATTAGCACTTATTTCAGTCATATTCTTCTTTACTCAACCATGCACATGATGCAGTTACTGTCTGCAAAATCTATGTTGAACAGCTGATGGCTCTATTAAAAGAACAAGAAAAAGGATGGAGAGATTGGAAAGAACCAGAAAATTAAATTGTGGAAATGCAAGGTTTTGAGAAACTACTTAATAAAGCTAACATGTTGATTCAAGAGACATGGATTACAAACATAAATGGAAATGGATGGAACGTGAATTGTTGGACAAACTACTCCAATGATTACAGATTACATGAAGCACATAACAAAACATTACCTAACAAAACATGCTCTAAGAAAGTTTCTACAACACGAAAATTTAACCAAAAACAAACCAAAGTCCAAATACAAAACCTATTCCTCCGCTGTCAAATTCAAATTGACTCCCTTCTCTGCTGTTTTTATCTGCCAAAAGCTCCTAGCGCAGTCCTTTTCATTGGGTGAGCATTTTTGAATGTTGCTGCTCCTATGTTTTGGACAAACAAATGTAATGATTACAGAATAAGTGAAGCATGGCTACAACAAGGATGAAAGCCATTATTACTTCAGCATGTGCCCTAAAAAAGCAGAAGTTCCATAACAAAGCTTCTATAACACACAAAACCTTAACCTTAAACAAACCAAAGACCAACCACAACAGTAGATGTTCTTTCTCTGTTTATTTGACTCCCTCTATCAAATCTAATCGCTCTATTATTTTCCTATGTTCAATGCTCCTCCTCTGTACCGGAAAAACAAATGCAATGATTATAAGATATGTGAAACATGGATACAAGAAGGATGAAAACTATTATTGCTTAAGCATGTGCCTTAAAAAAGCAAAGATTCCCTAACAAAGCTTCTACACACATAAAATCTTAACCAAAAACAAACCAAGGACCAAATACAACACTTGTTCCTCCTCTATCAAATCAGTCCCTCTTGTATCAAATTGATTCCTTCCTCTGTTTTTTTCCTTTGCAAAATGCTCGTTTGTCCTTTTCATTGGGCAGGTGTTTTTAATGTCGCTCGTCCCTCCTTTGTTCTGGACAAACAAATGCAAGGATTGCAGGCTGTGTGAAGCATGGCTACAGCAAGGATGAAAACTATTATTGCTTCAACATGTGCCCTAAAAAAGCAAATGCTTCCTAATAAAGCTTCTACAACACATAAAACCTTAACCAAAAATAAACCAATAACCAAATACAACACTGTTTCTCCTTTGGGGAATCACTTCCTTCTCTATCAAATCGATTCCTTCCTCTTTTGTTTTCTTTCGCTGAATGCTCCTCCTTTGTCCTTCTCATTGGGCCAAATGCCTGTCCTTTTTTGTTGTTGGTTAATTTCAAAAAATGATGTTGAAATAGAAGGGTTGAATCTGAAGTTTTTTATAGACATCAAAATGTTGATATTTATTTTTCTAATGGATGTTGAAATTTCAATGTATTTTTCCACATTTTTAAAGGATGTCAAAACTTTGACATACATGTGGGAATAACAAAAAATAAAAATAAAAATAAAAAATTGACATTTTCCAAATATGTCAAAATGGATTTAAAAAAATGACGTTGAAATAGAAGGGTCGAAAAAAATTCGAAGCATTTTATGGATGTCAAAATGTCGACATCTATTTTCCATGTCAACATATTTTCCCATGTGTTTAAAGGATGTCAAAATTTTGACATGTGGGAATAACAACAAAAAAAAAAAAATTTGATGTCATTCGGGGAAATTTTGACATTTTCCAAATACGTCGAAGCAGATGTCAAAATTTGGGCCAAATGTTATAGTGACTCGAAAAAAAATTTCTCTCTCGTCTGCCAATTGTGCTATAAGGTTGATTGATGCAAATAAGAAGTTTGTTATGTTGGTTGTCAAGCCTAAAGACAAAGGAGCAAATATAGAACTAAAGATTTCTAGTTGAAACTGAAATAGATAAGATAAGATAATTGAAACTGAACTAGAGAACAAAGGAAGTAACTTAAAGAATGATAGGGTAGTTTAAAGAGGTTTTCCAAGATCCCAAAGGGTTACCTCCAAAGCAATAAGTGGAGCATGGGATCTAATTATTTACCCTATACTACATTGCTAAGCATTGAATTGTATAGATTGTCACTTGTGTAATTTGATGAACAACCATTGGACCCAATGATACCCAATCATCACCTTGTGGATTGCCTATTGTTGGTGCCCAAGAAAGATGACACCTGAAGAGTGTGTATTGATTGCGGTGACCTTAACAAGATCGTCATTAAGAACAAATTGTGTGCCTTGGATTGACAATCTACTTGATTAATTACAGCATGTGAAATACTTCACTTGAAATCACGATATCATCAAGTTGTGATGAAGGAAGAAGATGCATGGAAGATTGCTTTTGAACTAAACATGGTTCATACGAATGTTTAGTACTTCCTTTTGGCTTGTGTAATGCACCAACTGCCTTCACAAGGGTGATGAATCTAGTTCTACATCCCTTTTTGGAGTAATCTGTGATTTATTTGGACGATATACTCATTTTCAGGCATACATGGTTGGAGCACTTGCAGCAAGTGTTAGGGACTGTGAAAATGAATTTCTTAATATGAAAAGGTGTGAAGTGGGGAGTTTGACAGGTGTTATTCAGTATCTTTGAAACGTCACATCATGTTTCTCCAACATTGCATTACCTGTCCATGACTTGACATCATACAATGTCTTTTGTCTTGTGTAAATCTTAGCAGTAATCTTTTGAGGAATTGAAGAGGAATATTTTGGAACGCACTAGTAGTAGCACAACCTAAGTCACAACTCTCGTTCAAGATTGATTCAGATGCATTGGATCTGCAATTGGAGTTGTGCTGATATAGGGAGAAAGACCACTATGATATTATCATTTCGAGTTATTTTTGGGAGTGGTAGTGAACCATCCAACTTAAGACAAGTTAAATGCATTAGTACAAGCCATGAAGTAATGGAAGCACTTTTTTCTGGGAAAAGAAACTGTGATCCATACAGATCACTGACTGTTGTATCACTTGCAAGGCCAAAGTAATTTGCAGTAATCCTTCGCTTTAAATGGGTGGTTTTTATAAAAATTTAATCTGTTGATTAAATATAGGAAAGGGGCAACAAATAGGATTGTTGATATGTTGGGTGGAACATCATTAACTAAGCTATATTCAGCACACACAATAATGCAATTAGAGCCTTTCAACTGTGAGAAATACAGGCATCAATACATAAACGATTCATAGTTTAAGGAGGTGTATTCAGCTTTGCAGATCAGGGGTACAACAAGCCATAGATTACATAATGCCGGTTACTCGGCAGTCGCTCGAATACTCGAAGAAAATTTGGAAAACACATTACTCGCAGAAAATACTCTCGGATCTCGGTTTTTTGCCTCCCGGCGAGCACTGGCACAGTATTCGCGAGTCATCGTGAGTACCCGGCAAGTACTGTGCCAGCACTCGCCAGGAGGCTTGTACATGGCCTAGACATGTCTAGAACACGTCCAAGGCCTCCAAACGATGTCCAAATGCTGGAAAAATGCATTTTTTTGTCTTATCAATTCAAACACACTCCCTCATTGGATTCACACAACACTTGGAGTATCCAGAGCGAATTGGAAGGAGAAAAATTCAGCAAACACTTAAGTTGTATTCGCACGATTATGCGATTTTGTTAAGATTCTTCAAACCATCCATGTTGGATGAGGAGGACAGAATTGAGTAGATGTTTCCTTTGGTAGAAGAAAATCGGAAATAGACAACTAACCCTAAAAGCTGGTAAACCCTAGACAAGTTGGAAAAGATAAAGCCATATGAGTCAAGCACAATAACCATGTGAATGGATAGCTACAATCAACATGAGAATGGAGTCAATGGAGAAGAAAGCTGGAGACCAGTGCTGGAGCTCAAACTTATTTTAGTCTATTATGCCAAACTTCAACACCAAAGAATCAATACGAAATCTGGGGATGTCCATCGGAGAATGACCTGGGCTGAGGGCCTAGATGAAAAATCCTAGGAGGAAGGAGGGTACTCCCCTAGGACCCCTCTTAATGAATTTGTATGCTTTTCAGTGAAATATAAGTATTGATCATAGTGAGACAAATTTTATACATTTTCTAAAACTTTGTACTTTGAAAATACTGTAGAATGACTGATAGTTTTCGTTTGTAATTTACATGTTGTAGTATGCTCCTATTTCATAGGAATAGTTATAATTTTGCATTAGCTAGAGTACAGAAAATCTAGAGCATCTGTGCCATACACTCTTGTGAATGAGTTGGAAGCCCCATCCCATAAAAGGGACCTAGTGCGAACACTTTTCACTTAACCTTAACAAAACTGTCATTCTAGACCTCCATGGTGTGACTTTTTGAATAAACCATTTTTGGTGAGGAATGCAAGAAAATTTGATGGAAATAGATATCAGACCTTACCCATTATATGGAGGTCGTTAAGGACACCATATCCAGTATCAATGATGATGGTACATTTTCCTTGTCCCTAAAGTAGGCCAACATATTCCTTACATGAAATGGTTCGACCAAGTTTTCTTTTGATGTGGATATACGATCCATTAATTTTCTGGTAGCAGACCTCTTTCCCACTACAATATTCCTTAGCTGAAAATCTAACTCTTCACATCTCCAGCTGGTTGTTGATTCATGATAGGTCAACTCCTCCATTTTACACAAACCATGTCAGCACGAAGTGCATGCCTGCTGGGTTTTGAAACTCGGTGATTTTGGCGTCAAGTGCCCCATCTTACTGTTAGACTACAGCTCAAAGGACCAAAAAAAATAATCTAAGTTTATCGGATAATTCTATTGCCAAAGAAAATAACTTGGATTTATGGATTTGATCTTCACATGTATTTCATCAGTTGTTTATTGAAACCCCCACTTAGAGAATGCATTTTGGATGTTTATCTTGGACCTTTGTTCCAAATCCATACTTATCGAGCAAAACGGATCCACATTGAATACTTACAATTTGAGTTTTTAGGCAAAGGATAACCTTTGTTGGGAGATTGGACTTGTTTGAGAACTAATTGCATTGGACATTTATATATTTGAGCAGCCAGAATTTCTACCGTGATAATATCTTTCACAACTTTCTGTTCCTAATTGTAATTTGTACTAAAATTATGCTACCATAATATAAGAAATGTTCCATATTTTTCAAATAATGATTTTCAATTTTAATAGCGGGAGAAATATCTACATATGTACAGTACCTGCGCACGTGCCTTGAATCCTATCAACCTCATAACTTCTGTCTTTTAAGTAGAATATCGTCAAATGCAACAGTGACTTGTCATATACCCAGTGCGAGGAAGATCCATCCAGCATGCAGCATCAAATTCATCTCTTATTGTTCACAAATATTTCGTCACCAGAGCTAATTGAAAGGAAAGCAATGACTGGAAGATAACTTTGGCTAAGTTGCATTAAGGTGAGTTAAGAGAAGCTTTGTCCTAGCTGCATACTTTTCCATAACATTTTCTGATTAAGCAGCAGTGTTATCGACTGTAAAAAATTATGTTCCATCTTTTTCAGATGGAATAACATGTTGCCTTAATTGGTTATAGAAGCAGATAGCTTCTTGTTTCCTCACTCTCAAAGCACAACTTCACTACTAAAAAACTAACCAATAATTATCTGGTCTTTCCTGATTTGTTGGGCCAGTCAATCTAAAAGCTCCCAAAATTTGGTACAAAAAGACACAATGCACAAATACCCAAGGAATTTTCGGAAGTAGACAAGCAGTATTAGGAAAAGTGGTTTTTTTCTTTTCTTTTGATAGTCGAGGAATTAGAATCCCAGTGACATGGTGCCCACTCAAAAGGCGCTAGAAGGCAGGGCGAGCTCCCTATAACCTCAGGCCCAAGCTGGGAGGACCCAATCCTGCCTGGCAATTTGAATCATGAATCGAACCTGAGACCTGGGCGGCCTAAACCGTTGACCCCATCCACTCGAGCTGACCTGTTGGGCCTAGGAAAAGTGTTTATTAGTCCCTTAATTGTTTTTCTTAATTTATAATGTTAAAATTTGTCATTGTTTTTATTGATCTATGATATCAAAAGTTCTCTATTTTTTGTTTTTTTTGGGTATGTTTTAAATCACATTTGGACACATATTACATGACTGATACACCTAGAACTGTTATGATGCGCTACTTTCCTAATATTGTTAAGCCGACTTCTAATTTTCTTAATTTTCATTTCATGCTTTAGATATGCTAATTTCTAATCCTCTTCAATGGCAGATGGGTAGCCAATCCAGATGAGACAGCTTTTTATACAAGGATGTTGTTGCAAGATATGAAGCTAGCACGCTTATTTCCATACATTGAATGATATCTATTTTAAAAAGAAATTAAAGTGTATGAGCATGATGATACTATCATATCTTGTTATGATTTCCCATAGAGAGGTTTGTGCAAGTTTTTATATCTGTAAAATCATGTCAATTTTTTTTTTTTGATGTATAAAGGTCACTCTCTCATAATTAAAGTTAATGAAGATAATCCCCATTGTCTTTACTCGTCTTTGTATAAACTATTAATTATTGTCATGGTATATATAAATTGGACAAGAGTTAATGTTTCCAGATCCCTTTAACATGGGAATTTAAAAAGAGGGTTACACCATTTTGTGTACTGAGTCGTTTTTGTGGTGTTTGTACGCTGGGGGGTGGTGGGCTGTGGCAGGGTTGAACTTGGATGAACTCTTTATGTTCTCCAAGTGATGGGCAACCTTAAATAATGCAGAGATCTGTTGATGAATGCATCCATTTACTGTCACTTTACATCCCCTTAAGACGCTGGGACTATATTTATGAAATGTTATGATTATTTTATAATTGTTTTTGAGTTTTATTTTTTAAAATATTGATATCAATATTTCATTATGTTGTAATTTGCAAGTAGAAGAGTTCATGGTGGTTAGAAACTTTTTAAAAAGAGAAATTGGTGTTTGGAATTTTGCTTTTGGATAAAACAAAATAAACTATATCTATATTTTGACAATTGCCATTATAGTTTTTTTGAAGGTTACATGATCAAATCCCATGTTGACCTTTACAATCCTCCTTGTAATTGCAAAAAACTCATTAGTAAGAAACAAAACCTAGATAATTACATAGTTTGGACATTTTTTTCATCTTTCCATGGATTATTAACATTGGAATTGAAGCCCATGTAAACTTGGGAGATTAACTTGAATAGACAAATGACAATCATAAGGCTAGTTGGATGTGTCTACGAAACATATTGTGTCAAGGATTTTTTTATTGTGGCAATTTTGGCCATCGTTGATATATTGATTTTTAATCATTCTCCATTGCCAACAAAGATTTCTTGGGGCAAGCAAAATATATATAAGATTTACAATTAAATGACATCTAGGATAAATGTTGTACCATAGATGAGCTATTGTGGAAGAAATCATCGATGTCATTTTATCGTTGTATATAGTGATTTAGGGACAATAAATGTTTATTAGAATGACCCATAAATTGATAGATGGAATTGAAATTTGATTTCAATGTAATGGTAATATGAAATTATAGATCAAATGGAGGAGAAACAACCACAAAATGTTTATTAGATGCTTCAAACATACACAATTACATGGGTTTTGAGATAGCCTAACACTAAACATAACAAATAAAATCTAAGGCCACAATTCATAATGGGAAACTTACAAGTAATTCTAGAAGGTCTAATGGCAAAAGACTCTCTATACAAGCTTAAAGCTTAGTATTTGCGATCTTAGCTAATGTTGGTGGGTTTAGAGTGTGCCACATACACATTCATAGTGTACATATTTACAAAATAAGATACATGGAGGTTATATGGAAAGTCCTATCTACTTGTGTTGAATGATTATCTCTAGCTTCCTTTGATGCTTAGGATGGCTTCTTTCACAATCACCTCCACATTTCACTTTTTAAATGTCTTGTGGAATGTACAAGGATGTCGCTCTTTACTATAATTATCATGCTTCAAGTGTAAAACGACAATGAACAATCATTTTGGCTACATGCCCATCACCCTCTATTCTTCGCAACATTCATGTGTTTGGAATTGATGGCTCAAAGCCTTTACAATAAAAATGAATGGAGATCATATCTTGGATGAGATTTTTCCTCTCTTTTACTTCTAATTGAGCGATTGCATGTCACATGGCAATGCTTTTCCATTGAGGCCATTGCTTCCTATATTCCTTGTTTGGGTCCACCCTTTATTAGATTGGATTCTTGCATATAATTGATAGTGGGGGAAGTTGGGTGTGACAGAGTCTTAGATCCCCCTTAGAGAAGCAATCTCATGCCACTTGTTGGGATTGAATATTGGCCGCAATATCATTATGTAAATTTTTAAGGGGCTTAATGCGACTACATATTTTATTAAGGAAAATGCCTTATTACCTTATAAATTGCTTTATATTTCTCATCATTAATCTCAACGGTGTCAGATCTCTCATCCTTTATAACTTGTGATCATTTGACACTTGGTGATGGGAATGGATAATGGTTGTAGGATTAGAAGTGTGCAACATTTATATTTATTTTAATGTTGGGTTCCTTGGGTCCATTGGATTTATCTCTTGAAGAGGATGGTAGGGGGAACTTTAAGTCTTGACAAGTCTTTTGACTTCTTTGAAGGTTTATCATGCAACACATGTTTACAACACTTACTCATGGCCATTGAACATCACTTTATAGAATAACACATGCACATAATTAGATTTGATCCCATTTAGTAGATCGACAACAAGAAACACTTCATCGTTGACAACCTTCAAATCTTAGGTAGCGATCCATTTCCACATGGATTCAATGTTTGGTTCATCGTCATTGCTTCATGCATTTTGAACCTAGGTTTGCTAAATGTTAGATGGAGTATATGTGTAAATTGATGGTGGAGAATTTTCATGCATTTATAATTGAATGGAACAGGGCAAAGTTCGTCGTTTTTTAAAAGCTTGCAAGGCTTCAATTTTCAATGACAAAGGCAAAGCTTTATGCAAATTTCTCATTAATGCTTTCATGCTGTACAAGGTAGTGTTCTAAGCACTACATTTTTGGCCACTTAAAGGTTTCTTGTTTGAAAGAATGATGAACCAGATAGCCTCATCCATTGGGCAAAAAGTCAGGGTATGGGAAAATAATGAAAGAATGATATGGGAATGAAGAATAGAGTGAGAATAAACCCTAAAGGGAAAATGGAGATAGTTACTAGAGCATTTTTGAGTTGATCTCATCATGCTTGGGTTGGGAGTTCGATCTCATGGAGAATTTGTTAACTCATGGTGAGTTTGATGGTCACTTGATATGACAAATTCTTCACTTTGTCCATGACATTTTGGATTTGTACCTCCAGGCTAGTTCTTGCACTAAGGCATCGATGTGTCTTTGCATGCCACTTGTTTTTTGGGCCAAGGTGGACAAATCCCCTTATGCATGTGTCGCTTCTTGCTTGTCTAGAAGACTAAAGGATCTTTAAATCTACCAGAGATACTTATTGTAAGATATGAGGAGTGAAGAGTTGGTCTTATAATAATGAAGCCTTAGAGGCTTTGGAAACAATGTTTTGAAAAGTTGCATCCACCTTTGCTCTTACTTTTTGTCTTCCACTTACAAAATTATCTATAAAAGATAGGGCCTTTTCTAAGCCAAATATAGATCGGGTAATCTTGTCTCAATATATTTGCATACTTCCTTGATGAGTTCTAGGGGGTACTATATTATTGTCCAGTGCTTTTACCTTTTTCTTGAGCTCTTGGTGCTCTATTTATTTAGGGGTTCCTATGCAAACCAACTATTTTACTTTGTCCTTGGACTCTTTTAGTTGTGTCCTGAGGCACACATTAAGGGTTTTCTCAGTGTCTCATTGCTCTTTTGACATACTGCCTTGAAGCCTTTTGGTCAATTGATTTATCTGTAATTCCAACCCCTTTGATTTGGTTTGCTCATTGTAGCGGGCAAGGGATTGAAGTTGTGATTGAATGTGATAAGATGGGAGTTAGGGAAAGGGCACTTGATTGGGATAGGCTAGATGGGGAGAAGGAGATGGTATACATGGATGATGAAGGGGGTATGGACACATAAATTCCCTTTGGAGGGGTGAATGATAGGGTTCCCTTGGGAGAAGTGGAAGACTAGGGATGTAGTCCTCCAAAAAAATACGGAGGACAAGAAATGCTCATTCCAAATAGAAGGGAAATCCTAAGAGGGGTAGTATGTATAATTATAAACACTTAATTTTGGGACAAGACCCTTTCCTATTAAGTATTTTACGTGTTTTATAATACTGGGTCCATATGCATACATTTGACTATTGTCAGTGTATTGTACCCTTATGTTAGGCCCCATATTATCATCCCTTGACTTAAGGTTTCCTTATAACTTGAATCACCAATGATAATATATCCATTCAATCCATAATGTTTGAAAACTCATAGATCAATCATTCAATTGACCTTGAACTACCTTGGCTAGAATGTCAAAACATTATTTCAGGGGCCTTTTTAATTGGCTCATCATGCTGACCCCTTAACTTGTGGGTGTGTTATGTTTGTTGCCTTTTGATATTCTCTAGGGTCGGCACATGTAGGTATGCCCTTGTGAACCTTATATATGCAAAGGTACCCATAATCATTTCATCACCAATTCCTATCCTCCAATCTCATACAAGTTGTCAAATCTCTCATGCACATTTTATCAAGTCTTATCAAGGCATCTTCACATGTTACTAAGGAATTTGCACATTGATTTAATTCCTTGCATCCATCTTGTGCCACGGTCTTACATCAAAATAAGGTTATAATAGGAGCATACATTTGTATTTGATTATCTAGAGAGAGAAGGTGATGCCATATCCCTTGGTTTGAGATTACACTGACAAAGTACTAGAACTACATTGGCTCTTATTCCAAGCATGCAAGATATGTAGCTACAACTGTTATGCTTCTAAAGTCACTTTATTTAATAACATGGAAAAATGATACTTATTCTTTATTATTATAAAGTGGACCATAAAGTTATATTCTGAAAAGGTAATATTTATTAAATGTCTAAAATAATAATATATATCTAAAAGTGTTTAAATTCTTTTAGGGTTCTGGCAAATGGAAAAAAGAAAATTATAAAAAAAGTGTTAGGCTCAAAGGAGATGATTCATTATTCATTATTCACAATTGAATTTAGAATTCTTTCAACTTCTACTTTTGAGGATGGAAACCCTTCATTGCTATCAAGTTCGAGGACAAAAACCCTCCAATCTTTAAAGGTAACTTCATCCAGGGGTAGCAATTGTGTAGAGAATCAGGGTATTTTAGATTAGAGTTGGCTGAAAGTGATTAATTTTGAGAACTGTTGTCAAGGGTTTCAAATGAATGAAATAGGGGTTTTCATTGTTCTAGGTAAGGGCATCCTACTTCTGGGAATTATTTCAACTATTTTGGACCTCCAAATTGATGGTGTCATCATTTTGTACACCAGGTATCACATTTTTGGGGCATTGAATGCTATTGTACAGTGTCTAGACTATTGACATCACCTATTTTATTTTTTTCACTAATGTACCAAACATTTTAGTACAAATCATTGATTTTGGGTGCTATGCGTTGACCTTATGGGGTAGATTGTTGACTTTGGAGGGTTTTCATATCCTCTCGCACTGTGTTGTACTATTCAGAGTTATTTACAATTAGGGTTTCGAGGAAAGATTTGATCTTTATGTATTTTCATGTTGTTTTAGGGTAGGGTTTGGTGGGAAAATTAGGGATAATTAGTATTTTGACTTTATTATGTTATTATACCTTCTAGAGTTGAATAAAAATTCACATTTATTCCCATGCACTAGTTTATATTGTGTTTTCAACTGCCATTTTATAATATTCCAAATTGGAATAGATTTGTAAAAAATAAAATTTTTTAGAATTCATATTGTCTCAAAAGGGATATTACAGTGGTATTAGAGCTTTTATCTTGCTAGCGTATTGGGAATATTTGTTTTTTGCAAACACAATCTGATGCATACCTTATGAATCATGGAGTTAATGAGTAAAGATGATTTGGGAATAAAGCTTTATAGAGCTTGGAAGAAACTTGAGCAACCACCTCAGTCAAAAAATGTTCTCAATATTTTGGAGGAAGTGGAGAATTGTTTATCCATGGTAGAATAGTCACATTTTGAGGTTATGCAATGGGCAATAACTCCAATGATTTTGTTGGTTAAGCACAAGATTTTGAGACACCCAGACAAAAACGTGAGTCTTGTAGTTATCATTTGTATTAGTGAATTACAAGAATAACAACTCATAAAGTTCCATACAAAAACAATACCACGAAAGAGATATTTCAGAGGACTGTTGATCTGCACCATGGGGCCTAGGACCAAACATGCGGGGGACAACCAGGTTTTGGTTGTACAGAGTGAATGGGTAAAACTAATTCAAAAAGAAACAACTAAATACATTCAATGGAGTAGAAGTCTTACTTGTAGGAAATGCAACTTCTATTCATTAACAAAGAATAAGGAAAATTGGTGCAATGTGCTACAGTGCATATTTTACAGAGTAGATACGCAGAGCATGCTATTTGTATTATGACTGTGTGGAGCATCATCGTTTGGATCGATGTGTATGTTACATACTTATACAATCAGAATATAAGAGCGGTTATAACCGCTGTTAGTTATCAAGAAGATGGTTGCGTCAGTTTATTTTCCAGGCTGGATGGCGGTTGGTGAACCCCTTGAAGCACATGGCCAAGACAAGGTGACACACAGATGTGCTGTGGAGCCCAAAAATCAGCTAGGCATGCGGACCTATGAGCTGTGAAGAGTGTAGAAGTTGGTGAGTTGGCACAGAACTTATGCGGTGCACGAGTCTACGAGCTACTAAGTGTGCAGTGTGGAGTGCGCATGGGTTAGTGTGTATAAGTCTGTGATATGGTGCAGGACTTGTGCATATGACTGTGAACAAACTTTGGGCAAAGAGTGCACAAGATTGGGTGAGAGGTGCATGCCCTGTATAGTAGAACGAATAAGGATTAAACTCAACTATATAAGAGCTACACATAGATCATTAACCCTTTATTGAAGAACAATGGTCTCCATTGCATCGATGTATAATTGTATAAACTACACTTGAAGTTACTGTGAAGTGCACCACTTGGCTTAATCAACATATTTCCCAACCTTGACCACTCAAAAAATTTGATGTGTGTCATGGTAGGTGCATGTGTCTATCACTTCGATGATCTGGTCCTCCTCTGCAGGACGCAAGTGTTTAAGATCCAAATTAGAAGGATGTGTCACTGTTGGCTCAAGAAACAACAAAGTATAAAGCTTGAGAAGTTCCACATTGAAGACTGGGTGTATAACTAAGTACAGAGGTAGAATAAGAATGAAGGCATTCTCACCATCTGTGTGTAAAATGGTGTAAGGACCATAGCGTAGAGGCTTGATCCTCTGATGTGGACCTTTAAAGTGCTCCTAAAGTTGCAACCAAACTTTATCGCCAACTCAGAATGCATGAGGTGTGCGATGTGCATCATGGCACTCCTTGTATTTAGCTTGAGTGTGAGAGAGAATCTGCTAAACCTACTGGTGAATAGATTGGATGTAGTGTAGATTTTTTTTGGCTTTATCCGCTTCCTATTCCTATGCACGTGACTCATTCCCTGATGGTGCATGGTAGGAGATGTATAGAGCTGTCGAAAATTGAAACCCAAGACATGTCTAGAATGGACTGTGGCCAATAGCACTGTGAAGAACCCTGTTGTAGGGTGTTGGATGTACAAGATATTGTCATCCCAAATACAAGCATGTACATGGTTGTATGTTCACAGAAGATGAACAAGTGAGTGATTGACCACTTCGGTTTGTCCATCTGTTTGAGGATGAAAAGCCGTTGACCGATCTAGTTGCGTACTCATCAATTCCCATAATGCTTGCTAAAAATGACTCATAAAGCATGGATTGTAGTCAAAGATGATGGATGTGGGGAACCCAAAATGAACCCAAACATGGTTGAAGAATGCCTACGTAGTGCCAACTATGCCAATGTCTTTTCTACATGCAACTATGATGGTCATCTTAGAAAATTGATCCACTACAATGAACACAACGTCATGTTGTCATCTCATCGTAGGCAATCTAGTCATGAAATCCATGCTAATACATTCCAATGGTTTGAATGGAATTGATAGAGGTGTGTAAAGTCTTAGCTTCCTCTTCATGGGCTTGGCGATGTAATAAGGAATGAAAGACTTGATGTGACACTTCACAGCTATGTGCATGTGCGGCCAATAGAAGTGCAATTGTAATGTGGCTAGAGTCTTTGTCATGTCGAAGTGTTCTGAGATCTTGGCGTAGTGCGTCTCCCAAATGAGTCATTGGCGAGGTGCGTTAGAGAGAACACATAGATGTTTGAGCTTATAGAGATGCTGGTTAGACAAATAGAACTCTTAAATTTGTGTACCTTGCATGAGGCTAGTGTAAGTTGCTACAAAGTCCTGATCAACTGAGTAGAGAGGAACCCATTATAAGGAATGAGAACAAGATCATTCCAAAAACTCAAAAAATTGAAGCATTCACACTAAAAGCATCACAAGAGGTTGTAAGAATGAAATGCAAAGACAAGGCAAATCATATGATATTTAGAATAAGACATGCACGTATAATGTAGAGACCTTGCATAAGTAGGCAAAGAAATACAATAAGCAAGTCTAACTAACCAATGTAAGATAAATCCACAAAGGACAAAACTAATAAAAAGATGGAAAAACTATCTATATAACTTAGCAAGCATGCAAATATACTCTAATACTTCCCCTCAAGGGAAGCTAGGGGCTAACAATAGCCAAAAAAGATAAAATGGCATATCCATAGTATGAGTCCCAACAACAAGCCCTGATTATATACTCATGTACAATATATATCCATGAAATGAAGAAGGAAGATGTCCTCACAAACACCCCCCAAGGATAACTTCTGAAACTCCAAGCATGCCATGCAACTCAAGGAAACGAGGTGATGCAAAAGGCTTCATGAAGTTGTCAGCAACCTGTTGTTGAGTCAAAATGTACTCCAAGCAAAGAAATCCATCCTAAATGTGTTGTCAAATGAAGTGCATGCGTATTTCAATGTGTTTGGTCTGCTGGTGCTCAACTAGGTTGCAGGATATGTGAATTGCACTTTAATTGTCACACCAAAGTACACTAGGTGAATCTTGTGTGGAACCAAACTCTGTCAATAAATGACAAAGCTAAAGAACCTGCTAACTCGCTATAATTGTTTTCCTATACTCAACCTCTATAGATGAAAGTGCAATAGCCTGCTTCTTGCACACCCAAGCAATTGGAGAAGAACCAAGATGAAAGATAAAGCCAAAAGTAGAATGCATGTCATCAAGAAAACCCATCTAATCTGAATCAATGTACCTAATCAATTGAGTATAACCCCTGGTGTAGTGTAATCCAAAATGGGTAGGGCCTTGTAATATTGTAAAACCCTCTTGGCAGCTTGCTAATGATTGTCATGAGGAGCATGTGTAAATCTAGAGACAAGCCCAATTATAAATGAAATATCGGGGTGAGTATGGGTCAAATACATAAGACTCCCAACCATCTGCCTATACAATGTAGGATCACAAAGAGGAGTAGTGCATGTGGTATTGAGAGTGACTCCAGACTAGAAAGAAGAGGGAATTGGCTTGCAATCAACGATGCCAAAATGCTGAAGAAGATCAAGGGTGTACTTTTGCTGACTCAAATGAATCCCTAAATATGACTGAGAAATATGCAAACGAAGGAAGACATGCAAAAGATCGAGATCTGTCATATCAAACTATGCTGAAAGAGTTGCTGAATAGCCTAAATCTAAGAAAAAGAGCTTCTTGTGAGAAGCAAATCATCAACATAAAAGACCAGTATAACAATATCCTCTCCAACATGCTGGATATATACTATGGGATCTAAGTGGCAACAAACAAAGTTAGTAGAGAGAAATGAATCCATCTTCTCATACCAAGCCCGAGAAGCCTATTTGAGACCGTAAAGAGACATTTGAAGATGACAAACAAGAGAAGAATCATTAACAAACCCAACAGGTTACTCCATGTAGATTTTCTCTTATAAATATCCATGTAAGAAGGCACTCTTGACATCTATCTGGTACATTATCCAACCCTGTGATGCAACATGAGAAAGTAAAAGGCACACAGAATCCATCTTAGCATTAGGTGTAAAAGTCTCAGAGTAATCAATACCTTTAACTTGCGAGAACCCCTTTGCAACAAGTAGGCCTTATACTTGTCAATTGACCCATCAACTGCATACTTGGTGCGGTATGACCAACTTAACAATATCCTCTCCAACATGTTGGGTATATACTATGGGATCTAAGTGACAATGAACAAAGTTAGTAGAGAGAAATGAATCCTTCTTCTCATACCAAGCCCGAGAGGCCTATTTGAGATGGTAAAGAGACATTCAAAGATGACAAATAAGAGAAGAATCATTAACAAACCCAACATGGTACTCCATGTAGATTTCCTCCTATAATTCTCCATGTAAGAAGGCACTCTTAATGTCTATTTGGTACATTATCCAAACCTATGATGTAACAAGAGAAAATACAAGGCACATAGAATCCATTTTAGCATTAGGTGTAAAAGTCTCTGAGTAATCAATACCTTTGACTTGCGAGAACCCCTTTGCAACAAGACAGACCTTATACTTGTCAATGGACCCATCAACTGCATACTTGTTGCGGTATATCCATTTGCACCTAACCAATTTTTTTCCCTTAGGAAGAGAGACCAAATTCCAAGTATGATTCTTCATCAAAGAAGAATACTCATCTGTCATTGCATCATCCCACTCCTGTATCCCATGAGCCTGTGAAAAATATTATGGATCCTAAGAAAATACCTGACATAAAATTCTAGTACTGTAGTATGTGCATGATGATGTCTAGTGGGTGGAAGAACCTATATAAAAGATGCTGTCTGAAAAACTATAGTATGAGCCCACATAGGCATAATGACAACATCAGTGGGAATATGATCTTAAGCATCCATAACCTCCTCAAGGGCCTACTAAACTAGCTCTTGAAATAATGAATCCTCAAGAGAAGGCGAGGAATCAATAAAAGAAGAAGGCATGGAAGAAGAATCATGAGAAGTGAATTTCTCATCAAACTGAACATGTATTCGAAAAATAACATCATGAGTATCAAGATCTAAAAGGCAATAAACTCTCACGTTCTCACAATACCCTACAAAGATCAAGGGTTTGCTCTTCTTATCCAATGCTTTCCTTTTCTTCTTTGGTATAAAATCCCAAGCATGGCTACTGAAGACTTTGAAAAATGAGACATCATGTTTGGTTCCAAACTAAGCCTCCTCTAGAGTCAAATGCTTAAGTGCTCTATGTGGTTTGCAATTCTGAATGTAATTCACACAATTAACTACTTCTGCCCAATAAATGGGAGGTAAATCCCATGAATGCATCATTTAGTTAGCCATCTCCTTCAAAGTTAGGTTCTTCCATTTTGCAACCCATTCTATTATGGAGTATGTGGAATAGAATATTGGTGAACAATACCATGAGCTGCCAAAAAATGAGAGAACTCTCTACTGTAGTACTCCCTCCCATTATCAATATGAAGCTTCTTGATGTAACTAGATGACTATTTCTCGACCAAAGCCTTAAAGAATTTGAAGTGTGAAAAAATGTCACTCTTGTAATTGAGAAAATAAACCCAAGTACATCTTGAGAAATTATCCATAAAAGTAAGTGCATACTTAGCTCCATTCAAAGGAGTAGGAAAGACCATAAAATCACTGTGCACAAGCTCAAGTGGTGAAGAAGCTCTCTTGGACATACCCTTAGGAAATGGATCTTGGTGTTGTTTCCCTAATACAAAACTAGAGAAAACTTCATTAAGACATGAAAATGTAAGAAGACCATCAACCATACCATGGGTGCTCAACTCCTTCAAATATTTATAATTAAGATGTTCGAATATCTCATGCCAAAGCTTACTCTCTGAAGCTGCATGAGAAACCAAACTTGTCACTATAGGAGTATCATCAAAACCCTCAAAATAATAGAGTCAAGAAATATGATTAACAACACCCTATGAATGGACTCATTTTTAATAGTTAAAAAAAAGTGGAGGAGCGGAGGAGCGAAGGAGTGAAGCGTGTGGACAATATTTGAAACTGGTTTTTTCCCGCCTGGTTGGGCCCCCTGAGTGCGACAAGAGGGACCACAGATCCAATGGAGGTCACTACGGGTAGCAGTACCTCTGGGGATCTGTCCAAGAATATATTAGGGGATAGTCCATCCAATGGATGGAAGAAGGCACTCATAGGTGAAAAGACGTGTCCATTGAAAGGCATGTCGAGCCTCCCTGTTCTCTCAGAGGGCAAGGCGTTGAGTATCCTAGAGGATCTAGTGGAGGAAATAGTGGCATCCATGGACCTTACGCTAGTTGGTAAGTTTTTTTTTTCCGTCCTAATACCGAAATGCTTAGAAGATGGATTATGTCTAGGTGGAAAGTCAAAGGTAGTGTTTCAATCACAACCATGGCTAGAGGTCTATTCCTTTTTAGATTTACGAATAGGGAGGACATGATTGCTACCCTTGCTGGAGGTCCCTCGCTATTTGGACCACATTCTCTAGCCTTATGCTCATGGAAACCAGGATTTGATCCTAACTCAGACCTCAATAAGACAACACTTGCTTGGGTAAGATTACCAAGATTCACTTTGGAATTCTGGGATGAAAAAATCTTCACAGCCATTGGCAATTATATTGGTCAATATGTCACCTCAGATCATATAACCAGAACTAAGTCCAGATGTGTGTATGCTAGACTCTGTGTTAATGTTGAAATAAATAAGACTCTCCCTATGTCCATTGAGCTAAACTCTAAATATGGAACTTGGACTCAGCCAATTACTTATGAGAATGCTACCACTTTCTTTCAATTTGTAAGAGGAAGGGACATCTAATGACACAATGCAAAGTGAAGCAAAGGGGGATGAAAGAGGATTCCAAGAATGTAGAGGAGGAGCAAGTGAACAACAAGCATGAAATAGAGAATAATGTGGAAATTCTTGACAATATAGGAAAAGGAGAGGAGGGGAAGGGAAAGGAGGCTACCCCTAGTAGTGAAGGCGAAGTTTTTTCAAAGGAAAATATAGGATTAGATGATAGTCAGAAGGCTACAAAAGAAGGAGAGGAGGAGAAGATAAAGGAGGATATCGTCAGTAGTGAGGGAAAAGAGGTCCCAAAGGAGAATATAGTATCTGGCGACAGTCACAAGGCCACATTTAACACAATTTACACTTTAGAAAAATAGACTAATATGTTTAAGGAAGGGGCAGGAGGGGACCTTTTGCTAAAGGAAGTCAATGAAGATGACACAGTTTCAAGGATTGGACAGGAAGAAGTAACACCTGAAAGTCACACTCAACGAGTACCAGATCCACAGTCAAATACATACTTTTTCCGTGATCTGGAAGATGGAGGCCAGGTAGGAAACTACTTGGCAATAGGGGTAGTAAGACAAGATGGCAGCAATGAATAGGAAGAATGGGTTACCCCAAAGAAAAATATCTAGAAAGATAAAAAATATGCAGATGTTGGTATTGAGCCCAAACAAGGGAGGCCAACCCTAAGGGAAACAAGACAAAGAGAGATTGCTAGGGAGATTGCCAGTGGAAAATAGAAAACACTGGAGTCCCAACCCTCCAAACTCTCTAAATGAGAATATTATCATGGAATTTGAGGGGCTTTAACAGTCCCTCAAAGCAGTTTGAGGTTAAAAACTACATTTTAGATAATAAACTAGATATTCTATTACTCAAGATGAAAGAGGAGAATTTTGTGAAAATTGCTGACTATATATGGCCTAAGGTGGATTTTTGTATTAGTCCTACTGAAGGGGCTTCAGGAGGGATTGTCACTATGTGGAATAGTGCTAAAATCCAAGGATCTCTTATGGCCCATAATAAACACTTTTTGATTACCAATTTTTCCATGTTTATGCGCCGAATAACAGAGCTTTGAGACAGAAATTATGGATAGATATGAGTAGCTACAGGAATAATATTCAAAATTCTAAATGGATGTTAGCCAAAGATTTTAACACACCTTTATACCCTTTTGAAAAACATGGTGGAATTATTGATTACTCGGACAACATGTTCAACTTTGCTGAATTCATCAATGATTGGGGATTATTAGACATAGAGCTGCAGAACCAAAATTTTACTTGGACCAATAGAAGAAGAGGAGATCAAATGATTCAGGTTAAATTAGATAGATTTTTGATATCAAGCAACTGGAATGATTATCAGAATATGCAAGCACAGGCTCTACCTAGAACCATGTCTGACCACTGCTCGATTATCCTCAATTGGAGAGATCAAGAACATCATGGACCTCCTCCATTCTGTTTTGAAGCTATGTGGATTAAACACAAAGGTTTTAGACAAATGGTGGCTCAATGGTGGAATATTCCCATTCAAGGTACTCCCATGTTTAGAATAGTCAAGAAACTCCAGCACATTAAACAAGAAGTTTATGGCTGGAATAGATATAGTTTTGGGCAGGTTTTCCAGCAGAAAAAAAATATAATGGGAAAACTCAAGTCTATTCAGTAACTGATTCATCAAGGGGATGACTCTGAGGGCACCTTAGAAGAAGAGAACAGTCTGTCTTCAGAATGAAAGAATTTGATGGAAATGGAAGAGGTTTTTTGGAAACAAAAATCCCGTATTCAATGCCTTAAAGAGGGTGATAGGAACATTGCTTTTTTTCATCTCTCAGCTATGAAACATAGAAAATCCAACTCAATAACTAAGCTTGTCATGGATAATGGAGATATTATTACTGAGGATAACGAAATAGGGGAGCAAGCCAAGGTGTTCTTTCAGAATTTGCTTATGAAAGAAAACAATAATGATAGAATTGATAGATCTATGAGTCAATTCATTGATAAAATCCCTTGTTTGATAACAGAAGAAGACAATCTGGAAATGTTAAAGCCTGTATCCGATGAAGAAGTACATGCTATTTTATTCTCCATGGGTGCTTTTAAAGCCCCGAGTCTTGATGGTTTTCCTCCTATATTCTTTCAAGAATATTGGGAGATTGTTGGAGCGGACCTCACGGCTGCAGTTCATGATTTTTTCAGATCTGGAAAACTTTTGAAACACGTCAATAATACCTTCATTGTAATTGTTCCTAAAAAATCTCAACCTTTACACCTTGCTGATTTCAGACCCATTAGCTTATGCAACACTGTGTATAAGATATGTACTAAACTGCTGGTTTTGAGAATTCAACCCTTGCTTGACAAAATTATTTCTCCTGCTCAAAAATGTTTCATTCTGGGCAGACAGATTCTTGATGCTGTGATCACCACACATGAGACTATCCACTCCATGGATAAGAGCAAAATCCCTGGGATGGCCCTCAAGCTTGATATATCCAAAGCTTATGATAGAGTCTCATGGACTTTTCTATTCCAAGTGATTAGAAAACTTGGGTTTAATGATAAATTGTCTTGCTTATTATGGAATGCAGTCTCTTTTGCTAAATTCTCAGTGCTGGTTAATGGTGTTCCTAGAGGGATTTTCTCCTCCTCGAGAGGAATTCGTCAGGGAGACCCTCTCTCCCCGTACCTATTCATCATTATGGCTGAGGCATTGGGAAGATACATACAAGCTGATATAGTTTCAAAAAAGCTAGTAGGCATCAAACCTGCCTCTTCCCTTCATCCTATGGTTATACAACAGTTTTTGGATGATACCATCTTATTTGGCATCTCATCAGCGATCGAAGCTAAAATATGGAAGAATATACTTAATGATTATGCCAGAGACTCGGGACAAAGAATAAATTTTCAGAAAAGCAATGTGTACTTCTTCAACACTCCCAATGAACTTAGACATATAATCATTGATATCTTAGATTGTGCTGAGGCTGGCCTACCAGCTACCTACCTAGGTCTCCCACTCTCAGTCAAAGAGGTATCTTCAGGTTTTTGGAATGGTATTGTGGAATGTACATAGAGGAAACTTCTTGGGTGGAAGGGGAAACTACTCAGTAGTGCGGGTAAGCTGCCAATTCTTCAGGAATCCTTGCAAGGTATTCCTACTTACTTCATGTCTCTTTTTAAAATTCTTACGTATTTTAATGAAAATTTGGAATAGATCCAAAGGAAATTTTTATGGACGGGAGTGGAAGACAAACAGAGAATGTCTTTAGTCAGATGGGAAAAAGTGTGTCTCCCAAAATCTCATGGTGGACTTAATATAAGATCCATTAGGAAAATGAATAAAGCCCTCCTCTCAAAAGTTAGTTGGAATCTAATTCACAACAACAATGAGTGGGGGAAAATAATGTATGCCAAATACATGCATAGCATTGATGATTCCAACTTTCTTCAACAGGCGGGATTACTCCAGGGGTCTGTGATATGAAATAAAATGCTAAAAAGTAGAAGTCTTCTCAAACAGGGATTAGGTGGAAGCTTGGAAATGGCTGGTAGATTAAATTTTGGGAGGATAATTGGTTAAGGGACAAGCCTTTCATTTCCCAAGGAAACTATGGAGAAATTATAGACCTAACTACTCAGTTCTTTGGTGATAGGGTAGTGATTATATGGAAAATAACAATGGGATAAGGAGCTGGAAGAACCTTTTGGATTGATGTGTGCAGAGGCCTGAGCTTATCCCAATAATTTGGGAGATCCAGCAATGCGTTCAAGAGATCAGAATCCCGCTCTTCCCTCGGGAGGATGAACAATACTGGTGGCCAGATAAGAATGGATCGTTCTCTGTCAAATCTACCTATCATCTACTTACACCTGAAGCTCAGAATAAGGAGGTATGGAAAAAGGTTTTGAATCATAAACTCATTCCAAATATTAACTTGTTTTGGTGGGTTGCTGCCCATAACAAAATCCTTACTCAGGACAACCTTCAAAAGAGGGGGTTTACTTTGGTCAACAGAGGTTTTCTGTGTGGTTCTAGAGAGGAATCAATTTCACACCTATTCATACACTGTGAGTTTACCCGAGATTTATGGGGCACAATACTTAACAACTTTTGCATTGAATAGGTTTGCAATTCTGACCTTAAAGAAGTAATTATCAGCTGGAACTCAACCTTCACACATCCCTGGATTAAGGAATTATGGAAGCAAGCTCTGCTATGCTTGAGCTAGACTTTATGAAAAGAGCAAAATCACAGAATTTTTAGGGACACTGCTAAAAATGCTGCTAAGGTGTTTAACTCCTTTGTTAGGACCATCTTGGAAAGTGTTACAACAACTCATATTAGTGTTGCGAAGAAACCCCTATCTGAATTTGAAAGTCAAATTGCGGCCAAATGGAAGGTTTTAAACCTTATCCCTGGGCATGATAATTCCAAAATTCTTCAGAGACTTCATACTAAATGGATACCACCTAAACCCAATTGGATGAAACTCAATTTTGATGGGGCATCTAAGTTGAGTGGTAAAACAAGTGGAGGAGGAATAATAAGAAATGAAAAAGGAGGGATGTCTGTTGTCTATGCTAGTGGCATGGGTTGCCATAGCAATAACTATGCTGAAGCTATGGCCTTACTTTGGGGATTAAAGTTAGCTATATCCCTAGGAATTATAAATTTGAATATTCAGGGAGATTCTAAGTTATTCATAAATGCCATTAATAAAGCATCTAACATTGGTATCCATCTAAAAGACATCATTACGGACATCCAGTTTCTTTTACAAAAGTTTTTTGAAGTTGAGATTACTCACACCTACAGAGAAGGTAACATGGTCGCTGATGCTTGTGCCAACCTTGGTCAGCAATTCTCAAGATGGAGGGTATGGCGACAAGGGGCTCATATACCCCCAAACATTAGAGAGATCATTTAGAAGGAGATGACGGAGCATGAATGATGCACTTTGATGATGAAGATAGTTTTCGAAGGCGGTCCATGTGGAGAAGGCCATTGCGGATCATGGAAAATGATAACCTTAGTACTTCCTTGATTGTTATGATTAATTCCTGGTATCATGAGGTAGAGGTGTGAGAGTCGCATCATGAAAACCAAGGGGGAATTATTTTCAAGCATGAAAGTAGACGTCACTGCGGCATGCCATTTTGTAAAATGAGCCTTCCCATTTGCATTCAGTGCAAATGGAACTGAGGGCTTGTTACTTGTTCGAAGCTCAAGGCGGTAATTGGGGTATGAAGAGCCAGAAATTATAGAAATTTTAGAGGACACTGGTGGGAAACAGGCTTCTCGATTTTTTGAGGTCACTGAAGAGCAGGGTGCTGATTTTAGGGGAACTGTTGATAATAAGGAGAAGATGCATGTAGAAGAAGCTGGTGAGGGTTCAGAGAATGAGAATGATTGGAAAACAAATATTGGGGCCTTGAAGGTCCGCATTCTAAAGCTGGAAAAGGTCTTTGCCAAAGGCCTTCGAAATAACATGCTGCTGAATATGACTATGTTGGAAGCGGTGGATAATCCAAAAAATGCTGACAATGTGGACAATGAGAATCTTAAGGATCTTGTTAATTCTATAGTTATGTAGTTTCATCTTTTCTAACTCTGGTCTTTCCAGTGTTTTGTTTTGCTTCTGACTTTATTTCTCGGCTGTGCCATTGGTTCGGTGCTGGCATCTTTTGTTTGCTAGCCTTCTTGTCTTTTTTGATTGTATAGGGTTCGGCCCCTGGTTTGCCGCCTTAATTAATCAAAAACAACACCCTATGAAATAAGTGTATGAGGCTCTATCAATGTTAGAACTTCATTCCCCTGAGGTGTGAAAGTCATTGTCTTACCCTGACCAAAATGACAAATTTGATAAATAAAAAATAAATTTGTAGTGATGTCAAGGACATATAGTGCATCATTGATGCAACGACCATCAAGATGTATTTCACCCTTTTTTTTAACAAAAATGAAGGAAGAATCTCTAAATTTAATGTTGGAAGTAGGACTCAAACCAAGAGATATAAAAGACTCCTTGGAAGAAGCCATGTGGTGAGAAGCACCAGAATTTATGACCCAACTATCTGAAACAAGTGAGTGAGATATTCCAACAACATCAAGTGATTTTCCATGTTTATTGGGTGGAGTGGAGATAGAAATCTTATGTTTTTTTACTACATCCTCCAAGGCTTGCATTCTTTTAAAACACCTAGATTCTTCATGACTGCCCCCCCACAAAATGAACATGAAAGGCTAGACTTATTCTTGGATTTGGAATATGATTTGGGTTTAAATTCAATAGGTTTAAGTCCACTTTGATATGGATGAGTGTTATTGGATTTAATCTTTGATTTAATCTTGCTCTTAAGATTAGATGCTACTAATACTTTTTGAGAGGTGGAAGACTCAAGGTGAGATAATTTGGATTCCTCCCTAGTAAGTTTTTCACAAAACAACTCTACATCAGGGATTTTGTGAATTTGTTTTCTTCACTTTCAAACCCTAATAAATGCTCATAAATAACAAAAAATTCAAAAAATGAGTGACTTACCAAAGTCTCACTTCTCTCAGGTCTCTATAAATGTCTCACTCTCTCCGCTCGGTGCTTGTGGTGTGGAATACGATCCATTTTTCCTCCCGAAACTCAGAGAAAAAGTCTCACTAAATAAATCTTTAGCCTCTAACATTGAAGATTATTTGCACAAATGATTTTCTCAACATCCAAAGCTACTATTTATAATGTTTTTATCTATCTTCCCAACTATTACCCCCCCTTCCAACCCATTCTTGTTGGCCAAATTTGGCCCACATAAGAAGCTTCTGCTTAGATGGATGAGCTGAACAAAGTTATGGATGGAATGAGTGGTCCAAATATCACATGTAGCTTGCAAAGCTTTTGAAACACTTTAAGTAAAATTAAAGTTTAGTTTTTCAAATTTTGAGAAATCAGGTTCTCATGGTGATCAATGCAATCAGGATCATGGGATGAGTTTTCACAGGCCTCAAAAACTCATTTTGAGCCTTGAAAGTTATTGCACAAGTATAAAAGAGCAAGACCATCATTAACATGTAATGCAAAAAAAATGGGTCAATCTGATTGCACATTTAATAAATGCACCTGAGGAGCCTCTTAGGCCAAAATATTGCATGGACACAAATTTTTTCACACCTAGATCATGCTCTAAAATTTTTGTGACTTGATGAACTTGCTATCTCAAGTTACAAGCATTTAAAGTTGAACTAGCAGTCTGAGATGGGTGTACAAATGTCAAGTTCAAGATTCAACAAATAACTGTTTGACTTAAAATGTCCCAAGATCAATGGTTAGCATTCATTCGAACCAAGATCTAATGGTGAGAGGCAACCTGACAGTGTCAGTGGGTCTCGAGGATCCAAAGGAGCACTTTTGATCTTACATTGAAGATCAACGGTGAGCATCAAGTCAAAAGGTCAGCATATCCAAAGATGAATGTGCAGTTTCTAAGTGGCATGATCTCATGAGCCTGCATTAGATCAAATAGTGTACAAGAAAAGATAGAATCGGTGGGTCCAAACATATTGACGATACATGTTTCATCATGCAAATGTGGATCAATGATGAGTGATGGGTCAAAGGGTCAGTGAATCTTGAAGATAAATGTGGTGGATGAATATTTTGTCAATCAGCTATCTGATTGAGAAAAATAGGTCTCTTCACCACAACAAGGGAGATTGGTTGGCCAAATGTGCAAGTATACTACATCAAAGGGGACAAATCTCTCCTCTCATCAAGGGGAGGTTACCTATTAAATATGCAGGAGCTATATACTATATATATATGAAAAAAATAAGACTTAGGGGTAGAATAATGCCATCCATCTCTTTTTTTTAGAGATGATGTTTATAGACAAAGGAGAAAATCTTGGTGATAACACTTAAGGCACTTCTCTTCTTTCAGAAGTGATCTTACAGGAAACAACATGAGTTATATCTGGTAGTAGAAATTAACTAGTAACAAGGGTGCACTAACCAGTAGGATGAAATGGAACATAGTCTCCACCTCAACTGCCCAAAGAGTGAAACACAAAGGATAATGGGGGCACAAAGTCATCCCAAAATACTCTACACAAAAAAAAACTAAAAACATACACACTGAAGACAACTATGTCAGCACAAAGTCTGAAAGTAACTGACTTCAGGACACCTTCCTAATTACCTCCACTAGTTCTACTTGTTAAATTAAATAAACAAGAATGCATCCATAAGACATACATAAGAACAATCTCCTAAAATGACACAAGCTATGACAACACAAAGTCTACAAGTCACTTGCTTTCTCATTCAAATAAAATAATATGAACAACAATTTGAGCTCAAAGTCTCAGTATTCACCTTTCAATTTGGGTAGAGTCTCGCTTCTATAATGGAAAAGTCTCTCTCTTGCATAATGAGAGAAATTACAATGTATAGTAGCCAAGCAAGGCTTGGCACTCTTCCCCATGGGACGACCCATACTACATTCAATGTCTTGAATGCATTTTCAGTTCTATCTGGAGGGCCATGCTTGGAACAATGTATTGGCCTTGACTATGGCGTGCCCATCCATCTCATATGTCTCCTCCTTACCATGAGTTGTCTGGTCCTTTTCTGATGTCTGTGCAACTGTCTAATTTGTCATAACTTCATGGAAGAAAAATAGGCCGCATCCTTGATTTGGTGTGCTCAGATGACCACTTGATCCACTATTTCACCTACTAGAAATAACTCCCCTGAAGATATTTTTGATCTTTTTATATCGTTCTTCTCTTCCCTATAGCAATTTGGGCTCTCGAGCTTTCTTTTTAGCTAGTTGCTTGGTTCATTTTTTAAATTCTGTGCCATATTCAAATTTCAATAGATAATCCATTATATTAAAATTTACGTCCACGGGGTCATCAATGGTTGCTGGCTATTTGAACCATGTTGAACCATGAACCTTTGAACATGTGAAAGTTAATCAGTTCACAGGTTCAATGGTTCAGGCGATCTTTATCAGTTCATCGCTCCCTGGTTCAATCGCTGCCTTTGTTCATTCGTTTCTTTGCTTTGTCTAGTTGAACCACCCTTTCTTTGAACTCATCCGTTGGCTGCTTCTTTCTTTGTTTGAGGCTGTCTTTGAACCGTTGAATCTATGAACCATTGAACTTTGAACTCTTTTGGTTCAAGGTTCAATTGGTTCATTCTCTGTTTTGGTTCAATCGCTTTTTTGTTTATTTTTCCAAGTCTCTTTGAAGCCTTTGAAATTCATTTGGTTCTATGTCCTTGGAACACCCCAAAGGGAAGGTGTCCCTTCGGGCTTTGAGAAAAGTCCTTTTTGTTGGTGCTGATATCCCTCCGCAAGGGTACCTACCCTTCGGGATCCTTCGAGCAGCCTTCAGGATTTAATTCCTTCGAGCGGCCTTCATCGATTCTTTTCCTTCTGACAATATGTCTGAAGGAAATCTTCTTTGGCTTGCTTCGTTTTCTTTCAAATTTTTCTTTTCGAGCTTTTCCTTCAGACAAAAGTCTAAAGGAATTATTTCGGACAATTTGTCTAAAAGAATTTGCCTTTGCTTTATCTACTTTTCTGAGGAAAATATTCCCGAAGGAATCCTTTCGGCTCCTTTACTTAGCCATTTCTTCAAGAAAAAGTTTGAAAGATTATTCTCTTTTGGCCTTAGTCATTTTTCAGAAGGAATTCCAACTTTGTCCGCTTTTTCTCACTGCCCCCCGCAAGGGCACTTGGTCTTGGTTCACTGCCCTTTGCAAGGGCATTTGTTCCTTTGGCTTTGGGGCAGTCCCTTGAACCCACCGATTGAACCAACCGATTGAACCAACTTTGGTTCAACGGTTCAATGGTTCAATCGGTTCAATCTCTTTGTTTTGGCCAAGTCTTTTGATCTCTTAAACCGAACACGTTGAACCATTTGGTCGTTCAACCCGTTGAACCGTTGAACCAAAATGGTTCAAGTTTCAACGGTTCAAAGGTTCAAGCCTTTGTTTTTCGCTAAGTGTTTGAAGCCGTGGAACCTTGAAGCGGTTGAACTTTGAACCCTTTTGACAAAGCGCTTAACACTTGCCAATGATGTTAAACCTTTGAACCTTTGAACCTTTTGGGTTCAAGGTTCGATGGTTTAATGGTTCAATCCTTGCTTAGAAGCTTACCGATGAACATTTTTGGTTGAACCAACCCTGAAAATGACTAAGTGCTAGAAACTTGCTCTTTTGAGAGAATTTACCTAGTAAATCCATTGGACCTGTTGAACCTACTAGTCCTTTTACTGAAAAAGCTTGAAAAATGAGGAATTTGAATGCTCAGAACAAATTTTAAAAAGGGAAGAAATAATTTTGGTCTGCAGGACCAAATAATTCATATGTTGTCCCAAAAATGAGTGATAAATTTTGGGGAACAACAAAATACATAAGTGAGAAGTGTCTCAACTACATTAAATTGGTAGAAGTCCTACAGTTCACATCTATTTGTATAGAAGGATCTAATGGTGCACATGAGAATAGATCCAATGGTGTTCATCCAAGGTGGATCACAGATCGAGGACCAATGATGAAGGTTGAAGGTACCATAATCTTAAAGGCTTAGATTAAGATCAATGGCTAAAATTAAGAGTCAAAAGCTAAAATACTCTGAGTAGAGGTTGAACATGTAGTCAGTGTTGAACTAGAGCAAATGTTTCAAGGAGATGCCATGGGGGTAGACATGTTGGACAAAGGATCTCACCACCCTAGGAAGGTAAAATGAGTAAATGTGAGATCAAACATGATCTAAGTCACTAGGAGCAAATCCTACAAATCCATCTAATGCCATTAAAGCTCTGTAAAACCTCTCAAAAGCTTTCAGACGTGGGTTTTACATCTTATGATCAAAAGTCCTAACCTGCAGATCTTCAATGCAATCATGACTATATGAAAACCAATACGGTGATTGGTTTTCATCCATAATATATCTATATTTGGGATTTAGAAGCAATGAAAAAATGATGACTATTCAAGGAATGTTAGAAGAAACATCAAGGAGCTCGAGAAGGATTCATGCGGTGGTAGGGATTGGTTCTTGCAACTGATCTTGATCTTCACATTTTCCATCATGTCAGAGAAAGATATAGTGACTTTAAGCAAGGGAAGTCTCGAGAAGGATTGTGGTGATAGTTATTATAAGTGGAATTGGGCTAATTAATGCCCCCTTAACTGCCAATTTCTCTCTTGTACCTTCCTTATTATAATTACTGACTTTGAACTCTTGATTTGGATCCCTCGACTTGAGATAGCAAAGCTCTGCCAAAATCACTTTGTAAAAACTCTTTTGAAACAATATAAGACAATTTCAGATTCTAGTTTAATGCTAAGTGTACTTTATTGAAGTTTGATTTATAGAATGTATGTTGTCTATTCATCATCTATTGGTCCTTCATGTACCTTGCTTTAAGGTTGTTAGTTTCTTGTAGGTTGTGTGAAGTGTTGGAAAGTGAGGTTTCTCTTTGTTGTTCCCAAAATTTGTCACTCATTTTTGGGACAACATATGAACTATTTTGGTCCTGCAGGACAAAATTCTCTTTTTCCTTCTCAAAAAATTGTTTTGAGTATTCAAATTATCCATTATTCAAGATTTTTCAGCTAACAAACTCCACAGGCTTATTTTTACGGACTATGCAAGCTGATTTCTACGGACTCTGCAGGCTTGTTTTTACGAACTCTGCAGGCTGATTTCTACAGACTCTGTAGGCTTGTTTCTACAGACTCTGCAGGAAAGAAACAAGTTCCCAACACTTAGGCAATTTCAAGGTTGGTTCAATGCTGAGGTTCAAATCAAAAGGTTCATTGGCAAGATTTAAACAAAGGATTGAACCATTGAACCATTGAACCCCGCTTCCAATAGGTTCAAAGGTTCAACGGGTTCAAAGGTTCAACGACGTCGACAAACTCAAAGAGTTAAGCATTTCGGCAAAAGTTTAAAGTTCAGCCGCTTCAGCAAGTTCAATGGATTTAAAAGACTTAGAAGAAAAGAAGAAAGATTGAACCCACTGAACCCTTGAACCTTGAACCAAAATGGTTCAAATGTTCAAGGTTCAATGAGTTCAAATGGATGGTTCAAAGCGGTTGGTTCAAGCGGTCAATTGAATGAGCGGAACACAGTATTGAACCGTTGAACCGTTAAACCAAAGTTGGTTCAATCAGTTGGTTTAATCAAATGGTTTAAAGGAGTCCCCCAAATCCCAAAGGGTAAGTGCCCTTGCAGAGGGCAGTGAACAAAAGAGAACAAAAAGATATCCTTTAGAAAGATTTTTCATGGCTAATTTTACAAGGGAAATCTTTCAGATAAATTGTTCAAAGGAATTCCTTCGAACATTTTGTCTGAAGGAATGATCAAAGGCCCGACGGGAAGCGACTAAGGCAAAGGAAAGAAATTCTTCAGAAAAATTGTTTGAAGGAATTCCTTCAGACATTTTGTCCGAAGGATTTGAAGAAGAAGGCTACCCAAAGAACCCCGAAGGGCATGTACCCTTGTAGGGGGCTCTCGACGACCAGGAAATGGACCTTTCTCAAAGCCCAAAGGGACACCTTCCCTTCGGGGTGTTCCAAAGACATAAATTCAAAATAATTTCAAAGCCCAAGAGACTTAGAGAAAACAAAGGCTTCTAAGAAAGCGAATGAACCAAAGAAGCGACGGAACCAAGGACCCAAGAAGGCCACCCAAACTATTGAACCAATGAACCAATGACATCCCTGTGGATGTCAAATTCAGGGTAATGAAATATCCATTGATTTTCAAATGTAGAGCAAAATTTGAAAACAAACTCAGTGACCAACTGAAGAGGGAGCCGAAAGAGCCAGCAGAATGGGAAAAGATAGCCTAAGAGCTCACATTGCAATAGAAAAGAGGGAAAGACTAGAAATATCTACGTAGGAGTTATTTCTAGTAGGTGGAATAGTTCACCAAGTAGACATATGAGCTCACAAGCATTAAAAGGCGTGGCCTATTTTTCTTCCTTGACAGGAAAGCGAGGGGACAACTGCGTACCTATTGGGTGAAAGATAAGATGACCCATGCAAAGGAGAAGATATTTTGAGATGAATTGACACACCACAGTTAAGGCAGACACCTTATTCTAACATGGCCCCTTGACAAAATAAAAAATGCATTCAAGGCATTGAATGCAGCATGGGTCATTCTATGAAACAAAGCACCAAGTCTTTCTACACTGTTATATATTGTAAATCTCTTCTTTTCACCAAGAGATCTTTTTGGTTATAAAAGCAAAAACTCTGCCAAAATTGTGAGGCGATCACTGAGACTTTGAGTTTAGACTATTGATCATATTTTTTTATATGAATGAGAAAGCAAGTTACCTCCAAAATTTGTGCTGTAATAGCTTGTGTCATTTAGGAGATTTTTATTATGTCTATTTTCTGAATGCGTTCTTGTCCATTTTAATGAAATAAGCAAGACTAGTGGAAGTAATCAAGAAGGTATCTTGAAGCCAACTATGGGAAGACTTTTTGCTACTGCAATTACCTTTAGTGTGTTTGTCTATTTTTTATTTATGTGTAAAAGACTTTGGGACGACTTTGTGCCTTCATTGTCTTTCGTATTCACTCTTGGGCAGTTGAGGTGGAGACTTTGTGCTACACCTCATTCTACTAGTTACTGTGCCCTTGTTACCTACCTGAAAGAACTCCTACTATTTGCTGCAAGACCACTTCTGAAAGAAGAGAAGTGCCTTTAGTGTTTTAGCCTAGATTTATCCTTTATTTGTGAACATCATCTCTAAAAAAATAGAGATGGATGGTTTTGTCCTACCCCTGAGTGTTATTTTATGCATATATATATAGTATTTAGCCCCTCATATTCTATAAGGAACCTCCCCTTGATGAGAGGAGAGATTTGTCTCCTTTTGATGTGGTAAACCTGCACACTTGGCTGACCAATCTCCTTATATTGTGGCTGAAACTACCTATTTTTCTCATCAGTTAGCTGGTGACGAAATATTCACCCAACAATTTTTTTGCGACTCTGCTGGGGACACAACAATTTTGCACAATTTGAAGCCTCAAGCTTCAGTTTGAAACATCACTTGTGTCTTATCCATTATCATTATAACTTTATCCATTTCCATTATATACTCTGAGCTATAAAAATAGAGACGTTGGAGATCGAGTGTTTCATTTCAAAAGTCAATTCTCTACCAGCTCCACGCCAATAGTTTTTTTGGCAACTCCGCTGGGGAAGAGCATGCAGTTTGAAGCCTCAAGCTTCAAGCTGAAGTAGGGCCAGTTCTTTTTTATTTTTATTCTATAATCTGGCAACTCCATGCTATACAAGAAGCCAGAGAGCCCAAGGTATTTTTGACCCTATTTTTGAGTTGGTGCAGCAAGACAATTTTGATTTATTTCCTCCACAACTTCAAGTTCAATGAACTACGAGTCTTCCTCCTACCCAAACTAGGTCACCACTACAAGGCAGAGCTTCTTTTTCTACTGGTAGCAGAGCTTTGCCTATACATTCTCCACCTAGATTTGTTATTCCCACTTTTTATAATCAAATCATGGCGGTTCAAGGCCCTTGGGGTAACTCTTTTGGCTCACTCAATTTAACTCCACCTCTACATGAGCTACCACACAATTCAAAGAAGAATTTATCCAAATTATTTGGTGATGGGAGAGTTCATCTTGATGAACACATTGTAGCTTTCAGCATAGCCTACGATGTGATAGGCGTGGAGTATGAGGACATATCAGTCAGGCTGTTTGTAGAAACATTACAAGGTGCTACTGTAGATTGGTTCCATCATCTACAGGCTCAGATTGTAACTGACTGAAACACTCTTAAAGCCAAGTTCAAATCTAGGTTCAAGACTACGAAAGATGCACATGCCTTGCTGGCCCAGCTCACATAAATGAAAAAAGAACCTCATGAACCTATGAGAGACTTCATTGCCAAATTTGACAAGCTGAGGAACAAGATTCCTACAATTGCTCAGCCAACACCTGAGAACCTTAAATGTTTCTTCATCAACTCACAGTTTCCTGAATTGAGTTTTTTGCTGAGATGTGCTAGCCACATAGACCTTACTGCTACTCAGGATTTGGCCATTGAGGTGTAAAGATGACCTTATTTTGGCAGGAAAGATAAGGAGAGATCTTAACAGAGATAAATCTTCTTCATCTTTTGAATATCTATCTATAGACACCACTGATCCAATGGTGCAGAAGCTTGCAAATGAGTTGCTTGCTCTTAAAAAGCAAATGGCGCAAGGGATGTCATCTGCCCCTTCGTATAAAGATATACCAAAGAGGACATTCCCCAATCAGTCATACCAAGGCAATGCTACCAGGAATCAAGGGCAGCCAAATCATCTTCCTCCCCCTCAGGGGAAATTTGCCATTGAAACACATCCAACCAATTCAACAGTTGGATATCTTGAAGCAAAATCAAATTTCTCCTTCCAACTTGAGTTAAACCCAAACGATGACACTAATCTCTTCATAGAGAGAGAAAAATAATTAGCTGGCAACTTCAACATTAGTTTCTTGAATTACCAAGATGAACCCAGAAGTGAAGGTAAAGTAGTTGATGGATCATACATTGTATTCCCCTGATCCAAAAACTAGTCAGCCCAGCAAGCTGATAAAGAAAAAATAGAGGAGTGAGCTCAGCGTGTAATTTCAATTGCCAAATGAGGAACTTCTCTATCTTTCCAGCCAAAGGACCCAATGATTGCTAAAAAAGTAGGTACCCTAAACATTTTTGCACTTTAACTTCAATTTTGGAAATCAGTCCTTCCCCCCCTAAAATCCAAAAAGATGAACTACCTTTTTTCATTCCTAATTCATTTCAGACATTTGACATAGTCGACCATATCAAGAAAACTAAAATTCAAATGTCAAAATTTGAATTCCTGTAATCCAACCCTGAGTAGTTAGATAAGCTGGTTTAGTGTGTAAAGAATAAAACCATCTCTGTAGGACCTACTACTCTAAAGGTAACTCGTGATCCCCCAAGGAACATGTCCACCCCAAACAATCTTGTCATTACTCCTCCTACTGCTCTTAGGAAGACTGAACTATTTTATGTCTCCCTACTGATAAATGGATATCAACTGAACAATTGCATCATAGACTCAGGTGCATTTAAAAATGTCATGCCTGCCAAAGTGGCAGAATCCCTTACTCTCACACTGACTAAGACATTTGAGAGATGTTTTTCCATAGAGAACAAACAAGTGCCACTGCTGGGAAAAATCAAGGACACCCAATTTGCGTTTGCAGCATTCTTGGACAAGAGGATCAAGATGATAGTCCTGGTGGCCGACGTCTTAGCCTCATACGACATCTTTTTTGGGCAAAATTTTTGCAAGGACGTTGGTGGCAAATTAATTATGGACCTGTCTGAAGTAAGGATATTAGTCAAAGGTGTTATACAGAGATTGCTCCTCAAGAAGGAAGTAAAATATGTGGTCACTCAAACATCAACGCCTGAAGCTCAAATTCTGTTTGAGTCTTCAGGCATGGGTAATTACTTCTTGACTACAGATAATGCTCCTATCTTAGCTGATAAATTTTTTTAAAATGACAATCTAAAAATTGGCTCAGATGGAATAGAAGAAGGATTGGTAGAACACAGTAGAAGTGCAAAAGAATCCTCCCCTCCAAATGAAGAAGAATCTAAGGTAAAACAGTTTTTGATAACGTATGGATACTAAAATTTGATGGCAGTTGTACTTCTACTGGTTTGGGAGCTAGGATTGTGTTGATATCTCTTCAAAGAGACGTTTTTAATTCTTCATACAAGTTGTAGTTCAGTAATACTAACAATACTGCTGAATATGAATCGTTGCTGCTTAGATTGAAGGTCGCTCAAGATAGAGGCATCAAACTCTTTCATGCCAAATGAGATGCTGAGTTGGTGGTTTTTCAAGTGAGGAACCTGTATCAAACTAAAAATGAGAGATTGCACCACTACCGCAATCTGGTTTGGGATCAAATTGAAAGTTTTGATGCTTTCAACATCACTTTAATTCCCAAGGAATTCAATGACCGAGCTGATGCTTTGGCTATTTCTGTAACTCTTTTGATTCCTCACTCCGATTTTAAAGGAGACATGTACACTATCAAACTGGTCTTTCAACCAAGTGTGCCTGATAATACCAATTATTGGCAAGTGTTCAATGGCGACAACCAAATCATTGCCTTTCTGGAACAAAAAGATAGCTTTGAATAGCTTCACTTCGAAGGCAGTGAGCCTCAAAATCTTAAACCAACCCCTGAATCAAGTTTAGATGTAGGTAAAAAAATTTTACAGCTAAAAGGGAATAAAATTCCCAAAGGATTGGTTTCCCTTGAGAAGTTGTTTGACAAGCACGACAGGTTCATCAAATAACAACAAATGGATTCAAGCTCCTCCCAGGAGTTTGATCAGATAAATTTGGGTACCAAAGAAAATCCCAAGATGGTGAACATTGGGAAGTGCTACACTCAAGAAGACAAGTTCAAGTTCACTGCTTTGCTCTGCCAGTACGTAGATGTTTTGGCGTACTTCTATGATGATCTGAAGTCACTCAGGTCTAAATTTTTTTTCCATGAAATTCCTCTCAAGAGTGATTCGGTGCCTTACAAACAGAAATTATGGTAGTACAATGCAAAGATATCAGGTACTATTCTGTTTAAAATATAAAAAATGTTGAATGCTAGAATAATTTTCTCAATCCATCATTTCACATGGATTGCAAACATAGTCCATGTGAGGAAAAAGAATGGCAAAATTTGCCTCTGCATGGATTTCAAAAATTTGAATCAGTCATCCTTAAAGGATAAATACCCTCTGCCCATCATGGATCAAGTCCTTCAGACGGTGACTAGTTTAGAGATGTTATCAATGCTGAACGGTTTTTCAGGGTACAATCAAGTAGAAGTCGATGAAGCAAACCAACATAAGACTGCCTTCACCATGCCTTGGGGCACCTTTGCATATCAAAGAATGCCATTTGGCCTGATAAATGCCGATGCCACCTTTCAGAGAGAAATGGACCTTGATTTCAAAGACAAAATGGGTAAGTTCATTGTGGTGTACCTTGATGATTTAACAGTCTTTTTCAAGCATCATCTTGATCATGTGTGCCATTTGCAACAAGTGCTGAAACGATTTCGCCAGAATGATATTTATCTAAATCCCAAGAAGTCTATTTTTAGAGTAACAGAAGGGAAACTTCTTAGACACATTGTATCTTGAGAAGGCATAAAGATTGACTCAGAAAGAGTCAAATCCATCTGGGAGCTTACTCTACCCACAAGTAAGACTGCAATTCACTCTTTCTTTGGAAAGGTAATTTTTTTATGAAGGTTCATTCCTGAGTTTGCTGAGAAGACTCGCCACATTGTGAACATGATGAAGGGAAAGGCCACTTTTAGCTGGACTGAAGAAGACAAATTGGCATTTCAAGACATCAAGACAGCTATTGCTCATGCCCCAATTCTAGTTTGTCCAGATTATACCAAAGATTTCACAGTGTATAGTTATGCTTCTGAACACACACTTTCAGCAATTTTGGTTCAATAGAATGAAGAAGGTGTGGAATCTCCCATATCCTTCATGAGTTATCCTCTCAAAGTTCATGAACTAAAATATTCAAACATGGAGAAGCATGATTATGCAATGGTAAAGGCAGTAAAGCACTTCCATTTTTACATTCTGAATTCACACATTACTGCCCTAGTTCCTGATACCACAGTTAAATCCATATTAACTCAACAAGAGTTTAGAACAAAAAGAGGCAATTGGATTGCTAAAATTTAGGAGTTTGATCTAGTCATCAAACTAACAAAGCTGGTGCGGAGAAGGGGTCTTTTCCAATTCATTGCTGATAATAGACCTGAAGAAGCAGGGCATGAAAAAATAAAGAAAGAAGAAACACCAACAGTCCTCTTTATCTCCACCACGAATGAGTGGTATTCAAGTATTTCTCATTTCCTTACTTATGGTGAGTGTCTTTCCCACCTGTCTCATAAAGAGAGGAGAACTATTAAATTAAAAGCTGTCAATTTTGTCCTATGGGACAACGACCTATATAAGAGGAGCCTTGATGGAGTGTTACTTCACTGCATGGATAAAGAGCAACAAAACCAACTTTTGAAGTCCTTTCATAATCTGGCCTGTGGAGGACATTTTTCTACTCTTGTAACTGCCCATAAGATTCTGTGAGCCAGGTATTACTGGCCTACTTTGTTTCAAGATGCATACAAATGGGTACACAGGTGTGAACTGTGCTAACAATTCGTTGGAAGACTCAAGTTAGCTGCTTTGCCTCTTAAGTCAGTGGTGATAAAAGAGCCATTTCAGCAGTGGGGAATTGATTTCATTAGTGTTGTAAACCCATCTTCAAGTGCTAGACATGATTATGTCCTCACAGCCACATATTACTTTACCAAATGGGTGGAAGCAATTCCAACCAAGCATGCTACTTCAAAAGTAGTATGCAATTTCTTCAAAGAAAACATCGTTTTCATGTTTGGGGTCTCAACCAAGATTATGACAGACAATGCAACTTGTTTCTCTTCTCATGAGATCACTCAGTTCTATTTTTACTATGGGATTACCCTCTCCCACTCTAATTATTTTCTATAAGGGAATGACCAAGCTGAATCAAGCAACAAGAACTTGGTGACCATCATTAAAAAGCTGGTGGATGACAACCAACAAACATGACATAAAGTATTGGTTGATGCTTTGTGGGTAGATAGAATTACACCCAAGAGGGTGATAGGTATGTCACCTTTCCAACTTTTGTATGGTCTCAATGCAGAGATACCAATCACCCTATAATTTATAGCACTAAAATTGGCAAAGGTGGTCAAAGATCAGACATGTGAAAGCTCCATCGACAAAAGGATCATGTGCTTGACTGAGCTGGATGAGTAGCGAACTATGGTGGTGGACTGAATTACTACGCATCAAAGTCTGGTGAAGAAGCTCTTCGACCAAAAAATAAAAACCTGTGATTTCCAAATTGGAGATCAAGTTCTGTTATGGGACAATAGAAGAGAACCAAAGGAAATGCATGGGAAATTTAATTCCCTATGGAGAGGCCCGTTTACTATCCATCAGCTCAATGGTGAAAATAGTTTCCTGTTGAAGTATCAAGATGGCACGCCCTTTTTTTTGCCTCACAATGTGCAATATCTGAAGCACTTCAATTTTTGAAGTATCAGATAAGATCAAATGTACATATGTATATTTGTATAGTCTTTAGTTCTATTTTGTGATTTTCATTTTCATTTTTGGCACCTTTCTTTTTTGGGTAGCATGACTCCGTAGCCCAATGGCATACTTAAAGGCACTAGAGATTCTGGTTTCTACTTCCCTCAGTTGTTCCAAAATTTTAACTGAAGAAAGTTCTCCAACTGGAGCCAGCTGTTGTTCCCAAAATTTGTCACTCATTTTTAGGACAACATATGAACTATTTTGGTCTTGCAAGCCAAAATTCTCTTTTCCCTTCTCAAAATATTATTCTGAGTATTCAAATTCTCCATTATTCAAGCTTTTTCAGCTAACAGACTCCATAGGCTAATTTTTACAGACTCTATAGGCTTGTTTCTACAGACTCTACAGGCTTATTTTTATGAACTCCATAGACTTGTTTCTACGGACTCCGCAGGCTTGTTTCTACGAACTATGCAGGCTGATTTCTATGGACTTTGCAGGCTTATTTTTACAGACTCTGCAGGCTAATTTTTATAGACTCTACAAGCTTATTTCTACAGACTCTGTAGGAAAGAAACAAGTTCTCAACACTTAGGTAATTTCAAGGTTGGTTCAACGCCGAGGTTCAAACCAAAAGGTTCATCGACAAGCTTTAAACAAAGGATTGAACCATTGAACCACTGAACCATTGAACCCTGCTTCCAACAGGTTAAACGTTCAATGACATGATAAACTCAAAGAGTTAAGCATTTTGGCAAAAGTTCAAAGTTTAGCTGCTTTGATAAGTTCAATGACTTCAAAATACTTAGAAAAAAAGAAGAAAGATTGAACCAATTGAACCGTTGAACCTTGAACCAAAATGGTTCAAATGTTCAAGGTTCAATGAGTTCAAAGCAGTTGGTTCAAGTGGTCAATTGAATGATCGGAACATAGTATTGAACTGTTGAACCAAAGTTGGTTCAATCAGTCGGTTTAATCAAACGGTTCAAAGGAGTCCCCCAAAGCCCAAAGGGCAAGTGCCCTTGTGGAGGGCAGTGAACAAAAGGGAACAAAAAGATATCCTTTGAAAAGATTTTTTGTGGCTAATTTTACAAGGGAAATTCTTCAGACAAATTGTCATTTTCAAACATTTTGTCTGAAGGAATGATCGAAGGCCCGACGGGAAGCAACTAAGGCAAAGGAAAGAAATATTTTGGACAAATTGTCTAAAGGAATTCCTTTGGACATTTTGTTTGAAGGATTTGAAGAAGAAGGCTGCCTGAAGAACCCTGAAGGGCATGTACCCTTACGGGGGGCTCTCAGCGACCAGGAAATGGACCTTTATCAAAGCTCAAAGGGACACCTTTCCTTCGGGGTGTTCCAAAGACATAAAGCTGAAGGAATTTCAAATCTCGAGAGACTTAGAGAAAAAAAGGCTTCTAAGAAAGTGAATGAACCAAAGAAGTGATGGAACCAAGGAGCCAAGAAGGCCACTCGAACCATTGAACCAGTGAACCAATGACGTCCCTACGGATGCCAAATTTAGGGTAATAAAATATCTATTGATTTTCAAATGTGGCATGGAACCTGAAAACAAACTCAGTGACCAACTGAAGAGGGAGCCGAAAGAGCCAGCAAAAAGAGAAAAGATAGCCTAAGAGCTCAAATTACAACAAGAAAGAGGGAAAGACTAGAAATATCTTTGTAGGTGTTATTTCTAGTAGGTGGAACAGTCCAAGTAGACATCTGAGGTTACAAGCATTAAAAGGCATGGCCTATTTTTCTTCCTTGATAGGAAAGCGAGGGGATAACTGTGTACCTATTGGGAGAAAGATCAGATGACCCATGTAGAGGAGAAGATATTTTGAGATGAATTGACACACCATAGTTAAGGTAGATGCCTTGTTCCAACATGGCCCCTTGACAAAACTAAAAATTCATTCAAGGCATTGAATGCAGCATGGGTCATTCTATGAAACAAAGCGCTAAGTCTTTCTAGGATGCTATATATTGTAAATCTCTTCTTTTCACCAGATCTTTTTGGTTATAGAAGCAAAAACTCTACCAAAATTGTGAGGCGATCATTGAGACTTTGAGTTCAGACTATTGATCATATTTCTTTATATGAATGAGAAAGCAAGTTACTTCTAGACTTTGTGCTGTAATAGCTTGTGTCATTTAGGAGATTGTTCTTATGTCTATTTTCTGAATGTGTTCTTGTCCATTTTAATGAAACAAGCAGAACTAGTGGAAGTAATCAAGAAGGTATCTTGAAGCCAACTATGGGAAGACTTTATGCTGCCACAATTGCCTTTAGTGTGTTTATTTGTTTTCTATTTCTGTGTAAAGGACCTTGGAATGACTTTGTGCCCTCATTGTCCTTCGTATTTCACTCTTAGGCAGTTGAGGTGGAGACTTTGTGCTACACCTCATTTTGTTGGTTACTGTGCCCTTGTTACTTTGTGCTTTGGTTACCTACCTGAAAGAACTCTTGCTGTTTGCTGCAAGACCACTTCTAAAAGAAGAGAAATGCCTTTAGTGTTTTAGCCTAGATTTCTCTTTTGTTTGTGAACATCATCTCTAAAAAAAGATAGATGGATGGTGTTGTCCTACCCCTGAGTGTTATTTTATGCATATATATATAGTATCTATCCCCTCATATTCTATAGTGAACCTCCCCTTAATGAGAGGAGAGATTTGTCCCCTTTTGATGTGGTAAACCTGCACACTTGCCGACAAATCTCCTTATGCTGTGGCTGAAACTACCTATTTTGCTCATCAGTTAGCTGGTGACAAAATATTCACCCAAAACTCTTGAAGTGTCATAATTCCATAGTGTCTTACTTAGACCTATCTCTTTCTATCCTTCAAGTTGTCGGTCTCTTTCTACCTTCATAAGAAATACTCATGTTTGGAACCCTGTCATAGAATTTGATCAATCTTTGTCTCCATTGGATTCATTAGTAGTCATGGAAATGTCCAAGTTGAGAGTGGATCATTGAACATTTGGTGCATCACCACACTTAAAGTATGTTTTTATTCATGCATTTTCTCCCCTTTTCATCCCAATATATTAGGTTTTAAGAAAAGAGATTCAAATTTTTATACCTGAGGAGCTAGCCTCATTAAAAATTGTAGAGGTCTGACCCAAGTTTAGGTAATGGACCTGAGCAATCCTTTGCTCAACTAGGGTGCGACCTAGAACCTCCAATAGTTTTTGGCATGCTCAGTGGGACACAAAGACATTCTCCTTGACATAGTTTAAGTTTGGAGCTGAGGAGAGATATTTGTAGAAGAAAACATCCACCATCATCATAAGCTAAAGATACTCCAAGTTGCAAGGTTCATAGTAACATCTAGATATCACCTCTCATTCCAAAGGTTAATAGAAGGTCAGATAGTAAAGGTATTCCCTTTGAATTCATTGAGCTACCTTCTATTTCATATAAAAGAGCAAGATTCAATAGGACAAGTCCATATCCTCAAAAGAAATATTCATCTCCTAGTCATCTTGTTGTTGTGAGCAGTGCAACCCCCACTATACAAATGGCAAGGCCCAAAATGCAATATTTTGTACCCTTAAATGGTGGCAACCCTCTTAACCTTAAACAAAATGATGATATCCCTACTACCTCTTTGAAGAGTCTACCATACTTTACCAGAGAAAACTCCACCAGCCCTATAGAGCACATAACTGACATTGCAAATCTTTGTTCAATACATAACATTACACAAGAAAACATAGCCATGAGACTACTAGCCACATCCTTGAAAGGCAAAGCCCTATAATGGTATAGGTCATGCCTTAATCAATACTTGGGATGATTTTGGTGAGTGCCTATGTAAACATTTTGAGGATAAAAGTGACCATATGTCACTTGTTGAATAACTCACCTCAATCAAGAAGGCACCCTGACAATCTATGGTTGATTTAAACTATAGATTCAAAAAGACTTGGGAGAAGATCCCTATCATCATTAAAACCACACCCAATTATGATTTTCTTTACTATTTGAGAGCATTGAATTTAGACATTGCAGTCATGATCCAATCTATGGGTGAGACAACTCTGCTTGGGGCTTATGAGATAGCTATAAGGGTGGGAAATTGTTTGATACAAGTAGGTAAGATCATGCCAAGACCTCTCACACCACGTTTTCTTGAGCTTCAACCAACCCCACTTACCATTTCTCCATTTTACACTTCAAACAGTCAAGCCCAACTTGATGATGGTCAAGTGGACAAATTTTTAAGGATTGAGATCTTGTTGAGGGCATAAAAAAAGAAGCTAGTGGCTCAAGAGAGACAACAACATACTTCATATAGGCCATACCAAGGTCACTTCCAAGACCAATACGATAATCAATCCTATAATAGAACCCCTTATCCATCAAATCAACAAGCTCAAGGCCAAATTACTCAAGGTAGATCTTATAATAGTTACAACCCCACAACTGCAAGTAGCTCAAGAGCCTTAGTCCCCACATAAAATAACCTTGCAAAAGAGGCTCAATAGCAATCAGGAGGGAAACCCAATGAGATGGTAATGGATAAAAATGAATAAATGTATCAGGATCCCAGTTGGCAACATACTCATTCATTTCTAGGCCATGAAATAATGCCTCCTCCACCACAAGGCCCTTCAATGAATCAAGTTAACATGCCTGCCATGACATCTTCAAAAGATAAAATTCAACAACAAAGGAGCATGGGTAAGGCACCAAATGACACCATGTGCATAAAATGTAAATAAGGGGAGAATATATTTGAGCATGTAGTAGTAAACATGGGAAAAACTACACAAAGGGCAGATGAACCTGTTGCAGCTAATACAAGGGCTAAGAGGAGAATGTTGGATGATAATTTGGGGCAGCCTAGGGCTTATTCTATACCTCCACAAGTCAGTAAAAAACCTACCACTTCAAATATAGCTGTTAGAGCTCTTACAACTCAAGAAATACCTCAACATCATGGATAATAAGAGAAGTCTCCTTCTGTTCCTCATGTCACTCAAGTGCCAAGTGATACGTCCACTTTCAAGGTGTAGTTCAAGGGTACTAGTTTTCCTTTCAATGTTGTGGATCAAATGGAAAAGGCTAATGCCATTATTTCTATGTATGATTATTTGTCTATTCTAGAACATAAAAAGATCCTTCATCAAGATCTCTCCAAGATTTCTCATGTGAGCAAGACAATTGATAAGGTGAACACTGCTTTTACAAATAGTAGTCAACCTAGTCAAATTCAAGTTCCTAGTCAATCTCCTAGTCATGGTCAAGTTCATAATGTTGTTCATCCCCCTAAGGTTGTCAAACCCCCTCCATTATATTTGTCAGTGATCATAGGGGAATGTTTAGTGCACAATTATATGATAAATTTAGGTGATTCAACCTCAATTATGTCTAAAGACATAGTAGATAAGCTTGAGCTTAAGTATGTGCCTAATGAAAAGGGTGTCCTCCAATTGGATGGTTCCCACACTAAAATAATGGGTATATTGAAAGATATTAAGATCACATTGACAACTTGTCCAAATTGCATCATCACTCAGGATGTAATGGTTGTAGACCAACCCCCATATTTTTCCCTATGCCTATCTAGGGACTTTAAAACAAAAATTGGGGGCTATTTGTCCTAGGTTCCATTTAGAGCATTATATGCCTAACCTTGTAAATTTTAATTATACCATATTAGATGAGGATAAAAATTCTAGTGATCAATAACCCTATAACCATCTTGAAGGCATTTTAGACCTATACTCAGATGAATGGGAAACTAACAATCATGGATTTGATCCCTATAGGAATAATGAAGAAGCAAGCTTAAGGGTGTATTGTATGCATGAAGAGGGTGTTGCTATACCTTGCCTAACTAACACCACTCAAGAGGAAGATGGTCTATGGAATTTATTATTTGATGGCTCAAGGTCAAATAATGGTAGTGGAGCTGGAGCCATGTTTGTTTCACCCATAGATTAGAGGCACTATTCAACTACAAGATTTCAATTTAGTTGCTCTTCAAAGATAATTGAATATGAGGCTCTTCTACATGGTTTGCAAGAGGCAAGAATAAGAGGTGTCAAAATTTTTCAATTCAAGGGTGATAATGATCTTGTTGTGCAACAAGTGAGAGGCATAAGTGCAGTCAAGAACCATCATTTGAAATCTTACAAGCATCATGTATGAGATCTCATAGAAGACTTCTTGGCATTCAATATAAAATCTATACCAAGAGAGGAAAATCAACATGTAGATAGGTTTGCAACCATTGGAGCTCAGTATGAGGTTGTAGGAGTCAAAGATAACCAAAGTCAAGACAAGGTTAAGGTCATATGCAAGATAGTTGTACCTAAAAATGAGGTGAGTTGGCAGGTGTTTGGTAATGACGACCAAATTATATGTTTTCTGATGCAGGATGTATAATTTTTCCATAAGAATCAAAACTAATTCCAACATTAATATGATGATCATGTAGTGCAACTGAGATCTAACAACCTATCTAAGGGGATTGTGACATTGGAAAGCATCTTCAATAAACATGACCAAGTGAGAAGAGGCAAGGCATGTATCTCAACCAATGAGGAACATTATTAAAAGATATAGATATTCTAAGATAAATTGTTGAAGTTAGAAAAGATTAACACATCATAAGGGAGAGATGTATTTGTTTCTTTATGCCAAGAGTTCTCCAATGTATTTGCATGGGAATACAAGGATTTTAAGGGTTTTAATCTCAAGCTTACACAACATACCATTAAACTAGAGAGCAATGAAAAGCCAGCCAGGTAGAAACAAAGGCATGTCAACCCAAAATTGGAGGAGTTGACGAGAAGGGTGTTATTTAAGATGGTTGAATAAAAAATAATATTCCCCATTAAACATTCCTCATGGATGGAAAACCTTTTACCAATGAGGAAGAAGAATAGGGAAATAAGATTATGTGTTGACTTTAGGGATCTCAATAAGGTGTCCTTAAAAGATCATTTCCCACTGCCCTTAATGGATCAGATTCTTCAAAAGGTGGCAGGTTCTTAGAGATTCTCATTTCTTGATGTCTACTCAAATTATAATTAGATTATGGTCAAGGAAGAATATAGGCATAAGATTGCCTTCACCACAAAGTGGGGCACTTATGCATATATGAAAATGCCCTTTGGACTATCCAATGCTGGAAAAAATTTATATAGGGTAATGGATGTTGCCCTTGAATGTTTTCTCAATGACATGGTGCTCATCTACCTAGATGAAATCATTGTTTTCTCAAAGGACCCAACTAATCACATTGCTCACTTGAGGTTAGTATTTGAAAGAGGCAGAGAATTTGGTGTGAGATTGAATCCTAAAAAATGTATATTTGGTGTTCATGAGGTTAAGTTATTAGGCCATGTAGTGTCCAAGGATAGTCTTTCCATATACCCTAAAATAGTTGAGTCCATATTATCCTTACCCTTCTCCAATCATAATAACGGTCTGTAGAGTTTCTTAGGAAGGATTAGTTTTATAAGGTTTATCCCAAGCTTTGTAGAGCTTGTCAAGCCTCTTACTCACATGTTAAGAAAATGCAAGGAGTTTACATGGACCAAAGAAGGTAAGAGGAGTTTTGAATCCATCAAGGAGGCCATCCTCATGTCCCTACACTTCTTAATTTTGATTTTAACAAAGAATTCTACTTGTATGCATTCTCTACATTGGATGCAATCTCTACCATGATGATGCAACAAAATGAGCAAGGTTTGAAACAACTTATTGCTTTCTTTAGTCAGGCCTTAGAGGGGTATGAGGAGAGGTATAAATTTTTAGTGAAATATGTGCTTTCAGTAGTGAGAGGATTGAAAAAATTTAGGCACATGATATCCAATAGTAAGATCATACTCATGGTGGTACACTTAAGTGTTACAGAGTTTATACTCAATAAAGACCTCAATGAGAAAAGAGTTGGATGGGTGAAAAAATGCATGGAGTATGACCTTGAAGTTAGAGTTACAAAAATTTTAAGGGGAAGAGGGTTATGTGAACACCTTGCAGTAAAGGTAAAAAAATATAAAGATCAAGTGTTGGTAGTCCATGATAACCAATAGGCAGATGCAAACAACACACTTTTTAGTTGGATACATGATATACTTAGATTTTTTGAGTCAAGCCAATGTCCTATGAGACTAGATAGAGCCAAGAGAAGGAACTTTAGGTTGAAAAGTATACCTTATGTCCTGATGGATGGAGTAATTTTCAATAGAGACATAGGAGGCATGCTTTTGAAGTGTGTGGAATCATGCCAAATAGACAAGCTAATTGAATAGTTCCATGATGGTCCAGATAGTGGGCACTTTGTTGCCAAGAACATAGCCTTTAAGAGCATTAGAGATGGGTAATTTTGGACATTAATTTTTAGAGATGCACACTCTTAGGTAAGGAAATGCCCAATGTGAAATGTTTGTTATCAAGCAGAAACTGGTTTCCCTTCCCTTGCAACCCATACAAGTAGAACAACCTTTCATGCAATGGGGATTATATTTTATAGGGATTATACACCCCCATTAAAGTAAAGGACATAAATGGATCATTACAGTTACAAACTACTTTACAATATGGGTTGAAGTAACTACCCTTAAAGAAGCTAATGAAGATTTTGTTTTGGACTTTTATGATATCCTTGTAACCAGATTCAGTGTGCCTTCTATAATCATTTTTGACAATGCATTGGCCTTCAATAACAACAAGGTATGTGAGTGGGATATTTCACATGGAATTTATCTCAAGGCATCCTTTAACTATTACCCATAGGGCAGCAGACTAACAGAGTCCATAAATAAGAACTTATTAAGGTTTATCAAGAGAACTATGGAGGATAGTCAGAAGAAATGGCATACTAGATTGATGATTTCCCTATGGACAGACAAAGTGACACCTAAGAAAGCTAATAAACACTCCCCATATATTATTTTCTATGGGAATGAAGCCAAACTTCCTATATCTCTTGTACTTCCTGCATTGGAGCTTGCATATCAACTTGAGCTCCTAGAGGATGATGCTATGCAGATAAGGTTGAATAAGCTAAGATAACTAGAGGAGACAAGGGACACTGCTATGCACATTATGTTGTCCAATCAACACTAAGTGAAAAATTTATTTGATAAGATATATTTCTCAAGGACCTTCCAACAAGGTAATATAGTCCTCAAATGTGATGAGGATCATACAAAGCCAAGAAAGTACTCCAAGTTTGATAGTCTTTAGAGTGGGTTTTATGTTATCACAGGGAGAGCAATGATTTTGAGCTTACTAGTTTGAATAGAGAGAGCCTTCCCATCCCTACCAATATGAGGTATCTTAAATTCTTTTACTAGTGTTGTCCAATCATCCTTGTATATAAGTAAATAGGTTTGTCTATACCTCCAAGTGCTCTTGGACATTGCTCTATTTTGTTATTTTTATACTATTTAGGTAGTTTTTTGGTGTGTTTTGTTTCTTTCTTGTCATTGTGTATGTCTCATTGCTTCAAAGTGTTTCCAAGAGTCAGGCATAATTATTTTGTAAGTAGTACTTCATATGTCTAGTCATCATGAGTAGGCTTAATCAAGTTATAGGTTCCATGACTAGCAGGCTGGTCAAGACAACTGAGTCACCAAAAATATTTGTCAACTTTGGACCACATAAGAAGCTTCTTCCTAGATGGATGAGCTAAATATATTTCTAGATGGAATGAGTGGTCCAAAGATCACATGTAGCTTGCAAAGATTTTGCAACACTTTAAGTAAACTTAAAGTATAATTTGTAAATTTTAAAGAAGCAGGATCTCATGGTGATCAATGTAGTCAGGATCATGGGATGAGTTTTCACAGGTCTCAAAAACTCATTTTGAGCCTTGAAAGTTCATGCACAAGCATAGAAGAACCAAAACATCATCAACATGTGATGAAGAAACAAACAAGTCAATTTGATTGCACATTTAATAAATGCACTAGGGAGCCTCTCAAGCCAAAAGATTGCATGGATATGAATTTATTCATGTCTAGATCATGCTCTGTAAATTTCATGACTTGATGAACTTGCTATCTCAAGTTAGAAGTGTTTAAATTCAAACCAATAGTTTGAGATGGGTGCATGAATGTCAAGTTCAATATTTAGTAAATTTCTATTTGAATTCAAATGTCCCAAGATCAACGGTCAACCTTCAGTCGGATTAAGATCCAATGGTGAGTGGAAACCTGATAGTGTCAGTGGGTCCTGAGGATCCAACATAGTGTATTTGATCGTACATTGAAGATCAATGATGAGTTTCAAATCAAAAGGTCATCATATCCAAGGATGAATGTGTTGTTCCCAAGTGGCATTATCTTTCAAGTTTGTAGTAGATCCAATTGTGTGTGAAAAAAGATAGAGCTAGTGGGTCCAAGTAGATTGATGTTATGCATTTCATCATGCAAAGGTGGATCAATGAAAAGTGATGGATCAAAGGGTCAGAAAATATTGAAGATAAATGCATGGGTGATAAGTGTCTCAACCATGTTAAATTGGTAGAATATCTATGGCTTACATCCATTCATATATAAGGATCAAATGATGCACAAGAGAGTAGATTCAATGATGTTCATCCAAGGTGGATCATAGATTGATGACCAATGATGAAGGTTAAATGTGCCATGATCTCAAGGGCTCATATTAAGATCAATGGATAAAATTGAAAGTCAAAAGCTAAAGGACTTTGAGTAGAGGCTGAACATGTATTCAAAGGTGAACCAGAGAAAATGTTTTAAGGAGATGCCATAGGGGTAGACATGTTGGACAAAGGATCTTGCCACCCTAGGTAGGTAAAATGAGTAAATGTAAGATCAAACATGATCTAAGTCACTAGGATCAAATCTTGAAAAGCTATCTAATGCCAATAAAGCTCTGAAAAACCTCTCAAAAGCTTTCAGATGTAGGTTTTACGTCTTATGATCAAAAGTCCTAGTGTGTAGATCTTTAGTGCAATCATGACTATATGAAAACCAATAGGGTGATTGGTTTTCATCCATAATAGATATATATTCATGATTTATAAGCAATGATAGAATGATGAATGCGTAAGGAATGTTAGAATAAAAATAAAGGAGATGGAGAAGGATTTATGTGGTGGTGGGGATTACTTCCTACAACTGATCTTGATCTTCACATTCTCCATCATAACAGAGAAAGATATAGTGACTTTAATGCAAGGGAAGGCTTGACAAGGATTGTGGTGGTAGTTGATTTGAGTGGAATTGGACTCATTAATGCCCCCTTTAGTTCCATTTTCTCTCTCTTGACTTCCTTCTTTCTATAAATATTAGCTTTGAATTCTTGATTTGGATCCCTTGGCTTGAGATAACGAAGCTCTACCAAAATCACTTTGTAAAAAATCTTTTGAATGAATATAAGACAATTTTAGATTCTAGATTAATGCTAAGTGTACTTTCTTGAAGTTTGATTTATAGAATGTAAGTCATTTATTCATCATCTGTAGGTCTTTCATGTACCTTGATTTAAGGCCATTAGTTTCTTATAGGTTATGTGAAGTGTTATCTAGTGAGGTTTCTCTTGAAGTGTCATAAGTCCATAGTGTCTTAATTAGACCTATCTCTTTCTATCCTTTAAGTTGTAGGTCTCTTTCTACCTTCATACAAAATACTCATCTCTGGAACCCTGTCATAGAATCTGATCAATCATTGTATCCATTGGATTCATTAATAGTCATGGAAATGTCCAAGTTAAGAGTGGATCATTGAACATTTGGTGCATCACCACACTTAAATTAAGTTTTAATTAATGCATTTTCTCCCCTTTTCATCTCAATAGATTAAGTTTTAAGAAGAGAGATTCAAATTTCATACCTGAGGAGCTAGCCTCATTAAAAATCCTACAGGTCTAATCCAAGTTTAGGTAACCCATAGCCTAAGGTCATTCCTATGTTGGACTAGGTTTGGGTAGAGGACTTGAACAATCCTTTGCTCAGCTAGTGTGTGACCTAGAACCTCAAAAAATTCTTTCATTATATCTAAATCCATTTAAGCAACATTAAATCAATTTGTTTTCGGATTGTATTCAAAATATTGCAATCATCTAACTGTGTAAAATCCACAATCATTTGCAAAATCAATGTCTGTTTTCTATTTATATATCCATAGTTTATTATTTTTGGGATATATCATTCTCACACCTGCTTAATTGACCCCTGATTCATTAGTAAATAATAATAAACATTCAATATCTTACTGGTAAATTACTTGTTTTACAAATCCATACTCTAGTTTTAATTAACTAAGGGCCACCTATTTATAGCATCAATATCTTGCAACTTTGATATCAATCCTAAAATAATTTGATTTTTAGTTCATCCACATCATTTTAACCATTTTCTCTTTTCATCAATTTTGAGCATTTGTTCGTTTCTTGCACAAAACTTCAAGGGGGCATCTTCACACTCATTTTCATTCATTTTTGGCTTTTTTTTTTCTTTTCCATCACCAACACTCTAATTATTCTATTATTTGAAATAGTATTGTTTTGCAACACTATTTCAAAGAGGGTAAAATGTAGACACCTAAATTTCATTTCTTGTCGAAATGCACCTAATCTATTTAATAATTAATCTTAAATTAATAAATAAAATTTTCTCGTAAAATAAAATAATTGAATAAATTTAATGTATTGAATAAGTTAATTATGCACATTTAAATTTTTTATTTTAAATAATAAAATTTAGATTTTCTAACTATTCAAACCTCTTCCACCTTTTTGTCCCTCATTACAACCAAATCCACAAAGTTCTCCAACTCTTATGACTCCTCTCCTGAGTTGTCAAGCAAATTGACTATGTCTTGTTGAGTTAGCTAACCAACCCCACTCTTTTCTCAACGAAGTTGAAAAGGTCTCCATCCTCATGGATGATGACTCATCCTCCATAATTGATCATTTGGAGCATTGAAAAATTCCAAATGATCCTCCACTGTTGGATCCTTTTCCAAGCTTCTATAAATAAGCTTATAAATCTCTATTTTCAACCATCACAAATCTTGAAATCACAATCATACTCACAATTGTAATCGTATCTTTTGGAATCATAAGATTTTAAGCTCTTACATACAAAGTGAATCAAAATGAATAAAAAATATCATTTTTCATCAAAACACTGCCCGTTCTCTCTTTGCATTGGAGAAGTGAGCACCACATATTTGAAAGAGCAAATTGGATATACATTGTAATGGAGGAATCTTGTATTTAGAATGTGAATGTTTGATTATTGTTTTTTTAATTGGTTGCTCTAGCTTAGTTGAAGTTTAACTTAGATTAGGATTAGTTTACTTTCCTTGTAAAAATAAAGGTGCAAGACATTTTTCACAATCATGAGCAATAATGTAAGTTTACAAAAGCAATATCAACCCTGAATGCAAGCATGCTATAGGATAAAATGACTATCAGTGGATAAAATGACACATTTGGAAATATATAATGGATGACTAAAGGATGATGCCCCCAAGTAATAGGGGTAGTTATAGACAATAGTTTTACACATGGGGCTAGTAACCTAGTTAATGAGACACCATAATGTGTATGTACAAGACATAGTCGATGCATTGATCATTTATTTTGCAAGGGATGATAGTTGTTTGTATTCATACCACATCATCCTAAATCTGTAATAAAAGAGTGAAAGGAATGAATGGTAAAGACAATCAACCAAAAATTATGTATGACAAAGGATTGTATCTAAAATGGTTATGAGCAAGAGTGAAAAATGTACATCTTTGCCAAATTTACCAAACTACTAGATTTATGGGATGTGTCTAGAAAGAACTAGGCTTGATAGAGTTGGTTAATGGACTAAAGTAGTCCTCTTTTTGTAGCATAGACATGTAAACAAGCCACTTGAAGAAATATTTATTTTTGATTATCCTTGTGATTTTATTTGTTTTATGACCTCCAATATACAATTTTATGTGACTAGACAGACACATGGGCTCATCACTAAAGACTAAAAAAGGTGGGTAGGGCTCATCAATGTTAATCCTACACAACTAGTAAGATGCAAAGGCTCAAAATCAAAGATCAATGAAGGGTGAGAGATATTGAATTTTGATTTTGATAAATTTTGAAATAAGGATGTTTTTGCTATGTGGGATAATTATACCCCCTAATTATGGCCCCATGCAACTAGCAAGATGCAAGGATTTATCATCAAAGACCAAGATAGGCAAGTAAATTTTTTGCTTTCTTCTTTGTAACATGTTTTAATATTTTCTGCTTCAAAAGAGAACTTTGTAAAAGGAGACTTTGTCATAAGTGATCTTCTAAACAAGATTGTAGGCTGGTATGTTGTAACTTTTATCAAAGAAAAATATTTACTCTACTCATACAACTTTAAAGAAAAAATTGATGAATCATAAACTTTGAAGAAAATACCTTTTATGAGAAAATATAATGGTATGATAATATGTATATGCTATAGTTTGAAACATTTATGTTATGTGAATTGACAACTAAACAATCACTAAACATAACATTTGATATACAAGAACAAACTAACATAACAATGGAATGCAATATTATGAAGACAAAAACAGGTGTGAGCAAAAATGCCCCCAAGTGTCAAGGGACCAAAAAATTATAACATAATTTGTGTCTTTGATTTTTTTAATGATTTTATAATTTTTTTGCTTTTTTGGCATTTGTACCTAATAGAAAGTTACAAGATGCATAATATTCCCAATGTTATAGCTTTTACCGCATGCCCACTCTAAATAGTCATTGTTGCTCTAGCTAGATTTCCTCGACAATTTTTATTTCAGTCCCATTGTTGACTCTAAAGATCACATGACTAGGATGAGGTTTTTGATCCCACCAAGTGTTACTAGAAAAACACCCATAAAGTCTCTCTCGATTAGGGAATATTTTTTGAATGAAAATGTCCAGATATAGGTTTTTTTGATAAAGTTCAGTGGTAGCTTTGATTTTCCTTGGAAAAATACAATTATCAAAGAGACCTACATTGATGTGTTTGATAGTGAAACTAAACTCTATAAACCTTCTAATAGTTCATCTAACCATCATGGAATATGGGTCGCTTTCTTTATAAGGACTAAAATCTATGTTGTTAAAGAGTATTAAGCACCATGGACTAATAAGTTCTTTGTATGTACAAAAGCCAATATCCTTCACCCAACCACTATTAACTAACCACCAAATTCTACAAAAGTCAAAATAGGACAAATTTGTGTTGACTATTCTCAACTCCTTAGCAAATATAGAATATTCAAGCGAACTATGATGCACTTAAAAATTAATCTCAAAGTCATGATCCAACTCATTCTATTGCCATTCCACAAGTGTGGCGTAATAGGTATGTAACATCAGAGTTAAGATTTTTAATTGTAATGTGACTGGGAGATAATTCCATGTGGTATCTCACCTAATTGACTTGATGTTTGTAATGTTTTAGGTATGAATATCCTCAAGAAACAAATAACCAATTCATTCATCCATGGGTGTTATTTGATTATCTTTTGGAGCTTCAAGTAATGGTTGATAAAGTAACATCTCTCTAAATGGGATGCTCTCATGGATATTTATGGATGTGATAATTGATAAGTTTCCATGAGATAATTCCAATGGGGTCTTTTGCTGAGGATTCCAGTTGAAATGTGTAGGTAATGTAATATTAATGGGAAAAGGAAGAATGACACTGATAGTGATATAATATACTACTTTGATGTTGCTAATAAAATTTGTAGTAATGATAGATGAAGATTCTTCCCTACTTATAATATTGTCGCTATCATTTGCATTTTTATTTACTGTAAAACTATAGTTGGGACCAAAATTGACATTGACTTTCTCTTAATCCCAAAATAAAATGGATATCAAATTTGGATAATATATTTTCCCTTGGTCTAGATATGGCCATTAAAAGAGCTTGTTGTAGAACTTTAGTATCATACTTCTTTTTCACTGATCTTTTGGAAATGTTTGATCATGGATGAAGATATTTTTGATACTATGAACTTTTGGGTGTTAGTTTAAAAGCATATGATGTTTCAATAGGTGGAATAGATGGTGTTTGAGTCAATATGGGATGTTGATCAAAAATAGATATTTGGTGATAAATCATTGTTTGGTGGATAATGGATGAAAGGCTATCATTTTGATTTGGATATGAAATGGTATGATTTGGCATGGAAAGGACATCTTGACATATTTGTAAGGTTGGTATTTCAAACATGAATAGATGTGGGTTATGTCTGATGTACTCAACATCTACCATCTTTTGGCTAGTGAGATGGGGGATGTTATAATTGTAATCAGTAGATGAGAAGCTTGTTTGGAATGAAGAGTTACTAGTGATAGATTGATATTGTTGTGGAATGTTTTGATATTCACTAGTAACAAATGATGTGGAAGAAGTGGCTTGACTTTGGAAGAATTGATCAGTTAGATATGTGAATGTGTGGTTATTGGCAAAGAAAACTTGGTTTGAGTTTTGGGGTGAACTAGATGCAAAATCAAATGATTAATTTTGATTATTATATAAAGGTTGATTTTGATGGGCATATAAATTGGAAGGTGAATTTGGATGGTACCCATTTGGACTTGACTGGATTAAAGATTGACTAACAACTATATTTTGGTATTAGAAGGTGGATTGAAAGTTTGACTTATGGTGACATTATGATTAGAATCATATGGATCTATGTACATAGTTTGATTTGTGTTAGGTGGCATTTGATAGGTGGATGAAGTAGGAATAGAGGAATAATTTATAAAATTTTGATTATTGTATTCAAGAAATTGATTTGATTCTATCCCTAAATTAAAGTTATGATATTATTCCATAGGTGAATATGAATAGGCGATGGATTGATGATGTGGATTGAAAGAATAAATAACTATCCATGTTTTGATTCAATTGATTAAGGTTTGAGATTGAATACATATTTAAACTCAGATTTTGATTGGCTTGATGGTTGATTTGATTCAAAGGTGAACTTGAATCAAAGTTGGGTGAATTGATCTTTGGATTATAAAATGAATTATATTCAGGTTGAAATTAGTTGTGTTGTGGTTCTAAGAGGCCATGATTTTTACACTAGGTATCAATATTTGACAAGAAATTAAAAATAACTTTTAATTTAAATGATTTCACAAACAAGACAAGTGCCAAGGTCAAGGAAGAAACAATAACCAAAAAGCTTCTATTCTAATCAAAGAATATTTTTTCACAAAAAGGGTGAAAACTAAGAAGAAAGGTTGTGAAAAATTATTGGGCTTTCCATTGTCACTCACTCATCCATGATCTCAACTATAACCTAATATTTCAAAGCATTAACTATGGAGGATCCTACTATTCTTGAGGCCAACTGAGTCTGATTTTGAGGGTGTGTAGAAAGTTGTTTCCCAGTGTTAACTGATTATTGATGCACCAAAGTCAAATGACAAAAAAGGTTATCCTAAGCTTAAGGTATAAAGGAGCTTATCTAGGGGGAATAAATCATGGAAGAAATTGATAGAGCACACACACACACACTATTGGGAATTATCCTAAAGTGCCCAACACAACTATAGGGGTCTTAGTGTGTTGACAATCAAAAATATCAAATCTTGAGTCAGTTGTTTAAACCCTGGGTATTAGAGCATGAAAGCTCCTCATATCATAGTATGCTTAAAATATACAACTGCTTAGGCAATTAAAACAAATGTGTCTTAATTTATATACCCCATCAGTAAATGGGTTTTGGCCTACTGCATGGTGGTGAAATCTATGGTGAATAGAGCCGCTTAGAAAAGAAAAGAAAAGTAGATACCCATTTCTGATTTTCAAGTTTTGTCACTAATGTAATGCTGAGGAAAGAGCATACATGGATATCACTTGGATAACATAGATAATTATGAAAATATTTCTAATTTACATGTATCATTACCAATATAACTCCAAGGAAAGAGCATACAAGAATTTCACAACCAAAAATAAAGATACTAAAATAAAAGTGATGTAATTACTAAAAATTTTAAAAAATAAAACAAGAATATTAGCAACAAGAAAAATTAGCTTTTATATTAATTCTTTGTTGAACTCTTTAACAAGCATCCTATAAACAAGGTGTTAACATATTTTATTTGGTTGAAAAATGAGATAACCTACAATGAACAAGTGAAAAACCATGAAAAATAAGCAAAAAATTAGTTTTTGTTATGAAAATACTGTTACATAGTCAAGTCAGAAAAGTGAAATTGAAAAATGATAATGCAAGAAAAACATAGAGAACAAAAAATAGAAAATAGAAAAATCAGTGTTTATAAAATGATTTCAATGTGAGAAATGATGAATTTGATGATAATAGAAATGAATTCATTATGAGAAAAGATGAAATCACTGTGAAAATGATGAATTCATTATAGAAAATAGTGATTTCACTATGAGGTAGAAAAATTTCATTGTTTTGGTATGAAAATGCTGCCGACTATGACAAATTTGCTATTTTCAAATGAAATTATTGCTAACTTAAAAAGAGAATAGAAAACACAACATAGGAAAAAGTAACAATTTCACTGTTCAACCCTACAATTTCACTACTAAAGCCTCCAAATTCATTGTTATGTAGGAAAACGTATACAACTAAATAGAAAACTAGTGATAACAATTTGTAGTCTATACCAACACTAATAAAAAAAGATTAAATGCAAATTTCAAGCATAAACAATAAAAACTAGATAAAAAATTCTATTTAAGTGAAAAATAAGATGATAAGAAGATTAAAAAGATGTGGAAAACATCGCACTAGACGTGCTAGAAATGTATAAACTAAATTTAGTTATTAAACTAATCCTATCTAAGATAAAATTCAATTAAACTAGAATAATAAATGAAGAAAACAATAATCAAAACTTCACATTATGAATACAACATTCCTCCATTGTGATGTATATCTAATTTTCTCTTTCAAGTATGCGGTGCTCACTTCTCCAGTACAAAGAGGGAATAGAAAGTGTTTTGGTGAAACAAGATGTTGGAAGTACAATTAGTGAGAGGGGGAGGTGAATTAGTGATACAAGATATTTCAAACTTAAAATGCAATCCTTTCAAACTCTTATTCAATGACCACAAGCATTCATAAAGCATACAAGATGTTTATAACAATGAATAAGCAAGATGATGCAAGATCACACATATAACACAAGATCTACATGGAAAAACCTCTTGGATAATAAAACCCATTCTCAAGCTTACAAACACATGGACTACTTGTCCTATAAGATGATCACAAACATAAGACCTTTTAGTGAAACACTTACTTCACAAAAAACACCCACCCCTAAGTATGAACGAGCTCCCACTTGTTCTATATGTTGAGCACCTAAATAATACTTTATGGAATCAACAAATTCAAAACTCTGATTGCAGATTAATCTAATTGGAGAAACAATGTTTAACACCTCTCTTTCAACTCATCATACTCACTCAAACTTTCTCATACAAGCAATACATCCAACCACTCCTTATGGATCTCTTTAGTCTTCTTCACTCATCTTCAATCGACTCTATACTTCAATCTATCCATTAAGCACACTTAGTTTGATCTATTTCCTTCACCTCTATCTTCTGTTCACTTAACACATACACATTCAAGTCTAGAAACCATTGTCTTGATCTCCACTATTTATAGATTCTTCATGAATATCAACATCTAGGTTGTCCATAATACTTTCCTTAACCCTTAAGACATCTAACATATCTTAATACCATCCTCATAGGTCAACCATAGCATCCATGGGTCACACTTAAGCATCTATGCCTTTCAATTAGGCCTTAATAGCCCTTATAGGTATCATGAAAACCTATTACCCTTTTTAACACTTCATTAAGCAAATAAAGAACTCAAGATCACTTTCAAATACATGAGTCCACTCCATATAATATCTAAGACATCTTCAGGTGAAAAATATCACCAAAACACTCTTATGCTAAAGCACAATTTATTCAAACAAAACACCATGAATGAACACATAATAAACTTTGAAGCTCCATAAATTTGATTTTACAAACTTTCAAACCTTCTAACTAGATTCTCTAGATTCACCTTGAAGTCCTCTTTAACTTTTATTTTTACACCACCATCAAATTCTACATGGATCAAAATATATATCTCAAAACCTAAGCACTAGTTTTCCCTCATAAATTCAAATATTTAAATTCCAACGGTCACTATTCAGACACTAAACATCAATCACTTTAATCTCATCTCATGCTTCCTGAAAACTTTGGATAAATATGCACTATCGATCTCCTCAGGAGTAGCCTAGTCTTTACCTTATAATGCTCACCATTTATCTTAGATTAGAGCTCCCTTGATTTTTCCACTTGGTAATTCTATGTGCCTTCTACATATTTGACTCTTTGAATTGACCCACACCATTGATCTCTATCTATACAAACACTCACAAAGCATTGATCTTTTATGAACTCAACAAGATTGAGACACATGTCACAAGCACATTTAATCTCAAGAACTATTGACAATTTAACTTAACATGCATCATTGGATCAAGATCTGGATGATGAACGCTCATCGTTAGATCTACTGACTAGTGACCTTAGACTTCAATGTAGTTAAACTTGATGGTCTCTAACCTATCACAATCTGCAAGAGAAACTTTGAAGGTTTATAACTTGAGCTATAAAACACTTCAAGATTCCAAATCTTTAGGGTACCTTATTGGCACTATAGACATCTCTTTAAAAACCTTTGACCTCAATTTAATTTCTGAGTACGTATATTAAATGCATAAACTTGCTAGTTTATTCATATCTACATGACATGCAGTGATGGTCTGGCTACTCTTAAGCTATAAGATGTATGTTTCTCTTTCTAAATAATCAAGTGCATACCAAAACTTCACCAAGACATCTATGGATGCCTCACAACTTCTTCTTTATCCGTATAGATCTAAAAACGTGCCATATCTCTCCAAGATATCAAACACAAATTCTTTGTCATTCATGTACTAGAACCATATGCTCTATTTGACATCAATGACAACTTAAGACATCAATTACCATGCTAAACAATCTCCTTATTTATCATTGATGGAAAAACACACTCAGAATGACTTCTTACTCATTTGAACTTCTTTATTCTAATCTTTCTTCCCTTTTGACATTAATGACAAAGGGTTTCTTCCTTAACATGCCAATAGTGTATACATTCAAATATTATTTATATGAAATAATTGCTCCCCCTTTGACATGCACCAATCTGAACTTGGACTTCTCTAATCTTTGGACTTGACAAACTGCTCACATATCTTAAAAATCTCCCTCTAACATCAAGCTCCATCTCATGCCATCTATTCTTTGACCATACTTAGTTCCCTAAAGAAACAACACAATTACCTACATACCTTCTCTCTTAGATTCAACTACATAGTCCTTTGATCTTAAGACCTGACCATTTACAAATATCTCCATTAGTTTATGCATGGGGATTCAATACATTGTCAAAATACATGACTTGGTTTGATCAAGTCATCATGTCAATCTTCTTGAATTCAAAACTATAGAAGACATCTTCACACTTCTATCATGACTGAAACATATTCACATAAGCTTCTCCTTATATCATGCACATCTTATTTAGGCCACTCAAGCTAATTGAATTATCTCCCCCTTAGCCAATGCATCTTGCTTATTATCAAATTGAAAAAAGCATACCTTTGTATTGATTAGCATTTTGATCATCAGCTAGAGCACACATACTTGATTCTCCACAAGAAATATGTCTTCTAAGAAGCATAGGTAGAGACACCCACTTGTCATAGAGGGACTAAAGATCCCAAAACTCAAGAAACTCTCATATCTCCATGCTCTTACTTGAATTTCAGTCCTTACTCATCTCCTTATTAATTTTGAATGAGTTTTCAACCTTATTCTTTTCTTTTATCTCAAGAACCTGCTTGATTTCCTTGTCTATTTAGACATATAAGGCTTGTTACTTGATAATTGAACTGTTAATCCAATTTGAGCCTATTTTTCATTTACCTGTTTAGGCTTTAATTCACTCTGACTTCATCTCTTCATGATAGGATTGATAATATTTGAAGTAGAATACTGATTATTCTTGTAGAACCTTGCTATGTGACCTCTCTCATGACATTTAAAACAAATTAGGTTTCTCAGATTGTACATACCTTTTGATCTTGAAGTTTCATGATTATGTACTTGATCATTTGGTCTCCTGATGAATATATTACAAAACTTTGCAATATGACCAAACCCTTGACACTTGTAGCAAAAGATGTCATTCTTTCCTTGTAAACCTATTGATTATCTTGAGTGATGATGTTATTCATGATTTCCATTGTCTTGCTCATAATTTCATGAAAATTATTTCTTTAAAGATATTTTATAATCTTTTGACCTATGACCAAACTAATTACAAGAGTAATAATGACCATTAAAATTTGCATACCTCATAGCATTTGGTTGTCTGATTTGATTTATCTTTATTTTTTCAATGTTTTCATTCTTTGACTGACGATTGATATTCAAAGTCTGATTGTCCTTTTTCACATCATCCTTTATCTTGTCTTAAGTTACATGCTTTTATTCTTCTTTGTATCTAAGACCAGTTCTATCACTTGCATGCTTTTGACTACTCAAAATTTTGTCAAGATCATTTTAACTGTTTTCAAACTTCATAAGTGACTTCACCTTAAAAGATGTATTGTCTAACTCAACTTTTAATGACTCAATTTTAATCACATACCTTAAGCACTCATCTTTTTTGAATTTTAGGCTTATAGACATAGTAGGGACTATTTCAGATAATTTAGCCTTATATATAGTCCAACACTAAAAAAAAAATATCAATAATACACCTACATTATTCAAAATTTTACAATTTTAAATTCTCTCCAATATCACAAATGGGGAATAGATCTAAATTATTACCATAATCTTCACATGCAAATTATGTAAAACTCAAAAACTATTTATTTTCAAAGATTATCTCCTATCCAATTTAGGGACATAGGTCTAGATTATATAAAATAGTCCTTTTTATTAATTGATCATTGAGATGTTTGACAGTATCTTCATGTTCCCTAGTGTCATCATTCATTTTTGCTTCAAACACACTAAATTTTTCTTCATAGTCCTTGATTTGTGACATCATCTTCTTATTCTTTTTCTTCTTAATCTTCAAATCTACACGAGCATTCATCAATTTATCTTTATTATCTAAATCATCAACTGTATATTTTCTCATATAATGATTTACTTTCATTTTCAAAGACTCTATCTCTGATTGATACATGATACACTCTTCATCCTTACTCTTTACTTCTTCATCAAGAGTACAAATCTGAGTTTCAAGTTGTTGTGTGATCTCATCATGCTCCTTGATTTTATTACTCAACCTTCCTCAAAAAATCCAATTTGATCCTCATAGGATTTGATCAAGGATTCTTGTTTTCTATTTTTTCTTTGTAATAACTTCAGTTCTTCCATAGTATCTAGATATTTATCTTCAAGTGTAACTTTTTCATCTTCTTCTTCTGAGCTATTTTTGTCAAAGAAATCTCTGTTTAAAGAGCATTCACCTTCATCATCACTAAAAGCCATGAAAAAAGTCTCTATGTCATCATTGTTAAAAGAATCATCACTATTAGATGTGTTTACTTCTTCTGTAGATGAGTTATTATCTTCTTCATGGTAGAGGCTCTTACTGCCTTTGTATGATTCCTTCTTTTCATTTTTCTTATTGAAGAGCTTTTTGTACTTGCTAGGATCCTCAGATTTCTTGTGTTCATCCTCATGAGATTTATTATGATCTTATTTATGTTTGAATTTTTTTAAACCTAGACATCTAGCTATAAAATGACCAACTTTACCACATGAAAAATATTTAAAAAAATATTTTCCTTCATACTTACCTAATCCTACTAATATTTTATCTCTGTTGTCACTTGAATTTGCATCTTTTGAAGAGATGGTAAATCTCTTCTCATCCAAGTGGCACATTGGAAACACCTCTAGGCTTATGGGTATTCTAAGAATGAGGTGAATCTCTAGATAGGGCTAGCTCCCTTGATGTACCACTATGGATTACAACTACACATAAAATTTATGGGTGAAAAGGGAGGGAGATAACTAAAAACAAACTATCCTAAGGGGGTGATACACCAAATAGATTGATGACTTCCAACCAGATGCATGTTACACATGAAATCAAGGGATAAAATGAACATACACTCCAATCTGCATCTTCTCACATCAATGTTACATTATGAGGTTATGGATGAATTTGAAAATCTAGGAGGACTATAAAAGAGGCCTATAAGGTAACTCACTCAATCCTTGATATTTCCTAGAACACTACACATGCCTGATTAGAAGAAGCTTTCTAACTACAAATAAGATGCAAGAATGAGATAGCATGCTAAGGAATCCATAGTATTCACTAAAAAAGATAAAAAATTCAAGTAAGACACACTAAAAATAGTCATGAAGAGATAAAATATTAGTAGTATTATTAATCAAATAATATACAAATGAGCAGGGCTTTGCCAAACTTAGGTGGAACATAGATTACAATGACCAAATGGTTAGTTGAGAAGAAGAGAGAAGTCAAAGGGTCAAAAAAACACTTTTAAAGATAATAAAATAAATTAATTATGTATGAGAATAGGATATGGGGTGAACCATGCAAGGTTAGGAAGCCTAAGTGTCCATCTAATTCATCAAACTCTTGCAAAGTGACATAAATCTCCTCATTCTGGCTCATAAAAACTATCTTCATGATTGACCTTATTTAAATGCCTCATAATTAAATAGGAATATTTAAAAGTATTTGAATTAAGGGTAATTATTTAATTCATGCCTCTCCATGCACTTTTTGTAGGTTTGGTCCTTTGGAATCATCTAGAAAGGAGCTATCATCATTGACAATCTAGAAAACTCTTCCTCCATGCAACCTGCACAATTGGCCCTAAAATTGGCATCAATTTCTCATGAAAATATGTGGGAGGGAGTGGATGACAAGTTTAAATACCCTCAATTTCCCTAGAATCATCAGTCATGCTTTAAAATCATCTCACTTGGAGATCTCTACCCTTCTCACTAGCTTGTCCACTAGGCCAATTTTGACTGGCTGAGATGAAGGCTATTTTTTTCACACTTATAATATTTTTTAAGGAATTAAATTAACATGGGGAGTTATCATAAGTCTAAATATTCCTCCTAAATTTTGTTTTATCTTTTGACTCCTTCTGGAACCTATAAAACACAAAAAATGGTCAAAAATACCCTATTTCTACCATGTTCATATAGATTCCATATAGCTAATTCTAGTGGAAGGTAGATTTAGGGAGTCCTATTTAAAATAAAATCATCATTAATTCCATTATGGTCCATTTGGATGCATATTTAGCCTCATTTCTCCAATCAGGTCCATATAAGGGTTTTGTAAGGGTTTTAGCTTGTTTACCCTCTTAAGTTTTGTTCATATAGGTTTCACATTGAAATTATAAATAAATGTCATAAATTTTTTTAATAGGACCTTATATAACTCCTATAAATTCCTTTATTCTCCATTCAAATCCTTAAAATAGAAATGAGCACTCAAAGTCACCCACTCGAGCTTGTTTCACCTTCTTGTACAGGCTGATGTTGTTTTTGGACCAAAAATGGCTTATTTTATGCTTCCCCTACATCAAAAAATATTTAACATGTCTTAAATGACCTCAAAAACCTATCTTGGCCTATTATGACCCCCTCCTAGAGCTAGAAGTGATGTTGGTTTCACATTTGTTCTTTTAGGCCTAAATGTGTTTAGTAGGCCTAACTGCACGTTAGAGCTCACAGTGACTTATGATTGTTTTAATTGGCTTAAAATATATTTTAAATATCTATTATGGTCCTTAAAACACATTTCAATTGTTTGGAGATCTTAACTCATGCCAAAAATGGTTTTGACCTCTCATTTGGGCATTAGGCCAAAACTTGCCTAGTAGGCTTGACTGTAACCCTGAGAGTATAGACATCCTTAATGAAATTAATTATTATTAACCTAATTTAAAATCTTGTATTATATTAATTAAAAATTCAAACAACTCTATGAAAAGGTCAAAGAACCCCTAGTTCACTCTTATCCCCTTTTCCTCGAAACCTGCCAGTTTAAGCCCAAGGGAAAGTGCCCTTTGTAGGAGACAAAAAAGAAGGAATTTACCATATTTGTCTAATAAAAAAAATTTGATGGTATTTTTAAAGTTTTAAGGAAGATATTTACAAATTTTTAACTCTTGATATTTTCATTTGACCTTTCAAACTTACAAAAAACCAAGATAGACTCCTTGTATGATAGACTATGCAGGGTTTTTAGGAATAAACTGTGTGAAGCAACAAAAGGGATTTATACCTACTAAATTTACATTATGAGAGTGTCATATAACAATACTAATTATATTTTCATCACTTTTTATCATGTAAACACTAGGCCTCTTCCAAACTTTGTATTGTCCATGCTTTGTCGTGACTGGCTTAGACCAAGGGGATCTTGACTATGTGTTTGATTCAAGGAAATGTACTGTGTGATGAAACATTTGAACCTATTATTAATTTGTTTCCAAGTAATTATAGTATAAAATGGAAGTAACTATCATCAAATATATTATAATTATGTTTATAAACCCTTCCCAACCATGTCTACATCTTGGACTATGTTCTTGCCCAACCAGGGCTACGAGAGTTGAGCTTGCTTACATATTTTGCTACCTGTAGGTGTGGATTGCTCTGTTAGGTTTGAGGAAATGTTATAATAACTATATAAAATAATAAATATCCATTTATAAATGATTTAACCCCTTATTTTATGTTTGGACCACACCAATCACTTAGAAACATCACTTCATTACTCACTGCCAATATAATCATACACAGTTGGTTGTAGGTGCTCATAGGGTAATAAGGGGCCTGAATAGGTTTGAATTTAATTTCTTGGAGTTTAAGAATATAAAAATGATTAAAATTAAATTCCTCACAAGCTCATTCTATCATTCCAACTTCTCTATACCCTTACTTGCATTTTGAACTCACCAAAATGAGTCCATCCCTTTTGACTGAGAATCCCTATTTTCTTCAATTCCTATAGGTGTGTAAGCCTTTATTTGGATTTGGTAATAATGTGTAGAGATATTTATTGAAACCTTTAAATCAAAAAGTATATTCTCATGCTTATATCCATCTTGAATAGACTAAAAACATCACAAGGCTATCATGCTTAAACATTGTCTGCATTCCTTACTGTAGATAGACATTTTGGGAACTAGGACAAGCCTATAGGGTACCTTAGGAGTCTAAAACATAGTAGATGAGCCTATATTAGTTATTATTAGGTCATAAAGTCCTCATGACAAATATTTAGAACCTTTCAAGTGTGAATATGAGGTCTAGCTTACAACTTGCAAACAGAGGCTGCTCAAATTCATAATTCTATATATGATAATGTAGGATTTTAGTGTTTTATAGGAAATTTTAGAACCTCAAATAACCATCTTACACTAACCCTCAACCCCTAAAACCTTGCACAATCCTTTTCATATATAGGGGCTACAATATTTATTTGTCTATATGCTTTAAATATCATTTCAAACATGTCATATGTTATTCACAAAAACCCTCTTGACCTTTATTTTGCAATTTTAGGGAAATAGTCCCTAAATCTTAGTCTTCATCCTTGGAGGTCATAATCAATTTGGTTTAGCCATATATCACTTCAAACATGTGTGTTAAGCTTACTTCAACATGTAAGGACTTGAAAAGGGATCTCATTCCTTGTTATTAACACACACAAAGATTCCCTAACTCTCTGCTTATATAACCTGTAGGTGACTATTTTAAAATATAGGAAAAAAATGCAACATGTAGGTAGTGAGTGGATTCACATACTTATGATCAAATTCAGGCCTTCACCAAACTATCAAATGGATGTTTTCAACTTGAAATACCTTAACCCACCCCAAACCTTCTTCCCACATGCTTTTCTTCTTCCAAGCACCTATAAGTGAGCATGTTCATGACTACCTAATTGAAAAAGTTATATATGATTGTAATTTCACTTTTCTTGCACCATATGGAAGCTTGATCACCACTTCATGCTAAGAAATGATACACCAAGACTTAAAAACCTTAAACACACCTTTGTGGACATCCTCATAATCTTTACAAGTCATAACTAAGGTTGAAGATTAGATGAGAGCTGACTGAATATGATCATGAACTGAAAGTTGGATTTAAGCATGATTCTATAAGACTAATCATGAAGAAAAGGTGATAACTATAGCATTTATACATGGAAAAACACCATCTCATATTCACATTTAATCCCATGTAGGGAATTCAACATTTTGCAAGTGGAGAATTGACTGGGACTATACATGGTGGTCTCTTCCTACAATATAAGACAAATTTTCTTATCCAAACACCATGAAACATGAAACCAATTATGGGGAGCATTGGAAAAATAAGTCAACATCCTTTATAATAAACTTCAATAACTAGTTTGTACAAACTTTTCAAAAATGGAGCAAAACCTATAGGGTGCATAAATTTGTAAGCAAAAAACACAATCAACTTCATGAGGATGGTTCATGAAGCACATTCTATCATTATTCAAAATAATAATATGTAAATTAAGGTCTCTAAGTTTACTGCAACCTCTCATAATAATTTGACTTGAAACTTTTTCAACTATTCATATTAAGCAAAAACTTGAAGGTCACTTTTGCATGTCTAGGAAAGAAAAGATGGATCAGAAGGTTTTGGGTCAAAAATGGCACTTTATTATCAAATAAAATGCTGGGATGAGTGTGAAGAAGATGAAAGGATGTTCCATGAGATTTTACCATGTGGCACACTTCCCCATGGGCCATACAAGTGCCATTTTCTTCTCCTTTCTCAATAAAAATGTATTTTATTCTAATGAACCTACCAATTTTTAGTTATGTTAGTTAATTAAGACCTCTAAAGACACATGAGATGTGACATCACATTTTAGAACCTTCACATTTTTCACTAAATTTGTACAAGTCATTATATACACGTTTTTTGACCTCAAAATGACTACAGGGACTAAAATAACTAAAGACCAAGGCTAGTACAACATTAATTGACATTAGTTAGCCTATAAAACACTTTGTGACATCTATATTAGACCCATATAACACATAAAAGTTAATTTTTTACCTAGGGGTGCCTTAATTTGACCTAAAAGTCAAATTTGGTCAACAGTCTCCTTGATCACCTTGAAGGTTGCTTCCTTCTTAGGAGGTCTATCCTCATCAACTCTTACTCATAGGAAATAAAGATGCCATGTAGTTCATCCATATTAAAATGAGTGAGATTATGAATTTCTTCTATAACAAAAATGTTTGAATCAAACTTAAGTGGAAGAGACCTCAATACCTTTTGTACTATAGTAGCTTCATCAATAATCTCTCCAAAACCTCTGATCATGTTTACTACCTTATCAACCCTTAGAAGATAGGATGACAATATTTTCTTCCTTCATTTTGAGCCTTCAAATTACCTTCGATACGTTTATAACTTAGCCAATTTTACCTTAGAGTTTCCTTCATAGATAGTCTGTAATTTGACTCAAATTTACTTAGTAGACTTGTAATGGATCACTTTGATGAACTCAACTTTAGATAGACCACAAATGATAACATTCATAGCTTTAAAATTATTCTCACTTAACTTCTTGTCATCAAAACTAGTTGGAGGAGTAGTTGGTGTAGTGTAACCATCCATGATAGATTGCCAAATATCAAACCCTAGAGACATAATGTATGTCCTCATCTTTATACTCCATAAGGCATAATTTGACCCATTAAACAATGGTTCTTGATTTTTAGAGAAGCCCTACATCTGTTGACTTGCCATATTTTACCTTGGATCACCTTCAAATTGTTAAACTTGTATTGAAGGTCCTACTCTAATACCAATTGTTAGAGGTAAAATCTTTGAGAGGGGGGGTGAATCAATGATGCAAGATATTTCAAACTTTAAATGAAATCCTTTCAAACTCTTAATCAATGACCATAAGAATACATAAAGAATACAATATGTTCATAATAATGAATAAGCAAGATGATGTAAGATCACACACATAACATAAGATATACGTGGGAAAATCTCTTGGAGAATAAAACCCACTCTCAATCTTGCAAACACATGGACTACTTGTCCTATAAAATGATCACAAACATGAGACCTTATAGTAAAGAAACCACTTCACAAGGATCACCCACCCCTAAGTATAAACAAGCACTCACTTGTTCTAGATGTTGAGCTCCCACACAACACCTTTTAAAATCAATAACTTTAGAACTCTAATTGTAGATTAATCTGATTAGAGAAACAATCATTAACACCTCTCTTTCAACTCATCACACTCACTCAAACTTGTTTATAGAAGAATGACATCCAAACACTCCTTTTGGATCTCTCTAGTCTTCTTCACTCATCCTCAATCTCCTCTGTACTTCAATCTATCCATTGAGCACACTTAATCTAATCTCTTTCCGTTGGCTCTATCTTCTATTCACTTAACACATGCACATTCAAGTCTAGAAACCATTTCCTTGGTCTCCACTATTTATAGAGTCTTCTTGAATATCAACATATAGGTCAGCCATAATATTAGTCTTAACTCTTAAAACATCTAACATAGTTCAATACCATCTTCATAGGTCGGCCATAGCATTTACGGGTCACACTTAAGTAACTAAACCTTTTAATTAAGTCTTATTATCCATTATATGTCTTATGGAGACCTATTACCAATTTTAGCACTTCATTAAGCAAATTAAGAACACAAGATCAATTTTAAATACATGAGTCCACTCCATATAATATTTTTAACATTTTCAAGTGAAAAATCCCACCAAAACAGTCTTCTACTAAAGATAATTTAATTAAATAAAATTTTGTACACAAAAACACCATGAACGAACAAATAATAAACTTTAAATCTCCATAACTTTGACTGTATAAACTTTCAGACCTTCTAATAATATTATCTAGATGTGCCTTGAAGTCCTATTCAACTTTGATTTTTACACCACCATTAAACTCTACCTAGCTCAAAAGATTTATCTCAAAAACTAAGAACTAGTTTTCCTTCACATATTTGAATATTTAAATTCCAAAGGTCACTGTTCAGACACTAAACATCGAGCACTTTAATCTCATCTCGTGCTCCTTAAACACTTTTGGATAAATACACGCCATCTATCTCCTCAATATTAGCTTGGTCTTTACCTTACAATTCTCACCATTGATCTTATATTAGAGATCCCATAATTGTGCCACTTAGTAGCTTTGTGTGCCTTCTGTACATTTGACTCTTTAACTTGACCCACATCATTGATCTCTATCTATATGAACACCTATGAACCATTGATCTTCTATCAACTCAACGAGATTAAGACACATGTCACAAGTGTGTTTTATCTTAGGAACCATTAATAATTTGATTTAATGCACATCATTGGATCAATATATGGATGATAAATTCTCACTATTAGATCTACTGACTAGTGACCTTAGACTTCAACGTAGTTAAGCTTGACTGTTTCTATCCCATCACAGTCTGCAAGAGAATTTTTTTATGTTTATAACTTGAGCTAAAAAATAATCCAAGAGTCCAAATATTTAAGGTACCTTCTTAGCACTATAGACAACATCTCCATGAAAACCTTTGACCTTAATTGACTTTTTGAGTACCTACATTAAATACACAAACTTGCTGGTTCATTCATATCTACAAGACGTGCAGTGATGGTCTAACTTCTCTTAAGCTAAAAGATACATGTTTCTATTTCTAAATAATCAAGTGACTTACTAGAACTTAACCAAGACATATATGGATGCCTCACAACTTCTTCTTTGTCCTTACAGACTTACAAATGTGCCATATTTCTCTAAACTATCAAACACAACTTCTTTATCATTCATTTACTATAACCATATGCTCTCTTTGAAATCAATGCCAACCTAAGATATCAATGACCATGCTCAACAAAGGATGACTTTTATTTTATTTGATTCATTTTGTATACAAGAGCTCAAGATCTTATGATTTTAAAAGATACGATTACGATTGTGAGTATGATTATGATGCTTAAAAATGGAGATTTGCAAGCTTATTTATAGAAGCTTGGAAAATTATCCAATGGTGGAGGATCATTTGGACTTTTTCATTGATCTAATTGATCACTGGTGGAGGATGAGTCCTCATCCATGAAAATGGAGACATTTTCAACCTGGTTGAGAAAAGAGTGGAGTTGGTTAGCTAACTCAACAAGACTTAGTCAATTTTCTTGAAAACTTAGGAGAGGAGTCATAAGAGGTGGATAAATTTTTGGATTTGGTTTGGATGAGGGATAAAAAGGTGGGAGAGATTTGAATAGGTGAAAAATATAGATTTTATTATTTAAAATAAATATTAAAGGTGCACAATTGACTTAATCAATATGTTGAATTTATTCAAATATTTGATTTTAGAAGGAAATGTTATTTATTAATTTAAGATGAATTATTAAATAGATTAGGTGCATTTTGACACTAATTAAAATTCAGGTGTCTACACCATGTTTATTGGGTGGAGTGGAGATAAAAATATTATGTTTTCTAACTACATCCTCCAAGGATTGTGTAATGTCCCTTCGGATACCAAAACAAAAGCTCTGATACCACTGTGATGTCCCCTTCAAATAGGGAATATAGAAATACAAATAGCTCTGATACCACTGTAATATCCCCTTCAAACAGGGAATATAAAAACATAAAAGCTCTAAATAAAAATGCAATTTTGCAGAATAAATTTAAATAACAAATCAACCACAGTAAATCTCTTAACTGTCAAATCACTAATCTTATTAATTGTCCAGATGGTTACAATAGATGTCCTCAGTCATGCATATTAAAGCATATCAATATGCAGTCTTAAAACCCTGATTAACTTCCAACAATCTGAGAAATAACTTGAATCTGTGCGTCTCGGCCTGCTATGTCGAACACACAGTCGCCGGCATCGGTCGATATACTACCGATGTCGGTCTCTGTCGGTCCATCTCTACCAACATCAGTCTTCAGTCAGCCGATGTCGGTCACTGGGGATCTCTATCTGCCGAGGTTGGTATCTACGTGGATCTGTACAGACGTGTACGGACTTCGTACGGCCGACAATAAAGCACAACCTATCTATTTTCAACCCCTGATCTGAAGATATATGGCCCTAATACAGAAAAAAATTTATCTGTATAACTTATTGAATAAAAACTTATGAAATAAATACCTGAATTACTGTGATAACTTTTGTGTGAAGTTATCTCTCAAAATACCTGAAAAGCTCTGTGACAACTTCTGTATGAAGTTACCTCTCAATTCAGCAATAGATCAGCTAATATTTCACAGCCTCTGAATCGCTCACACTGAAGAGTGGACGTTCTCCAATGTAGATGGAATCTTGGAACCCTTGGCTTAGTCTTCACAAAAGAATTCTTCAATATCAAAAATCAATAATCAATGCATGAATACAAACTCTCTCCCATGAGAAACTCTTATACCCCTCCAAAGGTGTGCTTGCTAAAATTAGATTCCCTTAAATTAGACTTAGGGTTTCTTAAATTAGAATTAGGGTCTTAAAATTAGACTAAATAATTAATAACTAATTAATAATTAATTAAAATTAGACCAAATAATTAATATTTGATTAAATCAATCAAATATTAATATCTAGCTTAATTCATGTCTGAAAGAGACCGAACGAAAGCCAAGCCTAGCTCCATCAAGACCCTCTTTCCATCCCATCAGCCTACAAGGGTCGCATAATAGGCTAATCATCTACTCTGCACATGTCAACTAAAAAGGGGACATGACAATCTGCCCCTCCTAAAATTGCTTGCCCTCAAGCAATCGCTGAATGATAGACCAATCAATCCACCTAGATCCCAAATGAAGTCTTGATCTACACTGCTGTCAACCAACACAAACTCCATGCCCTGTTCATCACCACTCTCATCCAATGGCGTCACATCATCCCTATCTCCTATACCCACTACAATATCTAAATCCAGTGTGTGAATCCTAGACATACTCATATCGTCATCAACATGTGACCCACCTATAAAAGAAAGTTGAGTCTCTACCACACGTGCTAACTCCTGATCTGAACTCACCTCAAGACAAAGCTTGTCCACATGTCTCTCTTGTATTGGTGCCAATGTGCACTTAGTAGCGCACTCGATCATGTCATGTCGTATGAGCCTCTCCATCCGATGAAAAAACATATATTTGAAGCTGCCGCCCCATATTGCCTTAAGAATATGTGTCTTCCCATCAACATCAAAGCAAAATTCCATGTCCTTGAGACGAAGAGTAACTTCCTCAAATGAATGAAGCCACTTCATACCCAAGACTAAGTCTATATCCCCCATGTTCACTACATAATAATTAGCCTTGAACTCATAGTTGTTCAAGCGCAATGGGAGGTCTCTAATCATACGCTCACACCTAAGAGTGTGACCATCGGCTACCTTAACTCTAATGCCCTCAAAATCTTTAGTAGTGAGTCCACGCTTCTCGACAAATCTAGCATCTATAAAATTATGTGTGGCTCCTATATCAAGAAGGGTGATGACCTTCTGTCCTGCCAAAACTCCACGGAGTCTAAATGACTCATCCGACTGAATGCTGGATAGGCGTGCCTCTTATATATGAAGCTCTAAATCTACCTCTGCCTTAGGCTCTAAAGCCTCTGCCTCCTCGGAACTATCCTACTGTTTGGAATCTTCTAATTTTGCATCTTCATAATATGCCCACATCACACGATTTGCTTTGCCCTTAGGCCTCAAAGGGCAATCATGATGGATATCATATGGACCTTTGCAGTAGAAGTAAAGCTTCTTCTTTTGTAGATCATTAAGAGCCTCTCTATCCAATGGTGGTGCTGCTGGGTTGGCCTTTGAATCATTTTTAACCCCTGATTTATCTATGTTAAAATCTAATCCCTCTTTATCTCCGTTGGAGCACTTATGGTCCCTGGATGAAGAAGTACCTCTGGAGTTAAATTTACTAGATGGGGCTGCCATCTCCATGCTACATGCCTTCTTCATAGCTACCTATAATGAAGGAGGATCAAAGCCTTTGATCCAACCTCTCAATGGTTCTGTCAATCCCTCCATGAAGAGTACTACAAGTCACCTCTCTGAAATGTCAGGAACCATTACTGATAACTTCTGGAAGTCACCAGTGTATGCCTCTAGACTCCCACTCTGGCGCAACTGAGCTAACTCTCTGAAATAGGATTTTGGGTCCTTTCTATCAAAATGCTCCACCAACCTATCCACAAACTCCTGATAAGATGTGATTCGATCATGATGGAGTGTCACCATCCCTTGGTGCCACCAATTGTGAGCTACTCCCTCAAGATGTAGTGTCGCATATCTGATAGCATCTTCCTCAGCTATCAAATGCAATGTGAGAAAGGTGTCTAACTTACTAATCCAGACCTGCGCTGTGACCTTACCACTACTGTCAAACATCACGAGTGTGAGCCTGCTCGTAGCATGCTTTAGATCATTGTTTTGGTGTCTAGGTCTCCTGTCTTGTCTAACCAATCTATAGTGTTCTCTCCTCAGATTAACAAAATGATCAAAGGACATCCTCTCTTGACATGAGGAGGTAATAAGTCCCACTCATCATGTAAACATCTGTAAATGGGGAATTTCCTGCCTCCTCCTCTGCTAGAGCCTCTGGTTCCTCTTGAACAAACATAAGACGTGTAGGTCTATCAGCTGTTCTGGAGTGGGCCTGCTGTGGTCTCTGATTAACCATAGCACTCCTGTCATCTCTTTGTTCCCCATTCTATCTATTAGGTGTGTTCATCCTCTCTATCATATTAGTGAGTCTCTGTATTTTTTGATTCATCTACTGTTGGCCTGTCATCATAGCACAGTGGAATTCTCTGGTGTCCTGATCAACATCATACCTGTGGCCCCTGGGTGGGCTACCCTCATGTCTGTCACTCATGATGATCGATGGCTGATCTAACACCTGGGTACCTTCAAGCAAGGCTCTACTATGTGTGTTATACTTGTGTGGTCCCAACTCTTGTGGCTGCATAAGATTGTCACACCCTCAGGATGGCAGGAATTAGCTCTGATACCACTGTAATGTCCCTTCGGATACCAAAACAAAAGCTTTGATACCACTGTGATGTCCCCTTCAAATAGGGAATATAGAAATACAAACAACTCTGATACCACTGTAATATCCCCTTTAAACAGGGAATATAGAAACACAAAAGCTCTGAACAAAGATGCGATTTTGCAAAATAAATTCAAATAACAAATCAACCATAGTAAATATCTTAACTGTCAAATCACTAATCTTATTAATTGTCCAAATGGTTACAATAGATGTCCTCAGTCATGCATATTAAAGCATATCAATATGCAGTCTTAAAACCCTGGTTAACTTCCAACAATATGAGAAATAACCTGAATCTATGCGTCTCAGCCTGCTGTGTCGAACACACAGTCACCGGCATCAGTTGATATACTGCCGACGTCGGTCTCTGTCGGTCCTTCTTTGCCGACGTCGGTCTTCAGTCAGTCGATGTCGGTCACTGGGGATCTCTGTCTGCCAAGGTCAGTATCTGCATGGATCTGTACGGACTTGTACATACTTTGTATGGCCACCAATAAAGCACAACATGTCTATTTTCAACCCCTGATCTGAAGATATATGGCCCTAATACAGAAAAAGCTTTCTCTGTATAACTTATTGAATAAAAACTTATGAAATAAATACCTAAATTATTGTGATAAATTTTTTGTGAAGTTATCTCTCAAAATACCTGAAAAGCTTTGTGACAACTTCTGTATGAAGTTACCTCTCAATTCGGCAATGGATCAGCTGATATTTCACAGCCTCTGAATCGCTCACACTGAAGAGTGGACGTTCTCCAATGCAGATGGAATCCTGGAACCCTTGGCTCAATCTTCACAGAAGAATTCTTTAATATCAAAAATCAATAATGAATGCATGAATACAAACTCCCTCCCATGAGAAACTCTTATACCCCTCCAAAGGTGTGCTTGCTAAAATTATATTCCCTTAAGTTAGACTTAGGGTTTCTTAAATTATAATTAGGGTCTTAAAATTAGACCAATTATTAAATTAGAATTAGGGTCTTAAAATTAGACTAAATAATTAATAATTAATAATTAATTAAAATTAGACCAAATAATTAATATTTGATTAAATCAATCAAATATTAATATCTCCCTTAATTCATGTCCGAAAGAGCCCGAACGAAAGCCAAGCCCAGCTCCATCAAGACCCTCTATCCATCCCATTAGCCTACGAGGGTCGCATAATAGGCTAATCATCTACTCTGCACATGTCAACTAAAAAGGGGACATGAAAATGGTATCAGAGCTTTTGTTTTGGTATTTGAAGGGACATTATAGTGGTATCAGAGCCAAATTCCTGCCATCCTATTGGGTAGTTTGGGTAGACCAGAGCTAAATTCCTGCCATCGTGTTGGGTAGATTAGAGCTAAATTCCTACCATCTTGAGGGTTTAGAGATCAGAGCTAATGTCTTGCCATCCTGTTGGGTAGATTGGACATTGAATCAGTTAGTAAATCATGATGACTTCAAGTACTCAGAAATAGTGGGACAAGGATATGGAGAAGCTGGAACAAAGTTTGAAGAGGATGAATGAAATTATTTTAGAACCTACATTTGAAGACAAATTAGTACAATATATAGCATCCATTCGTAAAATGTCCACATCACAAAATAGAAAGAAGGGGAAACAAGAGGTCTCTACAAGGGTTGAGGGCAGCCCTACACTAGTTGTTAGACATGTTGATTTGACTCAAGAGGATATGAGGGCAACCATGGGGAATGAGTTGTCTATATCATCTTTGCAAGAAGTTTCACTTGAGACTTCTACATTGGAGACCAACATATGAGCAAATAAATAAGAGATTATACTGTGATTTATTTATCTATTTGAAGATATTTTGCAGAAATACAGATAAGCAATTCAGGGCTTTTGCTTAGGAAAAGGAGACCCTAAGTAAGGGACATTATAGTGGTATCAGAGCTGTTTGTATTTCTATATTCCCTATTTGAAGGGGAAATCACATTGGTATCAGAGCTTTTGTTTTGGTATCCAAAGGGACATTACAGTGGTATCAGAGCCAAATTCCTGCCATCTTGTTGGGTAGTTTGGGTAGACAGAGCTAAATTCCTACCATCCTGTTGGGTAGATCAGAGCTAAATTCCTGCCATGCTGAGGGTTTAGAGATCAGAGCTAATGTCTTGCCATCCTGTTGGGTAGATTGGACATTGAATTAGTTAGTAAATCATGATGACTTCAAGTACTCAGAAATAGTGGGACAAGGATATGGAGAAGTTGGAACAAAGTTTGAAGAGAATGAATGAAATTCTTTCAGACCCTACATTTGAATCTGGACATCTCGGCCTGCTGTGTCGAACACACAGTTGCTAGCATCGGTCGATATACTGTCGACGTCGGTCTCTATCAGTCCTTCTCTACTGACGTCGGTCTTCAATCGGCCGATGTCAGTCACTGGGGATCTCTGTCTATCGAGGTCGGTATCTACGTGGATATGTACGGACCTGTACGGACTTCGTACGGCTGCCAATAAAGCACAACCTATCTATTTTCAACCCTTGATCTGAAGATATATGGCTCTAATACAAAAGATCTCTATCTGTATAATTTATTGAATCAAAAACCTAATAAAATAAATACCTGGAAAGCTCTGTGACAACTTCTGTATGAAGTTACTTCTCAAATCTATAAACCTCTGTGATAACTTCTGTATGAAGCTATCTCTCAATTTGGTAATAGATCAACTGATATTTCACAGCCTCTGAATCGCACACACTGAAGAGTGGACGTTCTCTAATGCAGATGGAATCTTGGAACCCTTGGCTCAGTTTTCATAGAAGAATTCTTCAATATCAAAATCAATAATCAATGCATAATTCAATAATGGCCTCCATGAGAACCCTTATACCCTCAAAAAGATGTGCTTGCCCTAACTAGGGTTTTCTTAAATTAGAATTAGGGTTTCTAATTAAAAATAGGCTAAATAATTAATATTTGATTAAATCAATCAAATATTAATATCTCCCTCAATATATGTATGATCCTCAAACCGTCTGAAGCTGGTGAATCAGGGAGTGATTCTGCACATGACCATACAAAAATAAAGGCGCTCTACTGCATGTCAAATATCCCTAAATAATAGGAGCTCAGGCCAAATGTGTCTGAAAGAGCTTGAATGAAAGCAACTGTAAGAATTCTGCTAATCGAAGCCAAGCCAATCTCCATCATGACCCTCTATCCATCCTATCAACCTACGAAGGTTGCATAATAGGCTAATCACCAAGTTTGTCAATGTCCACGAAAAAGGGGACATGACAATCTGCCCCTCCAAAAATTGCTTATCCCCAAGCAATCTCATAAGAATGAACCACTCGATCCACCTGGATCCCAAATGTAGTTATGCTTTGCACTACTGTAAATCAATGCAAGTTCCTGCAATATCATCAAAAGTAGATCAAAGAGGAACCCATAATCAAAATGGAGAATGCAACTCAACCAAACTCTAATAGCACAACTGCCATGGTCAAGAACACATGAGAAACAAACTCTCAGAGCATCATAACCCAAGTAAAATGGACAACTCAAACTGCCAATTCCATCTGCAAAAGATGGTGCCAATCCATCCCATAACTGATCCCTCTGTAAAGGTGTCACAACCAATTATACCACACTGTCATCTGTGTGAGAAGAATCAATCTGGAGTCTCGACTCCACTAGTATGCCAAACTCATCAGGACTAGGTACTCCCAAATCCTAAACATGTGTGTCAGCTCCAATAACATGTTCCTCAACTACAACTGTAGGAACGTACTCACCAACAACACTCAATGTACTATCCTCTGAACATACCTCCATACTCTGAATGCCAGCGTCAGACTCATCCTCATCTAACTCTAAATAAGCTACTGTTGAAACTATCTCATCATCACAATCTCTAGCTCCCTCATCCTCTGCAACTAACTGAGAGTCCACATCCCCATGACTAAGCTCATCCACATGTCTCTCAGAATCCTGGTGAGCCACCTTCATTGTCTCTACCTTAGGCTCTGAAGCCTCTGCCTTTGACTCCTCAAAACTATCATGTTGTTCAAAATCTTTAGATTTTGAATCCTCATAATACTCCCATATTATACGATATGCCTTGCCCTTAGGTCTCAAATGACAATTGTGATTGGCATCATATGGATCTTTGCAGTATAAGCAAAGCTTTCTCCTATTAACAGTAGCACACCTGTTATCTCCTATCTCATAAGAATCATGGGACATGCTGCTATCTTGTCTAACTGATCTATAGTGCTCTCTCCTCAGCTTAACAAAGCGATCAAAAGACAACCTCTCTCTAATTAGGGCAAGCACATCTTTTTGAGGGTATAAGGGTTTCTCATGGAGGCCATTATTGATTATGCATTGATTATTGAATTTTGATATTGAAGAATTCTTCTGTGAAGACTGAGCCAAGGGTTCCAGGATTCCATCTGCATTGGAGAACCTGCACTCTTCAGTGTGAGTGATTCAGAGGCTGTGAAATATCAGCTAATCTATTACCAAATTGAGAGGTAACTACATACAGAAGTTGTCACAGAGCTTTTCAGGTATTTTGAGAGATAACTTCACACAAAAGTTATCACAGTAATTCAGGTATTTATTTCATAAGTTTTTATTCAATAAGTTATACAGATAAAGCTTTTTCTGTATTAGAGCCATATATCTTTAGGTCAGGGGTTGAAACAAATAGGGTGTGCTTGATCTTCTATATTAGAATCGTATATCTTCAGATCAGGGGTTGAAACAAATAGGGTATGCTTATTGGCAGCCGTACTAAGTCCGTATAGATCCGTACAGATCCACACAGATACCGACATCGATAGACAAAGATTCCCAGTGACCGACATTGGCTAACTAAAGACTGATGTTGGCAGAGAAGGACCCACAGTGACTGACGTTGGTAGTATATCGACCGACGTCGGTGACTGTGTTTTTGACACAGAAAGCCAAGCCATTTCCAGAATCAGGGTTTATTTCCAGATTTGCAAAAACCCAGGGTTTTAAGATAGAATATTTCATATTATTTTATTTGTATGACAAAAACTCAATTGTGTAATCATCTAGAAGAACAAGTGATAAGATCTTTGATTTGCTATTGAGGGATTATATTGTGATTTATTTATTTATTTGGAAATTATTTTGGCAAAAATTGTATCTTTGTTCAGAGCTTTTGTTTTGGTATCCGAAGGGATATTACAGTGGTATCAGAGCTTTATTTTTTTCTATATTCCCAATTGGTTGGGGATATTACAGTGGTATTAGAGCTTTTGAAAGAAAAAAGGAGCCCCTAAGTAAGGGATATCACAGTGGTATCAGAGTTAATGTTCTGCCATCCTGTTGGGTAGTTTGGGTAGATTGAATCAACAAAGTATCCATGATGACTTCAAGTACTCAAAAATAGTGGGACAAGGATATGAAGAAGTTGAAACAAAGTTTGAATATGTTGGCTGAAACCCAGAGGAGGATGAATGAAATTCTTTCAGACCCTACATTCAAAGACAAATTAGTATGGTATATGGCATCCATTCCTAAAAGGTCCACATCACAAAATAGAAAAAAGGAGAAACAAGAGGTCTCTACAGGGGTTGAGGGCACCCCTACACCAGTTGTTTGACATGTTGATTTGACTCAAGAGGATATGAGGGCAGCCATGGGGAATGAGTTGTCTATATTATCTTTGGAAGAAGTTTCACTTGAGACTTCTGCATTGGAGACCAGCATAGAGCATGCTAACGATATGGATAATAAGAGTATGGATTCTTTGCATGATCATATTGCTCCTTCATCTTCACATCAAGAACATCAAACTTGGATGGATATGGAAAGGACCCAAAATTTATGTGATATGTGGTCACAAAAGGACAAGGAGGCTAGATTAGTGGCTGCTAATGCGAGACAACATCTTCAAAACATAAGGAGACAGAAAGGAGTTACAGCAGGTTCTTCTTGTGACAACTTACAACAGATCAAGGAGGGCATGGAGGCAATGAAGGTGGCTCACTCGGATTCTAAGAGACATGTGGATGAGCTTAGTCATGGGGATTTGGACTCTCAGTTAGTTGGAGAGGACGTGGGAGCTAGAGATTGTGATGATGAGATAGTTTCAACAGTAGCTTTTTTAGAGTTAGATGAGGATGAGTCTGATGCTGGCATTCAGAGTGTGGAGGTATACTCAGAGGTTAGTACATTGAGTGTTGATTGTGAGTATGTTCCTACAATTATAGCTGAGGAACACATTGTGGGGGCTAACACACATGTTTAGGATTTGGGAGTACCTGATCCTGATGAGTTTGGGATACCAGTGGAGTCGAGTCTCCAGATTGATTCTTCTCATAGATATGATAGTATGGTACCGTTCGCTATGCCATTTTTATAGAGGAATCAGTTGTGGTGTGTGGGGGAGTATGTTGATACTTCCTCATATAATTTTTACTACACTGAATCATTCATGGAGTATTTGCTAGATAGTGCAGGTGTTCGTTTGGACTTGCATAAAGTGACAGAAGGTGTTCTCATCCGAGGTACTAATGCTATAAGCAAATTGGGTGGAGAGATTATAGTGATCCTTTCTACTATGCTACCTCACAGGGATTTTGAGGTGGGATTTGTTGAGCAGATTGCACAGGGTCTTATCCAGCCTATAACCACTTGAAGTTAGAGATTAGAGCCATTTGTTGATTCCCAGTTCAGTGATGATGAGCCAGTAGTGGAGTTTGGGGGTTCCTATCGGCATTATACGGTGGGGTATGCTCATTATTCTTATTTTCATTCAGAGATAGATGATTTGATTTCACACAGGTGTAGATCGGCTCCAGGTTCTTACCATCCATTATGGGATGGATTAGCACCATCTTTTGTAGATGGAATTGGCAGTTGCAAGTTACACAGCCTGTAGTATCGACACATCCAGGGCAGTTGTGATTTTAGAGATTGGTTGAGTTGCATTCGCCAATTTGATTGTGGATTCCTCTTGGTTATACTACAGAGGATATTGCAGGAACTTACATTGATTAACAGTAGTGCAGAGCATAACTACATATGGGATCTAGGAGGATCAATCAGTTCATTGTTCTGAGATTGCTTGGGGACAAGCAATTTTAGTAGGGGCAGATTGTCATGTCCCCTTTTTTAGTGGACATCGACATACTTGATGATTAGCCTATTATGCGACCCTCGTAGGCTGATAGGATGGATAGAGAGTCATGATGGAGATTGGCTTGGCTTAGATTAGTAGAATTTGTTTTAGTTGGCATTCATTTGGGCTTTTTTGGGCATGTTTGTCTGAGCTCCTAATTTTTAGGGATATTTGACATTGTCATGTCCCCTTTTTTAGTGGACATCAACATACTTGATGATTAGCCTATTATGCGACCCTCGTAGGCTGATAGGATGGATAGAGGGTCATGATGGAGATTGACAGGACCTAAGTTCCCCAAAGCTCTGACACAACTTGTCAAAATTAAGAGCACACATGATTACCAATGTATAAACAACTTACATGCAGAAATGCCAGAAGAAAAAATAACTATCAATGAGAAATAACACAGAAACTGAGAGGCAACACACAATTGTATTCAACTCATTAAAAAGGAAATTACAATAAAGAGATCACACTCTTCTCCACCTCTATGAGGCTTCCTCCTCAAGGGCTCCCAATAATCTTCCCACCTAAGTAATCTTCTCTCATAGGTCACAACTAACAACTAACATAAGCTGTTGTTCACCTCATTGTACATCCAGTACAACTGAGTACGAACCGGTACTCCAAGTAGATCTAACCATGATCCTGCTCCTGATGTATTGATGTCACCTTGGATCTAGCTCCTCCACCGATCTCCTTTTTGACCCTCGCATTCACACACCCCAACAGACCAACCCTGATCTTACTTATCACATGTAGATCTCCACCATGATCCTGCAACACCCTGCATATCAAACCTGATCTTACATACATGGGGAATCCTACTTGATTCCACCATGGGAAGAACTCTCCATGCTCCACACTTGGGTTCTACAAGTTCAACACTTAACAATACATCCCATGAGTCTATTATATAGATCTCATGCATACCCTAATTAGACAAGCGGCTCAAAGACTCAAACTGGTCTTCATCATGCAAACAATGCATTCACTTAACTTACTATTCGTCAACAGCATTTCTGACCACCACAGACGATCGACGATAGTCCCTGCCTGACTGGAGGTGACCAACACCGGCTGATCTCCTATCGATGCTGATTTCTCTTACACTGTCCCCTAACCAACGTCAGTTGTGGCCTGCTAATGCCGGTGACTGTCATGCGTAGAAATCCTCCATGTTTGCCTTAGGTGAAGCTTTTAGCACCACACCCTAACAATCTCACACTTGGAGATAAAGAGCTGCACCTATACCCATACCAGTACTCTATCTAATCTGCATCCTGACTTGTATTCCTCTTCAAGCTCCCACTTGAAGACAACCCACCACACTCCTTGTGGTGTTAACCTTGTGCCCAAATTTCTCCATTCTTTTGCCTTGCTATACTCCCACTCAAACAACAACCCTATGAGTAACCTGTAATCAACAACACTTAACAAATCTAAACCACCTATTAGTCAAGCTCACTCTGAGAACGTCTAACCTTGCTTTGATACCATTTGATTGGACCTAAGTTCCCCAAAGCTCTGACACAACTTGTCAGAATTAAGAGCACACATGATTACCAATGTATAAACAACTTACATGCAGAAATACCAGAAGAACAAATAACTATCAATGAGAAATAACACATGATATGAGAGACAATACACAACTTGTATTAAAACTCTTTCAAAAGGAAATACAACAAAGAAGGCTGCCACAGTTTTTTTTCCTTACACACCTCTAGGGCTCCCACATCTCTAGGTTATAAATAGTAAATCTTCCCTCAAAGCTCTCTCTCTTAGGTCCCAACACCCAACTCAAATACAGAGTTGGTGTTCACCTTACACCTGTGCTCCATGCACTCCACAAGTGCTCCATACACTCCATAAGTACACACTATACTCCAAGTAGATCCCACCTGATTCTGCTCCCTGTTGTATTTCTATCTTACCTAATCTTGCACACCTGCAAATCAATCTGGTTCTACACACCTGTGAACCTTGACCTTGCACACACATACACCTACAAATCAATGATCTTACTTACCCATGTAGATCTCCTATCGTAGCCATGCTTACCTAATGACCAAGATCATACATACATGAAGAACCCTGCTGATTCTCCAATCCAGCACCCACACTTGGTACTGTGGCACTAGGAGGAACACACCATTGCTCTCTTCTCTCTGAAGGAGCTTATATGCTCTCTTACTCTCTAGCATAATTTTACAATACAACCAATGAGTCTCTTAAATAGATCTCATGCAAACAATAATTAGACACCTAATTACAATAATTAGATCTGCAACTCTTAGTCTAAAATTAGATCTTGACATGCAAACACTTGGTTCATTAGCTAACTGCCCATAACATTCGCAATCTGAACCACACAGGTGACCAATGTCGGTCCCTGTTTGTCTGGGGGGTGCCGACGCTAGCCAACTTCTGACCGATGTCGGTTGCCTTCCTGTCTCCTCCCTGCCGACATTGGTTGGCCTGACCGACGCCGGTGCCTGACACTTAGCAACCTTCTCCAGCAACCTCCTCCATGTCTGCATCAATAAAGCTTTTAGCTCCACAACCTAACAATCTCCCACTTGGAGATAAATAGCTGCACTGTACCTGTACCCCGTCTAATCTATTTCTTGGCTTGTATCCCTCTTTAAGATCAATCCTGAAGACAACCCACCACATAACCTATGGTGTACCTCCTGTCATTCGAGTACCCTGCCACATCCGAACCTACAATCCCATGTAGTGAAGTCCTGACCCTGAATAACATGAATACCTACTGCTGGTCCCTCTCAAATACCTAAGAACCCACTTCCTCGAATTGGCTCCTAACTCTCTAACAACTCCCACTGCTTGGGAAAACTCAGGCCTATACCAGACCTCATGTGATTTTAGACACTGAACTGTCCAGCCCTTAGTGTGCTCTAGCTCTGCTTCCTGCGTAATGAACCTCGTCAACACCTGATTCACATCAGCTCCCACTAGAGACAAAATCAACCTGTGATCTCCCATGTCTCCCATGCCAAAGAATTTTGTTGCTCCAAATTCTTCATAGCAAACCACTGAACTAATCTTACCCTTAGCTCAGCAAAACCCTATATGTATAAACCTGCTAGCAAACATACCATCTACATACAGTAACAAAATAATGTCATGACCATCATCCCCCTAGTAAGACAAACCACAATAGTTACCCTGATATTGACTAAAGTCGTGCTTTGTCATCCCACTGTCAAAACCTGTACCACTATCCTACAGCTTCCTCAAGACCATATGCCCTAGTCTTTCATCTCACGTGTCCATTCTCTCTATTCTTCAACTAAGGTATCCATTCATCTCTGTGCTTTCATACCTGCTAGCAACCCTACCAAATCTCCGCTTGGTTTTGCAATCTCTCCATGCCATGCTCCCACTGTTTCCTGGATCCTTCCTGCTCTGTAGTCAGCAACTAGTATAAAGAAGAGGAACAACAAATTTGAGGCTTAATTACCATCTTTAGTCCTCTATATGGGCGTTTGAGACTCCTTGACAGCTTGCTATCTACCCAAAATCTGTTACAGTGACCGACCTCGGTCACCACACAGTCTGCATCCGACCGACATCGATTCCTGCGCCTGTCCTGACTACCAACCCTACCAACGTCGGTGTCCTTCTTTTACCGATGTTGGTCCTCCTGACTGATATCGGTCTTACCTATTGCTGATGCTAGTTTTTCTACCAATGCTGGTACCTGTGTTCACCTGTGAGTGATGACTTTTTCCCTGCGAGCTCCTTTGAATCGAAACCCATGTCTAAACTGCCCTACTTAGAAGTATCCAGCCCCATCCACTGGTCTCTATCTGCCATCTCCTCCATAAACACCAAGGCTTTCTAGTTCTTAAGCCTATCAAATATATCTGTCTTTTGCTTAAGAACATGCATCTCCTTCTTACTCGTGTGACCAAGCCTATGAAGCCACGTCTCCGCAACAAAAGAAGAATCAGTAATATAAACCACCCAACTTTTCTAAATAAATTAGCCACATCTCCAAACTTGGGACCTACATGACCTCCTTCAACACCCATGTGTTGGCTTCGTAACCAAACACAAAACCTGCTCCCTGCAACCTTAGCTCTGATACCACGTGTTGGGATAAATAACTGGAAGCACACAATTGATTACTAAGTAACTTAATATGCGGAAATTAACCAAAATACACAAGTAAATAGAATTCAAAAATAACACATGATATGCGAGACAATACACAACTTGTATTAAAACTCTTTCAGAAGGAAATACAACAAAGAAGGCTGCCACAGTTCTTCTTCCTTACACACCTCTAGGGCTCCCACACCTCTAGGGAATAAACAGTAAATCTTCCCTCAAAGCTCTCTCTCTTAGGTCCCAACACCCAACTCAAACACAGAGTTGGTGTTCACCTTACACCTGTGCTCCATGCACTCCACAAGTGTTCCACGCACTCCACAAGTGCTCCACGCACTCCACAAGTACACACTGTACTCCAAGTAGATCCCACCTAATTCTGCTCCCTATTGTGTTGCTATCCTACCTAATCTTGCACACTTGCAAATCAATCTGGTTCTGCACACATGTGAACCTTGACCTTGCACACACATACACCTATAAATCAATGATCTTACTTACCCATGTAGATATCCTATCATAGCCATGCTCACCTAATGACCAAGATCATACATACATGAAGAACCTTGCTGATTCTCTAATCCAGCACCCACACTTGGTACTGTGGCACTAGGAGGAACACAACATTGCTCTCTTCTCTCTGAAGGAGCTTATTTGCTCTCTTACTCTCTAGCACAAGTTTACAATACAACCAATGAGTCTCTTAAATAGATCTCATGCAAACAATAATTAGACACCTAATTACAATAATTAGATCTGCAACTCTCAGTCTAAAATTGGCTCTTGACATACAAACACTTAGTTCGTTAGCTAACTACCCATAACATTCACAGTCTGAACCACACAGGTGACTGACATTGGTCTTTGTTTGCCTGGGGGTGCTGACGCTGGCCGACTTCTGACTGACGCCGGTTGCCTTCCTATCTCCTCCCTGTCGATGTCGGTTGGCCTAACCAATGCCGGTGCCTGACACTCAACAACCTTCTCCAGCAACCTCCTCCATGTCTGCATCAGTGAAGCTTTTAGCTCCACAACCTAACAGAGATTGGCTTGGCTTAGATTAACAAAATTTGTTTCAGTTGGCATTCATTTGGGATTTTTTGGGCATGTTTGTCTGAGCTCCTACTTTTTAGGGATATTTGACATGTAGTGGAGCACCCTTATTTTGGTATGGTCATGTGCAGAATCACTCCCTGGTTCACCAGCTTCAAATGGTTTAAGGATCTGACATGTATTGAGGGAGATATTAATATTTGATTGATTTAATCAAATATTAATTATTTGGTCTAATTTTAATTAGAAACCCTAATTCTAATTTAAGAAAACCCTAATTAGGGCAAGCACATCTTTTTGAGGGTATAAGGGTTTCTCATGGAGGCCATTATTGATTATGATTAATTATTGATATTGATTCTTGTTAAGAAATTCTTCTGTGAAGACTGAGCCAAGGGTTCCAGGATTCCATTTGCATTGAAGAACGTCAACTCTTCATTGTGTGCAATTTAGAGGTTGTGAGAGATCAGTTGATCTATTGCCAAATTGAGAGATAACTTCATATAGAAGTTATCACAAGGGTTTACAAGTTTGAGAGATAACTTCATACAGAAGCTATCACAAGGGTTCACAGGTATTTATTTATTTTGGGTTTGATTCAATTATTATCCAGATATAGATCTTTATATTAGCCCATAGTTTTTCAGATCAGGATCAAGCATACATATTATGCTACATTGGCGGCTGTATGAAGTCCATATAGATCTGTGAAAAATCTGTAAGCATCAACAGATTCACTCAGACACCGACATCGGTAGGTGGAACCCTTCAGAGACCGATATCGGCTGACATCTCACCGATGTCAGCAGTTTAACGACCCCAGTCGACTGACAACGGCAGTATAACCGACGTTAGTGACTGTGTTTTTACATAGCAAGCCGAGACATACCAGATCCAAATTTATTTCCCAGTTTTGTAGAATATTCAGGCTATTAAGGCCGTATTTTCAATATTCATTGTATACCTGTCAGAGGTCCTCTATTGTAAGCATATGAGTAAATAAATAAGAGATTATACTGTGATTTATTTATCTATTTGAAGATATTTTGCAAAAATATAGATAAGCAATTTAGAGCTTTTGTTTTGGTATCTGAAGGGATATTATAGTGGTATCAGAGCTTTTGCTTAGGAAAAGGAGACCCTAAGTAAGGGACATTACAGTGGTATCAGAGCTAATTCCTGCCATCATGAGGGTGTGACAATCTTATGCAGCCATAAGAGTTGGGACCACACAAGTATAACACACATAGTAGAGCCTTGCTTGAAGGTACCCAGGTGTTAGATCAGCCACCGATCATCATGAGTGATAGACATGAGGGTAGCCCACCCAGGGGCCACATGTATGATGTTGATCAGGACACCAAAGAATTCCACCATGCTATGATGACAGGCCAACAACAGATGAATCAGACAATACAAAGACTCACTACTATGATAGAGAGGATGAACACACCTGATAGATAGAATGGGGAACAAAGAGATGACATGAGTGCTACAGTTAATTAGAGACCACAACAGGCCCACTCCAGAATAGTTGATAGACCTACACATCCTACATTTGTTCAAGAGGAACCAGAGGCTCCAGTAGAGGAGGAGGCAGGAAATTCCCCATTTGTAGATGTTTACATGGCTGCAAATGATGAGTGGGACTTATTACCTCCTCATGTTCAAGAAAGGACTTCCTTTGATCATTTTGTTAATCTGAGGAGAGAGCGCTACATATTGGTTAGACAAGACAGGAGACCTAGACACCAGAACAATGATCTAAAGCATGCTATGAGCAGGCTCACACTCGCGATGTTTGACGGTAGTGGTAAGGTCATAGCACAGGCTTGGATTAGTAATTTAGACACCTTTCTCACATTGCGTTCGATCGCTGAGGAAGATCCTATCAGATATGCGACACTACATCTTGAGGGAGTAGCTCATGATTGGTGGTACCACGGGATGGTGACACTCCATCATGATCGGATCACATCTTATCAGGAGTTTATGGATAGGTTGGTGGAGTGTTTTGATAGGAAGGACCCAAAATCTTATTTCAGAGAGTTAGCTCAGTTGCGCCAGAGTGGGAGTCTAGAGGCATACATTGGTGACTTTCGAAAGTTATCAGTAATGGTTCCTGACATTTCAGAGAGGTGACTTGTAGTACTCTTCATGGAGGGATTGATAGCACCATTGAGAGGTTAGATCAAAGGCTTTGATCCTCCTTCATTACAGGTAGCTATGAAGAAGGCATGTAGCATGGAGATGGCAGCCCCATCTAGTAAATTTAACTCCAGAGGTACTTCTTCATGTAGGGACCATAAGTGCTCCAATGGAGATAGAAAGGGATTAGATTTTAACATAGATAAATCAGGTGTTAAAAATGATTCAAAGGCCAACCCAATAGCACCACCATTGGATAGAGAGGCTCTTAATGATCTACGCAGGAAGAAGCTTTGCTTCTACTGCAAAGGTCCATATGATATACATCACGATTGCCCTTTGAGGCCTAAGGGCAAAGCAAATCGTGTGATGTGGGCATATCATGAGGATGTGGAATCAGAAGATTCTGAATAGTAGGATAGTTTTGAGGAGGTAGAGGCTTCAGAGCCTAAGGTAGAGGCAGATTTAGAGCTTCATATACAGGAGGCATGCCTATCCAACATTTAGTCAGATGAGTCATTTAGACTCTGTGGAGTTTTGGCAGGACAGAAGGTCATCACTCTTCTTGATACAGGAGCCACACATAATTTTATAGATGCTAAATTTGTGGAGAAGCGTGGACTCACTAATGAAGATTTTGAGGGCATTAGAGTTAAGGTATCCGATGGTCACACGCTTAGGTGTGAGCGTATGATTAGAGACCTCCCATTGCGCTTGAACAACTTTGAGTTCAAGGCTGATTATTATGTAGTGAACATGGGGGATATAGACTTAGTCTTGGGTATGAAGTGGCTTCATTCATTTGAGGAAGTTACTCTTCGTCTCAAGGACATGGAAGTTTGCTTTGATGTTGATGGGAAGATGCATATTCTTAAGGCAATACGGGGCAACAGCTTCAAATATATGTTTTTTCATCAAATGGAGAGGCTCATACGACATGACATGATCGAGTGCACTACCGAGTGCACATTGGAACCAATACAAGAGAGACATGTGGATGAGCTTTGTCTTGAGGTGAGTTCAGTTCAGGAGTTAGCACGTGTGGTAGAGACTCAACTTTCTTTTACAGGTGGGTCACATCTTGATGACGATATGAGTATGTCTAGCATTCACACTCTGGATTTAAATATTGTAGTGGGTACCAGAGACAGGGATGATGTGATGCCATTGGATGAGAGTGGTGATGAACAGGGCATGGAGTTTATGTTGGTTGACAACAGTGTAGATCGAGACTTCATTTGGGATCCAGGTGGATTGATTGGTTTATCATTCAGCGATTGCTTGAGGGCAAGCAATTTCAGGAGGGGTGGATTGTCATGTCCCCTTTTTAGTTGACATGTGCAGAGTAGATGATTAGCCTATTATGCGACCCTTGTAGGCTAATGGGATGGATAGAGGGTCTTGATGGAGCTGGGCTTGGCTTTCATTCGGGCTCTTTCAGACATGAATTGAGGGAGATATTAATATTTGATTGATTTAATCAAATATTAATTATTTGGTCTAATTTTAATTAATTATTAATTATTTAGTCTAATTTTAAGACCCTAATTCTAATTTAATAATTGGTTTAATTTTAAGACCCTAATTCTAATTTAAGAAACCCTAAGTCTAATTTAAGGGAATCTAATTTTAGCAAGCACACCTTTGGAGGGGTATAAGAGTTTCTCATGGGTGAGAGTTTGTATTCATGATTGATTATTGATATTGATTCTTGTTAAGAAATTCTTCTGTGAAGACTGAGCCAAGGGTTCCAGGATTCCATTTGCATTGAAGAACGTCAACTCTTCATTGTGTGTGATTCAGAGGTTGTGAGAGATCAGCCGATCTATTGCCAAATTGAGAGATAACTTCATACAAAAGTTATCACAGGGGTTTACAAGTTTGAGAGATAACTTCATACAGAAGCTATCACAAGGGTTCACAGGTATTTATTTATTTTGGGTTTGATTCAATTATTATCCAGATATAGATCTTTGTATTAGCTCATAGTTTTTCAGATCAGGATCAAGCATACAGATTGTGCTACATTGGCAGCCGTATGAAGTCCGTACAGATCTGTGAAAAATTTGTAAGCATCAGCATATTTGCTCAGACACCGACATCGATAGGTAGAACCCTACAGAGATTGACATCGGCCGACATCTCATCGATGTCGACAGTTTAACGACCCCAGTCGACCGATGATGGTAGTATAACCGATGTCGGCGACTGTGTTTTTACATAGCAGGCTGAGACGTACCAGATCCAGATTTATTTCCCAATTTTGCAGAATATTCAGGCTATTAAGGCTATATTTTCAATATTCATTGTATACCTGACAGAGGTCCTCTATTGTAAGCATATGAGCAAATAAATAAGAGATTATACTATGATTTATTTATCTATTTGAAGATATTTTGTAGAAATACAGATAAGCAATTCAGAGCTTTTGTTTTGGTATCTGAAGGGATATTACAATGGTATCAGAGATTTTGCTTAGGAAAAGAAAACCCTAAGTAAGGGACATTACAGATTGCATTCTTTTAAAACACCTAGATTCTTCATGACCAGTTCCCCCACAAAAGGAGCATGAAAGGATAGAATTATTCTTGGATATGGAAGATGATTTGGGTTTAGAGTTATTAGTTTTAGGTCCTCTTTGATATGGAGGTTTTTTCTTAGATTTACTCTTTGATTTTCTCTTGCTCTTAAGATTAGATGTTACTAATAAGTTTTAAGAGGTGGAAGACTCAAGGTGAGACAATTTGGATTCCTCCCTAGTAAGTCTTTCACAAAACAACTCTAAATCAGAGATTTTGAATGTGACACATAAGGTATCTATGCAAGAGAAAAAGGTAAAAGCAAAGATTTGGAATGTACCTTTCAACTTGGGTAAAATTGGGTACACAAACTCTTCATATTTCTTATCTCATCCACTCCACTTTAGTTGTGTCAATAAGTGTTTAAACTTAGTGATATAGTCTACAATAGAGAGAAAATATTTAGCATTAAGAGAAGTAATCTCAACTTTAAGCCACATGGTTCTTATGTGATCTACTTTCCCAAATAAACCCTTTAATTTATCCCATGTTTTAAATGGAGAATCACATCCATCTAAATGAAATAAAAGACACTCAAATAAGCCTCTGTCAAACCCATACACTCTTCAAATTTGTATTGGTGCTGAAAGTTTTCATATTCTCTAATGAACTATGGTTGAACTTCATTCAACAAGGACCATAATCCTTTGCGTTCAATGATTGTTTTCATTATAGGTATCTATGTGTAGTTAAAGGATCATATTGATCTAAACTAGAAGAATCCATGCTAATAAATCACCAAAAATAAAAATAATGTAAAAGGGTGCACAAATCAACACCAAGACAACCCCAAAATATTTGTATTGACCACCCCCAATTTTGGCACTTTATAAAAGTTGTGCATTTTTACAAATAGATGACACTAATTGATAGGGAATTGGAATCTATACACGTTTGAAAAAAAATTGAACTCAATTTTGGGTTATGGTTTAAAATGTATAGGCTTTACAAATTTTTGTAAATGGGTCAAAATTAATACCAATTGCAATACAAGTTGATTTTTTGTGACCAAAATGGTAGTGAATCTAGCCTTCTAACCACTCGTTGGAATTGATATTTTACCATGGACATCTTCAATCCTACAAAAGTGAAAAAATAATCTGTTGATGAACCCTATACACTTGCAAGTGAAATATGCTTCCTATTAAAGTAAAAAATACAATTATTAAAAATAAATAATCAATAAAACAACTATTTTTAAGATGATAAAAAATGGATTACTGTTGTCTTTATCACTTGAGTATTGAACAACTATTTAGGCTAGATGAGATTCCATAATTGGATATGTGCTAGATTTGAGATGCTACTAAGGCAAAGAGGTTGATAGTGGAGGTTGGAAGGTATGAAAATAGTCAAATCTCCACACAACAAAAAAAACACACCACATAAAAGTCAATGGAGGCCATAATTTGTTTTTTGTCATAGAGGTAGAGTTGCTAAGAATGATTAATGCTACCACAACAAATTTGAAATAATTATTTGATCCTATAGTGAATACCTTAGATCCAACACACCTCCAAGGTAGAACTCTAACTCACCTAGATCCTATCATCCAACACAACAATGTTCTAAAAAAATACCATGTAGCAACAAGGTCTTAGCAAAAATCACATAATAGCCTTCTAATGCCACCTCACCAATACATACTTCACCAAATGCGTAGCCATGGCTCTGTAGAGAAATTATCTTTAGAATGTCATGCTACTAGAAAATTCTAACATAGACCAAAATAATTTCATAATCCACTCTAAGCATATCTCCTCCACGTAGAAAAAAAGAATGCCACTTGGCTGAAAAAGATATATCTTCCACTTAAGAGACACCAAAAATAATAGCGCCAAGGTAGATAAACTAGTGCAAAATGGTTACAACTCAATTTGGGAATATAAATGTGTTCCTGCACCAAGGGAGTACAAACCAGATCTACAAACAAACAAAATATTCCAATGCACCTATGCAAAGTTCCAACTCACCTAGAGAGGATGCCAAAGTAGATATATTAGCACCCAAGATAAAATGGCACAACAGTGTATGAATAGCATTAGGGTCAATATAATTATCTAAATTTTTTTTGCAACAAGCTTACAAATGGATGGATGTGATACATCAAGGCTTTGATACCATATAAGAAATGAGAAAAAAATCATTCCAAAAACTTAAGAATCTGAATCATTCACAACAAAAGCATCACAAGATGTTGCAAGGATAAAATGCAAAGACAAGACAAATCATATGATATTCAGAATAAGACATGCAATTATAATGGAGAGGCCTTACCTAAGTAGGAAATGAAATACAAGTATAAAACCTAACTAACCAATGTGGGATAAATATATAAAGGACAAAACTAGGAAAAAGACAAAAAACTCTCTATATAACCTAGCAAGCATGAGATTGTACTTTAACACCTAGTCTGTGTTATGGTTGCACATATCCAACACTGTGATAAGCGTATGAAATTAAAATAAACTAAGGAAATATGTGACCTTTTTATCCTTCCCTTTCTTTTGATTGATGAGGAGATGTAACTACTACAGGTAAGTCATCCATTTCATGTGGCATGCATTTTTTAGCTTGTTTTGTGATTGTAGGAACTGAAGTGGTTTATGGTCTGAATGAATAACTGTATCCTTCCTGAGAATATAGTGATACCATTACTTAAATAATTGAAAAATATCATACCTTTCCTTCTCATATTTGGGGTACTATTGTACCATGCCACTGAATATCTTGGAGTGGTATGTGATCGGATGTCCATGCTACATGAGCATTGCATCATGTGCGCAGTCAAATACATCAGTGTGTATTTAAAAATTTCATGCAATATTAGGCATTGTGAGAATAGGTATTACATAGAGGCATTGCTTGAGTGCCTAAAAAGTATGTTGTTGTGCATATGTCCAATCAAACTTGGATTTTGTGCATGTGAGCTGGTTGAGAGCCTAAGAGATGTGCGAGAAACCAAGGACAAACATATGGTAGAAGTTAGCGAGTATAAGAAAACTCCTCAATTATGTGAGTTTGTGTAGAGTAGGCCAATATTGGATCACTTTGATTTTATCTATATCTACTATGATTCTAGTGCATTGAGTAGGAAGGTGAGAGAAGGTTTGAGCTAGATAATCTCTGAGGAGATTCTTTTCCACATAGATTTGTAAAGCTCCTTTACCAATTTTATCACTCTGACACTCTTTGGAATATTAGCCAGCTCTAGTGTCAGTTGTGCTGCTCTTTGTTGCTCCACTTCGAATTGGGCTTGAAAAGCTGCAGTATTGTTTTATTCACCCAACAACTTTTGTTGAAATTGAGTAACTTGTAGCTAATGTTCTTCGTATTATCTTTGCAACGCTGCTTTCTCTCGCGTAAGGGTCATCGCTGTATCCTTTGCATGTGTTAGCTTTAACTTTAAGGAATCATTTTGAGCCTGAACTACCTAGTGAATCTGAAGGGAAACAATATCTTGCAATTATTTATTTAGACTTGTTATTTCATTATCTTTCTTATTGATTTCTTCAGTCAAACTATTACAGTTTGCCTTTTCCTTGGCCAAATTGGCCTCCATCTTCTGTAGCCTTCTTGAAATTTTCAAGTAGTCTTTTGTGACTATAGAAGTGGATTTGGTCAACAACTCAACTCTATCTTGGGGTCTGAAAAGGGACATATTAATGGCCACTACATCCATTAAGTAATCTTCAAGCTGCATCTGCTTAGTTGGCTTGATAACATTGGGTGACAAATGGGTCACCATCAATTATTGCTAAATTGGGTCAAATTGTGACCACATATAAGGTGTAGCCAGTGCTTTATTTTATTTTGTCCTCTTTTTCTCTCTTTGAGCTTCCCTTTCTATCTGCGTAGCATCTACTTGGGTCAGGAAGGTAGAAGGAGAGGCAATGTGCCCACTCGCAAAAGGATGTCCCTGTGGCAGACCATATTGAACAGCCAATTGTTGGCTGTGGGCAATCTAAGGAGAATTTTTTTTGGGAATAGAGGGGGAGAAATGGGGTAACATTAAAAACTGAGGAGGCATAGATAGGGAAAAGTGGGAAATGGGAATGACTAAAGTGGCAGGGGATGCTACCTGGCTAGATGAGATCATTGTGCCAATGGGAGAAGAAAAAGGCTGAGAAGGAGGAGGAGGAATGATACTTACCTGCGGAGTGATTTTGACACTCTGTAATTAATTCTATTAAGTGTTTGTCTCCTCTTTCATAGCCAACTAAAATTGCACCCTCCTTCATTTCTTGGGTGTCTCCTCTTCTATCTGCATTCTCTTTCCTTCCACATCCACTTCTATCATCGGGGACGCTTGTGGAGAACTGGGAACTTCAATGACTTCTTATGATGGGGAAGCTTTTAGTGGCAAATGAACCACACTCTTTTGTTTCTCTAAGACGCTGAGAGGTTGGGGCCAATTGGACACAGTTGCTATAACTATAAATTGTTCTGAGTTTTGTGGCTCTTGGCTTGGCCCAAATTCCTAATCTATACCCCATGTTGGCAAATCAGTTGTCTCTAGGCTAAATGTAGGGGAGAGACTGCACTCGTCCCATAGTTATTCCCACCTCTCATCTATGTCTACATTCCCAAAAAATGGGTAGTTTGAGAAATCTCCTACCTATATTTCTAATAGGCTTCTATCTTTTCCACATCCCAATCTTTATTCTTCAATGCTCTTCTCAAGCCAAAAGTCATTCTAACTTTAGGATCATAATCCCTCTACTTAATGTAGAAAGTCTCCCATGGTCTATTTTGTAGAGGGGGCAAATCTGATAATTTGACATAAAAATTGGGAGCATCTTCTACAAAGTTTCTCCAGGTCTCCCAAAAAGGGCGGCCCTCATGTGCAATCTTGGTTTCAACCTTGTTAGTCCTTATCCAAGAAGCTACATAACCAGTCGGGTCGTAGACCCATTTGTCTTCAACTAATAGGAACCCCAGGAAGGCTAACTTTTGAAGCAACAAAATTTTAGTGTCCCTGGATTATAAAACTATGTTGCTTGCCATCCATGGGAGATCAAACATCTTCCTCTTCCATTTTACAGAACCATAATCATTGTCCACTATTGACACTTTCCTGGTGACCTCAAAAAATGCTAACCTAAGAGTTAGAACCTTTGGTAGCAACATTGGTTCCCCACAAAAACCATGAACTCTTAGAACCGTATGGTGGGATCCAAAGTAGAAGTCACACAAAATCAGGCAACTGGCCAGGAGGTTTGAAACATTGGGAAATAATCTATTCATGATTGGTTTAGGGCTGAGGTGGCACAGAGCAAGGGTAGCAAATAGTTCCTAGAAATCATATGGGTCACTAGTCCTTGACAAAACATGTGTCCATGCAGACATAAGAATGGTCCTTTAGGGGTCAAAACTTGGGTCATACATGTCCAAATGCATATGTTGGGCGAAGAGGTCAGTGTTCTAGTATAGCATGAAGTGAAACAAATAAGAAGAGGACCTGAACACTCCTTTTGATCTGAACTGGGCTAGTTGTTCCACCATTGTAAAAGCAATCTGTTCTAAAAATTCAAGCCGATATTCTTGGGTCTTGTCGACAGTCTTCAACCTGAAGAGGATGGCCATTTGCTCTGCATAAATTGACATATCATCTTTCATACCAAAGATGACAACCATCATGGACAGTGCATCTTGGCTGGCTTGTGTGAATTGGCCCCTTGCTGTAGGGAGTGTGGGCATAGTAGTGTTGTCATCAGCCATTTTCAATTCGGTTCTTAAGAACCTTAACTGAGTATTGATGTTTGCCCACATCCTTTACATCTTAGCAACAGTGGGAAATGTTGTTGTACTATCATGGTGTAGGGCTAACATGTCTCTGATGGCCTGTGATGTGATTTACACCATGAAAGGACCTTGTTAAATGGTGCATGAGGGTGCATGGAGCCAGTCTGCACATAATTCAACCAAGTTTAGGCATGGGTGCACAGCTGGGACAAAGAACTATGCCAGTTGTGAGGTTCACATCCTCATGCCAAATGTTTCATATTGTCCTGCTCTAGCTCTCTAAAGGCACCTTTGATGTGCCCCTTCTCTGAGGTTTTTGCTGCTGGTTCTTTACAATATTGGGTCCATGATTCCATCTGCACAATCCTTTACTTTTGGTGTGTCACTGGCCTGACCAACCTCTGGAACTCTAGTCCTTGGATAGGATTTCAACAATGGTGCGACAACTAAAACATATGACTTACTAGCCAGAAACCTATTAAGGGATTCATAAATCCTAGCTCCTTATTGTGAAGATGATGCTCCTTCCATGTCTTTGTCTTTTCTGTGATGATTGGTATGAACCCCTTGCAATCAAAACACTCTCGCTGAAACAACTATACTAGGCGCTAAAATTTTTGCAAGTAACATTATATTTTCTTTTGCAAAATATAGGAATGCTTGAGAGTTTATAAACTTTAACTCTTGCTAACGGTATTTATGGACTTATCAAGTCTTGAAAGGCATTAAATTTGGACAATCGTTAGTGAATCCTACTCAATCTTTTTGGGACAGTGAAGTAGACACGTTATGCAAGTGGTCATGCAAGGTACCTCAGAGATTTCTTAAAGATTGGGAAAAATTTAATGCTTTAAGAATCTGAAGATCTTTTATTATTTGAAAACTTCCTGAGGCACCGACTCTGTGTTTAAAAACACTTATTTAAATGAAAAGTGGGAAAACAACAACGGGAAAAACAATACAGGAAGGGGAAACTATCTAACTATAATAAATTAAAGACCCAAGTTAACTGAAATCATTCAAATAGATTCTATTTACCAAAATCTCTTTAGGTTCTCCCTCCATCGATTCCAGCTTGAATGAATTCTTTTGCTTGCATGCGTGAATTTTATACGGACCAGTCCATAATGCTTCAAATTTAGTATGCTGACCTGGCTTGGCAGCTCTTGCATCCCATTTCAAAATAATTGAGCCTACTTCAAAATGAGGATTTGAAGTCCTTTTATCAAAATAGTTCTTAACCATTCCCTAATGCTTAATTAATGAATCATGGGCTGTATCCCTCTTTTCCTGAACTTCCAAAAGTTCTGCGAGTCTGACCTGCATGGGGCCATTTTCTTCAATTTCAATTTGTTTGATCAGCTGGAGAGCAGGTATTTCCAAGCTTAGGGGAATTACAACAAACTTTCCATATACCAATTCATATGGGGACATTTTGATCACCTGCTTAGGCATGATTTTATTAGCCCATAGTGCTAGATTAAGCACTTTATGCCACTCTTTGTGATGATCAGCCCCTACTCTTTTGATGAGTCTTATCAGGTTCTTGTTGGTTGATTCTACCAAAGTATTACCTTGAGGGTAATAGGTAGATGAGTTTTCAGATATATTCCATATTTCAAGGCAAATTCAGATACTTTACACCCCAAGAATGCTTTAGCATTATATAAAATTATGGTGTGAGGAGCCCCAAAGCGAGTAGTGATACTCCCTAGAAAATCTAGGATCACATTCTCTGTTGCTTCCTTAAGTGGGACTGCCTTGGTACATCTAGTGAAATAGTCTGTGGCAGTTAATATCTATTTGTGACCCATACTAGATATTGGATTTATCATTCCAATGAAGTCAAGACCCTATTGAGCAAAAGGTTCATCCACAATTATAGGACTAAGGGGCATTGCTGCATTCCTCCTCATCCCCATATAATATTGGTAGGGTTGACATTTTTTAACCAACTGATAACAATATGCAAATAAAGTAGGCCAAAAATATCTTGCCTCACTTATCTTTATGGCTATGGTCTTTACAAAAAAATTCCCCCTGATATTCCATGATGCATTTCGTGTAGTATTCTCTTTGCCTCAGCCTGTTCTACACATCTTAACAATTTTCCATCAAAATTTATTCTTAAAAGGACTTGTTCAATTAAAACAAAATGAAATCCCTGTATCCTATAATACCTCCTCTTATTTTGAGGGAGTTCTCTCAGGTAAATCCCATTTTTCATAAAATGAATCCTGCTTGTGACCCAAGATTCTTGATCGACCTCTTGTATCTTTAAAATCGTTTCCATGTCTCTTTCTGAATTTGCCTCCTCAGTTAACATCTTTTCAAGCTCTTGGGTCATATATTGGCACAAACCCCTGCCTTTGACTAACTTGGTGGGTTTGACCTCTACATCATTTTAAAGGATCTTAGTGATCCACTTGGCTCTTTTTTCAGTGATTTCTCCCTCTATGATGTATTCTCTGACACTTGGGTGAGCTAGAAGTATCAGGATTTTGCTCCCTGATACCATATGCCTGAATTTCTTGAGGGCTTTTACCATGGCATATGCTTGTCTCTCTACAAAGTTGTACCTAGTTTCATAATCCCTGAGAGTTCTTGAGAAAAAGGCTATTGGGTGTTCTCCCTCTAGCCTATCATCCTTTTGTGTCAAGACAACAACAATACTTAACTCTCCTCCATAGACATACATTACAAAAGGTTTGGAAAAATTTGGGTTTTTAAGCACTGGGGCTGTTGAGATAGCCTTCTTGACCTCTTCAAAGGCTTGCCTTCCTTCTGTAGTCCATTTAAAAATTAGGTCTTTCTTTAGCCAGAATGTCACTGGTCTTACCAAGCCTGTAAAATTAGATATGAACCTGCTGACAAAATTAATCTTCCCTAAAAAGGACTGAACTGCCTTTTTATTCACTGGAAGAGGTAGGTTCATTATAGTTGCAATTCTTTCAGGATCTATGGAAACTCCTTCTTTAGATACTCTATGTCCTAATAATTCGCCCTGAGGTACAACAAAGATGCATTTTTTGGGGTTCAGTGATACCCCAAAATCCTGACATTTCTTGAAGATAGATTCTAAATGATCAAAATGATCATCAATTTTTTTTGAAAAAATAGTGAGGTCATCCAAATAGACCAAGATGATCCTATTTATAAGTTTCCCAAAGACTACATCCATAGCTCTTTGAAAGGTGGCTCCTGCATTTGACAGACCAAATGGCATCTTAGCATAAGCAAATGTTCCCCATTTGGTAGTAAAAGTAGTTTTGTACTGATCTTCATCAGCCAACCAAATCTGATTGTATCCAGAGAAACCATCTAGAAAAGAAAACCTCTTTGATCTAGCCACAATTTGTAGAATTTGTTCCATGGAGGGAAAGGGATAGTGGTCTTTCAGAGATGCTCTATTTAGATCTCTGAAATCTACACACAGTCTTACATCTCTATTCTTTTTCCTAACTGGTACTAGATTTGATACCCAGGTTGAGTGCTTGATTAGAAATATTATTTTGGAATCTAAAAGTTTCTGCAACTCATCTACCATTAGAGGCTCAATCCTTAGATTTACTGGCCTTTGTTTCTGTCTGATGGGCTTAGACCCTTCAGTCAGTTCTATTGTGTGTTGAATAATGTCTCTATTGTATCCATGAAGGTCTTCATAGCTCCAAGCTATGACTCTGTCATATCTCTGGCACAATTCAATTAGTCTTTCCTTCTCTTCTTGAGTTGTAGAATTTCCAACTTTTAGCCTTTTCCCGTCACTCACCTCTATTTCAGAATAGTTTGCTTTGTCTACCTGGAACCTTTTCTTTTCCAAGCTTACATCCTCTATGTCAAACAAGTTTTCTAAGGTGATCAAGCCCTTGGGGAGCTTATTAGTCCTCAATTGTATAATTTGATCACCATATTCCTCTTCAATTTTGGTTTGAAACTGATCAACAAGCTCATCTAATTGTTGTAAGAAGGAGACTACCTGAGCATCATTTTTGAATACTTGCCAATTCTCATCATTATCTGGAATAGTCAGCCTCACTATAACTTTTACTGACTCATTGTTAATTAATAGGCCAGTTGTTAGATTAAACTGTGAGCCAATCTAGGCCATCCTATCAGCTTCAGAGTTTTGACTTCTAGGGACTATCTCAATATTAAAAGCTTTAAAATCTTCTATCAAATCCCAAATCCTATGTCTATAAGATCTCATTCTCACATTTTTAGCTATTGCCTTTTCTCTAATTTGCTTTACTATTAATTCTGAATCTCCTTTTACCTTTAGATTCTTTATTCCCTTTTCTTGGCTAAAAAGAGCCCATGAACTAAAGATTCATACTCAGCATCATTGTTAGTACAAGCAAATTGGAAACAGATAGCCCTTAAAATTTTATCACCATTTGGAGCAGTAAGACAAATTCCTGCTCCAACACCATGTTTACTTCTAGCCCCATCAAAATTCAGGGTCCATATCTCTGAATCTTGAGTAGTTGGTGCCTCTTCCCTTACAACATTTGGGATTGCCTGGTCCTCATCAAAAATGACATATGTGCCCAGACCAATAGATTCTTAATTCCCATATGGGTCACTATGCATCATAGCCAACATCTAGCTGTCTTCTTCTTCTTGATCATGCTCAGTCCATTCACCTAACTCTTCAACAAAAATCTTTTCTTCCTTATTTAACATAGCATGATCTGCCTCTAATCTTGTTGTTGGTTCATTGGTGATATGGTCTTTTGATAGTGGTTCAGATAGGATTTTCATCTTCGAACCGTATTTGGTTCTCAGGATGAGGTGAGACCAGTCAAGAGACATATATCCTCCTATTTTTGATGTAAAGTCTCTGGATAAACATAAACCAAAAACAAGAGGTATATCTATGACAACTACATCTTGGTTGAAAATTATATTGGGACAAGTATATAGCTGCAATGGGAGTTGTTTAATTATTCCAATTGTTTGTACTATTTTGCCATCTAACAACATAACTCCTTTTGTAAGGGGTTCATATTTTATTTTCAAAGCATCAGCTATTTGCTTTGGCATCACTATAGTACTAGCTCCTGAATCTATCAATGCATTATGCAAGAGTTTCTTTTCAACTATCAGAGTCAAATAGAAAGGCTCTAGTTTGGATTTACTTACTTGTGCTGCATCGTTCACAAAGGTTGTTGTCTAATGAGGAACTGTGTCCTTGAGTTTTTCTTTATCAGCAAGTCCTTCTTTGGTACCATCATACTTAGGCATTGCTTGGACTTGTAGAGCCTCTTGTAATAACATCTTTTGTTTAGGGATAGCTAGTATGTCCCATATTGATACTTGTGCTAGAGTCTTCTTTAATTGATCCACTATATTTATTAGTCCCAAAGACTAAGTTCTTTGGACATAAGGATATCTCATTTTTTCTTAAATTTGGCCAGGAATCCCTTGATCTTGCACCGACTGAGGCACTTATTGTCTAACAACAACATTTACTTTCCCTTGAGATGGAGGATTATTCATGATTTGACCATTTACAATTGTGGGCTGTTCCACCATTCTCCTCTTTGATTTGGTGTAATAATCTGATTGCACCACTGGTTTTTGGGAGGTAGATGCTTCGTTCAAGAAAATTGATTCTTCATCCTCAACCCATGAGAACAAAGCATGTTTTTTGGCTATTTCTTCCTCTTGTTGTAAGGACATTCCTTCCATCTGAGCCACTAAGACTGAATTCTACATCCCAGGAGACTGACCATCCATTCTTCTTTGCTCTGCCACCCTTTGTTGTAGATTACCCCTAGGACAATCTCTAGGTGTATGGGCATTATTATAAGGGAAACACCAGGCATTAGTATCATCCACATAATTATTTTGCCCTAGAACCATCTTGTAATATCCCCAATCCAATAGGGAATATAGCATGACTAAAGGTCTGATAGCACTATAGTGTCCCCAATCAATAGGGACTCTAGACAAACAAAAGAGCTCTGATACCATTGTAGTGTCCCCAATCAATAGGGACTCTAGACAAACAAAAGAGCTCTGATACTACTATAATATCCCCAACCAATATGGACTATATAAAGACAAAAGCTCTGAACAAAGGTGCGATTTTGCAAAATAAATTCAAATAAATAAATCAACCACAATATAATCTCTCAATAGCAAATCAAAGATCTTATCACTTGTTCAGATGATTAAAATTACAATCCTCTCTTATGCATATCAAAGAATATTAAAATACTATCTTAAAAACCTAATTACTCTAGCAAACTAGAAATAAACTTGAATCTAGTAGGTCTCGGCTTGCTGTGTCAAAAACACAGTTGCCGACGTCGGTTATATTGTCATCATCAGTCGACTGGGGTCGTTAACTTGCTGACATCGGTGATATGTCAGCCGATGTCAGTCTCTGTGGATATCTACCTATCGATGTCGGTCTCTGTGCAAATCTGTATGGATATGTATGGACTTTGTACGGCTACCAATAGAGCACACCCTGTTTGTTGGACCCCTGATCTGAAGATATATGACTCTAATATAGAAGATCTCTATCTGTATAACTTATTGAATAAAAAACCTAATAAAATAAATACCTGGAAAGTTTTGTGACAACTTTTGTATGAAGTTACCTCTCAAATCTGTAAACCTCTGTGATAACTTCTGTATGAAGCTATCTCTCAATTTGGCAATAGATCAACTGATCTTTCACAGCCTCTAAATCGCACACACTGAAGAGTGGACGTTCTCCAATGCAAATGGAATCCTGGAAACCTTGGCTCAGTCTTCACAAAATAATTCTTCAAAATCAATAGTCAAATAATCAATGGATAATCTCTAATGGCCTCCCATGAAAAACCCTTATACCCTCAAAAATATGTGCTTGCCCTAATTAGGGTTTCTTAAATTATAATTAGGGTTTCACAATTAAAAATATGCTAAATAATTAATATTTGATTAAATCAATCAAATATTAATATCTCCCTCAATATATGTCCGATCCTTGAACCATTCAAAGCTGGTGAATTAGGGAGTGATTCTGCACATGACCATACCAAAATAAGGGTGCTCTGCTGCATGTCAAATATCCCTAAAAAGTAGGAGCTTAGGGAAATGTGTCTGAAAGAGCCCAAATGAAAACCAAATGTAGAAATTCTATGAATTAAAGTCAAGCTAAGCTCCATTATGACCCTCTATCCATCCTATCAGCCTATGAGGGTCGCATGATAGGCTAATCATCAACTCTGAGTGATGTCACCTAAAAAGGGGACATGACAATCCACCCCTCCTAAAATTGCTTGTCCCCAAGCAATCGCAGAACAATGAACCACTCAATCCACCTGGATCCCAAGGAAAAGGTTATGTAACATCCCTCATGTCACTAATCAACCCCTGTGAAGAAATCATCAGCATCAATAACATCAAAAGTACCAAAATCAGCAACTAAAAAACTGCACTCAACACCCAAACAATTGACATCACTAACAAAATTATCTAAAGACCAATTGTAGATGCCGATAGAAGAAACCACTTTGTGGAACTCAAGTCAACTAAAACATCAACTCTATCAAAACTCAAGTACCTATCTAACTGACACTTGCACCCCACTACATCATGGATATGACAACCATAGGTACCTGAGTCACTGACACCAAATCCAATCTCTGATAAACTGTCCTGGGTGTGTCGATACTGCAAGCTATGTAACTTACAACTACATATGCCATCTACAAAAGATGGTGCCAATCCATCCCATAACTGATCCCTCTATAAAGGTGGCACGATCAACTGTACCACACTATCATCAGTGTGAGAAGAATCAATCTAGAGACTCAACTCCACTAGTATGTCAAACTCATTAGGACCAGGTACTCCCAAATCCTGAACATGTGTGTCAGCTCCAAAAACATGCTCCTCAACAACCACTATAGGAATCTACTCACCACCAACCATCTCAATATACAAATGGACTGGGTCTGACGCTGGTGAAGACTGCAAATGCTCCAACTCTGCAGTCACCTCAACCAAATGAAATTGTGACTCCTCGAAAGCCAACTGCATACTCTCAAGAATTTTAGAAGTCACCTCGAGCTGTTGAGTAAGCTCACTCACCTTATCTTCCTTGACCAATAATGCATCATATGCTGTGATACCCCACTCCATAAGATAATCTTTGTCGGTGACCAACTGCATATAATCTTGTCTCAAAATCTGGATAACCTCCCATAAAGAGTGGATCTCTATCAAGAACAAATAACTGCCTCCCTGCTCAATGCTAGTAGGAGAACCCCATCCATAAACTGCTAACAACTGACGAGTAGCATCGAAATGCTTGCAATCGATAGCAATGTCTCACTCATTAACTCTTAGCTGACTAGACACATGGTGACGCTGGCTAGACTGTCTCCTACAATCCTCCTTTGATGCATGGTCCAAAAGAGTAGACTCAAAATCACTGATCTCTGAATTACTACCATCCATACTCTATGAATCAACTCCAAAGCTCATATCAACATACGGAGTATTAAACACTGTAGCATCGCTGTCCAATTTAACTGTACTGAAAGAAACTGTCGGTGAAACTAAGTCATCAAAACTATCCACTGCATTTTCTTGAGTGTCATCTGCAATAATTGGATCCTAGGAATCTTATACAATCTCTACCATCGCTGAGAGATCATCAACACTTAGTACACTAACATCTGAGCACACCTCCCCACTCTAAGTGCAAGCATCAGACTCATCCTCATCTTCACTATCTCCTATCTCATAACAATCATGGGACATACTGCTATCTTGTCTAACTGATCTGTAGTGCTCTCTCCTCAGCTTAACAAAGCGATCAAAAGACAACCTCTCCCAAACTTGAGGAGTTAATAAGTTTCACTCCTCATTCGCTATCATAAGAATGTCCCACTATTTCTGAATACTTGAAGTAGTCATGGTACCCAACAGGATGGCAAGAATTTGGCTCTGGTCTACCCAACAGGATGGCAAGAATTTGGCTTTGATCTACCCAAACTACCCAACAGGATGACAAGACAAAAGCTCTGACTGTAATATCCCCAATCTAATAGGGAATATAGCATGACTAAAGCTCTGATACCACTGTAGTGTCCCCAATCAATAGGGACTCTAGACAGACAAAAGAGCTCTGATACCACTGTAGTGTCCCCAATCAATAGGGACTCTAGACAAACAAAAGAGCTTTGATACCACTGTAATATCCCCAACCAATAGGGACTATATAAAGACAAAAGCTCTGAATAAAGATGTAATTTTTTAGAATAAATTCAAATAAATAAATCAACCACAATATAATCTCTCGATAGTAAATCAAAGATCTTATCGCTTGTTCAGATGATTACAATTACAGTCCTCTCTTATGCATATCAAAGAATATTAAAATACTATCTTAAAAACCTAATTACTCTAGCAAACTAGAAATAAACTTGAATCTGGTAGGTCTCAGCCTGCTGTGTCAAAAACACAGTTGCTGACGTCGGTTATACTACCGTCGTTGATCGAATGGGGTCGTTAACCTGCCGACGTCGGTGATATGTCGGCCGATGTCGGTCTCTATGGATCTCTACCTGCCGATGTCAGTCTCTGTGTGAATATGTATGAATCTATATGGACTTCGTACAGCTGCCAATAAAGCACACCCTATTTGTTGGACCCCTAATCTGAAGATATATGACTCTAATACAGAAGATCTCTATCTGTATAACTTATTGAATAAAAAACCTAATAAAACAAATACCTGGAAAGCTCTGTGACAACTTCTATATGAAGTTACCTCTCAAATCTGTAAACCTCTGTGATAACTTCTGTATGAAGCTATCTCTCAATTTGGCAATAGATCAGCTAATCTTTCACAGCCTCTGAATTGCACACACTGAAGAGTGGACGTTCTCCAATGCAAATGGAATCTTGAAACCCTTGGCTCAGTCTTCATAGAAGAATTCTTCAAAATCAATAGTCAAATAATCAATGGATAATCTCTAATGGCCTCCCATGAGAAACCCTTATACCCTCAAAAAGATGTGCTTGACCTAATTAGGGTTTCTTAAATTATAGTTAGGGTTTCACAATTAAAAATATGCTAAATAATTAATATTTGATTAAATCAATCAAATATTAATATCTCCCTCAATATATGTCCGATCCTCGAACCGTTTGAAGCTAGTGAATTAGGGAGTGATTCTGCACATGACCATACCAAAATAAGGGTGCTCCACTACATGTCAAATATCCCTAAAAAGTAGGAGCTCAGGGAAACGTGTTTGAAAGAGCCTGAATGAAAACCAAATGTAGAAATTCTGTGAATTGAAGTCAAGCCAAGCTCCATTATGACCCTCTATCCATCTTATTAGCCTACGAGGGTCGCATGATAGGCTAATCATCAACTTTGAGTGATGTCACCTAAAAATGGGACATGACACATCTCCCTATTTGAGTTGGGAGGAATGGTCTGTGAGGGTGTGGGAACTGTAACTAATTGATTCACTAGCTGATGGTTAGTTTGTTTTGGAGGACCCTGATATTGGTTTGGTTGGGACAAAAACCTGTTTCCTTGATAGCCTTGATAAGGAGGCTTAGGAAAAGTATTCTGTTGTCTCTTTATGTTGATCAGCTCATTCGAAAATGTCCTTAGGATATTCTTGATATCATCCATCTCAGATGACTGAGTAGAGGCAGGTTCTTTCACAGATGGTTGAGGGTAAGTGTACATATACACAGGTGGGCTTACAGATTTAGGAACTTCTTGAGGTAATGGCAAGGAAATTTATAAGAACATGGGCATGGGAGGCCTTGGAGGTAACTTTCCAGCATCTATTAAATGATTCTTAGCTCTGACCACATATTCATAAGCCTTTGGCAAAGTGTGTCCTCCCAGTGACTGAATCATAACAGATATATCTGAATTCAAACCTTTGAGATAAAACACTATGGCCATACCTGGTAGTGGTCTAGCTGTAGTAGGGATTCTATCCCAGGTCTTTTGAAATTTGGTATTGAAGTCAGTCATGTCTTCCTGTGGTCCCCTTTGAATGGTGATTAACTGTTGTAACAAGGAAGACTTATCACCCTTTTTTACAAATCTTTCAAAAAACAAATCTCCAAGCTGATCCCATGTAGATATGGTATTTGGGGTCAAAGACCGATACCATTCTAAAGCCTTCCCTTTAAAATAAGCTACTAATAACCTTATGGCCACATTTTGCTGTGTGACAACATGTATAGCACATACATATGAAACATCTTGAAGATGTTCTGCAGGTGTTTTAGAGACTAAACTTGGGTAGAGCTTTTAGGGCATTCACTGGGATAGGATCCCAAATGGCTGGTGGTGTTGGGAGGATTAAGGGACTACTAGTGTTCTAGCTTGCATAATTTCTTGGGGGTATAGGGGCTCCCATATTTGGTATTGGTACAAACTGGTTATCTCTTCTTCTTGGACTTGTTACCAAAGGTGGCAAAAGAATACCTGGATTTGTAGTAGACTGTGATCTAGTGACTGGTCCACAGCTCTGACTCCTCATAGCTCTTTGGTTCATACGGTCTTGAAAGAAACTTCAAGACTGGTCCCACCGGGCATGCCAAAAACTGTTGATGTTTAAAATTGTGCTTGATTCTAATCAACAACAATGGGAAGTTTCAAGATGTGGGACTTGCATCTTGAAACAACCTCCAGATTTTAGAGAAGCTAGTCTCTTCTTTATATCAAGTGTGGGGGAAAAAAAGATAGGAATTTAAATAGAAACACAAATGTAAGAAATGAAATCTAACTATGGCAATGTGCCTGAGTGTAATTTTGATCCTTAATCTTAAGCACAGTGAAACTATATGTAAGATTCAATTACATCAAAGAGCAGACTATGGAATGATTAATGTAATAGACAAAAACAATAGAAATAGAGGCTCACAGTTTTACACTACCTTCACAATGATACAAGAAACACCAATAAAGGCACAAAATTCTGTCTTCTTCTTAATTGTTTAGCCATATAAAAGGCACAAAAACATGCACAGTTATATCAACTTTACAACTCGAGAAAATAGAATAAAGGCAAATGATATTCCTAACCACTACTCTAGAAAGTCTATAAAAATCTTGATAATAGTTTCTTTAGAAAATTCTCTCTCTGAGTATTTGATGATCTTCCTCCTTTGATGATCATGCACTCCTATTTATAGCCTTGGACATCTCATTCCATCACCACCTTTCCCACGCAATTCTACTATGCCTTTTACTCATAGGGGACAAATAGACGGTGCTTTCAATGTTTGCTAGCCCCAAAAATCTACTCGGTGAACTACTCCATCTATTGGAATTAACTCCAACTGAGTTTCCCTCCAGATTGATCACGTATTTCCAAATTTATGGCCCAAACTAAACTCTAACTGAGCTGGAAGTGTCTATACAGGACCCTCTATTCTATTGAAATGGAAGAGGACACAGTCAATTCCTTAAAAATCTTCTTATTTCTTAGGAGATACTGGAAGACGACACTTGGCACTTTTTACTTGATTTATCCAAGACACACAACACTTTCTGCTTTCCCTATATCCTGTTCAGGAATGCTCTGCCTTTGACACCTATCACAATCCACTTATTTGATACTTAGCAATTTCAACAAAATAAGACTCACCACATTCCTTGACCGAGCAACCTTTAAAAGGGGGAAGGATGTACGTGGCAATCTCTGTTTGATCTTTAGCTATGCTTGTAGAAACATTCAGGACGTATGTTAGGCTCCCATGGATGGTGACACTTGGCAGCTTCTGCAGTCCTTTGAAATAAAACCCGAGACCCACCACAATCTTTATTCAGCAATGAAACTTGAAGATGATATCTTAGATGTTGACACATGGAGGCTTCTATGGCTTTTGGGAAATGTGGCATCTTCCATTGCTCTTGCTAAGGGTATGTGGTGGCTTCCGCTTCTCTTGGGAATGGAGTAGAAAGGGGCTCGAGAAGTGACACTTGGCAGCCTCTGCTTGTCTTCAGCACTTAAACAAAAATGAAACAATGCCTTATTGCCTTCCAAAAGGGGCTTGACCCCTTTGGTTTTTGGGACACTCCTTTGAACTGCCTGTTGAACCAAAATTGGTTCAAGGGTTCAACGGTTCAATGGTTCAACACTGCACACCGTTTACACATAACCTGAGATCTTGAACCAAAATATTGAACCGAGGCATTGAACTGCCCTATTAAACCAAGGCATTGAACCAAATGTCTATCAAATGCTGACACATGGTGACTTCCACATTCTTCTGGAAAAGTAGTCCAGAGCCTTCCATGATTGCCACTTGGTGCTTTTTTCCTGATCTTGATACTTAGCTTATTAAAACCTTTTGCTAAAAAAATAGATGAAATGCGGATGTTAAAAAGGAATGCGGATGCCGACATGTGGTACATTTTTCTGAGTTTTTATTGGATACATGGCACATTATGTGGCCCTCTTGAAAGTTATGAAAGGTGCCTCGAATGATGCCACTTAGCCAGTTTCATATCTTAGAAAGTGACACTTTGCGGCTTCCACTCGAATTCAACACTTGGGAAAAAATGAAACAAAAGAATCAAAAAGGGAAAAACAACCCATGTTCAAATGATGCCACTTGGCAGCTTCCACTACTCTTCGACACTTAGATGGAAAATGAATCAAATGAATCAAGCCCGTGCTTTGTTTCAAAATTCTACCGTCACAACCAAGGTATGCGGGAACAAAAACTGTAGTGTGCAATAGAAAATTGAAATGCAACATAGAGTAAAATTTTTACTCTACAATTAGAATGGATGCCTTTGAGGATCCACATTGTAGTGCCTAAGTTCATTTGTGAGCCTCTGGGATGTTAATAGCTTTAAATTAGCTTTTGCTCTATTTCACTTGTCATGTACTCTATTTGATTGGAATTTACTTAATGAAGAATGATATTGCACCTATTTGAGTTTGATCTGGTTATGATTTTGATTAATGTTCCTTGAATGTAAAATGAATGCAATAGTTATATAAGTGTAATTTCAATATAGTTATGTTAAGAATAATGTTTGCAAGCTCGGGTTGAGGGAATTAATGGCATCCTTGTTTAAAAGATGATGTCAAATAACTCTATGAAATAGCCTAAGTACAAGGAAAGTCATGCACCCAAGTGTTAATATTCATGCTAAAATCACTAGCTTGAGAATGAGCTATTGGAATGAAGCATCCCATTGACCCCCCTAAAGTGTTGAATGATGTTAAGATTAGGGAAACAAAGACTTATGCCTTTGATATAAGATAACCATCAAATATAAGCTTGCACCTTTATACCATCAGACCTAATACATAAATGACTTGCGCTAATGAATCTACCAAAGCCATTATTGAGATGACCAAGTCTTATAAGTAATGATTTGCACCATGGCATAACTAGCCCAACATGGACCTCAATTATTTCTCTGCTACACTTCAAGTGAGTACATAAGTCTTATGCCTTGTGTGAATTATTACCAGCATAGTCGAGTGATAAATGTTGAGTTCTACAGGAATATACTAAGTTTGTACCCAATTACAATGAGTATAGGACTAAATTGGACAACCAAATAAGTGCTTGACTTCCTAAATGATGAATTAAAACCCCCTTTTCTATAACATTTTAGTTACATTTTGAGGACTTGTGTTAAATTTTGTTGTTTTAATGGTATGATATAATATTTTTTTGACTCTCTGTCAAGAAGATCAAGTGGTGGCTACAATAGGTGGAAGATAACTTTGAACTAAAGCATCCATCCTGTAAAGGATAAAAGCCAAAGAAGTGGGTCAAGAATGACTTGTATGATACTCTATATGAGGTATTCTTTTATGGACTACCTGAGCATGTGTACCGATGGTTGGTTGCCTATGTGACCCATATAAGATAAATATATGGGCAACACCTTGAGTGGATAAAAGAGTGGCTAGAGAGAATTGAGAACCTAGATGCCACTTGGACTAGATATGTAGACAAATGGTGGAAAGGAGCATTGAACAGTTACATGCTTGAGTTTATAGTGTCGATATAATCTTACCCTGAGGAAGCAAAGTATTAGTTCTTGTGTGAGCCCAGAGGCACATTTGTGAAAGAGTTCAGTGTAGAGCTTAAGAGATTGATGGTGGATTATAGATTTGAAATTGTGAGGATGGAAGGCTAAAGTCCTTTCACATATGAGTAGTGCAATAGGGAAGAATGGGATGAAAATATTAACACCTAAGAACTTAGGAGACAAACTTATAACAAGAAGAGGTGCAGGATAATGGAAGATATAAAACCTAGAAGTGCCAAGAGAACTCATAGCAAGTGAGAAGGGCATGGGGAAGGATAACTTAAATTGAAACAACATGAGGACAGGAAAAACATAGCCATATATTTATCTCAACTATTGATGGGTGAAGAATCTGCTAGGTCCCTATATAATTTAACCACTAAAGATGTCCCAAAAGTGCCTTACCCCTTTGAACCTATGACACTAACTCATTCACTAGATCCCCCATGTGAATAAATAAGAGTGATAACTGACCCTCTTGTCCACATAAAATTTGACCATTTTGTAGACTTGGAATATAATTTTGTAATTGAACAAGTTATTCTTTATGAAGAGTTAAGTGAATACCTCTAGAAATTTAGTCATTAGCTTGCCAACATAAAATGTGAGCACAAGCATTCCATTTCAGCCAATGTCAGCTACATAAACTAGGTAATAGCCCATAGAAAGTGGCTTGATGCCATAAGTAGTACAACACCATCATCATCTATGATTCCAATAGTAACAATAAGATCAAAACCTAACATAGTGGCTAGAGGCATTAGAGGGCCATCGTCAAGACAAATATCGAGAGGATAAGCATTGTAGATGCCAAATACCCCCCACCTTAGATCTATTATGAGATGGGAATGCACTTACTGAAGTATCAAGGTGTTAAAAATGCCATAGATCATGTGCTAAAATGTGAACTATAATGGCATGCTCAGTACATAACCTAGTTAAAACACAAAGTAACATAGTTCATGACAACTCTACTTGATCATACTCAAACCTAGTTTAAGAAATTTGATCCTAACTAGGCTATGGTTGACTATGACACCTTAAAGGAAGCATTCTTGAAGGACTTCAACATACCTAAGTTTGAGTAGTAGAGCATCACCACACTCAAATAAATGAACCAAGGACTCTTAGAGAGTGTGCACTTGTATGATGCAAGATTCAAGACTCCTTTCCAAGCTTCCTTATGAAATTCACCCTATCAAGATAGATAACATTATTTAGAATGGAAATGAAATTATTATTTCATGATTTAAATTAAAAGAGAAGCAAACATTACAATTTAAAGCCAAAATTTGACAATCCTCTTCACCTACCAAGAAGTTCATTTAGCTACCTACGGGACTCTTGAGCTACACACTAGAAGACATAGTAAATGTGCAACTACTCCTAGGAATTAGGAAATATTATCTACAATAATATTAAATGGTGGTATAGGGAACATCAATCTTGTGAAGCACCAAAAGTCTATCCACCTCTTTCTTGATGTACCCTTTAAGGCATGTACTCAGTGAGGTTGAGGTTTGATAGGTTCCTATAAGAGAGAAAGCATCAATAATCGATAAAATTTAAAAATATTATGTGTATACGTATCCCCCACTCGAAGCTCATCATGTGTCATTTAGTTGTAATATGGGATGGTGATTTGAGAAAAGACATAACAACAAACAATGCTGAGCTAAATAAATTACAATATAAAACAAATAAGATAATTGAAAGGAAATAATTAAAAACTACATACCTTACTTACCTTGGTGCCATAGAGTAGAAATGATTTGAGATAAATGGAGAGGCTTCCGATAGAGGGAACATTAGGTGAACCTGCAAAAATAAGGTAAAATTCAATTTTTTTTGAAAAAATACATATGGCATGTAGAAAAATTCTCTATGATGTTAGGATTCCAAAACACATTTTAGTTTGGAAAAAGAGCTACTAGAAACAAAGTTATAAGTAAAATTTAGAATCTGGAGGTAAATAATTGATATTTAATAATTTTGAATGGTAAATATAAATAAGGTTATTTTTTCTATTCTAAGAAAATAGAGCTCTGAATGACCTAGAGAAATCTAGAGAACGATGATGGTGAGATGATGGCAGGTGTAGGATGGAGGATGCCTAGCAGGTGTAGTGGGTACAACTTAGGTAAGTGATGCATTAAATTTATTTTTTTGATAATTTTTATTAAAAATTAAGCTATCTTTGAAAAAGTAGACATTAGGGGAAAATTGTTTATCAAATTTAGCTCTAAATTTTTTTTAGGTAGAGTTGGAATCAGGTGGATTAATGGGTAGGAAGTGGTTGGAGAAATAAATAAGGAATTTATAGTAAATAGTATAAAAATCACCACCTTTTTTTAATAGAGTTGGACTAATTGACTCAGTTAAAAAGGTGAAGGGTGATGAAAGTGGCCAATTGCATAGTAGAGGGCTAATTTAGTATCACTTTGTATGGCCAACTACGTATCAAAAGGCTGATTTAGTTAGAAGGTTAAAGTGGATAAAATAGTACATTCTAGCCAATTTAGTAATGCATGAGGGTGGCCAACATAAGTTTTCAAAAATGGGTCAAAGGCATATGAGAGGGTGAGAGGATCCTTCTGCAACAAATTGAGAAAGTACACAAAATAACATATTTATAAAATTAGCAAAAGCACTGAAATGATTATATTGATCACAAGCCACTTCAACGGGGCAACCTCCTTTGAGAAAGCTTAATACAATAAATTTGTGTATGCCTTCATTGGCCTCAAAACTTACTTATATAATAAGTATAATCTAAGTAACTACTACTTTCCATGAATGTGGGATAAAACAAAATGCTCATGGGATGAATTACAAAGCATATGAATCTATAAAAACTATCACACTAACAAAATAAAGAGAAGGGGTAGCATGGGTTCATAACATCCCCTCCCTCTTAGAAAAATCTTTGTCCTCAAAGCTTTAGATTTTGGAATTGGTGTTAAATCTGAAATAGTGGTTCCCATGTTGCATCCTCTAGTTGCATTCCATGCCACTGAATTAAAACCTCTATGATGGAGTGAGAGTTAAGTTATCATGTGCATCTATCCAATATTGCCTCTAGCTCAAGAAGGATAGATATTTCATTATTAAGTTCTTGTAAAATAATTTTCACTCTGATGTTTGTGCCAAGAACTTTCTTCAAATAAGAGACATGAAATACTGGGTGAATTTAGGAAGGTGGGAGCTCTAACTTATAAAAAACTGACCCAATATTTTAGAGAACCTTATAGGGCCCATATAACTTGGGAGCCAGCTTATGATGCCCTTTAAGTTTTAGGTAGGATTTCTTGTATGGTTGCAGATGAATAAAAACCATATCACCTACTTGAAAAATGCACTAAAAATGGTGGTGATCATCATGTTGTTTTTTTCAATTTTGTGCCATATGAAGATTTTCTTGTAGGGTGTTGAGGATCTAATCTCAGGTTCAGAGAATCACGTCGACTGCTTGAATTGATGAACTACTGGGGGTGTATGGAAAGAGCACTGGTGGTGCTTGACCATAGACTACTTCATATAGAGTGATCTTCCTTGAAGTATGGTAGGAGGTATTGTACCACCATTTAATGAGGGGGAGCCACTTTTCCCATTGATATTATTGTTCTAAAGTGATGAAACAACTAAAGGTCTCCAAGCATTTGTTGACAATTTCAGTTTTCCCATCTGTTTGGGGATGAGACTTGGAACTCATCTTTAGTTGAGTGCCTATATGATGAAATAGTTCTATCCAAAAATTTCTAGTGAAGGTTACATCATGATATGAGATAATAGATGAAATAATGCCATGAAGATGGAAAATCTAGTCTAAGAAAATTTGTGTGACTATGGAGGTGGTATAGGGATGGTTGAGGGCACAAAAATGACTATATTTGGAGAGGCGATCAACCACAACTAAGATCACTATTTTGCCTCCCAATTTAGGGAGACCCTCAATGAAATCCATAGAAATATCAGTCCAAATCCTGGTAAGAATGGGAAAGGGTTCAAGCAACATAGGGATGAGTTTTATTTCACCCTTATTATGTTGGCAGGTATCACATTCAACTACCATCTATTGAATTAAATTTTTCATTCCCTTCTAAAATAAGTTGTGTCATGCCCACTCATAAGTTTTGATAAACCTTGAGTGCCCTATAGATGGAGAACCATGGAGTTCATAAAATACATCCTGCTAATGATTTATGCTTTGGGGAAGCACTAGATGACTCTTGTAGTACAAAGAAGCACCATGCCAAGAATAATGTGGTACAACATAAGGGTTAGTGTCCAAATATTGAATGATTTGAGATAATGAGGAGTAATTCACATACCCTTGTTGTACAGTGTCCAACCAATCTAGAATAGGCATGGAAATAGCTGAAAGAGAGGCTTGGTTCACCAATGTGTGAGATAGAGCATCAACCACAATATTGTCTTTAACCTTATTATAAGCGATCTCATAGTCATAACCCATGATTTTACTGACCCATTTCTATTATGATGGGGTGAAGACCCATTATTCTAGGAAATATTTTAGATTTCGGTCATTAGTTTTGATGCAAAAATGATTCCCCAGTAGGTATGGCTGCCACTTCTATACTGCATGCAAAATAGCCATCATTTCCTTCTCATAAGTAGAGAATACTAAATTCTTGCTAGAAAGGGATTTGTTGGTGAATGCAATGGGATGTCCTTCTTAGAGGAGAACAACACCAAGTCCATTGACATAAGCAATGCACTCAATAGTGAAGGTCTTGGCAAAATTTGGCGTAGATAGAATAGTTGTAGTACACAAATTATTTTAGTTCTTTAAATGCACAATTAGTAGCTTGTGTCCATGTAAAATCATCTTTTTTCAACATAACTATCAATAAATCTACAATATTTCTATAATCCTTGAAAAACTTATGATAGTATCTAGTCAGCCCCAAAATACCATGGAGGCTCTTGAGTGTTTGAAGATGAGGCCCATTTGTCATGGCAACTATTTTGTCAGGATCCACTTGAATCCCTTGGGCTGAAACAATATGCCTAAGATAATCGACTTTGTCCCGGCTAAAAGCACATTTGGACTATTTTACACAAAGATGATGGTCAAAGAGAAGTTGCATTGTGAGCTCTAGATGTTGGAGATGCTTAAACCATGTTTTACTATAGATGAGGATATCATCGAAGATGACCATAATGAATTTTTGTAGGTAGGGTTGGAATATTTTATTCATCAATGCCTAGAATGTTGAAGGAGTATTATTGAGGCCGAAGGGAATGACCAAAAATTCATAGTGGCCATCATGCATGAAAAAATCTATCTTAGGGATATCATCCTCATGAAGCCGATCTGGTGATATCTAGAGTGGAGATCTAACTTGGAGAAAAATGAACACCAAGCTCATCAATAACAAGGATTGGGAACTTATCGTTGATTGTGATATGATTACATGTGCATAAGTCAATACAAAATCACCATGACCCATATTTTTTTTGAATAAGGAGAATTAGGGAAGAATATGGGCTGGTAGTGGGGTGAATAATGCCTTACTTTAGTAAGTCTCAAATGAGTATCTTGATCTTAGTCTTTTGATGAAATGGGTAATGGTAGGGTCAGATGTTGGGAGGAACACTTCCAAGAAGGAGATGAATATGGTGGTCCTTGGGTCATGAAGGTGGTAATCTCACGGGTTCAACAAAGATACCTGTATACATATGTAAAATGGTTTGTAGATTAGAAAGAGTAGTAGAGGCCATTGATGTTTGTAGTTGAATGGAATGGATCTGGGTAATGATGTCATGTGAATTCTTCTTAAGAAGCTTTTCCATACAATTTAAACTTATGATGTTGAGAGACCCCAGTTTTAAGCCTTTTAATGTGTGTTTTTTCCCATTGTCTAAAAATTACATCCAAAGTTTAGTAAAATACCATAAGATGGGTCCAAATGTGCATAACCATTGGGCTCCGAAAACAACATCACATCCACCTAAGGGTAAGGAAAACATGTCAAAGCACAAGTTATAATCTCCAATAGAGATACACATATTAAGACACTTCCTTTTGTAAGGTAATATGCCCCCATTGGTAATCATGACTTCAAAGTTAGAGCAAGGATATAAAAAACAATCAACCTATTTGGCAATCTGAGGGTTAATGAAGTTATGAGTGATACCAGAATCAATGAGTATTGTGAGAGGGAATTTATTAAAGTAACCCCTGACTTGCATGGTTTGTGGGGTGGTGACTCCTACCAAGGCATGGAGAGAGATATTTGGTTGGTATTTTTGGAAATTAGGTTCCATAATTATCTGAGCATCTTTTAGATCATCTGTTGTCTCCTGAACATATTCTCAATATTTAGTTTTAGGTGGAGAGTCCACATCTAATAGGTAGATCTTTTGATCGACACATCAATATCTCTAAGTGAATTTATCATCATAGTTATAACACAATCCTTTTTCTCAATGGGCTTACATCTCTTCTTTAGTGAAATGCCTAATAAGAGTGGTTTTGGGGGGTTGGCATTATTTGAGATAGTTATGGAGCTATATTTTTGAATGGAGTAAAATTGGATTTGAAGCGCTACTAAGCTACGATCTTATCCTCTACAAACTTAGCCAACCCTAAGGCTTTCATCATCATGTTGGGCTAGAAAATTTTAACCTTAGATTGAATTACATCCTTTAATCCAATGACAAAGCAACTCCTGAAGAATTCATTGGACAATCCCTCTTTGTGGTTGGCCACTTTTTAAAATTTTGTTTGATATTCTCTCATGGTTCCTATTTGGCAAAGTTTAGTGAGTGATCTAGTGAAGTCATGAAAAGCATTAGGGATAAATTATTTCAAAATGAGGGTACAAAAATTAGTTCATATGGGCTTGTCATGAACCTTAGTATACCAATGAAACCATTGAAGGGATCTATGTTCCAAGTGAAAGGAGGCAAGTGGGACATTGTTGACATCAAAAGTATTATGTAGACTAAAATATTATTCTTCCTAATAGATCCATTTAGTCAGATTTATACCATTAAATCGAGGAAAATTAAGCTTCGACCCATGAAAAGTGCTAGAAGAAGAAAACCTAGTGTTTGAAGAGGACTTTGGATTCTATCTATTGTTCATGGTGGTATGTTAAAGACTGAGGCCAAGAATGTTTTCATCAAGATCTTTGATGTCGGTCTTGAGGAAAATAATTTCATCCTCCACGTTTTTTATTCCTGTTCAGGTTACTATCATGACTAGAATAAGAAACTTTTTTTTACCCAAAGGGTAGGACAACTAGAGTTAGGACATGTTTAGTAAGGGATTTTTTTAATTTGGGTGAAATTGGAAGGGGGTAAATGTACTTGTATGATTTTTTTTTTACATAATGGGAGTACGATTGATGAAGCTGATGAAAATTTTAAGAGTGAAAATGGAAAATATAGAAAATTTATCAAAGAGGGTCAAAGGAATAGAAAGATGAGATGAACACTGTGGAAAAATTTCAAGGCAAATGAAAACAAATAGAAGTTATGGTAAAACCCAAAAAATGGGTAAATTGAGATTTGTGGGAATTAGGAGTAGAATCAGGATAAGGGACCTCAAAGAATAAAATGTGGGGAATGGAATTCCAGATATATGGATAAAATTTGAGGATCAATAGGGCTACAAATGGAGAGATATGGTAAAAAAAATATTTTTTTAATTTCTAGTTACTGTGTTCTGTAAGACACATCTACTGAGAATATGTTGAAATAAGTCTACATATTAGATATGGTGTTTTTATGATACTCTATTCATAATATGATAAAATTGGATGGTAAGGCTATCAATACTCTATTGAAGATATATGGTAGTTTTCTGATACTCTACTAGTAATATGCTGAAACTGGTATGACAAGTTTGAATATCTAATATGGCAAGTTTTTTGATACTCCACAGTAATATGATGAAACTGATATAAATGGGCCCCACGTTTCAATGGTTGTCTAAGGGTTTAAATATATCACTCTAGCCACCAATGATGTCTAAGCAAGTACCACTTTCTAGAAATTTTTTGGCCACGGATTTATCTCTCAACGACAACTCTTGGTTTTCCTCATGGATGGGAACTACTCAATCAGGAAGGGGCCATTGCCCATTTCACTAGTAGGTCCTCTCAATGGGCTAACTACTTTGGGGTTCTTGTGGTACTCCTCGTAATGAGTTTTAGGGATTTCACCTAAGCACTTCCCATAGTTATGTGATCAAATTTTACCCTTATCCAAAATAGATTATTGTGATAGAGAAAATTATTTAAATGAATTATGCCACAAAACAAAGTTAAGATTTTTTGAAAAATTATTGAAAGAAATAATGTAGCAAAATAGAGTTAAGACTTTTTAAATAAAAAAATTTTAGCCTTAGAAAGTTCTTTAATACCATATGAGAGGATCCTCTTATAAAAAATTGAAAAAATACACAAAATAATAGATTTATAAAATTAACATAAGCATTGAAATGATTATATTGATCATAGGCCACTTCAAAGGGGTAACCTCCTTTGAGCAAGATCAATACAATAAATTTGTGGATGCCTTCATTAGCGTCAACACTTATATACTAAGTCTAATCTAAATAATAACTACTTCCCATAAATGTGAGATAAAACAAAATGCTCATGGGATGACTTATAAAGCATATGAATTCATAGCAACTATTACATGAACAAAATAAAGAGAAGGGGTAGTATGAGTTCATAAAAAAGGGTTGATGTAGTTTTCAAAAATGGGTAATAGGGTAGACTTAGTATAATAGTGGATGACTATGTAAACTAACATGGCCAACTTAGTATAAAGTGGCTGACTATGTAGGTTGATTGCACTGACTTAGTATAAAGTGGCTGACTATGGAGGTTGACAAGGCTGACTTAATATTAAGTGGTTGAATGTGTAGGAAAAGGGTGAGAAAATAAAAAGAATAGATTGATGAAGTAGTAAATTTTTTAAAATTTAGTAATTTAATATTATATTTTTGTGATTTTTATATCTAGACCTAATATGTTCTAAGTTGTTTGGCATTTTGTAGAGCTGATGGTGCCTAATTGATGCATAATGGTTGTCAGGCTTGTTGGAGAGATTATCAAATGATGATCATGCATGACTATATTCCCTAGGATTTGGAGGTATCATGGAGATGTGCTAGGTCCCCTTGAGTGTTGACTTGGTTATCATGTTCCTTGGAGTATGGGAACAACTAATTGACACTTTTTAGTGGGAGATGGATGGGGATATGATATAGGTGGGGATCACATTAGAGGATGTCCATGATCTAATTTGATTACCCATCATAGGTACTCCTATGATCTATGGTGCCCTAAAATCTAGGGTTGAGAGGTAAACCTTAACTTTATGGGCTATAGGGTCAAAGAGATATTTTTCTAGGTTATAAGTACACTTGTTTTATGTTTATATATTGATCATTTTGGACATCCAGAAGGTCATGATAGGGATTGTGACATCACATGTGCTTTGTCACAAGTTGGATGGGAAGGTGTCATTGTACGTAGTGGATTTATATTAGTATATTCTAGAACATGGCACTCTTTATGACCTAGGATCAATTATTTTGGTACAACTAGTGCATGATATATATGGGATGCTATCTAGAGGGTACAAGACTATAGGCCCTACTATTTTATTGAGCAGTTAGATATATGAAAGGTTACCAATGTACCAACTAGTTAGGTTGCCCTATGCTATGGATGATAGGCTTCCTCACGTGGATAGGTGGAAACAAGACCATATGGTATGTATTTTTCCACATACCCCACCACTATAGATAGGTATGTGGGGATATTATATGGAAACCATATATAGATACTATAGCTAGTTAGCCATCTTGGTTTACTATTATAGTTGGTTTTGATCGCATTCACATTACTAGTAATTATACATGGTGGGTAGAGCCACACCCTTGTTGCTCATTTTTATTGGATAGTTTGGCCTACCACATCCAATGGATCTTATAATAGTGCCTAATTTTTGGGCATGACATTATAAAGAGTCATGCTGTAGAGGTGGTGTGGGATTACTAATGGAAATACATATGATTCAACCATGTTGAACGAGACCTTGGAATGGATAAGATCAAAAATAGAGGGTAGTTTGACCTAAGGTTAATAATGTAGCTATGGTATATGTGAAGATGGTTGGTGGTAAGAGTGAGGGTGAGGGATGTGGCTACTGTTGAGCCACAACAAGAATTATAGGGTCTTTCATGAGCACAAAGGAGATGGATATGCCTTCGAGTGGTACAAGAGACACAAGAGGGAACAACTACACATGCATAGCCTACAACGCATGATACAAATAATTAGGTAATAGAGAAAAGGATTCATAAAGGTCCTCGACATGCATAGGTTATTTCTCTAGGTTCTGTATTTGATCAGAGGTAGAATAAAGTGGAGGTTCTAGGTGGCCATGTTGATAGGGAGACCATTGTTGGTGAAACTATTTTTGGTAGATAATGGTTTGTGTTTTGATTGTTTGATAGATCACTAGATGTGTATTTGTAGATTTTATTTTATGTAGATAGATGTTTTGAGGATTTGTATATCTATATATGTGTGTGTGTGTGTGTGTGTGTGTGTGTGTGTGTGTGTGTGTGTGTGTGTGTGTGTGTGTGTGTGAGAGAAGAGAGAGAGAGAGAGAGAGAGAGAGAGAGAGAGAGAGAGGAGAGAGAGGAGAGAGAGAGAGAGAGGAGAGAGAAGAGAGAGAGAGGAGAGAGAGAGAGAGAGAGAAGAGAGAGAGAGAGAGAGAGAGAGAGAGAGGAGGAAGAGAGAGAGAGAGAGATGAGAGAGAGAGAGAGAGAGATAATGTTACAACTTATTTTTTTTATAGATACTACAGAAGATGAGTTTAGATGGGGTGTAATAGTTTGGGATGCACACCATGGTATTTTGGATGGAGCACTATTGCATTATGCTACTACTACTATGAAGGATCCTATTGCACCATCTGCCCTAATGTATGCTAGTTTATTTTGATTAGTTTGGGAGGTAGCCTAGAGATAAAAAACACAAGGAGATGATCTAAATATATCCCTTGGAGTTGGATATGGAGAGCCATGAGCCTGATAGGCATTAGACCAAGAACAAGCTGCTCATATGGATTCTATGATAGAGTTGGGATGTGTTCATGCCTAGATGGAAAAATTTATAGGGATAGAATGATGGTATTAGATCCCAAACTACCTCATTAGGATAGACTATTCAGAGGGGACAATCATATACATCTATGGTGGTGTGGCTCATCCCACCTAGATAGACATGGTAGAGCATAACCTTAGAACTAATTGATATTATATTTGTACTTTGTATTATGTTGTATCAAACTCTTGATATATATGTATATGGACATTTCTTGGCTTATGAGTTATATTTATATCATGGATGTACAAATGTTTATATTTATTTTCATTCTAACGCATGTGTTTTAATTTTGATGTATATGCTATGCGAAAATATATGTTGTATGAATTTATTTTCTAGTATTATGTGAGACACATGCATGGTTAAAAAATAAAACATAGAATTTTGATAAGTAGATAAATTATCATATGATTGTAATACATACTAAATCATGATTCGAAAAATGTGTAAAACAAATAGATGAAAATATAGTAAATGGTAAAATGTTTGAAATAGTGTAAAGGAAAAGAAAAAAGATACCAAATAAAAAAAAAAAAGTCATACTAAGTCAAGATGGAAAGTATTACAAATCTGTAATAAAATTGGAAACATGTTATGTCAAATGTTTGAAAATTAATTACACCACTTCAAAACAAGATAAATCATATTAAATCAAGATGGAACGTATGAAAAAATGGAAACCATGTTAAGTGTTTGAAAAGTAATCGTACCAAATCAAAACAAAATAGATCATACTAAATCAAGATGGGAAGTATGAAAAAATTGTAATTAAATGAAAATCATGTAAAATGAAAAATAAACTTAACAATTAGAATTTGATAGTTATTTGTGTGACTAATGGTATAGAGGTTTTTAGGAAAATTTTGTAAGTAATGCCTAATCTTATCCATGGTCTTATATATTGCAACTAAAAAAGGTAACACCAATGAGATGAAATAGGGATATGATTATTAGGGAAGAAGGATAAATTTTTGAGGAATGCTTGGTCCTATCTAAGGTCTTATAATACAAATTAGAAATGAAATAACTCTAAGAATATGATCAATAAAAAAAACATATTCATCAAGGATGAATATTGGGATAGTTGTAGTGAATGAAGGGAGTGGAATAATCATGACATAAGAGTTTATAACAAAACCTTAGTAGACTTGAGGCGTACTAAGAATATTGAAATGCACTAATAGTTTAGTTACCCTCAAATACAAAATATATTTGTTTATAGTAGACACACAACTTTATGGAAAAATAAGCAGAGTACTAATATCAAGTCATGAATTTTATATATACAAGAAAGGTGAAATGGACCTAACTTCCCACAACATGTTCCCCATTATTTAGGACCTCTTACAAAGCTATCGATATAATATGAACATTGGGTACTTATGTGAGAAACTAGGTAACATTATAGACAATTTTTATTTCCCCTATTCCAATCTACTAGCCTACCATACCCCAATGGACCTTGGCTCTATTATGAGTGCAACTATGGAGTTTGGGCTTCGATTAGGAATAGGATATGTGCTATGAATAATGTCTTTTGGCATGATTTTAACTTTTTTATTTTGATTTTAACTTTTTGATCATTAACTTTTGTTTAAAATTATTTAGCTTTTAAATTTTTATGGATTTTGTAGATAATCAAACATGAATGACAAAAGTGATACACACAAATAAGATTTGGGTTTTGGTTATAGGAAGCAAGATATATAGAGATATGATTGACTAAACAATTTGGCTTTGTTAGAAGTTAGTATGTGATCTCAAATCTCAATTGTATGTGTGCTTACTATGAGAAGGGAAATAAAGGGGATAAATGGAGATCAAAATAGATCCATTTATATAATGATACAATGAGAGTTATGCTTGTTAACTAATCATATGGTAAAGATAGGATATTATGAGGATGTGGGTTTAATAACCAAGTCATAATAATAAATATCTTTGTTTTAACTAGAGATAACAAGTCATCATAAAATCATAAATAGAGAAAAATAAATCCATGTGAAAATAATTATAAGGCAAAATATAAGAATAATTCATAAGAGATCATGAAGTAGATGTAGATAAATGAGACCAAATGAAAATAAAAATCAACATATCCAATGTATAAATAATCATAAATCAAGGCTAAATCTTATAATAATGTGATAGAATACCATGATGTGCTCATAAATACTGATAAATTTCACTACAAATATCATCCATAACATCTGATACATCCTCATGTAGCTAAATTATGACATTAATCAGAGTCTCATCAATCTTCATAGAAATTTGTGAGAAGACTTCCTTTCATATGATTTATACAAAAAGTTGTGGTAAAGGAATGATGATGCTTATGAGGCACCTCTTGTGTGGGATATTCAATGCTAGTAATGTAACCAGTGTCCTCAAATATGTGAGGAGATGTAGGTGGTGGGGAAGGAGAATCCTTGATCCATAGATGAACTAGAGAGGGAGGCTGATATGGTGAAGGTATAGGTCATGGAATATCCTAAAGATGCTACTGACGTACTCAACATCTATTAGTGTGATGTGTAGTGCACTAATAACAAAGGCAATATACTTCCCCATATTTAGGGATATACTCCATAACTAACTTGGGATGTGGTATAGTTTTATCTTTAGGATATGATATAGATAGATGTAATGTATTAATGTATTTCTTGAGCTATCAAAAATTATTATAATAATGGTTGCATGTACCATGAAAGCAAAAAATGTGTCTATAAGTAGACATGAAGGTCTACTCGCTAAAATATTAGAGGAAGATGCCTACTGCTTCTGATTTATACGATAATCCTTGGTCCAATGACCAATAACTCAATGGATATAACAATAGGGCCCATCTACCCATTGTGATGGTAGAGGATCAAACTTAGGTAATGTTAGAATTCCATCATCAATAAGGGAAGAAAGAGTGCGATATAGACTAGGCCCATCCATATGTATGGTTGGCTTCATAGTTTGTCAAAATAGAGTTGCTAACATATCAAGAGGAAGGAGGGATCATATTATATATAAAAATGGTAAGGTCCCATCATGTCAAGTTAATAAACATACTCTTGAGAGGTTCAATAGTGACTAGAGGTGTAGGAGTGTGTGCTCCATCTCTAACCTATGAATAGTAGAGGAAAAAATAATACCAGGTACCATACTAAGAGAAGGAACTATAGAAAAAGAACTGAGAGATTGTAGTAAGGAAGAATGATATCTAAGTACTTATGTATTTTTATTTTGAACAAAATTTTACTAGAAATGGGTCATCTAGATAAATTTTGTCATCATAATCAGGTGTATATAAGTCAATAGAACATGCATCAATTATTTTAGTAACTGAAGAAGCATGATGAATAGAATGTGTGGTTTTAGTTAGGGTAACCAATATTTTGTTCAAAGGTTTTTTATTGGAGCAAGGTTAAGGATAAGGAGGTAATTGATTAGTGATGTTCGGAGTGAGATAGGTAGTTTTGATATTTAAGCTTATCTCATATGGTTCATCATTGTTTGAGTCTAGAAGGTTAGGAAGAATGTTTCTTATTAATTCAAGATAGCCATTATAACCTTGAGTAGAGTTGATGAGATAATTAAAATGTTGTGATTCACAAAATAGAATGATAGGTAAAGGTTAAATTGAGGGTAGATATTTTGAAAACACTTCATTCTTTTAATTGTTCAAAATTCTAAGGGTTTATGTCACCTTGAATTTTATATAGGTAAATTTAACACATTGACATGCAGATAAGGCAACTGCTCTCATGTTATGTGTTTAAGGTGGATTGAGTAGTATATTATAAGAAAGTGAAATGTTAAATATCATAAATTTTACATGAATATTGATGGGAGGAATGATGATAGGAATCCAAACACAACCTAAAGGATACATTTATCTTTTATCATATCCTTGAAATGTGCTTTGTGTGGATTTAATATTACATTCAAAATATTCAAGTATTTTAATCAAATCAAGGGAAGCAACCCAAGTGCTTGATATTTTATCTATTAAATCAAATTTCACTTGGATATTTCCCATTTGTATTCTAATGAAGAGATGGGGATCATCTGCACAAAGCGATATCTAATTAGGAATCATGGAAGAGATAGAAAATTTGAGTGAAAGAGAAGTGTCTATAATTTCATGAATGTGGATAGACATCTCTTCACACTATTAGAGAATTCTATCTTCAGATCTAGATAATGTATATTCTTTCCCCATAGGTGGAGGAAGAGGGATGTTCATTTTAAATAATAATTGCATTAGTCAATTGAAATGACAATAGGAGGTTCACATAAGTTATAAGAAAGGAATTTGGGATTGAAGATGGAAAAGTTTTGCTATAGGATCTCATTCATCATAACCCATTAGAGGATAAGTGGATAAAGGTGCATAATGTTGTAATAAATCCATTTAAGGGGGATTGGATTTGCATTAAAATTTGTGTTGATAAGAGATATTCAGTTTAGGTTTGTTTGAATGGGTTAATCTATCATTGGTGATGTAGTTGTTTCTTTAAGTGTTTCTTGTGTTTTAATGGAAGAAAGTTGATGTGAAGGTTGAGGGATATCTACTTGAGGTATCTAAGTTGGAGGAAGATTTGAAATTATATTAATTATATGATAATTATGGTTGATTTGCATTTTTAAATGTGATACTTGTGTGTTTGTTGGTTCTAAATGACCTAGTTTTGTGAGATGTGTGTTAAGAATGGTAAAAACATTCCATGAGGCCAAGATTTGAAGATTTCACAACAAGGACATCATAAGTAGCTGAAAAAAATGGAATGTAACACAAAACAAACCAAATGATTATTTAGAATATGATAATAATGATATAATAGTATAAAGGTAAACACTTGTTTATATATGCAAGGTAAAATACTAATCTAGCTAATCTAACCAATGTGAGATAAATCCTTTTATAGGAAAAAACCACTACAAGAAAAAAAATATAACTAATACACTAGATAACATGAGTAAACACTTGAAAATACAGTACACTAACACCCCTCCTTAAGTGAAGTCAGGGGATAATAAAAGCCAAAAAATAAATAGTGGCATATCCATAGAATGAGTCCTGATAACTAGGCCTGATAAGGAGCTCATGTAAAATATGTATCAATGAAATGAATATGGAAGATGTCCTCATGAACACCCCCAAAGGAAAAATTCTAAAACCTGAAGCATACTATGCAACTCAAGGAAATGAGGTGATGCAAAAGACTTCATGAAGATGTTTGCAACTTGATGCTGATTTAGAATGTACTCCAAGCTAAGAAATCCATCTTAAATGTGTTGAAAAATGAAGTGCATAAGTACCTCAATGTGCTTGGTATGTTGATTTTAAACAAGGTTCTGATATATATGAATTGAACTTTCGCTGTCTTGCCAAATTATAGTGGATTAATCTTGCATGAATCCAAACTCTATCAACAACTGATGAGACCAAATAACCTACTAACTTGATGTAACTGCTGCCCTTTACTCAACCAATGTATATGATAGTACAATAGCCTATTACTTTTTGCACAACCAAGTAATAGGTGAATAACCAAGATAAAAAATGTATCTATAATTGGAAATCCTATCATCAAGAGAACCTGTCCAATTTGAATCACTATATCCAACCAACTGATTGAAGCCCCTATTGTAATGCAATCCATAATGAGTAGTACCTAATAGATATCTCAAAATCATCTTGGTAACCTACCACTGATTATCATGAGGGTCATGTACAAACCTAGATACAAGCCCAACTAAAAACAAAATGTTAGGGTGAGTATGGGTCAAATACATAAGGCTCCATAGCATCTACCTATACAATGTAAGATCACAAATTAGAGTAATAAAAGAGGTAATGAGAGTCACTCTAGAATAAAAGGGAGAAGGACTTGGCTTGCAATCAGCCATGCCAAAACACTGAAGAAGATCAAGGTTATACTTCTACTGACTCAAATATATCCCTGTATCTAACCTTGAAATCTATAAACTAAGAAAGAAGTACAAAAGACCAATATATTCCATGTCAAACTATGCTAAAAGTTCCTACCAAATATTTTTAATCTAAGATAAGGATTTGCTTATGAGAAGTAGATGATCAACATATAAGACCAAAATGACAATGTCCTCCCCAATATGCCAAATATACACTATGGGATCAAAGTGGCAGTGAATGAAGCTAGTAGAGAGAATAAATCAATCCATCTTCTCATAACAAGCTTGAGGGTCATATTTGAAATCATAAAGAGACCATCTAAGTTGACAAACAAGATAATAATTATGAACAAACCCAACAAGCTGCTCCATATAAATTTCCTCATGCAATTCTCCATGTAAGAAATAACTCTTCATGTCCATATAATATACTGGCCAACCCTATGATGTTGCAAGTGAAAGTACAAGGTGAACATATTCCATCTTGGTAATGGGCACAAAATTCTTAGAATAGTCAATACATTCAACTTTCAAGAATAACTTTTCAACAAGATGTGATGTATACTTGTTAATGGACCCATCACTTGCATATTTGGTGTGGTAAATCCATTTTCACCTGACCAGATTTCTTACCTTAAGAAGAGTGACCAAATCCTAAGTGTGATTCTTCACTAATGAATATTACTCATTTGTAATCACATCATCCCACTCTTGTATCCCATGAACCTATGAAAAAGACTATGGATCCCTAGAGAATGCTTAACACAAAAGTCTAGTACCTATAGAATATGCATGATGATGTCAAGTAGGTGAAAGATCCTATATGAATGGTGTTGTCTCATCAACTGTAGTATGATCCCACCTAGACATAGTGATAACATCAGTGTGAACAAGATACTCATCTTTTATAACCTCCTTAGGAATTTCCTGAACTGGCTCCTCAAACAATGAATCCTCAAGAGGAGGTTAATCATGGAAAGAAGAAGAAGGCATAGAATAAAATGAAGAGTCATGAGATGTGAAAATCTCATCAAATTGTAAATGTGTTAAAAAATAAACATGATGAGTATCATGATCTAAAAGATGACAAGCTTTCATGTCCTCATAATACTCGACAAAAACCAAAGGTTTTCTCTTCTTGTCCAATGATTTCCTTTTTTTCTTTCATATAAATGACCAAGAAAGGTTCCCAAAGGCTAAAAAAAATGAGACATCAGGATTGTATCCAGACCAAGCCTCCTCTAAAGTCATATGCTCAAGTGCTTGATGTGGTGTTTAGTTTTGAATGTAGTTCATACAATTAACTACCTTTACCCAATAGATAAGAGGTAAATCTCATGAATGCATCATGCAGTTAGCCATCTCCTTCAAAGTCTAGTTCTTCCTCTCTACTAAGCCGTTATGCTATGGTGTATGTGCAATAGAATGCTAGTGAACAATACCATAGGCTGCTAAAAAATTAGTGAACTATCGACTAAATTACTCCCCCCATTATTTGTATGAAGGTTCTTGATGCAAATTGATGATTGTTTCTCAACCAAAGCCTTAAAGACTTTGAAGTGAGAAAAGACATCACTTTTATACTTGAGAAAATAAACCCAAAAATGACTCAATAAATTGTTAATGAAGGTAAGTGCATACTTTGTTAGAGGTACAATCACTGAGAGGTGGTGGGGTAAATTAATGATGCAAGCTATTTCAAACATCAATTATAATTCTTTCAAATTATTAAACAAAGACCACAATCATTCATAAAGCATATAAGTTATTCATAACAATGAATAAGAGAGATAATGCAAGATCATACACACAAAACATGAATTTTATGGGAAACCCTCATGGGGAATAAAACCCACTCTCAAGCCTAAAAACACATAGACTACTTGTCCTATAAGATGATCACAAACATGAGACATTTTAGTGAAACACCCAATTCAAAAGGAGCACCCAATTATTCTAGATGTTGAGCACCCACACAACACCTATGAAATTAACATCTCCAAAACTCTAATTTCCTTTCAATCTAATGGAAAAAGAATGTATAACACCTCTCTTTCAACTCTTCACACACACCCAAACTTGATCATACAAGCAATGCATCTAAACACCCCTTTTGGATATCTCTAGTATTCTTTACTCATCCTCAATATGATTTTTAATTTATTCCATCTAATGAGTACACTCCATTTGATCTCTTTCCTTATCTCTATCTTATACTCTCTCAACACATGCACATTCAAGTCTAGAAACCATTGCCTTGGTCTCCACTATTTATAAAGTCTTCATGAATATCAACTTCTAGGTCTGCCATAATACTTGCATTCACCCTTAAGATATATAATATGCTAACACTTAGCTTAATACCATCCTCATAGGTTAGACATAACATCTATGGGTCACACTTAATTAGGTGCACCTTTCAATTAGGCCTTCGTATCCCTTATAGGTCTCATGGAGACCTATTGCCCCTTTAGCACTTCATCAAGAAAAAAAAGTACAAAATATCACTTTAAAATACATAGGTCCATTATATATGAGCTCTAAGACATATTTAAATGAATACTCCCACCAAAACACTCTTTTGTTAAAGTACAAATTGCTTAAACAATATTTTGTACATAGTAACACCATGAATGAACAAATTGTCAACTTTGAATCTCCATAAATTTTACTTAGAAAAAATTCATATCTTTTAACTAGATTCTATAGATTCACCTTTAATTCCTCTTAAAATTTTATTTTTACACCACCATCAAATTCTACTTGGATCAAAATATATAACTCAAAATTTATATACTAGTTTTCTATCATTAATTTGAATATTCAAATTCGAACAATCACTGATTAAATGTTAAACAGTGGACACTTTGACTTCATCTCATGCTCCCTAGAAACTTTGAACAAATACACACCATTGATCTCTTTAGAAGTCTATTGACTTTAACCCTATAATGGTCACTATCAATCTTATATACTTGCTTTCATGATCATGCCACTTGGTAGCTCTACATGCCTTCTACACACATTGACTATTTGAATTAACACACTCTATCTATATCCATATATATGAGTACTTGCATGCCATTGATATTCTATCAAATTATCAATATTGAGACACTTGTCACTAGCATGTGTAATCTAAGCATTCTTTGATAGGTTGACTCACACATGCCATTGGATCACTATTGAAAAGATCATGCACTCCATTGGATCCTTATCCAGTAAAATAAATTATTCACCATTAGATATTTGATCTGAATCAACACTCACCATAGATCTTTGATATCACAAATTTGGCTAAGTATGGGAACTTGGTAAACTCTATCTGAGAAGACAACTTTACACCTTAATAACTTTTACTACACTCCATGTCCAGACATAAAATTTGAACCATATGATCTTCTCACATAGGTGAATCCATCCATGTATCAAACTAATTCTAAAACCTTCACATATTTGAAATATGATGTCATCAAACTACTTACTCAACCTTATCTATCAAGATGACTACTTGACCTTAGACACTCATATAACTACTGTGATGAATTCCTTTCACTTTCATAAGAACTCTAAGCACTCATAACATGCCATAGGGTCTCTATAATAGTCCATACCATCAATATCATCCATCAAATGCCTTACTAAGTCAAACACTGAAGACACATGTAGGAACATTGAAGCACACTTTGTCATTATCATTTTAGCACATATAACACCTCATCAACATCTTTGGTTACCTTGGAGACATCATTGACAAAACTCCAAAAATATCCCACTTTAACATTGATGTCAACACCAATACAAAGCTTATGCTCAGACTCTATCTGTCTGTTCAAGCACTTTCTCCCCCTTGACATAATGACAAAGTGGGCTCATCTTATGATCTTGAGGACCTAAAAAGACTTAAATAACCAACAATAGGAAAGGACCACCTTTGAGAGATGATACAAACTCCCACTAACATTGTGCATACCTCTTCTTACCTTGAGATTCTTGAACATGCTTCAAAACTATACTCTTTTTTGATCATACTCTTTTCTATGAAGATAAAAACATATAAGAGCGACAAAAATCACTTGAACTCACCTTGAAAACATTGAGAGAGACTCCCCCTTACATTATGAACATCTCTTCAAGCCTCTAAAACTATTTGAGTTATCCCCCCTAACTCGACACTCTATTTAGATCATGATATCTAAAGCAATTTACTACAAATTACTGGAGCAAACTCATGAACAAGTTGCTCCCCCTCAACCAAGAACATTCTATTGATTTGTAGACAAGGAGATAAATCCCAATCTTTGTCTTAGATACTCAAATTTTACTTTTGTTAATGGTTTGGTCATAATATCTGCAAGTTGTTCTTTTGTAGGCACATATTCCAACTTAACATATTGATTTCTCACTTGTTCTCTGAAGAAATGATATCTAATAGGAATGTGTTTAGTTTTTTAGTGTATTATAGGATTCTTTGAGATATTAATTGCACTAGTATTTTCATAGTAGATGGGACAAGCTTATTTTTACCTTACCTTATAGTCTTCCAAATTTTGCTTCATCCATATAGCTTGAGTATAACATGAGGCAAAAACTATATACTTAGATTTTGTAGTAGATAAGGATACTGAGGCTTGCTTCTTACTTAGCCAAGATACCAAGCATTCACCCAAGAATAAACACTACCATTGTTACTTTTCCTATCATCCACATAACCATCCCAATCTACATTAGCATATGTCTTTAGAGTGAATTATTTGCTCTTGGGATACCATAAACCATATTCTATGGTGCCCTTAAGATACCTTAAGATTATTCTGACTGTTTTCAAGTGAGATTATCTAGGATCAGCTTGAAACCTACCAACAAGTCCTACTGCTTATATGATGTTAGGTCTAGAGGTAGTGGGGTACAAAAGACTTCCAATCATGGATCTATACAAGGTTTGATCAACCTTTGGTGAGTCATATTGCTTTCTCAAATTGAAAACTATAATCATTGGTGTTCTCATTGGCTTACACTCCATCAGATCAATTTTTTTCAGCATATCATTGATGTATTTAACTTATGAAATGAATATCCTTACATTTAGTTGGTTAATTTGCAGTCCTAAAAAGAATGAAATCTCCCCCAACATAGACATCTCAAATTTAGTCTTCATGACATTTGCAAGTTCTTTACTCATATTTTCATCATCATAACAAAATATTATGTCATCAACATAGATAACTACAAGTAATTGATGACTACCTTCAGTCTTAATATACAAATTGCTATCAGCTACTCCTCGTTTGAAACCTTGACTCAGAAGATACTTGTCTAATCTATCATATCAAGATCTAGGAACTTATTTAAGACTGTATAAAGCCTTATTCAATTTGTATACATAGTATTGATCAATTGACAAGAAGAATAATTTAGGTAACTCAATTTAAACTTCTTCTAAGTTTCTATTCGAAAAGGAAGATTTCACATCCATTTGGTATACCTTAAAATATTTGAAACTAGTATATGCCAAGAAGAGTCTAATTGCTTCCATCTTTGCCACTGAAGCAAAATTCTCATCAAAATCTATTCCTTCAACTTGAGCATATCCTTTACACACTAATCTAGCTTTATTTCTTGTAACCTCTCATTTCTCATTCATCTTATTTCTAAAGACCCACTTAGTGCCTATCATATTATTATTTTTTGGTCTAGGAACTAGATCCCATGTTTCATTTTTTACTATTTGATAAATTTCTTCATTCACAACACATGTCCAACTTTTATCTTTGCTATCTTATAGGAAAGTTTTGGGTTCAATTGATGACAATAAGATAGTGTTTTATTTATTCTAATTGATTAACATTCTTCTTCTAGTTTGAAACCTTGAATTCACATTACCAATTACCTGGGAGGCATGATGATCCTTTTTTATTCTCTTATATGGATCTTTAGTGTCAATTCTTGCTTCTTCCTCTTCATATTCATCATTTTTTTGAATTGATAACTCATCTTTATTTGAAATATAATTTTGAATAGTATCACTTACTTTCAATTTGGACTTCTTGACTCTATTTGTCTCATCTACACTCACATTTGAGCTTTCAACAATCTTGTGAAGTCTCTTGTTGAAGCATCTATAGGTAGAGATGATAAAAGAGTAGCCTAAGAAGATGCCCTCATCATATCTTGAATCAAATTTACTAAGATTTTCATCATCCCTTTTGATATAACACTTGCTCCCAAATAATCTAAAATGTTTGACATTAGAAACTCTATTCTTCCATAGCTCATATGGAGTTTTATCATCATTTACTATAATTTGGAACCTATTAAAAATGTAAACTGAAGTGTTTTCTACCTTTTCTCAATAACCATCTCATAGTTTAGCATCTTGAAGAACAATTCTACTCATTTCTTGAACAATTCTTTTTTCCCTTTCAAAAACACCATTTTATTGTGGTGTTCTAGAAATAGAATATTGTCTTCTTATCTCGTGTTCTTCACAAAAATCATAAAATTCATGAGACCAAAATTCACCTCCCTTATCTGATCTTACACACTTAATTTTAGATTCCTTTTCATTTTCCACAAGTGCTTTAAATGCTTTAAATCTTGCAAAAGCTTCAAATTTCTCCTTAAGAAAGCATATCCAAGTCATCCTAGTGAAATCATTAATGAGAATCATGAAATATTTGTTACCTTAAATACTTTGAGTTCTCATAGGTCCACACAGATTAGTATGGATCAATTATAATAGCCATGTAGTGGAATGTTCCTTTGATTTGTATCTCTTCTTGATTTTTTTCCCATGAAGACATGCTTTGTAGAGAGAATGAGGAATCTTGGTAATTTTTGGTACATGTCTTACTAACCCCTTTGAACTGATCCTTACCATATTGTCAAAATTTATATGTCCAAGTCTTCTTTTCCAAAGCTATCTTTCATCCAATTGACTTATGAGAAATTACTCCTTGTGTTCATGGAAAATATACAGGTTTTTTTCTACTTTATGAATGTTTAAAATTATCTTTCCAGACTTTGCCATTTTAACTTCACATTCTTTGTCATGAAAGGTAATATTTCCTTGATCACACATTTTAATCACACTTAAAAGATTATGTTTTAAACCTTTTATATATAAGACATTCTTGATTCAAGTATGACCATTGTCCAGACTCACAGTAACTTTTTCAACAATATTAGCATATTTATTATCACCAAATCTAACTAAACTTAGATTAGTCTTCTTGAGAGAGATAAAATTGCTCTTTTCTCCTATCATATGACTTGAAAACCCACTATCTATGTACCACTTATTGTTCTCATCTTATTGAGTGTGAAAAGTTGTTTAAATAAACATTGATTCTTCCTTTGGTGCACTGTAAGAGTTTTGTTTCTTTTATTATTCTTTCTTAGGATTATTTTACTTGAACCATTTGATGGTGTCAATGACTTGTATGTCATTTTTTCAAAAGTATCTTTTTTAATTCTTAGCAATATGACCTTTCTGATTATAGTTGTGGCAAACCATTCTTGTTGAATTGAACTCAACTTGCCTTACCTATTTCAAACACAATATTATAATGTGTCCTATGTCATAACAACTAAAGAAATAAATTTTGTTCATGCTATTGACTAATGATTCCACTCATTTTTAAAAAGTCTAATACATTCTCTAGCCCTATGACCAAATTGATTAAAAGTATAGTAGTAACCATTGAAATTTACATACCTCATGGCATTTGGATGTCTAATCTGATTTATCCTCATTCTAATAACATCTTCAATCCAAAATTGATTATTGAACCTCAAGGTCTGATTGTATTTGTTCACATTAATCTTCACCTTATCTTGATTTGTAATCTTTTTTTCTTCTTTGTAACCAAATCTAGTTCTATCACTAGCATGTTTTTAACTATTTACAATATTATCTATATTACTTGAGCTCTTATTTTTAAACATCACAAATGACTTCATCTTACTAGATTCCTTTTATAAATCAGCTTTCAATGACTCATTTTGAGTCACATACCTTGAATGCTTATCTTTTTTATCTTTCATGTTTGTAGACATGAATTCCAATTGACTATTTATATGCTTGACTATATCTTTATGATCCTTAGAGTCACCATCCATTCTAGCCTCATAAATAATAAATTGATCTACATAGTCCTTCATATTTAAATTTAAATTCATAGTAGTCTTCTTCTCAATCTTTAGATCTTTAAGGGCATTCAACAACTTAGTTTAATAGTCCTCCTTGTCTTATTCATTATCTATATTAATCCAAGTAGACTCCTTTTGATATGAGCAACTTCCTTCCTCAACCATGTAAAGTAATTCATATTCAACTTGACCATCATATTTATTATCAAACTCCAAATCACTATCTTCACTCTCATATGATAAGATACAATATTTATTGGTGTAGAGAATATTCTTGTCATTATACCTCTTAAATCCTTTCTTCCTCTTATCAGACCTAAATGTCTTGTTGCCTTCATCTTGGTCTTCATCATTATCTTCATAATCATACTTATTATTTTTATGATGGAAATTATTGGTAAAGCATCCTACCTCTCCAAAATTGAAGAATTTGAAGGGTAGTTTACCCTTATACTTACCTGAACCTGTTTTCAATTTTATTGTAAATAAATTAATTATTTCATCTTCATCAATATCATCATACTTGAATTAATTACCTTGAGTTATCTTTTTCTTTGGTTTCATTTATATCTTGAATGTTGTTTCCTTCTTTGGTGGTTTGTCCTCATCAACTCTCATCTCATAGGTAGTAAGGATGCCATGCAATTCATCCATCTTCAACTAAGTGAGATCATGACTTTCTTCTACAATAAATTTTTTTGAATCAAAATTGAGTGTAAGAGTCATTAAAACCTTATTTACTATAGTATCTTCATCAATCACCTCTCCAAGACCTATCATGATATTTACTACCTCATCAACCCTTAGAAGATAGGATGCCACAATATCTTCTTCCTTCATTTTGAGACCTTCAAATTGCCTTCAGTAGGTTTGTAATTTAGCCAATTTTACCTTTGAGTCTCCTTCATAGATAATATATAATTTATCCCAAATTTCCTTAGTAGAGTTACAATGGATCACTTTGGTGAACTCAACCTCAGATAGACCACAAATGATAACATTCATAGCTTGAGAATTATTCTCACTCAACTTCTTACTAGAAACACTAGTTGGAGGAATAGTCAATGTACTATAACCATCTATGATAGATTTCTAAGTATGAAACTCTAGATACATGATGTATGTTCTCATCTTTTCACTTTATAAATCATAAATTAACCCATTGAACAATGGTGCTTGCTTTGTAGAGAAACCTTGCTTCTGTTGACTTGCCTTATTGTACCTTAAAACACCTTTAAGTGGTTAAAATTGCAATGAAGGTATTGCTATGATACCAATTGTTAGAGGTATTATCACTGAGAAGGGGGTGAATCAGTGATGCAAGATTTTTAAAACTTTAATTTTAATTCTTTCAAACTCTTAATCAAAGATCACAAGTATTCACAAAACATACAAGTTATTTAGAACAATGAATAAGAGAGATAATGCAAGATCATACACACAACACATGAATTCTATGGGAAACCCTCATGGATTAAAAAAATCCACTCTCAAGCCTACAAAAATATGGACTACTTGTCTTATAATATGATCACAAACACGGTGTTAGGTTGTGGAGCTAAAAGCTTCACCTTGATGCAAAGATGGAGGTTGCTGAGTATGAAAGTCATCGACGTCGACAGGCCACAACTGACGTCAGTCATGGGATCAGTGTAAAGGCAACTGACATCAGCAAGATCCACTGGTGTTGGTCACCTCCAGGCAGACAGGGACTGATGTCAGTCGCCTGTGCGGTTCTAAAACTACTGTTGATGAACAGTTAGTAGTTAAATGAGTTGTTTGCATGTTAAAGACTAAGTCGAGTCTTGAGTCGTAATTCTAATCATTGTATGCATGAGATATATATAATATACTCATGGGATGTATTGTTAAGTGTAGAACTTGGAGAGTTATTCCCCTGGAAGAATCACAGGGGTTCTTCCAGGTATGTAAGATCAGGTTTGGTCTGTAGGGTGTTGCAAGATCATGGAGGAGATATACATGTGATAAATAAGATCAAGTTGGTCTGCAGGGGTGTGTGTATGCGAGGGTCAAAAGGAGATCTGTGGGGGAGCAAGATCCAAGGTGACAAAAATACATCAAGGAACAAGATCATGGTGAGATCTACTTGGAGTACCGGTTCGTACTCGGTTGTACTGGTAGTACAATGAGGTGAACAACAGCTTGTGTTAGCTGTGTGTTGTGACCTATATTGAGAGAAGATTACTCTTGAGGGAAGATTACTGTAAGCCCACGAAGTGGAACAAAGAGTGTGATCTCTTTGTTGTAATTTCCTTCTATAATGAGTTGAATACAATTGTGTGTTGCCTCTCATATTCTGTGTTATTTCTGAATTCTAGTTACTTGTACTTCTATGTAATTCCACATGTTCAATTGCTTATACATTGGTAATCATGTGTGCTCTTAAATCTGACAAGTTGTGTCAGAGCTTTAGGGAATTTTAATTCTTTCAAACTCTTAATCAAAGATCACAAGTATTCACAAAGCATACAAGTTATTTAGAACAATGAATAAGAGAGATAATGCAAGATCATACACACAACACATGAATTCTATGGGAAACCCTCATGGATTAAAAAAATCCACTCTCAAGCCTACAAAAATATGGACTACTTGTCTTATAATATGATCACAAACATGAGACTTTTTATTGAAACACCCACTTCACAAGGATCACCCACCCCTAAGTATAAACAAACATCCACTTATTCTAGATGTGGAACACCCACATAACACCTATGAAATTAAAAAATTTACAACTCTGATTTTCTTTTAATATGATGGAGAAATAATGTATAACACCTCTCTTTCAACTCTTCACACACACCCAAACCTGATCATACAAATAATGCATCCAAACACCCCTTTTGGATTTATCCAATCTTTTTTTCTCATCCTCAGTCTAATTTTTACTTCATTCCATCCACTAAGCACATTCCTTTTGATCTCTTTCCTTCGTCTCTATCTTCTTATCTCTCAACACATGCACATTCAAGTCTAAAAACCATTGCCTTGGTCTCCACTATTTATAAAATCTTCATGAATATCAACTTCTAGGTCAGCCATAATACTTGATTTTACCCTTAAGACATCTAACACACTAACACTTAGCTCAATACCATCCTCATAGGTCAGCCATAGTATCTATGGGTCACACTTAAGCAACTACACCTTTCAATTAGGCCGTAGTATCCCTTATAGGACTCATATAGACCTATTACCCTTTTATCACTTCATCGAGAAAAAATAAGAACATAAGATGACTTTAAAATACATGGGTCCATTTTATATGACCTTTAAGATATCTTCAAATGAAGACTCCCACCATAACACTCTTCTGTTAAAGCACAAATTGCTTAAATAATATTTTATATATAATAACACCATGAATGAACAAATAGTGAACTTTGAATCTCCATAAATTTGATTATATAAACATTCAGATCTTTTAACTAGATTCTCTATATGTGCCTTGAAGTCTTCTTCAACTTTGATTTTTACACCACCATCAAATTCTACTTGGATCAAAAGATATAACTCAAAATCTATAGACTAGTTTTCCCTTGTTAATTTGAATATTCAAATTCTAATGATTATTGAGAAAATTTTAAACATTGAACACGTTGACCTCATCTCATGCTCCTTGGTAAATTTAAACAAATATTCAATGTTTATCTCTTTAAAAGTCTCCTGAATTTAACCCTTTAACACTCACCATCAATCTTATATCCTTGCTTCCATGATCATGCCACTTGGAAACTCTATGTGCCTTCTATGCACATTTAATATTTGACACACTTCACTCCATCAATATACATCTATATGAGCACTCATGTGTCATTTATCTTTTGTCAAATTATCAAGATTAAGACTCTTGTCACTATCACATGCAATCTGAGCATCCTTTGATATGTTGACTTCATGCACACTGTTGGATCACTACTAATAAGATCATGTACTCTATTGGATCCTTATTTGGTTAGATAAATTTCTCACCATTAGATATTTAATTTTAATCAACTCTCCTCATAGATCTTTGATATCATAAATTTGGCTAAGTATAAGAACTAGGTAAACTTTATTTGAGAAGCCAACTTTGTACCTTAATAATTTTTGATATGCTTGATGTCCAGACCTAAAATTTGAACCATATGATCTCTTCACATAGATGAATCCAACCATGTATAAAAATACTTATGAAACCTTCACATGTGTGAAATATGACATCATCAAATTGATTAGTATTATCTATCGAGATGACTACTTGAACTTAGACACTCATATGACTATTTTGATGAATTCATTTCACTTCCATAAGCACTCTAATCACTCATAACATCCCATAAATTGTCTTAAATATTCCATACCTTCAATATCATCCATCAAATGCCTTACCAAGTCAAACATTAAAGAACCATGCATGAACACTAAAGAACATTGAAGCACACTTTGTCATTATCATTTTAGCACATATGACACCTCATTAACATCATTGGTTACCTTGAAGACATCATTAAAAAACATACAACATACCTAGCTCCATTTAAAGGAGTAGGAAAGACCATCAAATCACTATGTAAAATCTCTAATGGTGAATAAGTTCTCATGGATATGCCCTTAGGAAATAGATCTTGATGTTATTTTCCCAATGCACAACTAGGGCAGACTCCTCGAAGACATGAAAATGTAAGAAGACCCTCTACCATAATATGAGTGCTCAACTCCTTCAAATATCTATAGTTTAGGTATCCAAATCTCTCATGCCAAAGCCAACTCTCAGAATCTGTATGAGAAACTAAACACATCCCTAAAGGAGGAGTATCCTGAAAACCCTCAAAATAGTAAAGTTGAGAATTATGATTGATAACACCCTATGCAATGAGTGTATGTGTATCTAATAAATATTGAAATTTATCACCTTGTGGTGTGAAAGTCATTATCTTACCCTGACCAAAATGATAAATCTGATACACTAAAAGTAGATTGATGGTGATGTCTAGAACACATAATACATCATTGATGTGGCCACCATCTAGCTGCATGTCACCCTTAACCTTAACAAAAATGAAGGAAGAATATCCAACCTCAATTTTGAAAGTGGAACTCAAACCAAGAGATACAAAGGACTCCTTGGTATAAGTCATATGGTGTGAAGCACCAACATCTAGAACCCAACTGCCTAAAATAGGTAATTATGATCTCCCAATAACATTAAGTGCTTTCCCATGCTCATGAGTTAGCAAAGTGGATATAAATATCTTGTGTTTATTAATGGTATAATCTAAGGATTGAATTATATTGAAACACCTAAACTCTTCATGACTAGACCCCCCATAATAGGAGTAAGATAGGCTATACTTATTCTTGGATTTGGAAGATGGTTTGGGTTTAGATGAAGAAGTATTGGTGGGCTTAGGTATATTTTGAGGTAGAGGAGTGTTCTTATTTTGGCCCTTAAATTTTACCTTATACTTAGGATGTGAGGCCATTAATTATTTTTGAGATGTGGAAGACTTAAGGTGAGACAATTTGGATTCCTCCCTAGTGAGTCTCTCACAAAACGACTCAAGATCTTGCATTTTGAATGCGGTACCTAAGGCATCCATACTAGATAAAAAGGTAGATGAAAATATTTTGAATGGACCACTTAAATTAGACAAAATTAATTATAGACACTCTTCATCCTTTTATCTCAATCACTCACTTTCAACTATGTCAATAAATTCTTAAATTTTGTGAGATAATCTATAATAGAAGCAAAGTCCACTAGATTTAGTGAAGTGAGCTCCACTTCAAGTTGCATCGCTCTCAAGTGGTCTACCTTCCCAAACAACCTTTTTAACTTAGTCTACATTTTAAATGGAGTATCACACCCATCAAAATGAAATAAGAAACTATCACTCACATAACTCTCAATCAAGCCCATACATTCTTCAAACTTACACTAATGTTGAATTTTTTCAAATTTTCCTATAAACTGTGATTGTGTTTCATTCATTAAAGACCATAATACTTTGTGCTCAATGATTGTCTTTATTATAGGTCTCCATGTGTGGTAATTATGTGTAGTCAAAGGCTCATAATGATCAATACTAGATGTAGATGCCATACCAACTAATCACCAACAATAGAAAGAATGCAAATGGTACACAAAAATCAACACCGAGATAACCCCCTTCCAAAATATTATATTATAGGACCCTGAAAGTAGTCCATTTTTATAATTTGATGATACCAATTGATATAGAATAAAAAACCATGTACTTTTGAAAAAAATGGAATTCAAATTCAAGTTATGGTTCAAAAGTTATGAGTTTTATGATTTTCCATAAAAATGGGTCAAAAAAATAAAAAAACACTACAAACTAAAATTTGTGACCAAATCAAAAATAAACATAGTCATTTAACCACGCATCAAAACCAAATTTTTTCCATAGACTTAAAAAAGTAAATCAAATAGAAAAATAGCTTTCTTGGTTACCTCGATATGCATGTAGGTGGATTTTACTTACTCTTTTAAGAAAAATATAGCCATTAAAATTAGATACAGGCACATAAATTGAATAAAAAGCAATGTAAAGAGTATAAAATGAGGTTTCAATTGTTTGTCACTTAGTAAGTGGTTGAGGAGGAAAAATAAATCCTACTAAGCCTAATATTTATCAAAGAAAATTTGTAGTCCACTAATGATGATGCCTCTCCTCCAAACACCACTCACCATGCACATCTGGTGCCACTCTCCATGCAGTCCAGACCTAAAAGAATAGAAAAAAATTCCAACACCTCTATTCCTTGCTCCAAATCCTCCCTTTGACTATTTTCCAATGTGAAATCCTCCTTCTTCAGTGCCCAAATGAATCTTTTAGTAGGCAAATCAGGCTATTTTAGATGGATCTTTTAGCAAGTAGATTAGGAAAAAACACAACAATAATACTCGATCAAATCAGATTTGGTCTTTAACATAGAAGTAGTAGACTTGATGCTAAACTCAAATTTGAAATAGTTCTGTATGATAATTCCAATGCCAAAATTCTTATTTTGTAGATTTGTTCTAATGAAAAAAAAATATATGATGCCAAGGTCCAACAAATGACATAATGACACCGAACTACTAGAAAAAAAGATGCTAGAGTAGAAAGGATGCCACACTTAAAAAAAATATGATTTTTGCTAGAAACTAAATGCCAAGGTCAAAAAATGAGGCTAAATTCAAAATGTTAACATAGGTAAAAGACTGCTGGAAATTTGAAATAGATCCTAAGCGCCAATTTGAAGGAAAATACATGTTTTCTTCCAATGCCTATCACAAATTTAAGATGAGAGAAAGGAATAGAAAAATCCAATGCTTTGGCTAAAAAAAAGATTACCAAAATGGATCTCTTCTTTTCTCCAATGCCTTAGCTCTTTTATCTAAGTAGGAATATCTCTAACATAGGTATCCTCCTTATCCAATGCCTCAGCTAGATGTGTAGAAAAATTTCAACGCAACACTAATATCTGAAATAATAAAAGGACAAAAAAGGAAATATAATTCCTAGATATCACCAATATATTATTTCCTTAGAAGTAAAAGAAACTTCAAAAATAACAAAAAATTTAAGAAATTTGAAAAATCTAAAAGAGGAACTAAGATTTTCTCTCTAAATTGCAATCTAAAGGATGGTTTCAACTTCTTCAAAGCTCTGATACCATGTTAAAAATGGTAAAAATATTCCATGACACCAAGATATGAAGAGTTCATAATAATAACATCACAAGTAGTTGTAGACAAATGGAATGCAACATAAAACAAACTAAATGATTATTTAAAATATGAGAATAATGAGATGCTGGTATAAAGGTAAGCACTTGTTTATATAAACAAGGCAAAATACTAATCTAGCTAATCTAAACGATGTGGGATAAATCCTTATATAGGACAAACCTACTACAAGACAAAAAATCTAGCTAATACACTAACTAACATGAGTAAACATATGAAATACATACTCTAACACCCCCCTTAAGTGAAGCTAGGGGATAACAAAAGTAAAAAAAGAAATAGTGGCATATCCACATAATGAGTCCCAACAACTAGGCCTGATAGAGTACTCATGTATAATATGTATCCATGAAATGAAGATGGAAGATGTCCTCATGAATAATGTGATGGGTAAGTGTCTTGAACAATGCATAATGATAAAAGATTATTATGGTTAGAGGCTAGGTATTGTTCAATATAAGAAACCATTCTCCTCATATTATTCATGTTGACCACATTATCATCATTGACATTAGGATCTATGGTACTCTCGATGTTATTGGTGGTAGGGGTAGGTTAATTGGTGTTATCTTGAGGTTAAGAAGAGGATATTTATAGATAGCAAGATGAGCATGGGCTTGATTTAAAGATTCATTTTTAGTTTTGGCTTTATGAGATTTAAACACTATTTCATAGGCTTTTTGATGTTTACATATAAGTGATTCATGGTTTAAGTTGGGTCCAAAGAGAAATTCCATGACAAGATTTATCAATTGGTGATAAGTTTCATGAGAATAATCCTAACTTGCATGAAATGAAATAAATTTGTTTTAGGGTCATACCAGTGTTTCATAGGATGTGTAAGGTCAAGATCTCATGGTGAAGGTCATGGAAGATGCCTTTGAATTTCTATTAAGGAAAGAGGTTTGTGCACATTCATATTATGTTGTTGAGGAAATGAGGAATTAGGATGAGAATTGTTATTAGGTGGAAGTGAAGGAGCATACTCCATGGTAGTGTTTGGAACAGTGACTTGGATGGTGTGTATGGAATCATAAGCATCCATAACACCATCATTTGTTGCATGCCAATTTTTTTACAAGTATGTGAGTTCCCATTGGAGGGTGGGAAGGTTCAAATTTATGTATAAGGAAATATTGACATTTAGCAAGGTCAAAGGCCTCTTCCAAATATTTTGGGGAAAGAGTCTTAATGCAGTACTATAATTTAGGATGAAGAGCATTAGTGAATAAATGGAAGAGGTTTTCATCTACCATATTATACTTAACTTTGTTAGACAAGGCTTTCCATCATTTAATGAATACTTGTGCCATTTTAGGTTCTTATTGTTTGTAGTTGATAAAATGCACTAAATTATTTTTGGGAAGGTTATTAGTTTGGAATTATTAAACCAATGCACTGACCAAGTCCTCTAAACTAGTGATGGAGTGGTTTTTAATTTGATTATACCAATCTAGAGAATATTTAGAGAGAGTTTTAAATAATAATTTGGTTGAAGTAAAGGTATTAACTTTGACCCAATATTTGTATAAGTTTCCAAAAGTTTTTAAGTGTAAGTTAGGATGCATAGATCCATTATCGGTGATAGTGGGAATTGTTGACACCTAAAATCTTTACCCTAGAGTAAACAAACAATATATGGGAAGCTTCATAGGTGCGGGATTGATTGCATCTTATGAAGCCACCTTCAATATTTTAGAATCTAACTCTTCATTGTGTTCCTAAAAAAGCAAGGGCAGAAAAGGTAAAGAGGGGATATGCAAAAGAAATTTAAAAAATTAAATCTAATCTAAGGTGATGTGCCAATTTTTTTGAAATATGAACATAGATTTTACATAAAATAGCATATATTTTAATGAAACTATAGATCATAAAGGATAATCTAGCATGAATTAGGATCCACAGCATATAAAATTCCACATCGAAGATGCAACATACAACATATAATTAGCAAAGATAGATTCTAACTCAAATGACATAAAACATCACATTCTCTTCATTGTTGGATAGGGAAATGAATATAGAAGGTCATGAATGGCACATACAAAACATCCACTGACATCTTTGAGATGCATCTATTGAAGTCCTGAATAGGAAACTTTGTCTACTATTATCTTAATCTTTTTGTCAAAAATAAGCAAAAGTACCTCTAATACTAAAATTTACCCCCCTTTTATGCAAATGGGGAAAAATTAGATATATAGGTGAGGATGCTGCATGAGATGATGATTTGGAGATTCCCTTGTTTATGCCCATGATGTTGTGAAATTGAAAGAGGGTTTGGCCCATGAGTGCATCCAACTCCTTGAATCCCAGAAATGACATGATTCCCCCATTATGTTACAAACCACTCAAGCTTTAGAGAAGCATGGTAATGATATGTGTCAACCTCTAGGGTTATTGCCTATGTCATGCTTAATTGCCTCTATTAGATGTCACTTTTAGATGATTAATAGATTGGCCCCATTCCCTAAAATGGGCTTGAAGATGACCAACAGTGAGTGAAACACATTTCTTGGGGAGAAATCACTTTCTATTCCTTTGGTGAGAATTGAAGCACCACACGTCAAGCTAGCACTTTCTTGAAGGGGCTAAGAGATATTTTGAGCCTGGGTGAGCATGAAAATGACACATGTCTAGCTCTGAGGCCGTCGATAGACACCATTTAAAAATGCCTCCAAAAAAGGGCAAACTTTAGACAAGGCCTAAAGTGTTTCAAAAGCTTTATAGAAAAAGGGGGTACCCTCCCTTGTCGAATGGCACGTCTCTAGTTCTCTAACAAGTTTGATACCTCCTTGGATGAGCATGGAGATAACAAGTATCAGACCATTGGAAGTAGCTTCTTCTATTTGAGGGTGGGGCCCACTCTACTTGGTGGTACTATTGAGAACTCAACATAAAAATAAAAGGTGCCTTGGAGGTAAAGGGATAGACATGTGTTGTGAGAGCACTTCTCCTCTCAAAGAATAGAAAAATTTGGTGCCAAAAGAGTGCCTTGCTGCCACATGGAAGAAGTGGAAGGGAACTAAACTCAGCCAAAAATTTGAATAACATTGATGGAAAAAAGGGGAAATGAAAGAGCCCATCACTGATCAAACCCCAAAGAGGGAGAAAAACAAAACAAAGGCTATCGACTCAAAATAATAAGTGTGGATCTGAATCCATAGTTTTTGGTGACTCACAGAGCCATCTACCTATAGATGGGATAACCAAAACTTTGGTACATAGACTAGTTGAAAGTAAAAATTATAACACTTAGAAGGAACATGGGAGCTATAGCTTTGGAAAGGCCATATGCAAGGGCCCTCATTCCTCTTCCTTCGGCTGGGTTTTATTTTTGAAAGCCTTAGAAGCTCTATCCAAATAAATTATCTCTTTGAAAGAAATATTATCTAGACTATTGGTCACTGCCAGTCCCTAGAATTCCAATTGGGTGAGTGGGTGCAAGACCTTCTCCACTGCTGTGGCATCAGGAGCTTGAATGAGAGTTGTGAAGACATTTTGGTCATTTTGCTTCTAGTTGATCAGGTCTTTAACCTAGTCCTTAAGGAAGTTGTTGTTGTTTGCTAAGAAAGGAGAGGGTAGTCCTAATTGGACTAATTATTTAATGCATTCCCTTCATTCTTGGACCATTTATTGTAAGGCATTGAGTAATGCCTTATATTTGGTCACTACTTTGTGGTAGCTTAGTAACTCATTCACTTTGGTAGCTGATTTATTATGGTCAGCCACCCCCATCACTTGTAGTGTATCAAGAAAGGCATTGTATAGCTTATCCATGAGGCTTTGTGCATCTATGACCTTGTGGGTGAAAAAAGTGAGTACCTAGTCAACTGATGAGCTTACCTAGGATGTGAGCCTCTATGCATCCAAAATTAATGTGAGCTTCATCTTTAGCTTGGCTTCCATGACCTTGATCCTTTCCTAGTATGACTTCTACAACTGTTGAATAAGGGGAAGGATATTAGTGGTTGGTGGATAGGAGGCAAGGTTGTTCTTCAATTTTGTTATCTCTTATTCCTTGAGTAAAGAGTGCTGGTTGGCCTTAGAGAGCCTCTAATGAACCATGGCCAATTCTTCATTCTTTTACTATAGCTAGGTTTTAGTAGCCATTTTTTATTAGCTTCAACTTGGAAGCTATCCATGATAACCCATCCTTAGAGGTTGGCCTTCATTTGGTTGAGCTTTATATCCTTGACTTTAGCCTTTGCTCTAAGGTTATCGATCGTAGCCTTGACCTTAAATAGTTCTTGTTTGTGCTTCTCTAGTTACTGAGACACTTTTAGATAGTCTATGGTTACAAACTTTATGTCTTCTTTATGAACTAGAATTTGTCAGTGGGTCAAGATTTACTGAGGTTAAGGCCCACCACTTGGATTGAGTAATCTCCTAGAAACATCATTCCCTAAGGTTTTGCTACTTGAGGGATCAAGTGAGAGATCATGAGGGCTTGTTGTTTAGGGTCATAAAATGACCACATGTGAGATTGAGACACCTCCTTGGCTTATTTACCCCTTTTCTTCTCTATTTGGGCCACTCAAGCCACTCTTGACACATCCACTTATTATAGATATTGCACGGGTACATAGATGATTTCATCAACAAATGGAGTCCCTTTTGGTAATGAAAAGGGAATGGTAAGTTTTTGTTGTTCCATGGTGGATCCAGTCCTTGTGGGTGTGAGTGAATGAATGGTAAGGGTAGAAGGGGAGAAAGGTGGGAGCCTATAGGGAGGATAAAATAGTGATTATAATGTGAGAGAGGATGAGGTAGATGAGAATGGTGGAGTGAGGAAGGGCATGTAGGATGAAGTGCGTAAGATAGAGGAAAAGGAAAGTCTCAGATGTGGGTTGGGAGGAAGAGGAGACTAGAGCCAAGTGGTCTTGGTTGGCTGGCAAGTAACACCATACCCTAGGGTGGAGCAAGGGGTATATTACAAGGAGTGTTGGGAAGAGTCAAACTACCAGATTAGGTGATCAATGTCACCATGATTGGTCTTTTGGGTATGGAAACAAATAGGGAGGGAGAGGAAGAAGTGGAAGTAGAGGAAAGAGGGTCCATGAAATGAACATTCTTTTGTAGAGGTGCCTCTAGAGGACTAGAAATAGGTGCCTTGATCTGCTTGAGTTGGGATGACCTAATCACAAGGTGCTTAGAGGGAACTTATTGATGCTATAAGGAGGTGACAAAAGGAAAAATAGGTGGTGGCCACAATGATGACCCTAGGCCCACTATGCATTCACTTTGATTTATCCTTTTTGGGGGGAATCTCCTTCCCCCTCTTTGGGGGTGTCTTATTCTTCATGATCTTTTCTTGCCTCCACCTCATGGGTGAATTATTCATTAGATGTGATTTCCTTTAGTTTTGCTTCATCCCATAGTTTCTCAAAAGTTTCATTTGGGTTGTACTCATACAAGTTGATATGTAGTTTGTCATTCTTGTGCCTGAACCTAAGGAAGGTTGCCTTCTTATCTTCACTCCAACTAAAATCATTCAATCATTTATTCAGAAGCTTTGACAACTTCGCATCAGGGTTGAAAGCTTGGACCTTGGTATAGAAAGTCTCCTATGGTTTGGGATCATCTTGCAAGATTTGGACAAGGTCCATGTAATTCTGAGGAAGGTCTTCTATTGGAGACCTCCTCTACTCCAGATAGGGTTAGACTTGGTGATTGGGGATGGTGGAAATTTTTAGCTTGGATATATGCCCTTTAGGGCCATAGTCTCATTGGTCATCCACTAGATCCAAATTGAGATTTTCCAGCTTAGGCATGAGGAGATGTCTTTGATTCCTTCTCATAATAGTAATGCCCCCTCTTGAAATTGGACATCATATCGGCCCCTTTTATTTTTTCCTACCCCATAAGTGGAATCCACTACATCAATCTATTGAGATAATTCAAGGGTCAATGTCCTATCAGTTAATGTGCATGGGAGCTAGAAGGGCTCTGATTAGAAGCCATGCACTCAGATGAATGAGAAAATTTACCCCTAGAACCAATTAATAAAAACCTTACCACCCATAAGATATGCCTATTATTGATTTGTCATTCTGAGAGCTCCCCCTTGTGGGTTTATGTATATGAGTATTAGAGCCATAAATCACTCTAAGAACTCATAATAGTCCCCAATTTTTCATAAGACAAGATTCCATATCGTGATGGGGGTCACTATATTTAGGAAAACCTCTGTATCAAAAGTTTTGAGATGGAGAGAATTGGAGAAGAAATAGGAGTGTTGATACATCATGAGGTGTAGGAGGAAGGAAGGGTACTAGAAGGTACCTCTTATTGAGAATTTCTCAAGCTTGTCCCTCATGCTAAAAGTGATGGCTTTAGTGAAGTCCATTTTGAAATTCAGCCCCTATTTCATCATGGTCAAGAGGTAGAGCACACCCAACTAGAATTCACTGATGCTGTCACTAGTATCCATTATCAAAATGAAATCCAACATGGATAGAGTCTAGGTTAAAATATATGTGGGGAATGCAATTAGAGGCATGGGAAAATGGGGCATCTCTATAACTTCTTCTTTGAATAGGACCCCAAGTAAATATTCTTGATTCTTGACCTCCAAATTCCAAACCTTTTGGAGGCTTTCCACATTGTAGATGAAGGCATTGGGGTCCTCGTGGAGTTATATCATCTCCTAGATTCATTTTATATAAATTTTCACCTTAAGATGGGTGTTATCGATAATGGTGCTAGTGATGGCATCATATCTTTCTGCATAAAGAGCCACAATCTCTAGGCAAGGGTGTACATAAGGTACCATGTATCAAGCTAGAGTGCCCTCCCAAAATTTGAAACTAAAAGATTTATATTTCCCCCATTCATTCTTGTCAATAATTTGGGCATAGGAACCCTCTCATAAGCTCTTAGGATTTTTTTACAAGATGGGGTCAAAAATGCCATCTGCAATGTCAATCACGAGGGTATGATCTTGATGAGGACCCTTGTTTATTGGCTTGTTTCTTAGTACGTCTCTTTTTTCTTAGGCTAGGGATGATGAATATGACTTCTCTAGGACATAAGGGGGAGGTTGGTCTCCTCCACTACTCACACCATGGATCTTTCCCCATATTTGTTGTCTTCCACTCTCAAACATAGATATAGTAGGATCCATCATTGCTTGCTCTACTTTCAAATCATATACTACTCTACTAATCTAATGGTTATTTATTGCGTCCTTAAATTTATAGGCTCTTTATCTCTTTGAATGAATGCTCGGTGCTCTCTTCAAAATTCTTAAGTGTTGAGTGTTTGAAAATGGGTGGACCAAGATGTATTTATGTATAAACCTTATTGAGTGAAATCATCACGAGGATTTAAAAAATAGGAACTTCTGATTAATGATGGAGGTGGTGCACATGATAAAAAAACCATTCATGAGGGATTTTTGGTGATTGTATAGGGAACCATGTAGATTAGAGCATCTATCATTAATGTTTGGGTGATCTAGTAGATAACTATCTATTAGGGAATGCTCTAAAGATTTAAGGGGAAAGAGGAGCTAACATGTGGTGAATGGAATGCCATTTTTTCCAATGACACTTATTGAAAAGGAAACAACAAAAAGGAAAAAAACTAGGCAAAAGGGGAAGAAACAGAAAGGAAAGAATAGGAAGGGAAACTATCTAACTATATACAAAGAGTGGTCGAGGCCTAGTAGAAATGTTTTAGGTTGATCTCGTTAATGAGAATATCTAAGGTGTTGACCTCTAAGTTTTATAATTCAAAATCCCCCTTTTATTTAACTTTGATGATGCAAAAAGTTCCCCTCCGTAAGGAGTCAAATTTTACATGCTATCCCAATTTTACAGTGCATTGATCATATTTCAGGACCAAATCCCCAAGTTTGAAACCTAGTTTGGATATTTTCTTGTCGAACCATCTCTTGACTACTAGCTATAAAATGATTTTTATATCATGAGTTTGTTCTCTTTCTTTTTGGAGGTTGAGTAATTTAGTGAGACAAACTTCCATTGCTCCATTTTCTTCTATTTCGACAGCTTTCAAGAGTTGTCATGCAGGAATCTTGGAGGATAGTGGCATGACTAATTCCTTTTCATATACTAGTTCATATAGGGAGGTTTTTAGTATTTTATTAGGAGTGACGTGGTCTATTCATAGAGCTATCCTCATGTGAAGATGCCATTCCTGTTGCTTGTTGTTGCACATTCTTTTAATGAGTCAGATTAATTTTTTTTTGTAGATTCAACTAACGCATTCCATTGCAGGTAGTAATTGGATGAAGATTTTAGTAAAATGCCATTTCATAGTGTGAATTCAGAGATCTTAGACCCAAGGAGGGATTTCACATTATCTAAAATGATCATCTTTAGGGAACCAAATATAGCTACAATCTCTTCATAGAAATGAAGGATTACATTCTTAGTTACTTCTTTTAGTGGGATTGATTTAGTACACATGGTGAGGTAATCAATAGTTATTAGTATCCACTTATGGCCTACATTAGAGACTGGGTTGATCATCTCGATGAAATCTAGGTCCCACTAAATAAAGGGCTCATTGGTCATAATCAGATTGAGAGGCATGGTGGAGTACTTCCTCTTCTTAGTAATGAATTGACACTTTTGGCACCATTTTACTACTTGGTGGAAATTTTCAAACATTATCGGTTAATAATATCCTATATGCATGATTTTAGTCATAGTAGTCTTGACTAAGAAATGGAAACTTGGGGGAGTGAAGTGCATATCTTGGAGGATTTTTTCAGCTTAAGGTCCATCAACACATTGAAGTTATTTGTCAAAGTTTCTTTTAAAAAAGATTCCCTGGACCAACATATAGCTAGAACCTTGCAATCTATAAAAGCATCTTTTATGCACTAGGAGGCTATCAAGATATTTGTCGGTCTACATAAAGAGTACCTTGTTGACTATCCAAGAATAATTGGTTTTGAATTGATTAATGAGGGTCATTTTGGTTGCATTCAGCTCCCTTTCTTGCATGTCTATACATTGGGATAAGTATTCATAGATTCACCTTCCTTGGCTTAAATTCTACATCATAATCTAGGATCTTAGTGATCCAATTGGCTCTCTTTTCTATGATTTATCCTTCCATGATATATTCACATACGCTATAATGTGCTACATGAATCATTACTTTATTTCCTACCACTAGATGTCTAAACTTCTTAAATTTTTTGACAATGGTGAAGGTTTGTATTTCACAAAGTTATACTTGGTTTCATATTCTCACAACATCTTTGAATAGAATGTGATAAGGCATTCCTCTCTACTATCTTTTCTTTTCTGAGTTAGCACTACAGTGATGTTGTATTCACTTAAGTAGACATACATGATGAAGGCTTTGGAGAAGTTAGGAATGGTGAGCATAGACATAACAAATATTGCATCTTTGATCCCTTTGAATGCATACCTTCCCTTGGGTGTCCACTTAAATTTTTTATCTTTATTCAGTATTAGGGTGATTGGTCTAACCAATCTCATGAAATTAGATATGAATCTGTTAATGAAATTGATCTTTTTAAAGAAGGATTGGACTCCCTTTTTATTTATCAATAAGGCCAAGTTCTTAATGGACTCTATTCTCTTAGGGTTGATAGTGATCCCATCCTTTGAAATTATGTACCTAAGTAATTTCCCTTAGGACACCTCAAATATGCATTTCTTAGGGTTTAATGAGACCCCAAACTCTTGACATCTTTGGAAGACCTTTTCTAGATGGTCAAAATGATCTTCCTTATTCTTTGATAACATAGTGAGGTTGTCTAGATAAATGAGGATAATCTCATTTACCAATCTCTTGAAAGCTACATCCATTAACCACTGGAAATTTGTCCTAACATTTGAGAGGCCAAAAGGCATTTTTGTGTATGTGAACATCCCCCACTTGGTGGTGAAGGTGGTTTTGTGCTGATCCTCTTCTTTAACCTAGACTTGGTTGTATCTAGAAAATCTATCTAATAGGGAGAACATTTTAGTGCCCACTACAATTTGGAGGATTTGTTCCATGGAAGGAAGGGGATAGTGATCTTTTAAAGATGCTTTATTCAAATCTCAAAAATCCACACATAGTCAAATTTATCCATTCTTATTTCTTATAGGAACTAGAGTAGACACCTAGGTTGAATGCTTATTTAGGTATATAATATTTGAATTGATCAAGTTCTATAGATCCTGAGCCATTAAGGATTCAATTTTAAGATTCACCAATTATTGCTTTTATCAGACTAGTTTGGCTCCTTCCATTAAATCTATGGTGTGCTATAGGACCGTTTGATCATACCCTTTTAGGTCATCATATGTCCATGCGATGAGACCCTAATATCTATCAAATAAAGATATCAGTCTCTCTTTATCTTTTGGAGGACTCTTTTCCCAAATTTTAGCTTTCTTCCATCACTAATGTCAAATTCATAATAATCACCCTTTTCTATGACAAACTTACGTTTGTCATTTTTTGCATCTTCAGAGTCAAACAAATTTTCTAGGGTGATGAGCCCTTTTAGTAATTTATTATTTCTTAGTTGTAGAATTTGTCCTTCATAGGATTCCTTGATCTTTGGCTATAGTTTCTCCACAAATTCATGGGATTGTTGGAGGAACACAGCAATCTAGGCATCACTCTCAAACATCTACTAGTTATGGTCATTATTAGGGATGGAAGGCTTGATGATCACCTTTATTATCTACATGTTTGTGAAAAGATCAACCACTAGGTTGAATTAGGAACCTATGGTTTCCATCCTATCAGCTTCTTAATTTTTTAGATCTTGAGATAATATGAATATTAAAAGCCTCAAAAGACTTGATCAAATCTCATAAATGATGATGGTACAATATCATCCATACATTGTTTGTTATAGCAACCCCTCTTACTTACCTTATTACTAACTTGGAGTCACTGTATACTTTTAGTTGTTTGACACTAGTTCTTTTCATGAGATTGAGGCCATGGTTAAGGGCTTTGTACTCAACCTCATTATTTGTGTAGAAGAACTGAAAATGGAAGGCTTAGAGAATTTCTTTGCTAGAAGGAGATGCTAGCCAAATCCTAGCTTCAGAGCCATTATTGCATCTTACCCCATCAAAATGTAGGGTCCAAGGCTCAGGATCTTCTTCAAGCCTCTTGCTTTGTTCTCATTATTTCTTTTCAATCCTGGGAATGGCTTGATCTTCATCATGAATGATGTAATAATCGAGGCTTATGGAATAAAAGTTTGTTAATAGGTCACTTTCGATGAAGCTATTGATGAGTGCCTCTACCTCAGGATCTCTATTACCTTCAACACTCTCTTCTTTGGTCATTTCTACATAATGCATCTCTATTCTCATGAAGGAAGTGTGTGTTGCTTCAAGTTTTTCCATCACCTCATCAATTACATGCTCCAAGTGAAGGGGTTTAAATAATATCTTTATTTTCAAACCATATTTATTCCTTAATATTATATGAGACCAATCAAGTGACAGATACCCATCAATCTTGGTGGTGAAATATTTAGATAGACATAACCTAAAGATAGGTGGTATATCTATCACTACAATTTCTTGGGATATGGTGATGTTTGGGTAGGAATATAATGGGAGGGGAAAATCTCTAATAATGCCTAAGATCTAAACCTTCTTCCCATCTAGCTGCATCACACCTTTGCTCAAGGGTTGATATTTCAATTATAATGCATCTGATATTTGCTTAGGCATTACCATAGTACTTTCTCCTGAGTCTATCATAGAGTTCTATAGCAACTTCTTGCCTATAATCAAAGTCAAGTAGAAGGGGGTGGGCTTTGTCTTGTTTACTTCTTCTTTATTGTTGATGAATGTAGTGGTGGTATAGGACTGGGTGCTTGTGATGGCCTCTTTTCCCTTATCCATCCTAGGTACTATGCCTAATTTGTTTAGTGTGGGCCTTTCTTTTTCTTCTAAGGCTTATTTTAATAGGGTCTTCTATTTTGGGATGGACAAGAAATCCTAGAGAGAGACATTAGCTGATGTCTTTTTAAACTATTCCACCACATTATATGAATTTGGGGATGGGATCTCATGACCTTTATACTTATTTTATACCATATAAATATGCCTTAGATAGTCCATGGGTAGAGGTTGGAGTGTCAGAGCCTTTTTAGTGATCTCTTTGAGCATTGTGGTAGTTGTCAGATACTCAGCTAGCCTTTTTTTTGAGGGCATATAATAGTCTAATTACACCTATGGGGTTTGATAGATAAGGCCTTTATTAGCAAAGGTCATGCCTTCATCCTCTACCTAAGAGAAGAGTGCATGATTGGATACTATCTCTTCTTCCTGCTCCAGGGACATACCTTGCATCTACATCATCATGATGGCATTTTCAATCCTAGGGGATTGATAAGCATAGGCTAAATCATGGGCATTTCCTCATTTCCATTGCTCAGTGACCTTTTATTCTAAATTTTCTCAAGGATATTTTTGGGGTCCATGAGGTTCATTAAAAGGGAAGCACTACAAATTAGAATCGTTTGCAATGTTGTTTTGACTAGCTACCAATTCTCTATTCCTGCTAGGTGTTATTATGTGCAAGGGATCTAAAACCATGACCATCTAGTCACAAGCTACATCTGATGATTCATCCCTTGATTGTTTGAGGGATGATTATTTTCTCCTTGATAATTTGGCCTTTACCTTTCTTGGTATTGGTTTTGTTGAGAAGGAGGTCTCCTTTTTTGATAGTTATTATAGGTGGGTTTTGAAGGAGCAGCTTATTGCCTCTTGAGATTGATGATCTTATTACAAAAACTCCTTAAAATTCTCTTCATATCATTCATCTCAACAACCATGGAAGATGTAGTGGGGGCATTCATTTGAGTGGGTGGATATGCATATATAGAAGGAGGCGAGGTTCTTGAAGTGCTTGGCATTTCTCCCTGTAATGACATCAATATATTAGGAAAGATTAGCATCAATGGATAAGGAGGGATCCTCCCTACATCTATCAATTTATTATCTACTTTTACTATGATTTCATATGCATCTCATAGTGTCTATCCTCTAAGTGATTGAATCATGATCATGATGTCTGAATTGAGAGCTTTTAGATAGAAGACTATGACCATACTTGCAAGAGGTCAAACCATCTATGGGATATTTTTCTAAGTTTTCTTGAATTTGGTATTGAAATCAGCCATAGCCTCTTATAGACCCCTATTGATGGTTATTAACTGTTGTAAGAGAGAAGATCAGTCTACCTTTTCATTAAATTGCTCGAAGAAACTGTCACCTAGGTTATCCCAAGTGGTAATAGAATTGGTAGGTAAAGATCTATACTAATCAAGGGAATATCCTTTGAAAGAGGCCAATAATAGCCTTAGGGCTACATTCTATGAGTTAAAACATAGTGTACTATGCACACATTCACCACATCTTGAAGGTGTTCTGTTATAGTCTTGAATTCTTCTCCTGAGAACTTAGGGAGTGATTTCAAAGCATTTGAGGGTATAAGATCTCATTGAGCCAGAGGAGTTGGTGGGATAAGTGGGCTACCAATATCTCATGACACAAAATTTCTTAGGGGTCCTAGTTGTGCTATCCATGTTTCTTTTGTTGTATAGTAGAGGATCCTAAAGATGTTTGATGAGTAGGAACACCTAAGGGTGGTACTAATAGATTTGGGTTGCTTACAGTTTGTGACCTTCTTACAAGCCTATGGCTCATAAAATCTCTCCTAATGAATGATAAATATAACTTCTAATTAGGTGATTGTGTGTTCTTGGTCCCATTAGGTGTGCTATAAAAGAAGAATTATACCTCTTATGCCAATGTTCCCAATTTTAGGTACAAGAGGTTTATTTTGTAAGTGTTTAATAATTTTATTAATAAATAGAGGTTGAGGTATAAGGTTACCATGTGCATCCCTAAGGTGATGTGGGGGTATTAGGATTTGGTGTTCCCCATTGAGTATGTTGAGGTTGATTTTGAGATTTTAATAAGTGGTTTTGCATCTTCATCATTTGATTTGCATTATTGGTTTGAAATGTAGCCATTTGGTTGATAGTTTGTAATAGTATTTGATTAGTTTAAGCATTACTTTGAATAGTAGAAATAAATTTAGATACATGAGTGTGTTGTGAGGTTTTGAGAAGCTGGGATGCACTAATAATATGAGATGTAGTAGTGGTATGAGAAGTAGTAGTAGCATGAAAAGTACTAGCTATTGGGTATTAGTGTGGATGTTCGAGGTAGGCCCACTAAAAGAGATGCCAACCATATTAGTATAAATACTTGTCATAGAGGAAAAAGAAGACATGGAGGATGATGTTATAATGTTATAAGGAGATATTATTGAGGGTAAAGGTGTGGAATAAATAATTAATTGACTTGACGTAAATCCTATGGAAAAACTAAGTGAAGGTGAATGGGGATCTCCAAAATGAGATTCTATCATGATGTTATAAATGACTAAAATATACTTAACACTATGTTGAGGAATTTCATTGATGCAAAGAATCATTCCAACAATGTATTCAAGATCATTCTTATATTCTACCATTTTTATAAATAAGGGACTAAGTGACATAAAATAGGGAGGAGTTCCATAGTTGGTATCTCTAGTGGTGACATGGATTTTACTTTGATCTAGGTTAGTTATTGAAAAATGTGGCTTAGTATTTTTTTTAGGATTGGTAAAGTTCATCATGTTAGTTTGATTTTGATCTATGGAATTATCATGTAAATGTTCCATGATGAAATGGGGAAGTTAATCACTTACTGAAAAATGAGGAGAAATAATGATATGCTAGGTCAAATGGGTTGAATGTGTTTTATAATAAGGTAAATAGAACGTATGGTAGGAAACATAGTTGAATAGATTGACTATGTTCTGTGGGAAGATAAAAAAAAATATCTATTAGAGATTGAGATGAATGAATTGACTATGTTTTATAAGAAAGCAAATAGAGTATCTTATAAGAGATCGAGTCGATTGTGTTCTATAGGAAGATGAACATAATATCATGTAAGAGACTAAGTCAACTATGTTATATAAGGAGAAGAAATTGGAATGTTATAAATCTAGACAATTGAGTAGCAATTTTATATAGAAATAAGTAAAACACATAGATAATTAGACCAATTGGCTCAATCTAGTTGCAACACACAATACAAACCTCATACCAATGCTATCTAATACAAGTTTTATAATATAAAATATAATTTTTAAATAATAAACAATAATATTGAAATGTAAAGCTAATCTAAAAAGCAAACATTCCTATATGTTTTAAAATGTGATAGGGCATTGGGATTTATAAAAGAACTAAAAAGAGGTAAGATAAATTTAATTTTAGGTTTCTTAAGGCTGAAAGGGATTTGTATGGGTGATGGTACTAGTTTGGTATTGGGGCCAACCCCCTCACTTCACAATCTTGCAATGATAAGGGTGTCAGGTGCTTTACCAATATATATCATCAACCACACATTTATACTCGGACAAAAAACTGAGTTAGTTTCCTGCTTGGTGATAAAATCCAAGTAGGTAGACCTAGGTGGAATTATTTGAATACTTATTTGATATTTTATGATTTGGTAGTGTGTGAAGGAAAAAAATGACTAATCCAATAAATTAACCTTCCTAGTTATAATATGTGCAATACTCTAAGCAAGCAAGCAGATAAATGAAAAGTTAATTAATTACTAGCAATGTGAGTTAGTTTCCATTGATTAAAAAAGACATAGTACTAGGTTGATTGGGTTGACCTAATATGAAAATAGTACATAATAGAGTCAATCTGGTTGATTTTGTCTATTGTAAGATAGTCAAAATAAACTCAATCAAATAAGTCGATTGAGTTTCTTGGGAAAAAATCAGTTACATAACTGAGTTAAGCTAGTCAACTTAGTTTATTATAAGGTGATAGTTTTATAGAACTAAAAAAATGTGAAAAATAGAACTATAATTTGACTAAAAAATGAAAAAATAAATCTAGTTGGAATGAAGCTGGTGATTAAGATGAAGTTGATTTGATTGATTTAATAATGTGTTAAAACTATTGAACTACTATTTTAAAATTGTGCTATCTAGATGAGAGTTTGAACATGTAGAAAAACATATTAAAATATAGTTGAACTAGTCGACTGAGTTTGTATAAAACTAAATAATTAAAATGATTAAAAGAACTATGTTGACATATTCGATCTAGTAGTCTAAACAAAACTTGTTAGAAATTTTAAAAGATAGGATGAAAAACTAAATTAATAGGATTGATATAGTGTGCTAAGAGGGAGAATTTGATCAAAGAAAGCTGAACAAGATCAACATGCTCACCTCAATTAAAAAACCTGTAATATGATGCCATAACTGTGTCAATTAGATCAATGAAGTAGAAGATGACCTATAAAGAGTATAAAACTGTGTTGATCAAATCGATCCAATTTTTTGTAGGATAACATGACCTACAAATAGAGTTGAACTAAGTTGATTGGATTGACTAAGTATTGAGACTTGTGCATAAACTATTATACTAAGTTGACAAAGTTGATCTAGTAGTCAAAAATGAAGATTAAAATTATTCAAGGGTTAGTTCACATCGGGTTCACTAGAATGTATGAAAGCAAAAGTGAAGTTGATCTATAAATCAATCCTAATTCGAAGAAGATAAATCAACAAACTATACTGCGAGAAATGCTTAGATAATTAGGGTCATGACCAATATGGATCTGATAAACCTACCTAAGGAATATCTTATCATATAATATGTCTAGATAGGGTTCCAAAGCCTCTAGTCAAGAAACACCACACAATAACCCTAGCTAGGTATGATAATATAATAATAAAGTAAAATCTAATCTAGTGCTCACAAAATCTTATGGCATAAATGGGGGATAAACATAAACAATAAACATACAAAGTAAAACTTTACTCAAGTCAATGTAGAGGTAATCCTAATAAATGAGAGATAATACATTCATTAGTCATTATTCATGTAAATCTATCTACTAAATAAAAGAGTAAGAGTTAGGAATACTTACCTTGAATATGAACCCATTAAGCTTCAACCTCTACCTTGGCTAATGGTGCTTTACAAGTGGTTTTTGTGTATTGTTGAATAAAATAAGGATGGATAATGGAATATAGTCTATCCAAGGACCTTCTAGTGAATCTCAAGCCTTCATAAGACAAATGTTCTCCTTCAAGAAGTATAAAAACCTAAGCAATGAATCCTCAATCAAAATGCAAAAAAAAGATAAAAAAGTGCAAATGAATGATTCTCTCTATTGAAAATGGGGTGAAAGACATGTATATATACCCTTATTTGAAACTAAACCCTTACAAAATTTTAGTTGATGTATTTGGCCTAGTCAATCTTTTTAGTTAGAAAATAGAGTCATTAGGTCTCAGACTAAGTTGGCCTAGGATGACTCAATCCCATAATGTGTGTTATTTATAGAGGTAGTTTAACCCATTTGACTACATTCAGGAACTGGTAAAAATGGATTTTTGTTTAGGTATGGGGTATTTGAGGTGGTGAATTGATTAGAGAAGAATGTGAGGGAGGTGTCAAATCTTAGGGAAATGTATAGGAGGGTCTTTTATTGGTTTTAAGTGGTGTTATAGGGAACAATAATCTTGTGAAGCACCAAAGTTCTGCCCACCCATTTTCTTGTGCACCATTTAAGGCATGAACTTAGATAGGTCGAGGTTTGATGGGTTCTTATAAGAGAGAAAACATTAGTAATTGATAAAGTTTAAAAATATTGTGTGTATACAAAATTAAGCTTCACCCTTCCTCTTATAGAGATCATGTAGGTTGATTTTTATCCTAGAAATGCATCACCATTATCATATTATTCATATTTTACAAACCACTCCCTCACATTATTCATATGATATGATGATATAGAGTCAATAATTCACACATCATTACATGTATGTGAGATTTAGGATATGATGCATATATATCCATCTCCATAACTAAAGATACTTTCACTTGAGGAGTGCAAAACATCTATTGTTTTGGCCTTTTCCACATTTTCCACTTTCCAATCCTTTAAATAATGTTGTGTCTAGTTTTAGTTTGATATTTTCTTTAAGGATCTATTCAAAATTTTAGAAATAGCTCTATACCTTGATCTCTTATTCTTAGTATTCTACTTTCCTCTTTCCTATGAGTGACCTTGAATAGAGAGGATGCCATTTTTATGATACATTTTCATATATTTACAACCCATCTCATTTGATAATAAATTTACAACTACATCTTCCATTTTTCTCTAATGTTGTACTAATTATTATCATCACTAGATTGTAACACATCTATAAAATATCAATTGAATGTGATACACCTTTATTTATTATCCATTTTAACATTTAGAAATGATAACTGACTTAACATAGTGTTTAAGGCATCTAGGTTCTCTAAAATTGAATCACCATCATTAATTCAAACTTAATATACCATCATTCACAAGAATAGTTTATTTACTGATGATTTGGCCTTGACTTGGACTACTACAATGTTCCCAAATTATCCTAAAGAAGCTTTATAGTATTTTCAACTGAAAAATCTAATAGATTTGAATCCAAAACACATAACATAATAGAGATTCTATATTTACTTTTAATGTTATCCACTTTTTTGAATTTCATTCTAGTGGTTATTTTATCTACTATATTAATTCACTAATCTCCATCTACTAAGATATCATCCATCTTGAATTTCATAACTAAAAATGTCTATCATTCAATTTCTCAATCTCTATCCTAAAGATTCAATAATTTTTCATACAAGGTTCTTCTACATAATTCCCACACAAGATACTATTTATTGCAAGTTATCCTAAATTCTAAAAATACTACAACTAAACTCTAATATCAAATTTTGTGTTAACTATCTATGCATGATAAATAAATATAGAGGATAGATATGATATTCAAACCTTAGACATAAAAAAGATAAGGAAAAACATAGATATGTATATTTTAGTCTAGGAAAACCCCTTTAGGAAAAAAACCTATCATAAAAACCTTATTTATTATAACATAAATTGAAAAATAATAATAAAGCAAGTCACAAGGTTTTATTACATTCAAAAAATTATTTTATGTATATTAAAATACACATACTTGACCATGTGTATTCAAAATGCATGCATATGATACATACAATCTCTCAAATATATCATTATCTTCCTTTGAAGAATCATGCCTATATCTAGTACTCACCTTGTAACATCCTCACAATAGGGTAATCTATAGTCACCAACTAATGATCCAAGTGATCATTATGTAACACTAAAAAAATCCATGTCAAATTACCACTAAGACATTAACATACTTCTTTAATATAACAAATAAAATAAAAAACTTGTATGAATTGCCTTAAGTTATCCTCCATTGCTTGACATGAATCATACCTCCTTGAAACACCTTACCATATTATAATTTACAACCTTCCATATTATAGTGAAACTAATCATACAACCCTACATAGTTATCCCATAATTGATGCAAGGGCATCACTACCCCCATTTGTAAATATTAGTCTAATTTCATGTTTTGGAGGAGTCTTGAGTGTGTAACCTTGTGAAGTAGATTCTAGGAGTCAATTAAACCTTATTACATACTTAAGAACATTTAATTAGTCATTTTAGGTAACTAGGTAGTGGTTAGGTAATTAGCTTTCCCCATACAAATTGAAGTTACAAGGAAGTTACAAAGTTAGTTATGAGTCTTTTTGAAATAAATAGTGGTTTTTATTAGAAATAGGCAGGTCATTCAAGTAGAATAAGTGTGAATTAAAGGATGGTAGAGAAGTTTTGAATGGACAAAGGGTGGAGACTCTGTAGATCGGTTGGCATAAGTTTGGGTATAGTGTTGAATTCTAGATACCCTACATCATTTTTGGTATCAGAGTGAGTAAGATTTTATGGAGAAGGTTAGGTATATATTTGTCGTTTATTTTTAGTATATGCATTTGATGAATTTAATGAAATTATGCTAAAGATTAATTGAAGAGACTGCTCAAAGAAGATTACAGGTGATTGAGAAGTTGGTTAGGTAGGTTGAATGCCAAGAGAGGCTTGAGGAGAGAGAAAGAGCTAAATAATCTCATTGATCCAAGGAGATAACTTGCATGAGGATGGAGTAAGGTGAAAAAGACTTACTTAAGATGGATAAAGGTGTAAGAGACTTGATTAAGGTAGATCAAGGTGAAATAGACTTGATTAAGAGAGAATAAATGCCCAACATGAAAGACCAACAAATTAAAGAAGAAAGAGGTGAGATACTTTCAGATGAGTAGGTAGATATATTATTTTCAAGTTTGTCAAATCATTTGTCATGCATATAAAGCAATTGATGTTTAGATTACTTTGTTAATAAAATACGTATGTTGAGGGCATTATCCATGGAAAGGGAAGTCATTGAATAGGTACATCAGTAAAAGGAGGATAAAGAGGTTGCATAAATTGAGAGGTTTGAAGAAGAGGAGAGAAAACAAACAATAACACAAAAAATAATAGAACCAAGCATATAGAGAATAACAAAGATAAAAAAATAGGAAGATTGCCAAGAAGATGAGCATAAGATTATTTTTGTTAACCCATGTGTTTCATGTGTAGGATGGTTGTAGGAGAAGAAGAAAATGTTGAATATTATCAAGTTGAAGATCAAAGTGCAAAATAATGACCTCAAAGGAGAAATCAAGAGAAGGAAAAATCAAGGAGGAGTCAACATAGGCAAGCACCACAAAGATCTATGTGTATCAACTATACCTTGGGATCCAGGAGGAGATTCTATTATACAAGAGGTGTTCCAAAGAACATCAAAGATAAAGAACTTATAACTTTCAAATAGTATGATATAGGGGCATCACTACCTCAATTTATAAATATTAGTCTAATTTCATGTTTTGGAGGAGTCTTGAGTGTGTAACCTTGTGAAGTAGATTCTAGGAGTAAATTAAACCTTGTTACATAAGAACATTTAATTAGTCATTTTGGGTAACTAGGTAGTGGTTAGGTAATTAACTCTCCCCATACAAATGGGATTTAAAATGAAGTTACAAAGATAGTTATGGGTCATTTTGAAATAAATAATGGGTTTTAGTAGAAATAGGCAGGTCATTCAAGTAGAATAAGTGTGAATTGAAGGATGGTAGAAAAATTTTGAATGGGCAGAGGGAGGAGACTCTAAAGATCGATCCTCATCAATTTGGGTAGAGTGTTGAGTTTTAGATACCTTGATTGGCATTAGTTTGGGTAACGTGTTGAATTCCAGATACTTTTGCATCAATAATTCCCACATGCTAAAATACTTGTGCAATTATCATAAGCTATATACATACAAGACTTTGAAATTATCCATGCTTGCTCAATCAACTTGAATAACAACCTATGTAACTAGTGATTCTACGAACAACCTATGCAACACTCACATTGCACATAATTACTTTTCAAAATTCCATGCAAATTTGAGATAGTTCCCAACCTTTTTGGATAGGTGTGTTATCTGACTAGCTAGTTTTCATACATATATGAAAAGGTACATTAGATACATACACTAAATATATTCTTCATATTAATTTAAAATAAATACATGACCCTGATTCACCAATGTTTATATGTAGACAACCTTGTCATTACACCATGTGTATTGTTTGATACACCTTCCATTTCACTATATATAATTGCCACTAAATATAAGATGTTTATCATAAGATACATGCTTTGTGGCTGTCATTACAAATCATTTTTTGTTATCATTTCTCAACCTTGACTCAACTTACTTATTTTGAATTTCATTATTTTCATTGTGTTTATACCCTCTTCTTTAATTTCAAATTATGAATGTATGAAAATATGATAAGTACATTTAGGATGTTACAAAATGATTATAAGTACATATGTGAATATATGTTATGTTTATGAATGTATGAAATCATTATAAATATGTTTATGAATGTATGAAATTATAGGGCACAAATTCAAAGGCAATAAATTAAATAAACATAAATAAGTAGAGTGTTAATTGCTAGAAGAGTCACAACAATGGAGGTTTGTAATGATGGTCATGAGATGAGTGTATGACATGGAAGAGATATTTTTAAGATCTACATCATGGAATGAAATATTTATGTTTTAGGAGAACTACATATCCATGATTTTTCAACACAAATATGTAGGAAACCTAAAATACTAGACATATCCCTTTAAGTAGTTATGATAACTACATGGCCACCCTAATTCAATAATTATTATATATAGTAAACCCACATAAATAGGCTTATGTTTCCAATATGATTAAACAAAGAGTATGTTATGATTAAAGGGAGATAATATTTATGTAAGTAGAAACTATCAAAATATGTTATTTTTGCATATACAATGATAATTTTGTGTGCATGATTTTCTTGTGCATTGCTATAATGTTTGTGTAGGCATGTGGCTTTAGGAATTTTATGAAATTAAACTATATGAAGTGTTCCAAAACAATAATTATGCATCCCACATGAAGTAAATCCATGTTGATGTGGATTTTTTTTTCTATTATGAACTATCAAAATATATTACGTTTTGCATATAAAATGACAATGTAGCGTGCATGGTTTATTGTACATTGTTGTAAGGCTTGTGCAGGTACATGAAAGTAGGTTTTTTTTTTGGATAAAACTATGATGTGTAAATAAATTAAAGTGAATTAATTATTGATCACATAGATTAAATGTCTAGATCAAAAATACACCAAAGAGGAGGGGCATTACAATTTTAAAAATATTTGATGTAGATGAGTGAAGTTAAAACCTATAGTGAAGTGATTTTATGAGCTTAAGTTATTTTGACGGAAGTGTAATTATGTTAAACTTGAACTTGTTATAAATATTATGAAACATGCCTTTCCCAATAAGGAATTTTCAATATACCATATTTATATGAAATGAATTTAAGTACCCAAAACTTTTTTGTTTATCTAATAAATCACATTAATTTGTTTTTTGTTATTATGCCTATAGTCAGTGATCACATTTTAAGAGCTGTTGTTAATTTCAAGTTTAAAGGTATATATTAATGTAGTCTTCCATGATAAAAAATTATAATAAAAAATTGAATTTCAATTGAAAATATTAAACTAAATTACACACTTTATTAAAAAGAATGTTAAATAAAATATCACTCTTCCAATGATTTAAAAATTGAATTTTAAGACTACAAAAATATTTATGAATGATTACAAGAATATAAATTTAATTTTTTATGTTTATTTATTTAAGGATGAATGAAACTAATTTTGAGTGAAAATGTTGAATGAATAACCACATAAAAATTTCACCTTGTAGGCAAGGCCGACCATAAAAGATAAGTATGACATGGAAGGACTGATAATGCAAATTATACTTAGCAAAAATGATCTTTTAAATGTGAATTTTGCATGAAATGATAATATTTTTTCATGATTTTTGAGACATGATGTGCCACATTTATTTTTAGGTGCAAAATATTTTGGGTTTTACAATTAAATAACTTAAATATTAAGTTTTTAAAATAAATTTGAATTATTAAAATTCCAACTAGTAATTACTTCAATCTGACATGAGATGGATATTAGTATTTGACCTATAAACATCACCAATATATTGCATTTCCTTGTTTCTATCACACCATAAAGATATTTTTCTCCCCAATTGTAGCCATAAATTACTGAAAATAAAATAAAGTATTACATAAACATTGTTTTACTAATAAAAATCATACATCTAACAAAATAAATAATTGTAGTAATATATTGGCCAAAATAAATAAATAAAAATTAGTTAAGAATAACTTGAATAATAACTCCATATTTACATTAATTATGCTACATTTCAACAAAAAGCCATTTCAAACTTTTATGTCTATTTTATGATATGACTATTATTAATGCATATGCCAACATAAAAACTATGATCTACAAGTTATAACTATAGTTTTTATTGTCTTAAATACTACCTGAATATATCACCAAGAGGTATTTAAATGATTTAAAGGTGTATTATAAAATATGTCAAATAAATATGTAAATTATAATTAACCCTTATTATATAAATCTATCAACTTTAATATCAACAAAATAAATTATAATTAACCTTTGTTATATAAATCTATCAACTTTAATATCAACAAAATACATAGATCTTTCTTACAAGAAATATAGAGGAGAAGGAAGATAGCAAGTTGGAAAAAATTGTCACTAATTAGGTTAACTCCAAAGAATTAAAAAATAGGTGAATTTACAATTTTAATGGGGAATGATAGTAATTTTTATTTGTAAATTTTCACATTAATATTCATTTTTTATGATAATTAATTATTATGAGTACACATAATAACTAATGGATTTATTAATTGTTATTAAATTAAATGATTAGTGTACTTATTTAAATTTAATACTCACTAGAATGGTTCAAGGCAAGGAAATTTCAATGATTTTGTATATCATATTAAATATAGGATTCAACTCACATAATTTCTAGGTTGAAATCAAACATGATACAATTATACAATTATATTTCACACAGGATTTAAAAATAATGTAAAGTATTTTAAGACCAATTTTTTGAAATATTATTATGTTTTTGGTCACAAGTTTTTTTTTTTTACTTTTTATTTTCTATAATATCGTGGTGTTCTTTTACAAAATTCATTTCATAGTCTTTCCTTAACATTTAATATCCCTTTCATTTTGAGCCTCAACTTTGCCTAGGTTAGTCTCCAAAGTATACTTTGACTTCTCTTGTTCAATATAAATAAGTTGTGTAATTGCATCTTTACCATTGGTACAAGACTTCCCTGTTAAGGTGTGGAGCCTAAAAGCTTCAACAAGGAGCATTTTGCAGAGTTGCAGCAGTTACACAGTCACCGGCGTCGATCAGGAGCGACCAATGTCGGTCAGGAGCAGTTGAAGAGACGCCAGCATCGACAGGGATTGGTCAACGTCGGTCACAGGCAAGTAGGCAGGAACCGGCGTCGGTTACTTGTGCATCCAGAAAGCTATTTCCGAGGACAGAACCGAGTGTTTGCATGATGAGATTAAGTCATAGTCTTAAGTTCGCATCTCTATTATTAGTAAGACTATTTTCAGAGCCCTTGTTTAAGAGGCTTAACTGTTGGTTGTAAGTGCATGCTCAAGTTTCCTAATTCTATATGTAGAATTAGATCTTCTTATCTTATTATAGTGTATTGGTATGTTGAAGAACAATACAGAATTGTATAGGTGAATCATTCTAGGTTGTTGGAGTTGATTGTACTTGAGAGAGAGAGCTCTTAAGGGAAAGAGATCTAGAGAGAGATCTGTACATCTGAGAGAGGTGTGGAAGAAAGAAGTTTCTTCAATTGTATTCCTTCTGTAAAGAGTTTAATACAAGTTTTCAGGGTGGTTTCTTGTATCTCTTGTTCTTTGCTATTTATCATTCTAGTTACTTATCTATCTGATTTAATTCTGTGGTTTATTGCTTTCATAAGTGTAATCAAATTGTTGGTTGATCCCCAATAAGTGGTATCATAGCTCAGGTTCACTAACAGGTGGTTCAGATCTGTGTAGTGTGTATTGATTACAGGTTAGTCACAGGGGTTTCTGCAGGGATTTCTATTTGAGTGGGAGAAGTAATGGCAGAAAAAAGTAAACTGAGAATGGAGAAGTTTAATGGAAAAAATTATCAACATTGGAGAATGCAGATAGAGGACTATCTGTATCAGAAAGATCTATACTTACCGTTAGGTGGGATTGCAAAGAAGCCCACAAACATGGATGATGAAGAATGGGAAGTTCTTGATAGAAAGGCTCTGGGGTCTATAAGACTGAGTCTAGCATCTACTGTGATATCTAATTTATCACAGGAAAAAACAACGGTAGAGTTGATGACTACTTTAGCAAACTTGTATGAAAAACCCTCAGCTTCTAATAAGGTATATCTTATGAAGCAGTTATTTAATTTGTGTATGCAGGAAGGTGGATCTGTATCTAATCACCTGAATGATTTCCATGGAATTGTAAATCAATTAAGTTTAGTCAATATTGTGTTTGATGATGAAATTAAAGCTCTTTTAATATTATGTTCTTTGCCTGAAAGCTAGCATAGCTTAGTAATGGCAGTTAGTAATACTACATCTGCTTCAAATATTTTAAAAGTAGAGGATGTTGTTAGTGTTATCTTGAATGAGGAAATTCATAGGAAAAGCACAAAGGAAACATTAGGGAATGCTTTAAGTTTTGAGAGCAGGGGAAGGCAAAAAGAGAGGAGCAAGAAAGGGAGATCAAGATCTAAGTCTAAGGTGAGAGGTAGATCCAAATCCATAAATGGCAGGAAGCCACAATGCTGGAATTGTGGAAAGATGGGGCACATAAGTAGAGATTGCTGGTAAAAGCCTAAGGAGGACAATCGGCATGAAGGAAAAGAAGAAGCAAAGGTTGCAGGTATTGTAAAAGATGCTTTAATATTCTCTTTGCATAATAATATATAATCTTGGGTTTTAGATTTTGGTGCATCTTTTCATGCTACCCCTAATAGAGAATATTTTAGTGACTATATCCATGGAGATTTTGGAATAGTGTATTTAGGGGATGATGAGCCTTGTAAAATAATTGGCAAAGGTAAAGTGAAGCTGAAAATGCAGAATGACAACACATGGGTGTTGAGAGATGTTATGCATGTTCGTAGCCTAAAGAGGAATTTGATTTCTGCAAGAAAGTTAGGGGATGAGGGTTGTACAGTAACTCTCACAGTAGAATCTTGGAAGGTGACCAAGGGTGCACTTGTTATGGCTAGAGGTAAGAGAGTAGGTACTCTCTATTTATGTAATTGTGTTACTAAAAATTCTCCTTCTGTATTATCTACTTCAGATGTGGATGCAAAATTGTGGCACTCAAGGCTTGGCCACATGAGTGAGAAGGGAATGTCAATTCTTAAGTCTAAAGGTAAGCTTTTAGATTTGAAAAGCATAGATCTGGATTTTTGTGAGCACTGTGTTTTTGGAAAATAGAAGAGAGTGAGTTTTATCAAGACTAGATCAACAAAGAAGAGGCATAAGTTGCAGCTTGTTCACACAGACGTGTGGGGATCGGCTCAGGTAGCTTCTATTGGAGGATCACAGTACTATGTTTCATTCATAGATGATGCTACAAGAAAGGTATGGATCTATTGTATTAAGAAGAAATCTGATGTATTTGAGACTTTTAAGATTTGGAAAGCTATGGTTGAGAATGAAATAGGTAGAAGATTGAAGTGCCTGAGATCTGACAATGGTGGTGAGTTCTGCAGCTATAAGTTCAAATGGTATTGTTATATGCATGGAATCGATAGGCAAAAGATGGTTCCAAGGACACCTCAGCAGAATGGAATTGTTGAAAGGATGAATAGAAAAATCATGGAGCGTGCAAGGTGTATGAGATTGCATGATGGTTTGCCCTTAGAGTTCTAGGCAGAAGCTGTTGACACTACAGTATACCTGATTAACAGAGGACCCTCTACAGCTCTGGATGGTGGAATTACAGAAGAGGCATGGATAGGTAAAAAGGTAGATCTCTCTTTTCTCAAAGTTTTTGGTTGTGAAGCCTTTGTGCACATTGATAAGGAAAATAGAAATAAGCTGGATGCTAAGTCTATGAGGTGCACATTTATTGGCTATGGCTCAGATGATTTTGGTTTCAAATTTTAGAATCTAGGAACTAACAAGATAATTAGGAGCCATGATGTTGTTTTCAATGAAAAAGTGATGTATAGTGATCAGTTGAAGAAGTTGAATCAATTTGGGCAGAGCAATGGAGAATTGGATGAGGTGACGGTCCAAAATGAGCTCGTGAGAAAAATAAATAATCACTTGTAGGAAAACACAGAGACTGACATCGACAAGGTAGGAACCGATGTCGGCAAGATAGAAACTGATATCGGTCATACACAGACCAACATTGGTAGAACAGGCACTGACGTCGGCTAGGGAGAACTGACATCAGCCAGTAATAGGCCTGGAAGTGACTGAGGTCGGTCACTGTCAGAGAATTTGGGTGGACAGCGTGTTGTGGATGAGTCTCAGACACCCATCAGGAGGTCAGAAAGGGTAAGTAAGCCTCCAATTAGATATTCTCCTTCATTATTCTATTTATTGCTAACTGATGGTGGAGAACCAGAGAGTTTTGAAGAAGCATTACAGGTGGAGTCCAAGAGTCAGTGGGAGCGTGGCATGGTTGAGGAGATGGAGTCCTTGAGAGTGAACCAAACATGGGATTTGGTTGAGTTGCCAGCTAGTAAGAGGACATTGAAGAACAGATGGACCTACAGATTGAAGGAAGGTGAGAATGGACAGATGAGATATAAGGCCAGGTTGGTAGTGAAAGGATTTGCACAAAAGTTAGGTATTGATTTTGGTGAGATTTTTTCTCTTGTTGTTAAAATGACTTCTATATGGGTTGTATTGTCTTTAGTTGCTACTGAAGATTTGCATCTTGAGCAGCTTGATGTTAAGACAATGTTTCTTCATGGAGATTTGGATGAGGAAATATATATGGAACAGCTGAAAGGTTTTGAGGTCAAAGGTAAGGAGAAGTTAGTGTGCAGATTGAATAAAAGCTTGTATGGCCTCAAGCAAGCTCCTAGACAGTGGTATTTGAAATTTGACAGGTTTATGACTGAGCATGGCTATAGTAGGTGTCAATCTGACCATTGTGTGTATTTTAAGAGATTGGATAATGGTACATATATTATTATATTGTTGTATGTAGATGATATGCTGGTTGTAGGATCACACATGCAGGATATCTCTGAGCTTAAGGTGAAATTAGCTCAAACATTTGCCATGAAGGATTTGGGAGTAGCAAAGAAAATCCTTGGCATGAGCATTAAGAGAGACAGGAAAAATCATAGGTTGATTTTGTCTCAAGAGGATTATGTGAACAAGGTGTTGAAATGGTTCAACATGCAGGATGCAAAACCAGTAAGCACACCTTTGGTTGGACATTTTAAGTTGAGTAAAGAACAATGTCCTAATTCACATGATGAGGTAGAGTACATGAGTAAAGTTCCATATTCTTTCGCAGTAGGGAGTTTAATGTATGCAATGGTGTGTACTAGACTAGATATTTTCCAAGCAGTGGGAGTTGTAAGTAAGTATATGGCTAATCTAGGGAAGGAGCACTAGAAAGCAGTTCAGTGGATCCTTAGATATCTGAGAGGAACCAACAATAGGCATTTGTGCTATGGAGGTTCAGATACTTCTCTACATGGTTATGTAGATTTAGATATGGTAGGTGATTTGGATGGTAGGAGGAGCACCACAGGATATGTTTTCACTGTAGGTGAAACGGTGGTTAGCTGGATATCAAAGTTGTAAAAGGTTGTTGCCTTGTCAACTACAGAAGCAGAGTATAGTGCAGCCACAGAGGCTAGCAAAGAGATGATATGGATGACACGGTTCATGGAAGAGCTTGGAAAGGAGCAAGAGAGTTACAAACTATATAGTGATAGTCAGAGTGCCATTCATTTGGCTATGAATTTGGCCTTTCATTTAAGAACAAAGCACATACAACTTAGGTACCACTTCATAAGACATGTATTGGAGGATGGTGAGTTGAAGCTGGAGAAGATCCATACAGATAAGAATCCTGCTGATATGTTAACCAAGCTGGTTACAAAGGAGAAGTTGAATCTTCATTCAACTTTTGTTGGTCTTCATGATTGAGTTGAAGATGGAGGAGCTAGAAGATGTTGCTGTACAGGTACTGGTGTAGCTGTTTATCTCCAAGTGGGAGATTGTTAAGGTGTGGAGCCTAAAAGCTTCACCAAGGAGCATTTTGTAGAGTTGAAATAGTTACACAGTCACCAGCATCAGTCAGGAGCAGTTGAAGAGATGCCAGCATCGATAAGGATCGGCCGACGTCGGTCATAGGCAAGCAGGCAGGAATTGGCGTTGGTTACCTGTGCGTCCAGAAAGCTATTTTTGAGGACAGAACTAAGTGTTTGCATGATGAGATTAAGTCATAGTCTTAAGTCTGCATCTCTATTATTAGTAAGACTATTTTTAGAGCCCTTGTTCAAGAGGCTTAACTATTGGTTGTAAGTGCATGCTCAAGTTTCCTAATTCTATATGTAGAATTAGATCTTCTTAGCTTATTGTAGTGTATTGGTATGTTGAAGAACAGTACAGAATTGTATAGGTGAATCATTCCAGGTTTTTGGAGTTGATTGTACTTGAGAGAGAGAGCTCTTGAGGGAGAGAGATCTAGAGAGAGATCTTTAGATCTAAGAGAGGTGTGGAAGAAAGAAGTTTCTTCAATTGTATTCCTTATGTAAAGAGTTTAATACAAGTTTTTAGGGTGGTTTCTTGTATCTCTTGTTCTTTGCTATTTATCATTCTAGTTACTTATCTATCTGATTTAATTCCACGGTTTATTGCTTTCATAAGTGTAATCAAATTGTTGGTTGATCCCCAACATTCCCAAATTTGTGTGATTCATGGTAAGCCTCTTATTTAATTTCAATAATTTAAATTCATATGGGAATGTATTGATTATTCAACCACATTATTCACATAAGAATTACACTTATATCAATAAAAGATACATTAAAATCTTGGATCCCCTTAGGATTTGAGTCTATAGACCCTCTCTAATGGATGCATCATGCTTGTTTTCTTAAACCTCTATAATGGATCTTCTATTAGGTGATGCTCAGTTTGGGTCACCACATTGGTTCTTGAGTTATAAATCCCCAACCCTCCTCTACTTGAGATGGAAGCTGATATTGGAAGTAAATCCCTAACCAAGAAATGTGTGGGATCATTCACTTCTCTTTTAGCTCTCTTATCTTGGGCCTCTAAGTCATGGCACTCCATCACTCTTCCTTCTTTCTCCTTGTTGTGTCCTGGTTTCTTCCTGGTGGATTTTCAGAGCTCAACTGATAGATATTTTTCTTGGAACTTTTATCCATGGTTTTTCATTTATTCCAGCCTTTTCTTTTACCCTTGGAACCCTTTCTTCTTGCTGGATTAGTTTCAACTCAACTCCATATTGGTATGGCTTCAGTTTCAATTTCTCCCTCTGGTGATGATGAATGAGAGCTTCATCAAACTCTTAGTGGGAAAAGTTGGATCTTTTATGAATATTGATGTTGCCTCTTAGGGCCTCAACTTTGTCCATGTTTTTGCTTACATTGATCTCTCCAAGTTGATCTCTTTTTCAATTAATCTGATCTCCTCATGTGGTCTGTAGACTCAACATATCAATTATGAAGGCCTTCCTTTCTATTGCTTCCAATGTCACCTCCTAGTCATCACATCACTAGGTGTCATTTCAAGGCTCATCAACATCCTTGTAAGTTTGGAAGAGGAAATAAGGGGAGATCAACCCAAATTTCAAGTGGCACACTCATTAAAAATTATACCACTCCCCTTTCTCTCACATTGTTGATAAGATGGGTGCTATCGAGAGATGTCCTAGGCTTATGCCCCCTTCCTCCCTTCACATCTACCCTCATCTTGTTGAGGTCTCCCCTCCCTTCCCCCTCACCACCCTAGACCATTCCCTTCATGGAATACCCCTTGTAGGAGGCTCTAACTCTGAATCATCCTCTCCTCAAGGGGGTCCTTCTTGGGCTCTCCCTACCAGGACTTTTAAGCATCATGCATATGTTGATGCCTATTAAAAGAAGAAAGGGAATATATCACATGAATAATTTTTTAGGGTAGAATCACACTCTATTATATATAATGGTTCCAAATGGACCCTAGAAGATCTCCTTTCTAGGCATGGGAGATGGGTAGTACTAGCTTATGGTTAAGCCCTTCTGGTGGGTGGTTGGTTGGTCTTAGTTTTGGATGATGAATTATTTTGATCCAATCTTTGGGTTTTTTGTAGTGAATTTTTATTGGTTATCTATTTATTTGGGGTTTTTGTTGAGGTTTGGCTGAAGACTAGTGGATTCAACTTATTTTATTTATTTCTATTCTTCCACTTTTTAAGTTTTTCTTAGTTGTTTGCATCTCCTCTCTCTTGGTGTGATCCTTTTCAAGAGGTGTTGTCCTCTATGTTTATTGTTTTCCATTATCATTATCTTTTATTGCAAAGAATGGGCCTTTGGTTTTGTCCCATACTGGCTCATAGCTCTGGTCAAAATCATTTTACCCTTTCAAATAAAAAAAGATACATCAGAATCTCCAAATATAAAATATTATAGATGTACATTTAAAGTTTGAGTTAAAAATTTCTTATGTTGCTTAGAACATGAGTTTAAAATTTATTTGAAATCACTAAGATTTATGTTAGGTATATTAAATGCTAACTCTCATGTAGTTAACATAACCATTAAAAAAAGAAAACTTCTCAAGTTATAGGTGAATCTTGTTTTTGGCAACTCGAGATAGGCATTTTCTTATGTGCCTAACCCTTTCAAACACATCCTATGATATAAATAAAATTTTGACCTCATCTCATGGATAATAAAGTTTTTTTTTCATTTTTTAATGTATTATATAATTCTAAATATGATTGTATATTATTTACATCTCCTCGCCTCTCCTTTGTTGGTATTAATATTTTTCATTTCTATATGTGATTCATTACCTCATTCCTAATCCAACCCAACATAAATGATATATAATTTGTCATCGATAGATAATGTGCACCTTGAAAATGCATGTAAGTGACCATTTCATCTCTTAAACATAGTGAACACAACCAAAACCATTCACTAGAATCAGGCTAATTCTACAAAATGAATAAACTATTATGAGAGCATATTTTAAGCTCATTTCCTAGACCATGTTATCAACTATTAAATTTATACAACCTTTCCTCATACTCATTGGATTAAACCATTTTCATTCCTATAATTAAAACTTATATAACTCTTTATGGCAATGCCACATCATCACCAAATCATTCTACTTGCTTCATATATAAGACCTTTGATAACCTATAACCAAATATCACATAAGATGATATAATTTTTTAAAAGTTGTAAATTTTAAATATCTAAAAGAAAAATTATACCTTCAAAATACACTCAATATGAAATATTTTTCTTTAGATATCAACCCATATAACAATGCATATTTGAGATCATTATATGTCTTGATTTTAAGGGTGTACGATTCCCCCAACATAGCATGAATCCAAATTTATTATATAACTTTACATATTTTTAAAAAATATGTCTTTATATATCTTGGCCCCTTTGATCATGTCATATTCTTGTGTTACTCATATAATTTCTTTAAACATATTTAAAAATGTATGCACTTTAACGTGGTGAACATAGTATATAATCATGAAAATTGACCCCTATATTAGCTACAAATCATAAATACTAGTTAAGAATAGAGTTGTACAATAAAGTGTTAAATTATATTTAGGCTTAGTTTTGGGTATACAATTCACCACTATCCCATAAATAGATTTTGTGCCACTAACACATTCCCAACACTTAGCTTTATTTGCACTGGCATATCATGCAGTCTACATGTTCACCCAAGGTATAAGGATATTTTAACCTATTTATTTGGGTTAATTTTGTGGATGAATAAAAAATATCTAAGCTATAGTAAGGGGTAATTTAGTACACTATAATAAGAAAACCATAATAACAAATAAATAAAAAACAATATCATAAATCAATACTATTTTAACCAAACAAAGGCTTAAGTACCTTAAAGATAATAATTTATTTTTCCTTATGAAAAGTTACAAAAAAATTCCACTTCTAATTTAATGTAATATCTAACTCATAACTCAAATATAAAAAACATTAAAATATCAGATATACATATATATCTATCTCTCTAAGACAATCTAGGATTTTATAGTAAATAAGCACCATTTGTTTTGTTACAAGTCATTAATTTACATTCCTAAAAAAGTGAAACAATCTTCTATAATTAGTAACCATAATGGGTCCACAACAAATGTACCAATGTAAATTAGTTCCTACATTTGTACCTAATAATATATATTCCTCAAAATGTTATCCTTAACAACTCTTCCTATAGACCAGTTCCTTCCTTAATCACTTTTTTTATGCTTTGTGGTCTACAAAACCTCTTCCTCAAGTTTGTCTTTTTTTGTGTTAATCGATACATGATTGTAGGCACACATTATGACTTTGTTACTCTTTCATTGTGCATCCCTAAGACTTTAGGTACATTGGAACCACCTCATCTTAGAACACTTATTCCCTAAATTTGTGTTGTGATGAGACATCATTTGTTCAAAGGTTCTCCAGAGTCCATGTTTTCTTCCTCAAAATTTATGTAGATAATGTGCCTCATATGCAAGGCTACACTTGTCAAAATAGGGGATCATAAAATATAGGGCTAACATCACTACACACTAATTTAGTTTTATACCCTTGATAAACCCTCCAATTTGATGCAGAGCATATACCAAGATTCACTCTCTCTATGATTTTATATCACTATTCTCACTCTTGACAATAGTTTTCTTAGTTCACTTCATACAATGGTTCTAGGTTCACATATGATTGTTTTGGTTCCAATTTTTTTCTTTATGCTTACTAGGGACTTACTAACCCTCTCTACCCTTTTAGTAACTTTGTCAACACCTTTCAAGATTGAACTCATCCCTTTACACCATTATGCCTAATTCTCACATAGTCCTACCAGCCCTTTCATAGTCATAAATTCATGGTATAGAAAAATTACAACCAATAATGAGTTTCCAAATATAATATACTATTTCCATTATTAGAATACATTTGTGTATGAATTTTGGAGGTATAACTCCCTTTCTAGACCCTCTTTCTTGCTACTAACCCTCTTAATTAGGCCTTCCCAAGCCTAAAACACAACACATCCACTAAATTCAGTATAAAAAAATATGTACATCCTTGAAAACTATTTATTCAATTAGGCTACCTAAAGTTTTGTCACATTACAAAAATTTTCAAATTGTGAATGGTTAGAATTGTCTAAAAACTCCAAACCCTAGTTTAGGGTTTTCCTTATCTTAGTCTGACCCAAGAACACACATAAATCTACTGTGGATGATTTTAAGGGTTTAAAGGACTCAAAAAAGTTATTTAAGGTATATATAGACCTAAGACATCTAATCTAAAATTTTTATTCCACTTTTTTAACAACTATTAATGTTTTCCAACTCCAAAGGTAGTCAACTTTGTAAGCAACTTACTAGTTATAGGTTTGTATTCTTATGAGATTGAATCTTATGCAAGAACAATACAAAAAAGGAATATTTGAAGCTCCAAAACACCTTAAAATTAATTACCACAACCATCCGCATATTTGATCACCAATATAGAGACATTTTTATCCAATGAACACATTCAAAGTCTAGTAAAAGAATGACTATTAAAAAAAAAATAGGGCACTTGATACAAGTTTTTAATAAATACTAATTCCCTTGTCCTTCCCTCAAATACACATGATTAATCAACATCATGAAACCAATAAAAACAATTTATATCATCTTGATTATTGAAGTAATGATCACTACTTCAAAGAACACTTACATAATCTAATTCACATTGAACATTTTAGGATAATAGGGGACAATTACAATAGACATATACATCTCCATATGGTTTAATAATCATTAATTATTATTTAGGGTCTCAAAATAGGGTCACTAATCCTTCAAAAGTAGTAATAATAGTTATCATAATTCTTTTGATTATCAATGTTGAAAACACAACTTATAACTAATGAAATGACACTAACAGATTTATATCTTTGCAGATTCTAGAACTAGATCTCTTTTCCTTACTTCTTAAAGAAAAATCCACTAAAAAAACCATTCATTATCCTTTAAAGTCACCTAGGAAATCAATTCCAATCTTATTCATTTGTTAACAAAACACATGCAGACAACAATATTTGTAAAGACCTTCAATAAAGGTCTATTTTCATATTCTGTTCAAAACATGGGGTTTCAACACCAATTCCCCTTCATACCAACTTGAAAAATATTATCCCATTCCTATATTTGAATGTAACCTCTCTAAAAAAACAAAACTAACTCCTAATATCCCTATAAAGGCGCATAACTATTTCTTGCCACCTTTTCAACATAGAGGTTACTTGATACATAATATTATGTCTTGATTTTCATAATATGACACCTCCAAGACTATGACATTGGAATTATGACATGTATGAACCTAATACAATGTCAAAAACATTTAGACTCACTTGATACATATTTCCATCTTCATAAATTCATAAAATTCTATGCATATGGACTACCAAGAGTCCACAAATAGACTACATAAGACCTCTAGAACCTATAAGACACTGATTAGAAAAATCTAAGACAAAATTTAAAAAAATTTGGGGTCCTTATAGGATGCCCCTACATCATACTACCAAGCTAATTTTTTTTTGCCATAGGTGTTTAAATGTTTCACTTGGTATATGTTATTTTCTAAATGCATTAAACCTCCTCATGGAAGGTATCAGCTTCCACTTGCCTTTCATAGAGGTGAACATACTCTTGGGACCCACATTTAGGCATTATTTACTTCATATTACTCTATAACATACCTGTACATGAAACCAACTTGTTAAGTAAAACATAGTTGCTATCATCTCCTTATTCCTTAGTAGGTGTATACCAATCTTCTTCCTCTACAAACTAATCCATCTTTTCCTTATCTTTATCATTCATCACTACTTCAAGTATGAATTACCCTTCCTCCTTCACTAATGCTCCTTGTGCTACCCATTCCACTTCATGCACCACTTATTCTTGTTCTTTGCATACCTCATACGTATGTACACTTTGGATTTATTATTGTTCATCAACATCATCTTGACTGCCCTTAATCTCTTGCATATCCATGGGCTACATATTATTTTTACATCTCTCATATTCTTGATTTATCACTCCTACATAGTCACATTGTGCGGGCCTATTGTATATTACCCATCTTATCAACATCCTCCTCTTGTTGAAGAATACCCTTCAAATATTTAAATGTATGTACTCTTACTTCTTTGGCTGCCTGTTCCATACCTAAATTTTCATCACAAATCAACCCCTTAGACACAAAACTTGAAGCCTTCACCTTGTACATTTTATCTCCATCTTCTTCACTTGTTTAGTGTTCATCCCAAACCACTACTCATCCATCTTGGTTGTAATATCCATTACCATTATATTTTCCTATTTCACACATGCTTGGTTGCCCTTATTGCCTGCATTACTTCTTATTTAAGCACTCTTTTGGGTGATATATCTTATTTCCTCATAAAAATATTTTATACCACCTTGCATTCTTACTTAACCTATTTCATGTCCATCCTTATGGACTCAAAATTATGCATACCAATCAACTCAACAAAACTTACCTTAGCTTAATTGGGTTCTTTAAATACACCCAATATTTCCATTACTTGACTCTAATACATCCTTGTCGTCGTCGTCATCATCATCATCATCATCATCATCATCATCATCATCATCATCATTATCATCATCATCATCATCATCATGATCATGATCATCATGATCATGATCATCATCATCATGATCATGATCATCATCATCATCATCATAATTATCTCATCTCATCTATCTTCTTCACCCTTCAATGAGAGTAGTGTGTGTCTTTTCATTATACTTAATGGTGTATGTGTTTGCTTGAACATCATGTATGGCATGCCTATCGAAATACCATGGTCTCCCTAGAAACAAATGACACACATCTATAGACAAAATATCACATAATAACTCATCTCTATATCCACCTATTTGAAACTCAACCCAAATTTTCTCACTTACTAGTATTTGGTGTCCTTTTTGAACCCATGCAACTTTGTATGGTTTTGGATGTGGCATTATTTTCAATTCCAACTTCTTCACCATCTCTAAAGAAATAATGTTATTAGTACTACCTCCATTAAAAACTAAATTTCAAACTTTACCTCTGGTCTTGCATCTACTTCTGAATAGACTTCTCCTTTATGCTAGTTATTTAAATTAATTATGATATAATAAGACTCTCCTCATTCTCTTCTCTCTATTACTGCATACTTCTGCTCATATTCTTTAGACACTCTGTTGTACTGTGTCCTCTTTAGTAATTCCAACATTTCCCCTGAAATATATATCTTGGTCCATTACTCATTAGACATTCAAATATTCTCATTATTCCATCTACCAATGGTCTAATATGCCTTGCATGGTGTTATCTCATGCCTTCTTGAACTATTTCATGCATTTGTGGTATCTCTTAAACCACCTCTCTATTATCTCTCTCATTCATTCTTGTCTACAAAGGTACTACTTTACCTTGTTGCCTACCATTCCATTCGTCTCTTTCTACTCTTTGTTCTCTCTCTCTGAGAACATCCTTAATATCCTCCATCATCATCACCAATGGAGCCATCAACTAGGTCATTATCCTAACCAAATCATCATCTTCTTTGCTAGCTCTCTCCATGGAGCATTGTCTTTGATTCCCTATCCTAAAATGCACTTCAAAACACATGTTAATCTTTTCCAAAAAATACAATATTTTTTTTCAAGATCTCATACTAAATTATGTAGAGCATATACCAAGATTCACTCTCTCTATGCTTTTGTATCATTGTTCTCACTATTGACAATAGTTTTCTTAGTTCACTTCATATAATGGTTCTAGGGTCACCTATGATTGTTTTGGTTCAAATTATTTTATTTATGCTTACCAGGGAATTATTAACCCTCTCTTCCCTCTTAGTAACTCTGTCATCACCTTTCAAGACTCAACTCATCTGTTTACACCATTCTACCTACTTCTCACATAGTCTTACTAGCCCTATCACAGTCATAAATTCATGGTACAAAAAAATTACAATAGATAATGAGTTTCAAAAGATAATTTACTATTTAAATTATAATCATACATCTATATATGAATTTTGGAGGTCTAACTCCCTTCCTAGACCCTCTTTCTTGCTACTAGCCCTCTCAATTAGGACTTCCCAAGCCTAAAACACAACACATCCAATAAATTCCATGGAAAATAATCATTAAATATTTTAAACCTAGTTATTTATTTAGGGCACCTGAATTTTTTTCATATTAAAATTTTTTGCAAATTTTGAACAGTTAGAATTATCTAAAAACTCCAAACCCTAGTTTAGGGTTTTCCTTGTCTTAATCTGTCTTGAGAACACATATAAATATACTATAGAAGATTTTAAGGGTTTAAAGGAATTAAAAAAGGTATTTAAGGTCTATCTAGACCTAAGGAATCTACTCTAAGTATTTTATTCCACTTTATTAACCATTGTTAACATTTTCCAACTCCAAAGGTAGTCAACTTTGTAAGCAACTTACTAGTTACAGGTCTGTATTCTTATGAGATTGAATATTGTGAAATAAAAGTACAAAAAAATAATATTGGAAGATCCAATACACATTAAAATGAATTACCACAACCATACATGCATTGTTTCACCAATATAAAGATGCTTTTATCCAATGAACACATTCACAGTCCAATCAAAGAATGATTGTTATAGCAAAATAGGGCACTTGATACAAGTTTTTAATAAACAACAATTATCTTATCCTTCCATTGAATAAAAATTATTAATAAACATCATGTAACCATTAAAAACATTTTATATCATATTATTTATTAAATTAATGATCACTTCTTCAAAGAACACTTACACAGTCTAATTCACATTGAACATTTCAGGATAATCGGAGATAATTACAATATACATATAAATATCCATATGGTTTAATCATAATTAATTATTATTTAGGGTCTCAAAATAGGGTCAATCATCCTTAAAAATTATTTATAATAGTTATCACAACTCTTTTGATTATCAATGTTGAAAACATAACTTATAACCAACAAAATGACACTGACAGATTTCTGTCTCTACAGATTTTGGAACTAGATATTTTTTAATTATTTATTAAAGAAAATGTCACTAAAAAAACCATTAATTAGAATTTAAACTCACCTAGGAAAGCAATTCCAATATTATTCATTTTTTAACAAAACACATGCAGATAAAAATATTTGCAAAGACCTTCAACAGAGGTCTATTTTCATTTTCTCTTCAAAATAGGGGTTTTCAACACCAATTCCCCTTAATAACAACTTGGAAAGTCTTATCCCAATCATATATTTTAATGGAACCTCTCTAAAAAAACAAAACTAACTCCTAATATCCCTATCAAGGTGCATACCTATTTCTTGTTACCTTTTCAACATAGAGGTTACTTGATACATAACATTATGTCTTAATTTTCACAATATGACACCTCTAAGACTATGACATTGGACTTATGACATGTATGAACCTAAAACAATGTACAAAACCTTTAGACTCACTTGATACATATTTCCATATTCATAAATGCATAAAATAGTCCTTATATAAAGCTTACAAATTCAAATTTGCTCAAAAAAGTTTTTGGTAGGAAATCTTCATTTTCAAATTCTATGCACCTATGGACTACCAAGTCTTCAAAAATGGACTATATAAGACATATAGAACATATAAGAAACTAATTAGACCAATCGAAGACAAAATTGAACAAATTTTAGGGTCCTTATAGGATGCCCCTACATCACAATTACTTCTATTATTTCCAAAAGCTTAGTTGCGTCCTTTTTCACTTCCTTCTCATTACCACTTGAATTAAATTTTCTATGGTTTCCACTTCTTCAATTAAGCTTCTCAACACTGAAGGCTCTCCTTGTAGATCATTGATTTTAATTTAATATAATCTATTTTATCCATTGCCTCTTGAACCACCTCCTCCATATTCATTTATTCATTGATGATATGGAATTATAAAATCTTAAACCACTCTTCTAACCTTTTTCATTTCCCCTTATTTTTCTTCCAAACTCTTAAATATTTTCAAGTTGTGTCTCCTTGGATTTTTTATTTTTTTTGGTATACTTTTGCTACCAATTATTATTGCTTATATTGTTCTTCAAATAGGTGCATATTTATGACAAAATTATAGTGTGCAAATTTTAGGAAGACCTTCTTGGATCTTACCACTATGTCAATGAGGTTACTTATAAATTTCCCATAGCATTATAGCTACTTTACAAAAAAATCTAACCAATTCACTTTCTTCTATTCTTTTCCCTTTCTGTAATAGTTGATCCACTATAATGACTAGTTTGTTAATGTCTTTGATCCACTCTAGATTACCCCATCCATCAACCTTAGGCCTTCCTTCATGATGAATTATAGAGTCTTAATATTTTTATTTCCTTTAGGTCCATTTTTATAATTTTCTTGTATGTTCCTATTCTCAACTTCCTCTAAATATCTATTTTTTCTCTAAATGGTGAAATTATTCATAATATTATGCCATTTTCATCAATGCACTACCAATGTCAACTACATTAAGCTTCATAGTATCAACATATATTATTTGGTGATCATATTAGGTAGTAAATGGGTCTCATTATAGGATGGATCCATTAGGAACCTTGAACATGGACTCTTAAAAATATGTATCAAATGCAAATGATTTTTTCCTCTAGGTTTGTGCAGTATAGCTCTCAACACTCATTATATTCCACATATAAAGATATTTTTTAAGGCTTTTCTATGGATTAACTCTATGATAATAAAATCATCATCATCATATATTTATTCAACTAGGGTATCATATTTTTCTATGCATGACATAAAATTTGCATCATTTATATCTTCAGTTTTCTTTATAGTTTCCTATAGTCCTTCTTCATCTGAGTTCTCAATGTAAAGGACTTATTTCTCAATATATGCTCATGTTTCATATTTATATTATATTTTATCAATAGGACCTTATGATCTTTGAGATATGTGTATATTCCACACTAAGTTTCTACAACATGGATACTTTCAATCCAAGGTGTTTCCCTCAAGTTATGTGCCATAAAGAACCTAAAATGTTGTTTTAATATGTATTATAGCTCTTAATACTATCATATATAACATATAAAATAATATATCCACACTCATAATATGATAATACTCCATATATGACTGAAATTAACATGCTTTCATAGAGGTGCAATGTCAAATGTGAAGTTATTTAACTATAGGGATGAATCTGGAGCTCTCTTAAATGCTTGTGTATTAGCCTAGTCACAAGAAATGTAGATATGAAAACAAATAAAATAAATACATCAAACACAAATAGAGATAACACAAGACATACCCTTGATAAACTCAATGTGATAAAACTCTACCAAGATTTAAGCCATGCTTCCTCATCTCCACTATGTTCTGTAGTTTAAATGCTTTTCTACCTATTAGGCTTACAAGGAAAATACACTCATAATGATCTCTATAATATTATTTAAGAGGTTTGAAATAAAACTACTGAACTCAGCCTTTTCTAGCTATGTATTATTCACTCTATCACATATATATAAGAAGCAATGAGGAAATAATAACAAGGACTCAAATCTGGCCATACATAATGTGGATCCAAGTAAAGTACATCTTATTGCACTTAATACTATTTTTCCTCTATTCTCCTCTGTAATCTACCTTCTAAATATCTATATTTAACCTTCCATACACTTGGAATCTACCCAAAAACTAAAACAAACCATTAAGAAGTTAAAATTATAAAAAATGGTTCACATTCTTGTGGTGTGAAGCTCCATAGTTCAATAGTTTGAAGCTTTGGGCTGATCCTAGAGCTTAAGTCAGTTGACTTGAAATAATCATAATGTTTGCATATGACCATGAAATGATGTGCCAGTTTTTTTGAACTTATATATTTTTTCAAGGGAAATCCAAATATGTAATTAAAAATTACTTTTCAAACAAAAATATTATGTTTTATCTCATATAATAGAAACTAACATTTTTTAGGCCTCAGTATTTTCTAGATTATAACTTTTTGACAATTGATTATTATAACAACTGATATGGATGATAAACATGATAAAATTTATGATCACACACCAAAAATTTAAGGATTTTGAGTCCTAAAATTTATAAAAATAAGATGAATATTTACCTTTTATCACCCAAGTAAGAAACCCATCTTATCATCTTCTTGGATAATACCTATTTTAGGTTCCAATCTAATCACCTTTTGGACAATACCATGCTCAAATTCTAATTTTATCAGCTATTGGACAATACCTTTTTCATGTTCTAAAATATTAAACTTTCCAATATTAAGGTTTTTAGTCCCACAATTCATAAACTCAAGTGATGAGGAATCCTTACCCCACTCATTTGAAATCCATTTCAATTTTCTTGCTCTCCCCTTCTTGACGCTCTTTCCTTCGTCTACAACAACTTTGTCCTAATCCTCTTGGTCACTAGGAGAAAGTATCTAAAATCAAAGGTACAAAATACCTTCTTTGTTCCACATGGAAGGCTCAAATATTCATCATTTTTAAAATAAAAATAAAAGGAGACATATCCAAGTAAAAAAAATTCTTCTTCAATCTTCATAATGTTACTTTTAGAGTCTTTAATATAATCAATTACAACCATACTCTACTTTCACAAGGAAACTATACTCAAATTCATGTTGAATATGTCTTGCTCTACACTTTGTAACTCTCTTAACCATTCTTTCTTTGGAAGATTAATTTCACATCCCTTTAATGGTTGGTTTATCAAAGAATTTTGGAGAAAACCATCACTTCACATAATCTCAAGAGGTTTGCATCATCCTAACAATAATCGTAGTGGTAATTTTTAACCTACTTTGTTGTGAATGAATCAAGACTCTTTCCTCTATCACTTTACTATCTCAATAAAGGAACATCTGCACAATGCTCACACCATAACCACCAAAATAGAACACAAACAAAACTAACATCTATATAAATATGGTAACAAACATTTTATGGTAAAAATGATAAATTACTCTGATACCAATATGATCCATAAATTAGGTGGATATTCCACACTAAGTTTTAAGTTAAGGTGTTTCCCTCAAGTTCTATGCCACATAAAAACACCTAAATGTTGTTGTAATATGTATTCCAAAACTTAAGACTATCATATACAACATATAAAATAATATATCCATAGTCATAACATGATACTACTCCATACATGAATTTAATTAATGTGTTTGCATGGAATTCCAATGCCAAATGTGAAGTTATTTAACCATAGGGTTGAACCTTGAGCTCTCTTAAATGCTTGCATATTAGCCTAGTTGCAAGGAATTTAAATATTCAAATAAAGAAAATAAATACATCAACCACAAAGAGAGACAACATAAGAAATACCATGGAGAAACTCAATGTGAGAAAAATCTTGCAAGAGTGAATCCATGCTTCCTCATCTCCACTATGTTCTGCAGTTTATAAGCTTTTTTGCTTCTTAGGCTTACAAGGAAAATACACTCATAGTGATCTCTATAATATTATTTTAAAGAGTTGAAAGAAAAATACTGAACTCGACCTTTTCTAGCTATGTAATATTCACTCCATCACCTATATCTATGCAACAATGGGGAAAGTATAACAAAGACTCAAATCTACCCATACATAATGGGAATCCAAATAAATTAGATCCCATTGCACTTGCTATTGTTTTTCTTTTGTTCTCCTCCATAATCTACCCAATACCATGGAGCATGTTCCTCCACCTAATAACAATTATCATCATAATCCCACATTTTCTCAAGGCAATCGTATCAATGTGCTTAAACCTCTTTCATTAGTAGAAATTCAAAAATGTCTTCCAAGACCTTTACCATGAGATCTTGACCCTACATGTCCTATGAAAACATGGTATGATCCAAATAAATTCTGTTGGTTTCATGCAAGTTGGGACCATTCTCATGAACTTGTCATCAATTAAGAAATCTTGGATTTTCTCCTTGGACCTAACTTTGAACATGTATCCATTATACATAAACATCAATAAACTTATGAAATAACACTTAAAGCTTATGAAACTCAAATTAAAAATCAAACATGAAACCAAGCCAATGCTCATTTAGATATCTATAAGGATCCCCTTCCTAATCATCAAGATAATCATGAGTCTAATACAACATAATACAAGTACAAATATAATGTATATAACTATAAGGCTATGCTTTATCATGTCTATGTTAAGCATGGGATATAATGAGAGGGGGGGTGAATCAGTATATCATATATCTTATTAATATTTTTCTTAACCAAATTCCACTTAATCAAACATTCAAGATATGCAATAAAGCTCAAACAATAAACACAACACAAGATAGAGAGACACTAGATATAACGTGGAAACCCAATGTGAGAAAAACCATGGAGAACAATCTCAAGTATATGAATGAGCACCAACCCAAACAATATTCACAAGCCAAGATTGCAAGAGCACTAACCCCTTTGCTAAGCACCAACCTAGCAACTATTCATGAGCACCAACCCATAGGATCACCACACCCCTTTGACGAGCACCAACCCAGCTACTATTCGTGAGCACCAACCCACAGGAGCACCAAACCCTTTGCTGAGCGCCAACCTAGCAACAATTCATGAGCACCAACCCACAGGATCACCAACCCCTTTGCTGAGCACCAACCCAGCAACAATTCGTGAGCACCAACCCACAAGAGCACCAACCCCTTTGTGTATACCACACACCTATCTCTTAATGTTGCTATCTAAACAAATGATAGATCAATACAACATCTCTTTCCTCTCTCTCACCTTTGCTCTTCTAACCTAGATATAACAAATACAAATCATATTAATCTCTCACAATTGCTCTTCTAAGCTAGATATTACAGTATCAAATCAACCTCTCTCATATTACAAATGGATTCTCAAGCCTTTATTTATAGCTTTCCAAATGACCTTTGGCCTTCCCCCCTTTGTGACCCTTCAATCCTCATGGAAAATGGTGCCAAACTTGTATGACCCTTCATATTCAAGACTTTAAAAAGTCATGTGGTGACCCTTCATGATAAAAAACATCCTTCCCTCTTTTGTCCTCATCTTGGTGACTTTTCGTATTCCTTAAAGTGACCCTTCATGAGAAATTGTACCCTTCCTCTTTTGTCTTCACTTGGTGACTCTTGGAATTCCCCAAGATGACTCTTCATGGGAAAATGCATCCCATCCTTCTTTTGTCTTTATCCCGTGGCTCTTTGACTTCTCTATGGGCCCCTCTTTTGTCTCATATGCAACCAAAAATATATTCATTACTATTAAATAAATATTAACTCATATTAGCCAAGATATATTTATTACAAACAACATTAAATGCAATGGGGCCTTTATCACCAATAATGCTAGACCTTTGACATCAATGACAATATTTCCAACAGTCTATTTGGTGGTTGAGCCACACTACCCATAGATTCTTATGATTGACCCCTATGAATAGTCCACTATAATGAGGCAATCTGAGATCTCAAACCATAAACATGTCCCTGTATATTGGACACTTGGGCCTATACACATCCAAACTCTATTGTCATATCCATATGGGTAGCTTTCTTCTAGGCCAACGCCTACTAGGCTCAAGCCTCCCCATCTCTAAATTTTATAGGTTGTTATATCCCATCCCCACATGTATTTATCTACCTAACTTCCTCTCCCACCAATCAAAATCAACTAGAATATGCTGGGGTAGATGGTACCATAGGGTCCTCCATATAATTAGTATTTAGATGCCCTATTACCCCATCCAAAATATCTTGATGGGTGTCTCAAACTACAACTCCCCATCAGAACTCCTCAAACATAATTGAAAAACATAAAAAACAAATATACATTAGATCTCATATGTATATATATATATATATATATCCAAAACATATATCCACATCAAGTACATAAAAAATTATACAACTAGTGATTTGTCCAAAAAATTAAAACTTATAGCATTACTTACCAACACCAATGTCACCAATCATAGTCTCCCCATTAGCTCAAACACTGATCACCTCCAATGTAGGCTACCTCTATATAAATATAAATCTTAGAGACAACAATCATGTGTGTCATGGTCCTTTTCTCATTTGTCTCTCTATAGACCAGCTATGTCTAACCTCTTCCATGGGATTTCCATGTGTGACTGCTATCTCTTGTGTCCTCTCCCTCTGATGGTGCCTCTATCTCTTAGGTAGATGTAGTCCTTATTATGGCTTTACAACAACCTAACTTTCATCCTTACCCTCTACATCTAACACTATCACATCCTCTTTTTAGCCTAGCCACCCTTGGCTACTACACCTGATTTGCCCAAGGTCTCACTTGATGAGGCCTAATGACAAGTATCTCTATAGGTACTCCTGCACCCATTCTACCTATGGTTCTCTAGTATGTCATGCCTAATAAGAATACACTACTAGAAGAGCCACTGGATGTGGTAAGCCTAGTTGTCTAGGTACATGAGATACAAGATATGTCTCCACCCATAAGGTATAGTGCCCAATAATACACACACATGTTAATCTAGTAGCCATAGTAGCCTAAGTCGATAAGTGGATGAAATATCCATATAAGGTTGCCATATAATTTACCCATGAGTAACTATGTATAAGGCTAGGTAATGGGGCATAACACATACTACATGATCCTATCACCACCTCATCACTTGAGGAGCCTATCATCGACAACATGGGGCAACCCATCTGGACAGTATATAGGAAACCTCTCATATATCTATCTACTAATAAAATCATGGGGACCATAGTATTTTGCCCCTAGGTCAACATGACATACATGTTGTGCATAAGATATACCCAAATAATTGATCCCAAACCATATAGGTAACCTGATCTAAGATCGATTGACACAAGGCTATCACATACAATGGTACCTTTCCATCTAATTTATGACACATCACACACATTGTCATAAGTCCTATCATGGTCTTTCAAATTTATTGAATGGTCTAGATATATACATCAAACAAGAATACTCATAATCTAGGGTAAATCCTATCTGAAATAGTCATCTAATAGGTTAGGGATTGCCTCTCTTCCTTAGCCTATGACACATCAAAAATAATAAGAATCCTAAAAATGAGAAGTCCAAGTAAAGCATGGACATCCTCTAAGGTGATTCCCACCTTGTAGTAGCCTCATCCACCTCCCACCAGAAAGTGTTGGTTAGTCACTTCCATGCTCATAGGAACATGATGACTAGATCAACACTGAGAGGGATCCTTTGCATCCCATGATGCCTCTAAATCCTAGGGAGGCTAGCTACACTTGGTCATCATCTTTTAGTCTCTCTAGTAAATTTGACAACCAAGATGCATCACTAGGTGCCAGAATCTCTATCAACTCTATAAAATGTCAAACACCACAAAATGTATTAAATCTCAATATAAAAATGATAAATATACATTCTTAAAATTATTAAATTATTAGAAATTAACTAATTCATCAACCTTTACTTACTATTTTCTATTTTCCACCATTTTCCTACACAATCAGCCCCTTTTTTACTAAATCATCCCTATCACCCTTCTTTACCAATTATGTTAGCCCTGTACTATGTAATCGGCCAATTTATACAAATATAGTCAATCATTTTTATACTAAATCAGCCCTTTTCCCATCTTGGGAAACTAGGTTGGCTTTATACTATAGAGTTGGCCCAATTTAGCAAAATACATCAGTCCCCTACTGCATACTAAATCATCCAACATGTACTAAGTTGACGTTGTCCACTTTCTAACTGAGTCGACCCAATGATACATAGTTAACCATCCCTAACAATAATAAGTTGGCCCTCTACTATTAAATTTATCACTTTCTTACCTCCTTCTCTTTCCAACTGAGTTTACTAGGATGAATCTATTCAAAAATGGTGGTGACTTTTCAACCAATAAATGCCTTGGCATTTATTAGCTTATTTCTTTCCTACCCATTATCCCACTTTGTTCCTAGTTTACCCAAAAATTTCCTAGGGCAATTTTTACTACCTAAATTTTCCATAATACCTATTTTATTGTACCTATCTTAATCAATAAAAAATACCAATTTTTTTTGCATTACTTACCTGAGTTACATTAGCTGCTATTGTTAGGTGTCTTCCACATCACATATGTCATCTCCTCACCATGGTCACATTTTGTGCTAGACTAGGTCATTCAGAGCTCTATTACTCACAATAAAAAAATTATAAATGATTTATTTTTAACTCTATTTATATTTGTAATTTAAAATTCTTCAAGTACTAATTATTTTCATCCAGATTCTATTTTTTGCTTATAAATTTATTTCTACTATCTCTTTTTCTAAACTGAAAGATGTTCTAAAATCCTGACATCGTAGATAAATTTTCTACATATTACATGTATATTTTAATAAAAAATCAAAATTTCACTTATTTTATAGGTTTGCCTAATATTCCATATATTGGACACTTATTCATTTCTATCACTTCATTTCTACTCTACAACACTAAGGTAAGTAAAGGTAGGTATTTTTCAATTATGTCCTTTCTTTTATCTTATTCACTTCTTATTGTAATTTATTTATCTCAACATTGTGTGTTGCTGTGTTCTTTTTCCAAAGCACCATCCCATGTTGCAACTGTGTGACACATGATAAGATTTGAATGGGACACATGTATATACATAATATTTTTAAACTTTATTAATAACTTATGATTTATCTCTTGCAAGAAACTATTGAGTCTCAATCTCTCTGAGTGCATGCCTTAAAGGGTGCATTAAAAAAGGGCTGGGTAGACTATTGGTGATTCATAAAATTTTTGTTCCCCATACCACCAATTGAAACCAATATAAGTCCCTCTTATGTGTTTCCCTAAGATTTGACACCTCCCTCACACACTCCTTCAGGTAATTCACCACCTCAAATAGCCCCTACCTAATCCAAACCTATTTTTACCATCATCCTAACATAGTCAAATGGGCTGACCGTATTCTATGAATTGGGTACATTATGGGACTAAGTTGGCCCAACTGACTTAATTTGGGACCTAATTATTATATTTTCTATCTAACTAGGTTGACTAAGCTGACTGCATCAACTAAAATTATGAAAGGTTTTAGTGTATAAACACATCTTTCACCTCATTTCCAAGAAAGAGAACCAATCATTTGCACTTTTTTATTTACTTATATACCATTCTTCTTGAGGAGTCATTACTTAGGGTTTCATACTTGCTTTGGAGAATAATCTTGTCTTGTGAGAAAAGTCTTTTGGATGCATAGGAGAGGTATTTTAGCCTAGATCTAACCTATCTTTGTTATTCTTATGAACCATAACAACCTTTTTAAAATCACCATTGGCTAAGGGATAAACTGAGACTCGATAGGTTCATCTTCAAGGTAAGTAATCCTAGATCTTACTCCTATTTTATTAGTAGATAGATTTGCATGTGTAATGGATTATGAATGTATTTATCTCTCCATGCTTAATATTACCTCTACATTGACTTTATTAGAGTTATTATTTGCATATTTATTATTTATGTTTATTATCCCCCATTTGTGCCAATCTTTGGTGACCATTAGATTAGATTTACTTTACTTTTTTACAAATCATAGGACCTAACTAGGGTTATTATGTGGTATTACTCAACTAGAGGCCTTGTAGCCCTCTCTAGTGATATTGTATAAAACCACTTATTTAGGTCCATTGGATCCATATTGGTCATGACCCTAATTTTATAAATGTACAAACAAGAAGAATGGATAGTTTGATTTATCTTTTCTGAGCTAGGATTGATTTATAGATCAGCTTCACTTACTCTTGTAAATAGTATCCACATGGACAACTTTCTCCAATTTTTCTTGCAAATATTTCTTATTCTTATTATTTGGCTTAAATTGATTATATAACTTACATATTGATCCACCTATAGAATCCATTATTCGAGGATCAATAATATTGGAGTAATCATTTATTCACTTTCATATCTCAATGTGGTCTTCCCAGGGCATACATATAGGGTTCTAAGAAGCATCATATCCCCACGAATATTCATGACATTTTATTTGATCTTTAACATATTTGGAGAAATATTTACCCTCTCCAAAAAATAATGCATAGAGAACCCATTTGGAAATTTAAGCCATCCAAACTAATTTCCATCCATGACTATATTATTTTTTGAGGTAGTAATGTTATATAAATGCCAACTTTGCATATCCCCTATAGGATTGTATCAACATGCTCAAGATGTGCAACTCATTTTCAAAATTAGTAAGCATAATATATAGTGATTTATCAAATTTTAAATTTATAACTTTTATTATATTATCCATGGTGTATATGTTTGTGATATATTTTGGCAAGTGACTTACCTACTAGAAGGAAGAACCAAACTTTGTTGCCATAACCATCAGAGATATTGATTTCATCTAATACTAATAAAATTAATATTCAGTCCCAATTGAAAGTTTCACCAAAGTGATGGAATATTTCCACTCTTTTAATAAGAGAATAAAAAATGTACATTGAAATATTGAAGTGAATACCTCATGTGCCCATTCTGTATGCAATGTATAAATATAACTTATTAATACTATCCAAACTTCTAATTCCCACTAACTTGGCGCTAATAAATCTATTAGCAACCCAAGTGGTAATGTATTATATTATTTCAATAGTAAAGCTTAACTTTTTATTTTAATTTAATAGTCATGCCACCCTTTCTATCTTTGTGATATTGGCCAAGGCAACTTTATATCTCCTTCTGAGTATGGAAATATCATTTCTTTACTTATATGTCTATGGAAGAGTTTCATCCTTCATCTATTAGAGATTAACCTTATTTGGGTCCTTTAAGCTAGTTTAAGCTTATGCTAAGTATCTTTAATGTGTGCATTTATTATAATTATAAATGTACTTTATCTCAAATTTATAAGGTGAATCTCACATCTCTTGTCTATTTATAGGATTTAGGAGTTAATTGCACAAGTAACTCCTCCCTTCACCTGTCGCACACTTTATTCCACTCTATTTAGGAATATGACACATGGAACACATTGAGGAAGCTTTGTAAGGTCATTAAGATCCTTGTAACTCCCCCATCATTCTTATTTCTGTATTTAAATAACCCTCTCCTCCTCTCTTTTATGATCAATGTTACTCTTACATTATTATGATGCCTATTTTGGCTTGAGGCCATTCTTATCTTATCCTATTGGCTTATACTTTCTATTTTAATTGGAGTTTATTATTTACAAGGCTTCTAATAGATTGTGGGGTTTTTATTTGTTTGACGGCTTCTCCACTAGTCAACTCTCATCTCTCTTTTTTGGTTTTTTTTGTCAAGATAATATTTCTTCAAATTTATTATTAGTTTAACATTTCAATACAATCTTGGAAATAAATTAAATATGGTATCAGATTTTATTGGTTTATAACATTGATTCTTGAGTGTTTGCGTAGGTTTGAAGGTGCAAAAGAAGTATTTTTCCTCTAACATTCTATTTTTTTCCATCCAAGGAATTTTATTCAATTTTTATAGTCTTATTTAATAATGTTCTATAGATTTTTGAACTTGTTTTGGGTTTTTTTTATCTACATTCAATCTACAAATGCATTAATTTTGAGTATTTTTCATTATTTTAATACTAGTTTTTGGGTGACAAATCTAGTTTAAAATTAATTTCTCCTTTCTATATTTAGTTATTTTATAGTAATTAACTAGTTAATACAAATAAATATAATATATTTTTTTCATTATGGTTCCAAAGTATGATTTTAAATCAACATTATTTTGGCTATATTTCTATAAAAAATTAACACGTTAAATTATATTTATATTTTGATTATAAAATATTTTTTCTTAAACTAATGGGTTTTTTATTTTCAATTTAAGATCATTCTTCTAAAATTTTGGGAAAACCAAGATCGTGGTTTGAGATAAATCATCGAAATCATGATTGGGTTTTCAAAAAAAACATGATCAATTTTTTCTTACCATATAATTCCTTTTGAGTTATTTTATTTTCCTTGTCATTATAATAAAACTATCAATTATTTTTTTCTCTTTTAATAAGGTGGCATTAAGATTTTCAAAATTCATTCATTATTAGTTGTATCTTCAACTTTCACTTCAATAAATCTTTTATTTTTTAAAAGCTTTTCAAAAACACACAAAAAAAGTTTTTTAAAGTTATATTAGCTTTAATTCTTGTTATAGACCATTTAACAAGTCAATTTGGTTTTTAAAAAACCATAGATTTTTTTTCAAGAAACATTGGTATTTTGGTTTGGAGTTACTATTGGAAACTTAGATTGCACCCTAGCTGAAAGTAGAAGTGTTCAAGTCCTACTCTCAAACCTAGTCCAACATAGGAATGACCCTAGGGTGTCAGCTAGCTAAAATTGGGTCAAGCCTCTAGGATTTTTTAATGAGGTTAGCTCTTCATATTATTCATTATAGTGCTCATCTAAGACCTAAATAAGTTGGGATGAAAAGAGGGAAGGATTTGCATGAATTAAAACCTACTCTAAGTGTGGTGATGCACCATGAATTCATTGTATCCACTCATAGGCTTAAATTATTGACACACTAATGGATTATGAATAGACTTAACATAGTGAAAAATTACTTCACATAGAGGTCAATTTGATTGGCTTAGGATGGAGGAAAATGAGGGTAAGGCCTAACTAAAGGCACTTACAATCAGTAGTCAAATATATACTTGAGACATCAATATTATGACACATTAGATGACCTTCAAGGAAATATTGTTAGCACTTAGGTTGAACTTGGACCTATAAAGGGAAGATTAAACCACTTTTACATATCCAAAAAAAAAAAAAAACTAAGCATAGATGGTAAACAATTGAAAATGTCTTTTTCATTAATCCAAGAGGCATATGAGTACAAATTTTGGTAGAGTCTAGTCATACCAACCCTAAGAGATGAAAATCAAGAGCTCAAAGCCTACATTTATAGGAAGAAAATATAGGGAGAGAAATTTTGGCATAGAAGGGGTCATTAATGAGCTCAATTATACTTAGAGTAGCAGTTACAACTACCCTACATTTATGCTCCTTAGAAACTCTTAATTGATCAGGGCCACCTCAAAAAATAGTTTCAATAGTTGCAACATTCCTTCTCCCACTTTTTTCTATATTGATGCTCTTTTAAAAGCTCTTAACTGATTTGAAGCTACCAAAGAGCATACTCTACACTCCACGCCAAAGGTTTAATAATGTTAATGGTTTTAGACACGTGTCTCCATCTCATTTGATTAAATTTAACCCATTGACTTCCTTCAAAGTCTCCTCATTTTGACCTTCATCATTGGCCATCAAATTATCTTCCACTTTCTAGATGGTACCAACTGTCAGCTCCCCATTCATCTTGATTTCAGTGTTTGATAATGTGACAAGTATCGATCTCATGTGTTTCCTATGTATCCACTATTAAACTTCATCCTCTTCACACACAGGTACCATATGGTGGCTTCACATTTAATCAGAGCTCATTGAACCTTTGACCCTATATGTACCATCGATCTCCTAGGAATGATTAAATACATGTCATCAATCTCCTTACGCTTGATAAAATGCACATCATTGATCTAATTTTTTTCCATGATCATTACACTTGTCATTAATAAATTTAATCTTAGGATCCTCTAAATTTTGATTATGAGCTCACCATTGATATTTGAGTGTACAATTAAATGTGCTTCATTAAATCTTCAGAACCCCCTAACCTTGCTCTTATCCACTTTTCATTATATTTACTCTATGATTTTATGATCTTGACACTTATTAGTAATGTGTTTAGACTTAGGAATATTTGAATCAAAATAGTTATTTTATAATGCTTGAACTTGACATCCCCATGCATGTTGCCTTTTGCCAATTGATCCTACATGATGTTTCAATGATGATTTGGTTCCTCTAGTGTTTAAGTTAGTCATTTTTATTTAAAATAAGGATATTGTGGGGGTATATAAAATAAATACAAGGTAATTTTCATCAAATATTTCAATGCTAGGGGTTAAAATTTTGGCTTGTGAGTCCAAAATGTTAACATTTTTGACAACTCTGATGGCTTGGCCAGCCTGCTAGTCATGGAACCCAGATACTTTTATGACAAGGTGACTCAATAATTAAGCACAAGATGATGACACTCTAGAATGAATTATACTCTTAAAACCTCAGATATTTGTAATATAAAAAAGATACTAATAGACAACAAATAAATAACCTAACACTAATCAACACACTTAATTAATTAAGGATAAAGAAAGGAAATAACTAAACAATAAGACATAACCTACAAATTTATACAAAATACTTATTTGGAAAAACTAACTAACTACAAAATTGATCTAAATTTTGATTTAATTCCCCCAAGATAAAATGGGAATGTGTTTTGATCATTGTGGTACCCTAATGTGGAGCTGCCATATGATGATTTGTGTGCAATCAAACTTGGCTCAATAGGTGACAACTTCTTCCTATAGCTAACACTCTCTTGATTAGCTAAAAGAGTGAAATGACCATCTAGGTTCATCCCCATGTGCATGGGTTGAGTATGAGGGTCAAGAATCCAATAATAATCCTCCCAAATCTTTATATCTTGCATCACTAACCTCATCTCCTATTTATTCTGGAGCTATAACTGGTTCTGCTCTTTGGGTTCAAGATGATCAACTATCAAAGCATTCTTGACAAGTTCCTTCTTTTCAATATTTGACTAGTTTAGAGGTTAGGTATCTAACTTTAGGTATAAGTCTTCTAAGTCCTCCCAAAAATACATCTCATCTTGGTTAATAAACAAATCATAGGGTCCATTTAAACTTCTGTCATCTATATGCAAGTCATCAAGCTGATTACTCAACTCCTTCACTTTGACAGGGTCATCATAAGGTTCTTGATCAGCTAAAGTTTTCTCCTCTTCATCCCCAATGGAAGGTGATAACTCATCAGTACATTCAATGATAATCTCTTCTTATATTGGTAGCTCTTATGTTACATTGCTTTCTTCATTTGAAGCATTAGCCTATTGTTCAACTTCATCACTTAGATTTGCCTGTTCAAGTTGTTTCATTTCATTCAAGATCTCCAAACACAAATTTTACCACTAGTCTTTCAATGGATTCTCGACTTAAATATTAATAGCATCATCATGGATCCTTACATCTAATTGATCTCTTAGGAAAAGATCAACTTGTGTTTCATTTTCTTTAGCTCCATCATTATGACATTGTAGCTACCCTTTATCATCTAAATTTTGCTCATGCCTACCCTCTAATCTATTGGAGTCCATAGGGGTCCCAATTGGAATCTCCTCTTCATAGACACTAGAAGTGTCCTCTCTAAGGTGATCTTGACACTCAACTACAACTATATCATTGTTTATCTCTTGAATGAATGCCCATTCCTTTACCAACTTGATAGTTTAACCACCATGCTTGAATGATCTAATTTTTATTTTGATGTACTTAATTGATCTTGAAGAGAGGAGAGGGTGGGTGGGTAGTAGATATCATTAGGCTACTTAATACTCAAAATGGTATCCTTCCAACTAGGAATCTTGGATGCTTTTTTAGGAAGCTCTTGGGAGTGAGGAGGGATGTAAATAGTGGCAACAAGTACTTGCGTAACAACAAATTACGTGTTAATAACATATTTCACACATACTCTTCCTTTTTTATCCTCCTTTTCAAGGGTGGGCATGATGAAATTAGGATCCATGGCCCATGAAGGCTTCCTTGTGGGTATTATTTTAGGCTCTTTGGTAGGCATATGATATTGAACACAAGTGGATTTCCTTGGGGAAGGAAGGTGAAGGTAGTCTACCTTTAGAGTGATTAGAGGAGGTGGTAGAATGTGGAACTTAGAGAGTTACTCAGAATTGATTTAAACTCCACACCATGTTGAAGTTTGCACACTATATGAGACAAGTATTTGAACAAGTACCCTCCAACCTTAGTCATGAAGTCATTACCCAAAAGTAAGGCAAAATGAAGCAACAAATTTGCTACAATAAGGTATTGCACAACTGAAAGTTTGGGGTAGGCATGGCAAGTGAGTTGAAGATTTTTAACAATGCCAAATACTTTCATGAGATACCCATTCCATTAAAATTCAAAGTCATAAATAGGTTCATACCTCAGATTTAAGGTGTTTGCCATCAATTTAGGAATAATTAAAAGATTTTCCTTATCATTAAGTAAACAATTATGGACCAAGAAATATCCTATGACCAGGGAGGAAAGAAAAGGAAATGGGGTGACCAATTTAACTAAATATGGTTGGCTTGTAGGGGTGTTTTGATGAGGAATAATAGCTTGGCATTCAAAATTTTTCTAATTTCTAATATCCTCTTGTAACCTATCTCTTTCTCCTCTTTATTTCCAAATTTAGAAATGCATATAATCGATGTTTGGTGCAAGTGCATCACAAGGGGTAGAAGGTTGATAATAGGACTGATTATGAGGATGAGGAGGGTTGTCATGGAGGTGGAGGTAGCACAAAATATGGTGGATGGTCTTGGTAATTTTAAGGATGTATTTTATATGGATGGTAAAGATTAGTGTATAGGTCATATGGGCTATGGTAAGGTGGATATGGGGGTGGAGGGTAAAAACATACCTCATAGGCTACCATGTCTCCTTATGAAATATGCATATCAAATCCAAACCATGAATAAAAACCTTTTTACCTTTACAACCATGAAACCACTGGTATCTCTAAACTTGAGATTTATTACAAACCTTCCAAAGATGTTTAACTTTGCCCAAGATGATTGTAGATGATGTTGTTGATATCTTTAGCTTCTAAATGTCCTCCAATACCTTTAGAGCATGCTTCAAGGCACTTCAAAACTATCCCATCAAGCATGCCAAAACTATTGGAGACTTAGGTTATACCCTAGTTAAAATTAGAGGTGTTCAAGTCCTACTCTCAAACCTAGTCTAACATAGGAATGACCCTAGGCTATGGATTACCTAAACTTAGGTTAGACCTATAAGGTCTTTTAATGAGGCTAGCTCTTCAGATTATTCATTATAGTGCTCATCTAAGACCTAAATAGGTTGGGATGAAAAGAGAGGAGTTAAATGAATGAAAACCTAATCTAAATGTGTTGATGCACCATGATTTCATTGTATCTACTCATAGGCTTTAAATCTTGACACACTAATGGACTATGAATAAACTTAACACAGTGCCTACAATGGTTTCCAAGAAAAAGTGCTTCACATAAAGGTCAATTTGATTGGATTAGGCTAAATGGTAATGAGGGTAAGTGCTGATTGAAGGCACTTATAGTTAGCAGTCCACTCTATACCTAAGACATCAACATTATGATGCACTAGATGACCTATAAGGAAATATTGTTATCACTTAGGTTGAAATTAAACCTACAAAGGGAAGATTAAACCACTTTTTCATATCAAATAAATATAAAACACTAAACATAGATTGGTAAAAAACTATAAGTGTCTTTCTCATTAATCCAAGAGGTAAATGAGTACAAATTTTGGCAAAAGTCTAGTCATACCAGTGCTAAGGCATGAAAATCAAGAGCTTAATGCCTATATTTATAGGAAGGAAGAAAAGCCAGGGAGAGAAATTTTGGCACTAAAGGGGTCATTAATGAGTTCAATTCCACTTAGAATAATAGTTACAATCACCCTACATTTATGTTCTTTAAAAACTCTTTATCAATTAGGGCCACCTCAGAAAATAGTTGCAATAGTCATACCATTCATTCTCCCACTTTTACCTAGATTGATGCTCTTTTAAAATCTCTTAACTGATCTAAACCTATCAAAGATCATACTCTGCACTCCATGCCAAAGGATTGATCATGATACTAGTTTTGGACACATTCCACCATCCCATTCAATCAAAATTTCCCCATAAACTTCCTTAGAAGTACCCTAGTTTCAACCTTCATCATCGACCATCGATCTGTGTTTAGCTTTCTAGATGGTGTCAATTGTCAGCTCCCCATTCATCTTGATTTCAGCCTTTGAGAATGTGGAACTTGTCAGTCTCATTTACTTCCTATGGATACACTATCATACTTCATCCAATTCACATTCTTATGTTATTTGGTGGCTTCATGTTTAATTTGAGCTCATTAACCCTTTGACCCTATATGGACCATTGATCTCCTTGAAGTAATTAAATGTGTGTTGTCGATCTCTTACTGCTTGGTCAATGTGCACCATTGATCTACTTGTTTGCGATGATCATGCCACTTATCATTGATGCATTTAATCTTAGGATCCTATGACTTTTGACTGTGAGCTCATCATTTATTTTTGAGTGCATGATTAAATGCACTCTGTTAGATCTTCAAGACCCACTGAACCTACTCTTATCCACTCACCATTAGATATGCTCTAGGCTTCCATTATCTTGAAACTTTTTATCAATATATTTAAACTCAATAATATTTGAATTAAAATGGTTTCTTTAAGATTCTTGAACTTGATATCCCCATGCACATTGCCTTCTACTAAAATGCTCCTACATGATGTTTCAATGATGATCTGGTTCCTCTAGTGTTTAAGTTAGTGATTTTCTTTTAAACATGATACTATGGGGCATATAAAAGTAAGCTAAGGCAATGTTCATAAAAGATTCAAATGATAGGGGTTGACATTTTGTCTTGTGAGGCCAAAATGTTAACAACTACATTTACAAGTTAATACAAATAGCTATTAATAAAAAAATTAAAAGCATACATTTTTTTATTGTGAGCTATAATTTTGTAAAGTATGATTTGTTTACTCATCAAGTGTTTTTTGAAACCCATAAGCATGACAAATTAGCCTTAATTTTTTTTAAAAAATGGATTAATATGAATTTGAATGTGATTTTATGAACTTTTACTTTTTTTAAATATTTCAATTGTTAATCTTTGAAAAATTTGCTTCATCTTGAATTTTTATCTAAGGTAATTTACAAGTGTATCTTGTTCAAATTGACCCTTTTTTAAGCATTTAAGATCATTAAACACATTTACTTTTAAAAATGATGATATTATTGCTCTTAAACATAAAGTGCATTTTCAATGTGATACTATCAAAGTTTTACAAAAATATTTTCATGAGTAGCATAGAAAATACAACACTCTTTTGATGTTTAAATACAAAATTTATATATTTGGCACATGATAATGTCTCTACTACTGATATTAAATGTGATTATCAAAAAAATTATGTGAACACTCCTACCAACCTAATTTACACATTATGAATGTTGGCATAGTATTGTCATTGATGTCAATCTAATGCCATTAATGTCAAAGTATGTTATCATTGATGTCTAAGATGCATCTGGTGAAGATGCATAGTGTGTGAGGTAAGAGCTTATATACCTAATATGAATACTTGACATAGAACATATTGAGATATGAAGATCCTTAGTCAAGATCTGAATATCTATATAAGTAGCTCTGAAGATGCTCCATCAAGCTACAAAGATGTCCTATTGAAGCTCTAAAGATCTGCTAGGAAGCTCCAAAGATGTTTCAACAAAGCTCTGAAGACCTATCCAATCATGCTCCAAAAATGCCCAACTGTACTCTATAGATTAATATAGAAACTCCAAACACACACACACACACACACACACACACACACACACACACACACACACACACACACACACACACACACACACACACACAATCTCTTTAGATATATTTTTTAGAAATTACTATTCATATTAATATTCTAAAATAATTTGATAATGTCTCTCTATTGAGATAGATTTGAAGGCAACCTGATGATTTTTTGATGTTGATGTCAAGTTTCAGGGCAAGGTAATCATGTTTTGAATTACTAATGAGAAGCATAGTTATATCATGAGCATGTGCATGGTGAGCATGAACCAGTATGTGTAGAGGTATGATATTGTCTAATAAGTATGAAAGGCATGTGAGCAAGTTGTATAAGCATCAGGGAGTGTTTCAAGGTCAGTTTTCAATTTTCAAGTGCTTGAGAAGTCTAGTCATGACATTGGTCATTGCATGAAGACACCTTGTGAGAAGGTATGATCCTGGTGGTATAGTGAGATGAATGCACAGAGGCATGGTAGGTTGTACATGAGGTGTTGAGATCTTGGATAGTGGTTAGAAGGTCAGCTTCAAGACCTATTGTGACTTGTAGGTCAAAAGCTTAGAGAGCAAAGAAAGAGATGGTGGCTATATGGGGTGTCAAGATCAGTTTCCAAGGAAAAATATGAGTATGTGTGCATTTAAATAGGCATTTCATGTTTTTAAAAATATGTTGACCAAGTTTTAGGTCAAAATTTAAATTTTAAAGCAACAAAAAGTGTTTTGAGGTCTCTCATGTGCACAAAAAGAAGGGTTCTCAACCTAAGAAGAAATTTCAAGTATTCATTAGCATGTGTAACCTCTACATGAGAAACTAATATATTAATGGTATATGGAGAATGTTACTAGCTCAAATTTTCAAGCATAGGTTTATGGAATAAGGGGCTAAGCTTTATGAATGATCATTAAGACTTTGAGATGGTTTAAACCCTCAAAGAACCCTAATAGTGACCTAATATGAAATAATTTGTTATAAAGTGTTTAAAATAGATTGGTTTGGATAGTTTAGATATTTTTTCATGAATTAAACTTTCTCATACATCTCTAGGTATGATTTTTTTGTTAGGAGAGTGAGTGGACCCTATAAGAAAGGCCTTGTTTCTTAAATATTTACTGTAGTAGGCACAATTTTATGAGTCAAAGTTACTAATTAAATGAAGGTTTAATATTGAGAATTATATATTATGTTCATGGTTTTTTATAATAATATTATATCTCTTAGGAGTTCTAAAATGGTCATACAAGTTGACTAGTCTCTAATAGACCTAGTGGCATAGAGAGTGAGAAAACCAGGCAGAAGTGAGAAGTTGATTAGGGATGTGTTATCATGAATTAGGGATGGATACAAATGCATTGGGATGTTTATAAATACCTATAATGCATGCTTATATTGGATATGTGTTTTTGAGATCAGTGGTAATGATGAAAATGTTACTCATAAGTTGACTTGTCTAGTGAAAATGAGACAGTGAATGTGCAAGGTTGTGAGATTGGTCTACAAGAATAATATTGACATATGACCATGTTATCTACCTATATAATAATGATATAATGATCATATAGTATTATACACATGAATTATGATATTTTTAATGTGTCTACACATGTTTTAAAATTTGAAATCACCATGATTGGTCTTCAAGGAAAATTGGTAGTTTTGGGTAAGCAGGTTGTAGCGATGGGTTTGAGACTCTATGCCATGATTTGATATATATAATTCACGTAATTATATTTTTTAGGATTTTAATTATATATACATTATTTTTATAATATTTTAGTTTATTTTAAGAGGTTGAAACATTGAATCTAAAATGGCTTGTCTAGCTGAGTAAGGACTATGAGAAAGAAGGTCAATAAATTAGTCTACAAGACCAATAGTTGCCACTAATGCTTATGATATTTTTGTTTAAATTTTATATTAAGAAGTTATATTATCATGTTTATTTATTAAAATTCCTTGATTATGTTTTATCATATTTTAGAAGTTCATCTTTTCATGATTGTGTTTTGAGACTAGTTGGTAGTTTTAAGTGAGCTTCTTACAGAGAAGCGTTTGAGCCTGTATAACCTAAGTTGAAGCATATTATTAATTTTGTGATGCTTCTGAGCTCATGAGGTTTTTTAATATATTATTTTATATATATATATATTTTTCAAATTTATGTTTATGCTTTAGTTATTTAAGACAAACTTTTTAGGGTATACATAGGCCTTATATGATCAGTACTAATGATGTGCTCCAAGTAGTGATTTGATATAAGGCCTAATAAAATTAGGTCTCCATGAGACCTAAATGAGAGATAAGGCCTAATTGAAATAGGTCAGACCTAAATAGACTCAAAACACATTTAATCCATATCTATGAGATGTATTAAGATACATTACATGTTGGAACTAAGAATATAATAATGTTTTTCTAAATAAGAAGGATATGATCAAGTGACTTGTATAAATACCATGCAATTTTAGGCCTATTTGGAGAGGTGGTGAGTATGAAGAGAGTAAGTGAATAATATAAAACTTGGTAAGAAAAAGAAGGTATTATAGACCATCATAGGAGTATATAGGATTAGTGATAAAGATTTTATAGAGATTATACATATGATTATCAAGCTCATATGACTTAATCAAGTCAAGAAGAGGGCTATTTGAGCAAAGAATGCTAGAGGCTAGTTTGAGAGGGATAGAATTATGCAAAGAGATAATGATTAAGATCATCATATATTGTATGAGAAATAAGGTATTATAAATTTGATAAAGTGTTTTAGGTGGCTGAGTTGGTGTTGAGTCATCTAGGGGGTCAGTGGCTCCTTGCAAGTTGGTGTTTGCTAAAGCCTAGCTGAGTTGGTGCTTAACTAGTTGGGGTTAGTGCTCCATGTGAAGTGGGTGTTTCACTAAATTTTTTATTTGTATTATAGGACTATAGTATATTTGCATCATTAGTTGTTTTTATTCCTTTTGAGGGTTTCCAATATATATATTATGTTCATGTGTTTCATGCTCTTTTGGATTGGAGCTTATGCTTGCTAAGATGTACAAACTTGTTTAAATGATCTATGATTGCTTAATTAAGATTGTTAAAGAAAGTTTTTGAAGACTGATTCACCTTCCCTCTCATTAATTTAGCTTCCAACAATGAAATATATGAGATACCTTTGTGGTGGTCTTGGTAAGTATGAAAAAAATATTATTGAACCCCTTTGATTCAATTTGATGTAAATTATAAAGGTCTTATTTTTCATGCTTATAATGCTTCTAATGCAAATTTGAAATCATATTTCATCCATAATGAAGGAATTATCATGCAATTTATTTTTATTATAATGTTTTTAATTCTCATGCTTTGGTTAAAATAATAAAACTTGTGAGGATTATGAAAAATTTGGGCATCTTATCTCTAAATATTGGAAATTGCATCCATGCAAATCTTATTGTAAATCCACTCGTAATACTTTGCATTGTTGGAAAAACACTAAAACACCTCCTTCTAAGGTAAATAAAATTTGTATATCTAAATATAATTTATATTCTAGAGACCTTGATATGTAATCTTTCAATAATTATTCAATTTCTTCAAGCCAAATATCTTTTGCAAGTAACACAACTTATTTGTCTCCCTTTTGATAAACTCAATCTTCTTATACATTCCTTGATTTTATGTTACAAAGGAAATATGTTTGATTGGAGCTATATATTTTTTCTAACTATATTTTTTGTCCAAGACTTCACATTTTTTATAGAAGTTATCTTTTGCACATTTTTCATTGTTGTGCATCTACTTTTATTACATTATGTATTTATATCATATTTTTATGACATATTATTTACTTAACTTGAAAAATTGGTGTTAACTTAATTTTCATACATGTTTTAGTGGATCATTTCTCCTTCATGTTGGTCTTTATTCTATAGTAAATTGACCACTTATCTGAAGATGAATCTTAGACATTATTGATTACACTTTTGGATCCTTTTTGGCAACACATTCTCTTCTTGTTTCTTTCTCAATCTTTTGTAATTCTCGATGAAGAAAGTTTCTATTAAAGAAGGTTATTATGTAATTTTAACTCCCTTATTTGTAAAATATTTTATCCACTTTTTAATTCCAAAATTAATCTTAGTGGGGAGTCTTAGAGATAAACCTTATTTGGGTATTTTAGGCTAGTTTAGACTTATTTTAAGACTCTTTAATGTGTGTATTTATTATAATTATAAAGGGCTTTTATCCCATATTTATGAGGTGTCTCTCACCTCTCTTGTCCCCTTGTATGATTTAGGAGTTACTTGCACAAGTAACTTCTCCACCCACATGTCACACACTTCCTCTCACTCTCGTTGGGAATAAGATAAATGACACACATCAAGAAGGACTTGTAAGATCATGTTATGATTATTTTAACTCCTACTCCTTCCTTTTGCTCTATTTGAAGATCACTCTCCTCCTGTCTTCTATGATCAATCTTTCTCTTGCATTCTTGTGATGCTTCTTTTGGTTTGAGGCCACTCTTATCTCATTCTATTGATTTATACTTGCTATTGTACTTAGAGTTCATTTTTTGTAAGGCTTATTATACATTGTGAGATTTTTATCTATTTGATGGTTTCCCCATTTGTCAACTCTCTTATCTCTCTTGTGGCTTACTTATTTGTCAAGGTAATATTTATTAAATTACATCTATTCTTTCAATGTTTTAATATGATATTGGAAATAAATATAATATAACTTATATTTATGAACATGGGACAATAGTAAATACACCAAATGTTTGGAATTACAAAAATATGGTAGCTTGAATAAATGAAATATTCTAATTTTCTCCAACACCAATTCGATGATTGAATCGTATAGCATAGTGTCATAAAAAATTACCTTTTTCACTTTCCACTATATAATAATTCATTAGGTCAACTTCATTCTTATTTTCTTGATGTTTGTAATTCTAACCTTACATTGTGTGACCTTAGATTTGAAAATTTATCCATGTATACATATTTTTGGGTATTGAATATTTTCAATCTCTTATGCCATTTTTTTATCTCACCCTTTTGATTTATTAAGTGTTGCTTCCTTGATAGGTGTTGAGTCAATCCCTATTGTGTTTGTTACTCACATGCACCTATAACGACTTTCATCTCTCAAACTAAAAGTCCCATTCACTTTACTTTTCTTCATCATTATGATATATAACCCTTATTAGCAAACCCTTGGCCAAAAAATATTTCTAAACCCATTATTTTTTCTAATAATGAGAGTGTTATTTCACTGTAATTCTAGTTTCTCAACTTGCCTCTAGGATTCATTGCACTTTTAATGGAAACACATGGTTCATGTGATGGACAAGTGTGTTCAATTCCACCTTTCCTCTAGTTTATTCATTAAAATTTTTCCTTCAAGTTATTTATAACTATGTATGCCTAAATTTTTAACTTTGAGGACGTTAATATTTCCAACCCTTACTTTAATATTTATTTCTTGAGATATTATGATTTTTAGACACTATGTGGGGTCTCAAATATTTTTTACAATAACATTAATGATAATGAATTATCAAAGAGTACTTTATAATGTCCATCAACATTTAAATGTGTGTAATAGTACAAGTCTTATAGTTATTATCTGTTAGTGTCACTTATGCATGATCACATTTATTATAATTTAACGATAGTTGGTTCAATCAGTATTAATATATTAATTTTTCATGACATCACCTTGCACATTCTCATTTATGTACAACTTGTAGACTCTTCCCTTTTCATGCATTCTTAGGCATAACACATATCCTTTTAATTTTTTACTCCCACCTCATAGATATCACATAAAAAAATAAGTATCTCCTCACATGAATCCCTCTATCATTTCTAATTTGATCCTTCTCCCACCCCACATTAAATATTACACATGGTCATCCAACACAAGGTATAAATATATGTGTGGCTTGATAAAATCTTGTGATTGGTAAAAATACATGAGAAATAAAATAATGTATTATCATTAGAGAATGAATTAATATACATGAGAGGTAATTTTATACATAAATAGTTGTAAACAAAAATTCTTAAATAGGAAGAAGAGAAAAAAAGGCACAACACTTTTATAAAAATTGTTAAACCCTAGAATGGATCTAGATTAGTGTTATCTAGATTATTAAAGGCATATATAGAAATGACATGATACAAGGGTTATAATTAGATATATAACATGATAATTAGATGCTAAACTCAGTTATAAGAATACATTAAATTTATTATGCTGAGATAGTCTAAATATGGAAAGTAAAACTATGCTAAATATAAAATGACAAAGAAGTGAAGTACTTGGATTTTTCTAATGATAATGCAGTTTTGGATTTGGAATAGGATAAAATAAGGTGATAAGGATATTTTGGAACAATCATCATATTCTAGTCCTAATGCTTTTAACTCTCTAGATAGTAACATCAGCCTGGGATAGTTACGTCAACACTACTATCTAAGTTCAATGCTAGTGTCCTATATGGAATCTCTACTGAAATAAGATGTAACCACCTAGATGCTTTTGGGTTTTGCTTCACCTTTACTTTGGTGCATTTACATCTAGGTCATGGATAGTCACTCCTTATGAAATAGGAAAACCCTAGATTTCCATCTTTAATGTGACCTTAGGGAAAAATAGATTAGTGGGCACATGTATTGAGATGACCTAATGACCCCACCATCAAAAGATGATATATACATATCCAATAATCCTAAACAGGTCTTATATTGACGTAATTATCCCTTATGTTTTAGCTTGTGTGTGAATTGTATAATATGTGCAAAGAAAGTATAATAATGACCTAGCTTATAACTTGGCAAATTAGGCTATTGGTCTACTCCTTTAGAAATTAAAACCTATATATGTGTTATACTTATGATTGGTATGGAAATAGGGAAAATTTTATTAGTTAAATGTTTGATAGAGTGCTTTTGACAAATTGCCTTTAGTCTCTTTGGTCTTTTCTAAGTGATTCTAGGTGAGGAATGAATGAGGGATGATATTGTATTTATATCAATCCTTTTATAGTCATAACCTACATTAAATCACTTAGGCCAACCATTAGGATACATTTAATTTATAAATTAGATGAATTTAGGGCATCAAATACTTATATTAAGATAAGACAATGACATTGATGTTATTGTCTATCCTAGATGTTAGTGTCTAGGGAGTAGGAGAGTATGTATATTTTATAACTCATAGAGATGGAAGATAAGTAAATTTTAAGTATTCTAGGAAAGATAAAAGACCTCAGTCATCAACATAAGCTAGTTAAACTAAGAGATACAAGCCAAGGGGTACAAATATAGAACACATGCAAGACTTGTAGAAGTGGGAAATGTAAAACATTAAGAGGAATAACTAAGGTATGAGTTTTCCAAGTGTACAAGACCAAGTTGTTATATAGTCATAAAACATAATCTACATTACCCCCCTTTAATTTAGTAGATAAATTTCTATTTTAAAGGAAAGGAATGCATACTTGGGTGCGTATACACACCTTGTATTTGCATGTGCCCAAATTGAGTGCTTTGCTAGTGACCGACCTACAACCAAAATCATGATACAATATAAAATTAGTACACATAATCTGGGTTGAAAGTAATTGAAATAGATTTAAATTAAAATAATAAGGTTTAGGAGTACACGTGTGTTGATGTAATCACTTGTCTATTGGCAAGTTATTTTGAAAAGGATGTATCATTGTAAGGCTATGAAACTGGGATTAGGATAAACATAGATAAATATTTAAAGTGCATATATATAGAGAGAGAAAGAGGCACATAACCCAAAATTTAAAATAAAAGTGAGTTACCTCCTGGTAGTTGAGATTAACTCAACCATGTAACCCAATGATACTTATAACCTAGTGAGGATAGATGATCAAGTACAATAAGAAAACTTGGCAAGATTGAGTGATTTGATCACTTCAACCATACCAAAAGATAAACCAACTACTCTAGTAGATTGGCTCAATAAAATTTTGTAAAAGTCCATAAGGTATCAATATAAAAAATACTGTGATATGTTAATAGTTCAAAAAAGAGTTTTAGAATCTAAAAATGATTTATATTTTAAAATATGTAGTCATACTAAAATACAATTTGTATAACTTGAGCATGAATTGTGATACCCAAACCATAGGTCTCTCCTACTCAATTATATAGCCCACTTAGGCATATTTTCACTATTTCACAGTCATCTGACGCCTTCTAGATTCAACCCCTACTATCCCAGACTCCTCTCTCAGGCACAAATCTATCCCCCAAGCTCCCTTTCCCCTTGGAAAATAGTGTCATAGGTTGGACTATAGTTTTAAGACCTAGGGTGTCCACTTTCCAATGTTATTTTTTGAGTCCATAATAGCCTCAAATGGTTAGATTTTCTTGAATCCTTATATTTTCCCTTATCAGCCTAAACTGAGTTGATCTAACCTAATATCACTAGTCCCTATAAAATCCCATTAAAAGGTAATTCAGAAGGGTTGGAAATTATTTAGAAGGCACAAGCTATAAATATACTAAAGCACACTCAAGCAAATCTTCTTATTCTCTACATATATCCAACCACTATTATTACTAGCCTATCTAAGCTCCCATATCAGTCATGAGTCATCTCAAGCTTGACTAAATTTGTATACACTTGCATTGCATACATATGATTACATAATACACATTCAAATTGGGAGAACTACATTGGCCTTGATCCCTCTTCGAAGTATTGGTATGTAGGTAGTGTGCCCACACATAGGGTGTGATCACATGTTCAGTGTATATTACACACTAACCCCTTTTTCTAGTTGGATTCAAGATCACTTATCAAGCATGAAGAGGAACTAGGATCTTTGAAGACAAAAATCAATTACACATAGAGCTTCATAAACAACCAAGACTTGATATTTTAGGTACAAGGTCTCCTAGAGCAAAAAAATAGAACCCAAAAAGCTCAGAAAGCTCAAAATTAAGGACTACAATGCCAAAATTTGGACTACAATGTAGATCTCTAGGTGTCCCATTTTTGGTTCTCTTATCTAGGTAGAGAAAAAACTTTTAGATCCTATTTCTGATAGTATACCTAGCTAGATCAGTAATTTGTAGCCTTTGTCTCCTCTATCTCAGCCTAGAATCAACTAAGTTTTACTCTCTATCCCCTGGTTTACTATTTTTAGAAATTAATTAAGCACTTCTAGATCTAATAAATTAGTAGGTTAATTAAGGCACATTTATTTACTAATTTTCCCCTTAATCTAGACCCATTTATTATTTAGGAAATTAAATCTATAGTTTCCCAAATTCATTAAAATATTTGGTGAACCCAACTTACTTCAAAATTTCACACAAAAACCCTAGAAATGCTAGGGTTAATTATTTCTAATTTTTATTGAATTTAAAAATCATAAAACTATAAATTAATTGAAATATTTTCAATAATTCACTAAAACCCTAGTTTATACATATTAGGTCCTATTTGCATACAAACACTTTCAAACCACCAGGAAAAAATAGATTGTTAATTGTAGAAATATTTTCATATTTTCCCTAAATTTTTCAAGCTCAATTCTACAAATTTAAAGCAAAATTTTCAAATTATTACATTATTTTTGAAAAAAAATCATTTCCAAGCCCTAGTTGCATAACTAAATCTCAATAATTTTCAAGTAATATGCCACTTATTTTCTAGAAATTTTGATTGAATATTGAAATAAAAAAATCACTTTAAGTTTCAAAAATTCATAGTAATTCCAAAAAAAATATTTGTCTCAAAACCCTAGTTGCATCTACTAGGTTCCATTCAAGCAAGAAATTTCTCATAATTTTATAAATTTTATCTTGCATACTTAGTTTAGAAAATCAATTTTGAATTCAAAAGTTCATAGTATTTTGCAAATAATATTTCTAAAAAATCCCTAGTTACATATACTAGTTCCTACTTTGCTTTTTATGGTATTACCTTACATTTTTGGTACCTTCATATCCTTTTTTGCACAAATTCTAAAATACTATTTTAGAATTTTGCATTTCTTTATCCAATACTTTCTAGTTTTAACACATTACCTATTACAACTTATTGAAAAACATTCAAACACATTTCAAATTATTTTCCTAATTTAAATATGACCTAATATACTAACTTTGGTGAAATTGATAAAAGAGATCTTCAAGAACTCTTAACAAAACACCTGGATATGCAAGATGACATGATTATAATCCTCTAAGAGGAACAGAAAAAGGTAATCAATGGTCAATGTTCTCAAACTATAGAGTCACCAGTTACACATGACACTATGGGGGTAACTATGTCAGAACAACCCTCTATAGTATCCCAACCTTCTTCTATGCCACTAAATATAACTAGTACATTCCTATCTCCTGATGTGGCAACCCTTGTGCAAGAGATTTGATCTCTTAAATCCAAAGTGCAACATCTTGAGCAAGGTACCACTAGATCTACATAGGCATTGGACTCTTTCACTCTATTATATACACCTTTGCATGACATATAACTACTACACCCTTTCCACCTAGATTTGTACAACCTAAGCTCACTCTTTAAGATGGCAAGGGTGATGTAGAGACACATTTGAGAGCCTTTTATGTATCATGTTTGGATTATGTACCATATGACTGGGTATTAACTAAATTATTTTCAAGGAGGCTCAAGGATTATGCAATACAATGGTTTTATACTCTACCAAATTAGTCAGTTAATACATTCAATCCTCTTACTGACATGTTCCTATCACATTTCAGTATCAATATTAGTGATAAGGTTTCATATGCCCAAATTACATAATAAAAATAGAAATAAAATGAGCCTCTCACTGAGTATGTTCTCAGATACAAGACCATATTGGATAAGATGATTATCCCTATGGTAGATCAGGAGTTACAAGACCTCTTCAAATAGAGTCTTCTACCAATTTGTCACGAGACAATCATGTTCACATGTTTCTCTTCTTTCACTAAATTGTGTCACACTTTAAAAGAAAGATAAATCAAACTAATTTCAATGGGTAAACTTAAGTACAAAATTGCACCAGATATAATTAATAAGAATAACAACAAATCCACATATAAGGTAAAATTCAATGATAGTAAAGGATCGACTCAGTAGATAGTTAATGCTACTTTAGAGCCCTCGTAGAGAGTCACTTTATCAGTACCTCCTCGATGACCTTTTACAAATCTGCTAGTTCCTCCAGTCATAGTTCTACAATAGTTATTAGAATATAACATCATATATCCTCCTTCTATCAGAGAAATTGATCTAGCAAAGCCTCTTCCATGGGGATATGACTAGAATGCATTTTTTGACTATCATAGGGCACCAAGCCATACTAAAAATAGATGCATTAGTCTTAGGCATAAGATACAATATCTAATTGATGGAAATCAAATTGATCTCAACACTTTAGTTGAGCCTTCTTTGGCCAAACCAATGTAGGATAAGTCACTAAAAATATTTTTAGATCCATTTCCATATCATAGAAAGTTAGAGATACAGGACACATTAGGTGTACATCATGCATATCAGGCATATCCTCCACTAGTTACATACAGGGCATCAATAGCCAATTCACATCCATTGAGCCACATGATTGGTGATTTTCATTCTAGCATTCTAATTTGGCCTTCTATCTCCTTTTTTGAGAAAGAGATTATTGAGGATGACACATATTATCATGCACTCTTCATTAGATATTTTATTCATGGTCATCCTATTCATAGTGTTCTAATTGATAATGGATCCAATGCTAACATGTGTACTATGACACTACTACAATACTTGGGTTATATAGAGTAGGAAATTACTCCAAAAAATATAGTTATCAATGGTTTTAGTGGACATAGTTAGACTACACTTGGTGAGATCCTCATTCCTCTACAGGTTGGTCCTACACACATGACCACCTCATTTACTATAGTTCTTAGCATGAGTGTTTTTGACACATTACTTGACAAACCTTAGATATAAAAACTCTGAGTAGTTCCATCTACATTACATCGATGCATGAAATTCATTCATGCTAAGTAGGTTATCATAGTTACTAGAGTTCCATACAAGTTGCCACTTCTAGTTTCAGAGCCAGAGCTAGTTTCAGTTCTATTACTAGTTCTAGCTCTACCACCATTTTTTTCTCCAATTCAACATTAGACATAGATAAAATATCCATCACTAGTAGAGAGGGTTCATACACTTCCATATCTTTTGGATTCTAGATAGCTTCCAACTAAAATATTCACACCTAGATCAGTTTCATTGAGATCTCATATATCTACACATAGAGCACATGTTTAATGAGTTTCTCCTACTTCTAGATGGGTCCTTAAGATCCTTACAGCTGTATCCAATTCTCAAAAATATAGAGGGTACCCATAGTTAGTTTTTAATTTAGATATTTTAGAGCATTTACAACATATACAGCTTTCAAAGCCACAGTCTCAACATTTCCATCATGCTTCATGATCATGCATGATTCCACTCTTCGATATAAGACACCATGATAGGGAGTCTCATATGAGGCTCATCAGTTAGTATCATTTCTTTCTAGCATTGATTATACATATTATCTCTTACTTGATTATACATAGTTTCCTCTACTTGATTGTACATACCTCAAATATTTCAAAATACAAAAACAATATAATATTTCAAAAATATAAAAACATGTCAATTATATGCATCATCTATGTTTTACATTGCTAACCATTATGCTAGACCTACATTATGCTATTGTTTGTCGATTTATCAATATTACCATGATTCACTTGATCTTCTTTGAGTGTGTGTAGTGCATCTAGATCCTTGATTGCTTCACTCCACCCATAGAGGGGGAATCCTACTTCTACATTCTAGCTACATATCGATACATCTACCCACTGGGGGCAGACTCTATATGACTACATCATCTAGGTTATATCATTATACTACTATAAAATCTAGACATCTTATTTTAGTACATTCCTTACTTACATAGATATCACATTGACATCCATTAATATATATCACACTTTTATATTTCAAAGCATATACATTAGTCTTTTATTACATATCTTTCTTGATTTCCATAGTTAGATGCATGTTTATATTTCTAGTACTTTTTATGCTTCCACTCTTCACTTTAATTAGATAGATGTGTTTGCATTTTCTAGTTCTTGTTTGCTTCTTGCTTACATTTTAGGATATTTTCCAAGGTCCTTTGTTCCTATCTATATGTGTGTGCCTTTAGACACTTTCCAATGTCCTTTGAGTGTGAATTTCATATTCTTAATGCCCTTGTGCCAATATTTTCTTGTTCTCATTATGTGTGTATGTGGAATTTGAATATGCCTTATATGCCTTGTGTGATTATTTGTCCCCTTGGTCACCCTCACATGTTTCTTGCTTCTTGCTTTGTATGCTTATTGCTTGATTTATTATCTTTGTGTGTAATTCCATGATTCCAATTATGCATTTACCTTGCTTCTTGGATGCCATGATGGACATCATACTCCATCCCTCTATGCCACTAACTAACATTTTGAATTCAAATTTACTCTTATGCACATGATATTACATTGTTATATCTATCTAGGCATACCCCTATGGATCTAACAATATCTCTCTAATTTTTTTTTTATATCTTGAGATAATGTATCTCAATGCCATATCAAATGTTTTCATAAATTAACACACTTTTAGGGCTTCTTCTTTTAAGGGTAGTTATTTCAGGCTATTCATTCCTACCCTTAAAATATGGGGAAACAAACAAGGGGTTTATCATAGAGATCAGAGCTCTTAACGATCGAAAAAGTAGTTTTAGAATAGTAAAGTCTAGAATCTAGAACTCAACATAGGTAAACCAAACTCGGTAGATAGCAGAGAATCTAGACCAGTCATCAGTTTTGGCTCTAGATGAAAGCTAAAAAATGGGACTACAGTGTTGGAACCCAAAGTGTCTATTTTTTATCACTATTTTCCAAACAAAAAAATATTTATTTTTTCTAGAATCAGGGAGAGAGGTGAGTTTAGTCATAGTTTTGCTAGTATAGTTCATTTTAAAAATCAATAGTTTTTAGCACTTATTTCACTCAAAGAATCTAGATACAGGGGGCATCATGTTCAGCATGAGGGTTTTCATTTTTAGTTTAGACATAGAAGTTGATACAAGTTTTAGTTTAGAATCTATGTTCTAAACACTAGTTATTGGGGGTAATGTATGTGACACATGGGCCTTCTCAATTTTCAAGTTTATTGCATTTTATTACACATTTTTAGTAGTTGTGTACCTTACTCTATCTACAAGTGGTTGGCATCACTTTCAAGTAAACTTTCATAAAATTTTGTTTCCTACATACCTGAGTTCTTGAGTATCTTCCTAAGTCTTGATTCTAGTTTTAGGAGGGGCTTCTATACAAGTCCAATCTCCATCTTTCAAAGTGACCAATAGTGGCCGAGTTTTTAGTTTACATTCAACTATCCATGCCAATATTATCAGATCAAAGCACATTTAGGGCCTCCATGAGCCATCTCATATGACATTCATCTATACCAGTATTTTCTCATTTAGCTTCACATCACAAGGCAATAATGGAGCCAAAGGTCTAGCTAGCATTTGTATTCTTGAGCCACCTATTTAGAGAGATTATACACATGGTCCAAACATCAATTAACACACACATGATTCATTAACTTCACATAGTTGGTGATGATGGATCCGGCCTACCTTTGCGTTCTTGAGCCAACTTCTATGGGATTTAACACTCAACTCATTCATAGATATACATATAGGCTCAACATACTTCCAACAATATCCATCACAACCCAGTAGCATAATAGGTTTTGTATTGGTTCACATACTCGATGAGGTGTATTCATTCCTTTCTTTTCCTTCCTCTCTCTTTACCTATATTTGTATGTTCTTATTTTAGATATAGCATATCTAGTAAGAATTGATCTACTTTCGCTATCCTTTTTGTAGAATTACATATTACAGTGTGCTCTCACTATGCACAACCTAACATCACACAGCTTCTTGGGCTTCACCTCACAGGTAAGTTCAGGTATGCTTCTCTTTTTTCCTTTATCCTAGTATTTCACTTTGTTGCATACTTATAATAAAGGGGGGGAAATGTAGTCATACTAAAATGCAATTTTTACAACTTGAGCATGACTTGTGACACCAAAACCATAGGTCTCTCCTACTCATTTACACAACCCACTTAGGTATGTTTTCACTATTTCCTAGTCATTTGAATCTTCTAGATTTAACCCCTACTATCCTAGACTCCTCTTCCAAGCACATATCTATCCCCTAGGGTCCCTTTCACCTTGGATGGCAACATCATAGGTTGGAATACAGTGTTGGGACCTAGGGTGTCCACTTTTTAGTGTTGTGCCCAAGTCCACAATAGCCTCAAATGGTCAGTTTTTTTCGAATCCTTATCTTTTCCCCTGTCAACCTAATATGAGTTCATCTAACCCAGGATCACTATTTTCCCTATAAAATATCATTTAAAGGTAATTTATAAGGGTTAGAAATCATTCAAAAGGCAAAATCTAGAAATATACTAAAGCACACTCAAGCAAATCTTCCTATTCTTTGCATACAACCAACCACTATTATTTCCAGCCTATCCAAGCTCCTGCACCAATCATGAGTCATCTTAAGCTTTCCCAAATTTTCATACACTTACATTGCATAAATAGGATTACATAATACACATTAAAATTATGATAATTACATTAGCCTTGATCCCTCTTCAAAGTATTGGTATGTAGGTAGTGTGTGCACACATGAGGTGTGCTTGCACATTTAGTGCATATTACACACTAACCCCTTTTTCAAGTTGGATTTGAGATCACTTGTCAAGCATGAAGAGGAAATAGGATCCTTGAAGACAAAATTAATTACACATCAAGCTTCACGAACAATCAAGATTCGATATTTCAAGTACAAGGTCTCCTAGAGTAGATGAATAGAACCCAAAAAACTCAAAAAGCTTAGACACTAAGGACTATAATGCAAAAACTTGGACTACAACATTGAACCTCTAGGTGTCCCATTTTTAATGCTCCTATCTAGGTAGAGAATAAACTTCTAGACCTTATTTTTGATAGTCTACCCAACCAGATTAGCAATTTGTAGCCTTTATCTCCTCCATCTCAGCTTAGAATCAGCTAAGTTTTACTCTTTATCCCCTTGTTTTCTATTTTTAGAAATCAATTAAGCACTTCTAGATTCAATAAATCAGTAGATTAATTAAGGCACATTTATTTATTAATGCTCCCCTTAATCTAGACCCCTTTACTATTTACAAAATTAAACCTATAGTTCCCAAATTTAGTAACACATAATACTAGGTAGATTTTGAAAGTATATGCACCTTAGATATGTCTCATGTTGAAACTATGTATAAGAATAGTACTAATGTATAGAATTATACCATAACTATGAATATGAATCATATAAATATGTGCTTTGGACAATTTGGATAATTGTGTAAGTGTGGAGGACATGCTTCCAAAGCATGCCCCTATTATATATAGAGAAATCTAAAAATTGATATAAGTACCAAATGGAGGACATGTTTCTAAAATATACCCCCAGTGTAAATTGGAGATGTTAAATACTTAATAGGTGTGGAGAATATGTTTCTAAAACATTACTCCATTGAATCTAAGAAATTTGAATGTGTAGAACCCATGCCCATATGACATGCCCCTAATGAATCTAAAAATTGATATAAGTGCTAGATATTGAATGAGTTTAGAGAACATGTTTATAAATCATGCCATCACTATAATCTATAAAAAAAGTGCTAAGTGTGGAGAACATGTCTTTATGACATTCCCCAATTTTGAGGTGACGAAAAGATAGTAACTATTAGTTACCTCTCCTCAAAAGAATAAGATAATTTTTATAATCTATGAATGTAACCATGTAGCATATAGAAGGAAGATGTCTAAGTAATTGTATCATTGAAGCATATAGAACCAATGTGATCACATGAAGGCCTAAGATACATGATAAAGATCATGGTAACATTTAGATAGTAATAATAAAAACTCAATAAATAAACAAGCAGAAACACAAGCGCACTCAAAATCAAGTCAAAAGGTAATGGTCCAAGGAGACCAAAAATAAGGGGCATGTTCAAATGTTTCACAATCAAAGGGACATGACTTAGTCAAATGTCCATAAAGGTAAGAATGACATATTAAGATGTCCATATAATAAGCAATGACATATGTAAATGTCAATAAAATCATACATATGCATGGGGGACACAATCAAAGGAGCATATTCAAATGCTTAAAAAAGGAACACAAGACACTCAAGGAAGTGCATAAAATAAAGCATAATCAACTGGCATAAACATGTCATAGTGGCCCATGGATCAAATGTGTTAAGAAAAGTATGATAAGTGTATAACATATAAAGTTCCCTATGTAATATATAATCATGGATAATGGGCATGTGTAAGTACAAATGTAAGTTCAAACATGATAATGTAGAGTAATATTGAACCATATAACCTATATGTATTAATATCAAATAAGCCTATGCACCTAATGTCCATATGATATGATTAGAGGGAGATACCAACGTTTAAAATAAGAATGTATAATGTATATGTGTATGCCTATATCACACTCAATTATAAGTGTGACACATGTGTATGTAGGAGTAGTTGAGTATTCCATGCATCAATATGGAAGTAACACATGGATGCCAAGGAGCTAATAAGACATGTGGGTACCAAAGTGTTTTTAGAGTTTTGTAGGTTTTTTATATTTTTTGAATTTTTGACATAGTTTTAATCAAGTAAGTCTTCATCTTTAAAAGGTGAAGGGCCACCTGCAAAGGATTTTAAGATTTTTTTATATCAATTTAGAACCAACATTTTAATGTTGTTGTGTAATGGTTTTATTTAAGCTAATGGTGCATGCAAATAGTTGTGTCCATAATCCTGTATGTAAATATATATGTAACCATATGAGTTAATTTTACACACATGTTTGTGATGTCTAACCTAGCATTTTACTCAACTATCCAAGTTTGTCTAAACTTTATTTTTAAATGTGGTTTATTTGTTCATATCCATATAGTTGAAGATTTGACATGTGGGCCATCAATAATAGGTAAGTGAATGTATCCTTAATATTCAGGATCTAAGGGAGAATATATTAGTTCATTTATAATATGTTCCAATCATGAAATAAAATTAGTCCCATAAATTATACCTCACTTATTTGGATAAAACTTGATATATTGTGGTAATATACCCCATCAATATTAGCAATAATAGTTAAATCATCATGATTTTATCTCTTTGAGGTATACCTATCTTCTAAAAGATAAGAAATATTCTTTTTTTTACCTATTATAGACATATTGAGTATGTGCCCTTCACTCTTATATTGTTGTTTTATATTTTACAATGCCACACATTGATTAGTAGTATGGCCAATGATCTAATAGTAATTACAATATGGTACTCCCCTTATGGGGAGTAGTCTACTATCTGATCTATGTCTAGTAGATGGAAAATAAATCATTTTATGTTCAAGTAACAAAGATAAGATGGTATCGGTGGTATCTTGTTCCGTTGTGATATGTATTATTTGGGGTAAATCCTTTTGAGAAGATTCCACATTAATCACATGATGTATTTGTATTTGAACCTTATAAGTTTGACTTAGTGATTTTAACCAAGATAGATGTATGAAATAAAAACCATTTTCATGATCATTTGCTAGTTTTTATTTGCACTTATCTATATTCAATGTTATATTTTTTGCAAGTGGGTTTAGCTTATGTGTCAGTTCCAATAGGTTCAAATACGTTATGTGGAAACAAGTGGATCAAATTTTAATTTTCACATTTTTTGTCTATCATATCATAGGTTATATCATCATCACTATCATAATAATATAAAACATGGCCATCATTTTGATCAGTATTGACTAATAAAGGAAGCTCAAAATTTGAGGGTTCTTAAAAATTTTCTGGCTCCTTTGTGGATGGTTCTTTCTTCTCATGCATATACATGTTTACCTTAGAGTTTAATGCCTTATTAATATCTAGAGATAAAGGAGATATTTTAATAAACTCACCTATTTCATATGTATGTATATGTTTAAAGAGGAACATATATCTTAAGGTGGTACTACTATAAGGATGCCTTCAATTTCAGAGTGTACCATTTTACAAAATTTGAAAGGTTTATCATCAAAAGGCATGGATAATTAGGTCCCCTCATGTATGAATTTTAGAATCAATGAAGTTTATATGGGATAAATTACATTAAATGTATCCAAGATCTACCCAAAAGTAAATTATAATGTAAGGATTGAGACATCACTTGAAAAATAGTTGAAATTATTTTTGGTCCTAAGGTCACATCCAATGTAATTTGTCCACCTAAAGGGTTATGTGAATTATCAAATCCTTTAATGTGTATAATAATATTTTGAATAAGGCTTGTGTTGATACCTATGGTGGTTAGGAATTAAATATTTAGGCTTGATCCATTATCAACAAGCCCTCTTTTGATACATGTACTTTGTATTGTGACTTGTATGAACAAAGGTAAATTTTGATCAATAATATTTTTGGATGGTAAATCTATTGGATCAAAGGTGATGAGATTTTTATTATTCTTAAGATATCACATGATATATACAAAATAAGTAGGATCAATATCACTTAGAACTTGTGTCTCATGCAATGCCTCATATAGGATATCCATATAAACAATAAATTGATTTAGGAGTTCAAATATTGAAATCTTAGCATGTGTATTACTTAAATGGTCAACAATGTCATATCCCTTATATTTTATTACAATCTTGGGTTTTGGTGGCACTTGTTATATATTAATAGGTGGTAGGATGGGTTGAATAATCTTACCTCTTTAAGTAATAACTATTATCTATGTAATTTACACCCCTAGGAAGGTTGTTCAATCCTTCGTAATTCTATGATAACATGAAATAACTCCTATATTTTGGGTAGACTAATTAGTGAAGTGAATATTTAGGTTGGGTTAACTCCCTTGATTTCACCAAAAACTACAACTAACCTACCAAACTTGTAAGAAAAGGGGATATAAAAGTGTTAAAAATAATAAGAAAACATGAAGGTGATGCACCAAATATAATTTCCTCTACTTACCAATGTTTACACTAGGAAATGACAAGTTTACAATCTGATTTTACAACTTCAAAACATATTTTACCACACACGTGCTTCTATATGAAGGTTACGACTATTACAATAGTTAAAGTGATTAGTCAAGAGTCCTAAGAGCAGACATTAATTAAATTTCAACACTTAAACTAAACAAACCATGTCTTACACTTCATATGACATGTGGAAATAAAACTAACTCACATAGAGGCATGAAAGAGAAATACAAATGTAAGGAAGTAATGTCACTATCACACAACATTAATCAACAATTCATTAAAATCACCATATGTAAGATTAATATAGTATAATATAGCTTTAATTGATTTCAAAGGAAATTACAAGTCTTAAAATTGGTAGGGATTCACCATAACTAGTTTGAGTATACACTCCATGCCTTTTAAGGACTCATTTATAGTTGAATTAGAAGAAGAGAAAAGGATAGGACAAGAAGAAAACTCATGAACTATATCTCATGATTAGACTAGTTATAAAACTAAAATAAAGTGAAACCAAGCTTGAAAATAGTGTGTTGTCATATTTCCTCTTATCCTTCTAGGACATGTGTTGATGCAACTCTTCATGAAGAATGGCATAAAAGTCCATCTTGGTAGTTTTGATGCCTTTTTTATTACAAATCCTTCTCATGGAGTTACCTATCTAATTCTTAGGAAAATTTCAAGTTATTAAATTGAAATTTGTCACCCTTGAAGATCATATATTCCAACCCTTGTCTTTTACAATGCTTCTTCTTCCTTGTGAGATTTATATTTGAACTTCTTGACTTCATCTTATACTCTCTATTTACTATCAAGGCATGAATTTACAAGGAAGATATGGTTTTATGTCATTACAGGTATCTATCATTTCTTATTTATTCAAATAATATATTATACCAAGTAATGGAGATTTTATTTAATCAATAGAAGCCATCTTGCAGTTGTAGTCTTCAAACTTGTCAATAGAGTAGAGAGAGATTATATTTCATGGAGTTTTCAAGTATTTTTGAGGGACAAGAATGATTTTTGTCTCTATTTAATGAATCCAATTATTTATTAGATAAATTTTATAGGTTATTTAAGGTTTTTGAAACTTATTTTATCGCTAGAACCTTCCAACCAGTTTGTACCCCTACCTTCTTAAAGCCACATTAGTCATGGTTCTTTATTAAGGCCTAGATGAACACTTATAGCCTATAATATGAATATGAAAACCTATATAATGATTTTAATATGATTATAAAACATATATTTTGTCTTAAATACCCTTTTCAACTACTTAGGAGACTTTGTCTAGATCAAAACCTTGAAAAAAAGCTCAAGAAGGAATTTCTTAGGGCCTTTTCTATATAACTTCAACTCACACATGCCAAAAAATTGATCATTTAGATTCATAGGAAAGGTATATAGGTAATAAAAATGGTTTATAATTCATTTCAATCCATTTTGGGTGCTTGAAGAGTTGATCTTTTCTATCAAGTCTTGCTTAGGGTTTAACAAGGGTTTTAGAGTCACCTAGCTTCTTAATAATGATAGTTGATAAAGATATGGGATTTGATGAATGAAAAACACCAAAAATATTATTTTGAAAACCCCACTTCCTTCCACAATGTGTTTATGATTTCATACAATTCTTTGCATAAGTTTATAGGTATTAAAAGTTACCCTTTTGAGAAATACAAGCCTGACTATGTATTTGAGAGGATTCATTTGGCAGGAAAATGGATAAGCATGATTATTTTATCTTTGAAACACTATTTTGAGGTTTTTGAAACATAATATGAGATTTTAAAATGGTATTATGAAGGAATTTACGTTTTTAATTCATTAAGACTTATTTTAGGCCTCGACCAAGGGTTTGTAAACAGTCACATTGAAGTGACCCTAACATACCTCCTTAAGAATTTTATGTCCTTATAAGTGAAATAAAAACATAATGTGACCATATTAACCTATATAATTCACCTATTTATACTCATAAATCCTAAAAACACCCCCAAAACTTGCAAGTTTTCTTCACTTCTCACACATAAGCCTACAGGTGGCTATTTAGGCTTCTTGATTGCAATTTTGAGAATGGATCTTCTTCCATTGATTTATTTGGAACTTTGGTGATATTTAAATTTATTTCATATATCACTAATATTCCTATTTACCCTATAAAAACCTCATAACACTCCATTTGACACCACAAAAGTGTTTTCTCTAACTTTGCCTTCTAATAGGCCTATAGGTGGTCATTATGCCTAAATCTTTCTTTTTATTTTATTCTACCTTGGAAATTTAATTGGTAAATAATGACACTATAGAAAAAGTGGAATTTTTTAAAAAAATATTCTTTATGTCTCCAATGGGCTCAAAATTCCTTGGATGTTCATTTGAAACCTTCACAGTCCTCTTTTTAGGCTCACATAGTCCCCTTCTTAGGTACCCTTTTCCTCCATTTGAATAGATTCAACCAAAAACATCTCCTTATTTAATGGAATATATAAATTAATATGTGAGATCAATTTTTATATAAGGCACATTGTTTATTCATATATATATGGGTGAGAAACTAATTCCACATTGGTTTCTCTAAGATGATGCTCAAGATTCTCATGACTTTCCTAGCTCTTCAATGGACCTAGGTCATTATTCAATCAAGGAAACTAGTATATTATGATCTCTTGAAAATAATGAATTTCAAAAACTCTTAACACCTATTACATAAATTATTAACTCTTATTTAACCCTCACAACTCAAGTCCTCATAACTCAAGTCTCATGCATATATATGCCCTTTTTTAGTTCATTTGTTGTACACATTCCTACAACCATAGAGTTCATCTCATGAGGATACATAAGTTGAGGTTTAAGCCTTAATATATGTTTATAATTGTTTCATAACCCTTTTATATCCCTAAAATATTTACCTTAAATTTCACCAAGAGACTATGGTTGTTGATTTCCTATAGAAGCACAGATTATGCCTACTTGCATTACTTATATACAACTAGACTCCATCCATTCACCATTTTTATGAGAAATTTGGATATAAAGGATTATATATATATTTTTAAAAGGAATGAGAAAATTATATCATGTCTTCAAGAGGATATATATACTTCCATAATAACCAATTAGGTACCAATGTTGACCTACAAGTTTTTAGACCTATAAGTTCATAAAACTTCTTTTGGACTTAACTTTGATGAGAAACACTAGAACCCTTGAATCCTAGGGATTTCCACTTTTAATACCTCCTTGATAATTATATTCAAGGTCTTGTGTAGATATTACTATCAATTCAAGAGTTTTTTATAATGAAAACAAACCCACACTTGACAAGGGTTATCTCAACCATGTCTGTTGGTTCATACAACTCACATGTGTATGTATAATTATCTAATTTTATTAAAGTTAATGTTATAGATTCAACTCACATTCTTGGGAGAAGTTATTTGGGCTTTCCCCAGTTGATCCATAAAATGGGGACAATCCCAGGCCATGGGTTGTTTATAGTGGGATTAAACCTCTAGAGTAGGTCGGTTTCCTCTTTGATGGTCACCTAAACTAAAACTAAGCCTAGTGCTTCACAGGAAAATGGTTAGAAAGAGATAAGGTCTCCTAATAAAGTTAACAAGGTGATGCACCAAAATATAGGTTTATCCTCCTTACTTGACTAAAAAACACTAGAAATGATTGGGGTCCATACTTCAACTATCTATTCACATATCTATGTGGAGGCCCACCAAATGGTCTAGGCTGAGATAAATGAAATAAAGGTCTAAAGTAAGATACTAACCAATCATAGTATCCACATGTGGGATTTGATGAAAGATGTAAATCACTAAACACAATGTGCATGAATAGATGAACTAGTAACTAGGTGAGATCAGAATTCAATAAGAGAGAGACTTATACCACATTCATACATTAGACATATACACACTATACCAGAATAGTGAAATCAAAACATAGCCTTCTATTGCTTCAAGAGGTTACAAATTCCATCTTGGAAAAATTTGGTCTAACCAAGAGAGGGAACTAAGAGAAATACAGAGAGAGATATAATGATCTATCTAAAAAGTGGGAGATATATGTTATTGGCCCCAAGGTCTCCATTTACAATAGAAAAGAGAGAGAGAGAGATGGAAGTTAGGAAGCTTGTCGTTCTTGATAACTAATGAGATATCATCTTTTGAGATGTTATATAATGATTTTTTTCCAATCAAAACAAGTCATTATGAATGAGATATCATAATTTACTTAGATAGCCTCCAAATCATTCTATTTTTAGCAAACTGCACTAGAAGATAAGATTTTGCCAAAGGTAGCAAGCCATGATCCAATTGAAAGTGATTTATCCAACTATTTTCCAAATTCCCAAGCTTTGATCCTTTGATATTTTACTATATCCCATTATGAGGGCAAGATCTTCAAGTCTTTGAACTACCAGGGACACATCATGTCTATTATGAGTACTGACTTATTGAGGCATGACTTGAAGTAATCTTTTCACACCTGCTCTATGCCTTAAATCTAAAACTGAATTAACTATAGAGGAAAAACCAATCTAAGTATATTGGTTTTCCTATAGATATAGAACTTTACCTAATAATTGGTCCCATCTGATTCTATATTGACCTCTATTTTTTTTGTCTTTTGGGTTGGGTTCAAGTTTGAGATCTTCTACTTGCTGAGTCAGGCTTATCTTGAGTGATCACCTTTTTGTTGAATCATCCTAGCTCATTCCTTTGTTAGTTATTAGTGATCTAGATTGATTCTTTTGACACCTTAACCATCACATGCCATCAGATCTTGAGATTTGGTTAAACATGATCTGTGGATCTTTGGGACCCATCACCCTGATTCTTATTGGTCCTCATGATCTGTTGATTATTTGACTTACTCCAAGTTCTCATGGTCTTGAAACTTATCAGTTGCATGCTCTTCCTCAGGTCTCTACCAAATATATCTAAACCCTAACAACTAGTTCATAGAGTTTAAACTTGACATTCACATGGACATCATTTGAATTTCATGAGAACATTTTTTATGTCCCATAGACTATCAAATTTAAACTCATATGGATTTTTTCTTGGCAATAAAGTTGACACTTGCAGGGATGTCTTTCATATTTTGGCCAGCTTTTCAAACTTGTAACTTGAAGCATAGAACTTATGAAGGAAAAAAACTTATAGGAGATGGTTTTAATGCCATAAAGAGAAAACCCATTTGATCCATTAGCCTGGAAGGCTTCCTTAGTGAAGATATCAAATGCACAAATTGATTAGTCCACTCTATCTTGGTTCAAAAATAGCCAAGTGTGAAGACTTGGTCATTTTAGTTTGTGGAACCAATTTTGAAGATGCATATCTTCCATCTTGCCTCATTGCATAAGATGCAACTTGGCATGAGATTAAACAAACCATATGTTTGATTTTCTTTGACTTGTCTATATGCATGAAACCCAATAATACTGAAATAACCATTTATCTTTTCTTGCTACTGGGACCAAATTTTTGGAAAAAATATGGATGGAGTGAGTGGAAAAAATGAGTTCCATGCACTCCCCAATTTGTCATAAGGTTACTATTGTAGTGTTTTAAAGGCTTGTGAGCTCCATAACCTCTTTGCTCCGCCCACACCATCCAAATCTTGTCCGAATGATCTAAATTAATTTTTCAATTAGGAATGTTGCATCAAGATGATTTATCAAGTGGGCACAACTTGGTATGTTGGCCAAATATGGTCAACATTCTTGGTGACTCATAGGGAAGCATACCTATTATGCTTGAGAACCTAGTATGTTTGCTAGTCCGATCTATTAGGCACATAGTCACCTCTCTAAGCTAGTCTGGAAACTCTTTTGAATTAGAAGGATAGAAGGACCAAATTAAAAAAAACTAACCTAATAAACAAATGTGCACCTAGACACTTGGAGAAAATCATGAAATCTAATCTATCCTAAACTAACCAAATAGAATGAAACTATACAAAACCATTAACTAGTTGTACAAAGTAGCTACCTTTTCTTAATATTACATGATGCTTTACATGATTGAGAGATACTAAATAAATATGGATAAGTACTATATTTTCAAAAAATTGATGGTATGCTTCTCCTAGAAAAAGAATAAAAATGAATTCACCCTTTTGGTTTGATTATTTAGACATGCAAGCCTCATGGAGTGAATGAGCAATCTGATCTTGTTATTGTTGAAGCTTGAATTTACACTCTAAATTGAGTACAACTTGTGATGTATCCTCCTTGGCATATTCCAAATGAGCTAGGTACCTGATAGGGAATCCTCTCATCAATAAAAAACATTGAGTAATCAAATTTTACCTCACTTTTGCATTTTATTATTTCATAATTATGCTCATTAGACACAACTAGATCATAGTCTTCCTAAATCACATGTGGAAATTCATGTCTATCCCTAAATTCTTCCTTTGTAGATGGTGATGGTACTTCTAGTTGTATCTCTTGAGTGCTCAAGATGTCTTCCTCATCAAAATCACTCAGAATTTTGACCTGAGGATTTCCTTCATCAAGATCCAACTCATCAGTGTCAAATCTATGCCAATAAGGTTGGTCTAGACCTAATTATCTCTTTTCCACAAGAAGTGAGATACCTATTATGATATCCTTGTCATATACAATTGCATTATCTTCTTCAGGTTTACCTATGATTTCAATCTTCTCCCCCATATTTCATACAATAGGCTTACAGCCCAAAAGGGAGAGGTGGGAGGGTGAAGAAATCCTCTTTGATTGTATCTTATGAGAGTGTCCTTCCAATATAGGGATTTTAAATATCCTTTTATTAGCCTTTGAGGGAAGGAAAGAGAGACTCTAAAATCTTGAATACCAAGCTCACTGAGCTAGGATATAGTTTCTTGATTCACTCCTTGCATGAATAACTCTTCTTATATTAGAACTGGTTCAATTCTTGGTGAAGATGAGACTTGACAAGGTGGGCTAGGGGGATGGCATGAGATCTTTGGGATTTGGGATTGAGGTTATACATAAGACTGATTTAAGTGGGCCTACTATCTTTCAAAGGATATTACTATACTACCTATGTCTTGAATTAAACTCCATATTATTTCCACATCTTTACTTATACAAGCCATCCATTATTCACCTTTGAGGATAGACCACTCATATTTGACTGACTAAAAAGTACTCCTTGATTTATATAGAACATGGGTAGGGATGATTGTAGAAAAATCTAAACCCTTATAAATTTCCCTTATTAATCCCATATAGGCTGATAATTCTTGCTTGACTCCTGACAGGGATGTAATAGGGTAAATTTGGTCTTGATAAAGGATAGGAGGGGGTAAAGTCCATGATAAGATTGGTAGGTCTTATAAGGGTCACTTATAGGGAACATATAAATGTTATCCATCTAAAAATAGGGATACTAAGGCATATAATAAGCATACTAATCAGAATATGGTTAATTGTACATATTGGATAATGATGCTTAGGCACTTAGATTCTTCAAACTAGATGAGAGATGCTCAGAGTTACCATTGGTGTTTGTTGAATGCCTCCAAAGGATGATATGCAGAAGAATAACACCAAAAAAACTTTTATTACTTTATTCGTTTATCCCATCATGCATGCCATAAACTATTACGGCTTCAACTCACACCTTTGGGATAAGTTCTTCAGGCTTTCCCCAATTGAGCTATAAAATGGGGACAATCCCAGGCTATGTGTTGCCTATAATGGGATTGAACCTCTAGAGTAGGCTAATTTCCTCTTTGATGCTCACCTAAACTAAAACTAAGCCTAGTACTTCATTAGAAAAGGGTTATAAATAGATAAGGGATCCTAAGAAAGTTAATAGGGTGATGCACCAAAATATAGGTCAATCTTCCCTACTTGTCTCAAAGAACACTAATCAAGTAAATGATTAGGTCTAGGCTTCAACTATATGTTCACATATCCATGTGGAGGCTCACCAAATGGTCTAAGTTGAGGGAAATGAAAGAAAGGTCTAAAGTAAGACACTAACCAATCATAGTATCCACATGCAGGCTTTGATCAAAAGATGTATATCACTAAGCATGATGTGCATGAACAGATGAACTAGTAACTAGGTGAGATCATAATTTGATGAGGGAGAGACTTCTGCATGAATTGGACATATACACACTATAACAGAATAGTGAAATCAAAACATAGCCTTTTATTGATTTAAGAGGTTACAATTTCCATCTTGGCAGAGTTTGGTCTAACCAAGAGAGGGAACCAAGAAAAATACAAAGAGAGATCTAATGATCTATCTAAAAAGTGAGAGATATCTATTCTTGGCCCCAAATCCTCCATTTATAGTAGAAAAGAGAGAAAGAGAGAGGGGGGTGGAAGTTAGGAAGCTTGTTATTCTTGATAACCAATGAGTTTTCAGATTTTGAGATGTTCTATCATGATTTTGGTCCAATCAAAACAAGTCATTATGAATGAGATATTCACAATTTGCTCAGATAGCCTCCATATCATTCTATTTTTAGTAAAATTCACTAGAATATAAATTTTTTCCAAAGGTGGAAAGCCATGATCTAACTAGAAGTGAATTCTCCAACTACTTTCCAAATTCCCAAGCTTTGATCTTTTGATCTTCCACTAGATCCCATTATGAGGGCAAGATCCTTAGGTATTTGAAATACTAGGGACATGTCATGTCTATTTTGAGTGGTTGTTTGTCAAGGCATGACTTAAAGTAATCTTTTCACACTTTCTCTATGCCTTGGATCTTAAACCAAATTAACTATAAAGGAAAAACCAATCTAAGAATATTGGTTTATCTATAGATATAACACTTTGCCTAATAATTGGTCCCATCTGAGTCTGTATCAAGCTCTATTTCTTTTATATTTTAGGTCAATCTTGAGCTCAAGATCTTCTACTTACTGAGTTGGGATTTTCTTGTGTGATCACCTTTTTTTGAATCATCTTAGCTCACTCCTTTGTTAGTTATCGGTGATTTGGGTTGATTCTTTTGACACCTTGACCATCACATGTTGTTATCTTGAGATCTATTTAAACATGATCCATGGATATTTGTGACCCATCACCTCAAGATATACTTCTTATTAGTCCTCAAGATCTACTGACCATTTTAATTACTCCAAGTTCCCTTGGTCTTGACACTTTTTGCACACATGCTCTTCCTCAGGTCTCTACCAAGGATTTCTAAACCCCAATGGCTAGTTCACGGAGCTTAAACATGAAATTCACATGAAGATCATTTGACTTTTATGAGAAATTTTTTGATGTCCCATAAATCATCAAATTTAAACTCATATGGTTTTTCTTGGGCATAAAATTGACACTTGTATGGATGTCTTTCATATTTTGGCCAGCTTTACAAACTTGTAACTTGAAGCATATAACTCATGAAGGCACCAAACTTTTAGAAGATGGTTTTAATGACATAAATAAAAAACACATTTGATTTGATTATCTATAAATCTTCCTAAGTTGATATATCAAATGCATAAATTGATTAGTCCACTCGATCCTGGTTCAAAAATGGCCAAGTGTGAAGACTTGGTCATTTTAGTCTGCGAAACCAATTTTGAAGATGCATATCTTCCATCTTGAATCATTGCATGAGATGTAACTTGGTGTGAATTATCTTGGCATGAGAATTAACTAACCATATGATTTATTTTCATTTACTTTTCCATATGCATGAAACCCAACAATACTGAAACAACCATTTATATTTTCTTGCTACTAAGACCAAATGTTTGGACAAAATCTAGATGGAGTGAGTAGAGAAGATGAGTTTCATGCACTCCTTAGTTTTTCATAAGGTTAATGTTATGGTGTTTTAAAGTATTGTGATCTCCATGAACTCTTTACTCTACCCACACCATTTAGAGACTATCCAAATGATCTAAATTAATTGTTCAATCAAGAATGTAAGATCAGGATGATTTAGCAAGTGGGCACAACTTGGTATGTGGGCCAAATATGGCAAATATTTAATTCATTCAATATATATTTTAATAGGTTTTATATGGATTATTTAAGTTGGATCAACTCTTAATAACTTTATCGCATTCATTATATGCACTAAAACACTTCACAACTCTTGAAAACCATGACTATCATGTCTAGTTTGGCAAATCAAGACTATTTGGTGTTAATGTTGACATGAACATGAATAATATTTAGGAAACATATTTTTTCGTAGGTAAAAGGGTTCTTAATATACACTTTAAAATTAATATCTTGCATTCATTATATCTCAAAACTTTGTAATAGGAGAAAACCTAGCCTGTGGGGTTTTGAGTCACCTTTCTGCACCCTTAACTTATTAAAAATTATTCATAAAGTTAATGAGCTTAACCAAAAAAATAATGAAAAAAAATGGAAGGGAATTAGGGTCCCATAATATGACCAATAGATTTGGATAAATATATCTCTATATCCTCTAAGTACCATCCACAAATCGGTTGGCCTCTTGAAGCTGCCAAGAAACTTGATGGAGAAAATAAGGAGGTTTTTGCCTTGTTTGGCTCTGCAACTTAATTTTTTACATGGATTTATTTATGAAGAGATTAGGATGAGACTTTTATTATTTTATAAATTACCCATAAATTGAAAACATTTCAAAAGGCCTCCTAAATCTTGTTTTCTTGAAGAATCTACCTATTTTTCCTTTTGGTACTATTGGAGATGATGAAATAGGTGATTATTTAGCTTTCCCTGACATTTATAGAGGTGGAGGAGTATGAAAAAACATTTTATCATCTCCATTTCCCTAAAAATACCTTATTATCTCTCATTTGGACATTATAAAATGATGAATGGGTAGTTAAAAAGAGATTTCAACATTAGAAAGTAGTTAAGACATTTGAAGAATATGTTTAGACAATTAGAAGCATCATGTCATTACACAAATGTTAAATGACTTAAAATACCCCTATCCAATGATATAGCCTTCACATTTTTTCCTTCCTAGCAAATATCATCTCAACATTAGAGTATACAATAAGACTAAAGCAAATGAAATACCTTAATCTTGTCAAAACTACCTTAACTTCTCCAAAATGTTCAAAGCACAATGTTGTCAACTTACTAGTTCTACTCCCTGGTACACTTGGTTAGCTTAGATCATAGTTCTTCCTGGGAGGATCACCACCTTGCCTCCTTGGCCATGATTCAACATTTACTTCACTCTTAACCTTAAATTTGTCAAACTTACTTTTATCTATGCTAAACACATGATGAAGATTACATTGAATGACCAATGCAAGACCTTTATGATGGCTATCAACAAAGTTAAGACCATGTACATCAAATTTTTGAATGAAACTCATTCATGATGGACAATTTTAGATAACAATAATAACATTGACCATAGAATCTAATATAAGTCATGAGAAAATAATGGGTTCAGGATGGTAGTTTCCATTCAAATAAGATATAGGTAGGAAATATGGTCGAGAGCATGCATGTTGGTGTCTAGATATTGGCTCTATAACATTGTAAAATTAATTTTGAAATGATATTAATTATTGTGTTTTCTTTAAAATCCTCTCATTATTATCATGAAATTGCGTATAATATTTGACAAGGCAAGTAATCTAACAAACCATAACAACTATGACATATTAGAATCCAAAATGGGTAATAGATGCATCCATGTTGCACATATTTTATGACAATCATGGATTAACAACATAAAAATAAAAAAACCCTAAGTGACCTAGGGTTTGATGTTCAAAGATCAGGTTCAACCAATGTTTAACCCTAAAATAGATATAGATTGGTGTTATATATATTATTGAATGGGTATATATAAATGAAATGGAACAAGGATGACAATTATATCTATAACAGGCTAATTAGATGCTAAAATTAGATATAAGCATACACTAAATTTATTATGCTGAGATAGTCTAAATATAGAAAATATAACTATGCTAAATATAAAAATGACAAAGAAGTGAAGTACCTAGCTTGTTTTGATGATAATGCATTTTTAGATTTGGAACATGTTGAAATTAGGTGAGAATGAAATTCTAAAAAAATTGTTAGATTTTGGTTCTGATGTTTATGACTCTATGGATAGTAAATTTAGCTTGGGACAATTACATTAATGCTACTATCTAGTTCAATGTTAGTTTCCTATATGAAATATCTATTGAAACATAATTCAACCACCTGGATGCTTATGGTTTTTGCTTCGCCTTCACTCTAATACATTTAGATATAGGTCATGGACACTCACTTATGAAATGGTAAAACCCTATCTTTCCATATTCAATGTGTTCTTAGGGGAAAATGGGTTATGGGCACATAGTGTTGATCTAACCCCAATGTTCCCAGTGTCAAAGGATTCTACTTACATATCTAATAATTTAAAGAGGGCCTTAGACTGATGGCTTTAGGATGGGCCTCAATGGATAAAAATAATAGCATGGACCACAAAATATAATATAATCCATAGGAGAATAATGGTTTAGGATGATAGCTATCATTTTAATAAGATATAGGTAGGAAAATGGTCGAGAGCATGCATGTTGGTGTCTAGATATTGGCTCTATAATATTGTGAAATGAATTTTGAAAAGATATTAATTGTTATGTTTACTTTAAAATCCTCTCATTATTGGCATGAGATTTCTTATAAGATCTGACAAGGTAAGTAATCTAGCAAACCATAACAACTATGACATATTAGAATCCAAAATGGGTAATAGATGCATCCATGTTGCACATGTTTTATGACAATCAGGGATTAACAACATAAAAATAAAAAACCCTAAGTGACCTAGGGTTTGATGTTCAAAGATTAGGTTCACCAAATGTTTAACCTTAAAATGGATATTAATTGATTATTAAAAGGGTATCTATAAATGAAATGGAACACGGATGATAATTAGATCTATAACAAGCTAATTAGATGTTAAACACACATATAATTGTTGGATGAATATTTTTTCACTAGCTGACTGACGGTTAAATGGTTACATCAACCGCAACATAAGAAGATTTATACAACAAAATGGATGTGGTGGCCACAGTCAGATTGAGACAAATCTCTCCTCTCAGCAAGGGGAGGTTCCCTATAAATTATGGTATTATAGTATATATATAAGCTAAAAATAGACACAGGGGTGAAATCATACCATCCATCTCTCCTTTTTCAGAGATGATGTTCATAGAATAGAGGAGGATTCTGGTGTAATTACTGAAAAGGCACTTCTCTTCTTTCAGAAGTGATATTTAGCCAACAACAGAATCCTTCCTGGGTAGTAACAAAAATCAGAAGAAACCAATGAAAGCACAAAGTCTTTCATTGTTCCTCTCACTAATTAGGACAAGTAACACAGCATGATTAAATGCAGCTCAAAGTTTACACCTAAAACTACAACAGAGTAAAGGATAAAGAGAGCTTAAAGTCTCTCTAGTATCCTTTACACAAAACATAGACTGAAGACAATTATGGTAGCATAAAGTCTCCCATAGTCAGCTTCAGGACATCTTCCAGCTTACTTCCACTTGTTCTGCTTGTTTGATTAAATGGACAAGACTGTATTTAGGAAATAGATATAAGAACAATTTCCTAGATGACACAAGCTTATTCCAACACAAAGTATGAAAGGTCACTTACTTTCTCATTCATTTAACAAAATATGGTTGACAGTCTGAGCTCAAAGTCTCATGATTGCCTTTCAATTTGGGTAGAGCTTTGCTTCTAATAATAGAGAGATATCCCTTATACAAAATGAGAGATTACAATATATAGCATTATAAGGAAGACTTGGGCACTTGTTTTCATGAAATCAGCCTATGCTGAATTGAATGCCTTAAATATCTATCAAAGAGCCATGCTAGAACATGGCATCAGCCTTAACTTTTATGTTATGAATTATCTCAAATGTCCCTTCCTTAGCATGGGTTGTCTGGTCTTCTTAATGATGCTTACATGGCTGTCCATTCGCCATTACTTAATGCAGGAAAAATAAGCCGCACCTTTGAATGTTTGTGTTCCCTTATGTCCACTCAGTGGACGATTTCACCTACTAGAAATAACTCTCCTATAGATATTTCTAGATTTCCTATAGTTTTTCTCTCTTTCCTTCTCATGATTTGTCTCTTCCTAAGCAATTTGAGCTCTCAGGGCTACCTTCTCGCTTTCTTCTTGTCTTTCAGCTCCTTTCCAGGTTGGTCACTGAGCTTGTTCTTAGGTCTTTTGAAACTCAATGGATATTCCATTACCCTAAAATTGACATCTGCGGGGATGTCATTGGTCACCTTGAACCTCTTTAAACCTTGAACCTTGGACTCTTTTGGTTTGAAGGTTTAATGGTTCAATGGTTTATTGATTCAATGTTTTGTAAAGGGCCGCGTTTGCTCTCTTTTTCTTCTTCAGTTGAACCATTTGATTGAACTTCTTTCTAGAATCTTCTGTTTCATCCATTCACTCAAAGTTTCCTTTTTAACTTTGAACCTTTGAACCCTTTGAACCTTTGAACCATTTCAGTTTAAGGTTCAACAGTTCATTCTCTTTCTTTGAAGCCTTTTATTCTCTAAGTCTATCAAACTTGTTGAACCTTTTGAACCATTTTGGTTCAAGGTTCAACAGGTCAATGATTTAATCTTATCTCTTTTATTTTTTTGAAGCTTCAAACTCTTTGGATTTTCTAAGTCTGTCTAAGTCATTTAAACCTTTGAACTCGTTGAACCTTTAAACTCTTTTTGGTTCAAGGTTCAACAGTTCAACAGTTCAATCTTCACTCTTTGATTCCTTCTTTTCTTTAAGTCTTTCAGACTTATTGAACTCGTTGAACCTTTGAACTCTTTAAACCTTTCAAGTTCAAGGTCCATTGGTTCAATCTTATCTCTTTGACTCCTTTTATTTTTTAAGTCTATCGAAGTCTTTGAACCTTTGAACCCATTGAAACTTTGAACCTTACGGAGGTGGGGTTCAATGGTTCGATGGTTCAATGTGGTTCATTTTATTTGTTTGAATCCCGTTGTTAAGTCTTTTGATTGAACCTAGACATTGAACCATCCTCAAAACACTAAGGAAAAGCTTTAAGTGTTTTGAACTTCCTTTGAAGAAAGCCCGCTTGTTGAACCTGTGACTTCTTTAGCTAAAAAGGCTTGAATATATGAAAAACTTAACTACTTAGAACATTTTGAGAAAGAAAAGAGAGAGTTTTGGTCTACAAGACCAAAATGGTTGGTATGTTGTCCATAAAAACAAGTGATAGATTTTGGGAACAACAGCTGGCTCTAGTTGAGGAACTTCCATCGATTGAAAATTAAAGCAATCAAATGGAGTAGAAACCAAAATCTCAGTGCCTTCATCTATGCCATTGGGCTATGGAGTCATGCTACCCAAAAAGAAAGGTGCCAAAAACCAAATAGCACCAAAAAAAAACAAAAAAAACAAAGTAAAGAAAGACTATACATATCTATATATATATATATATATATATATATATATATATATATATATATATATGTACAACTAGACTTATCTGATACTTAAGGGATTGAAGTGCTTCAGATGTTGCCCACTGTGAGGCAGAGTAAATGGCAATCTATCTTGATATTTCAGTAAGAAACTATTTTCACCATTTAAATGATGAATGGCAAATGGGCCTCTCCATAAGGAATCAAATTTTCCATGCATTCCTTTTGGTTCTCTCCTCTTATCCCACAAGAAGACTTGATCTCTAATCTAAAAATCACTGATCTTTGCTTTCTGGTCGAAGAGTCTCTTCACTAGACTTTGATGCACAACAATTCAGTCCACCACCTTAGTTCATTGCTCATTAAGTTTAGTCAAGCACATGATCCTTTTGTCGATGGAACTTTTAAAATTTGAATCTTCCACTGCCTTTGCTAACTTTAATGCTGGTAACTCTAGGGCGATTGGTATCTCTGTATTGAGACCATACAAAATTTGGAATGGGGACATACCAATTACCCTTTTGGGTGTAATTCTGTCTATCCATAAAGTACCAAGCAATGCTTTATGCCAGGTTCTTTGATTATCATCTACCAGCTTCCTAATAATGGTCACCAAGTTCTTATTGCTTGATTTTTCTTGACCATTTCCTTGTAGATAATAGTCAGAAGAGTGGGAGAGAATAATCCCATAATGGTAGCAAAACTGTATGATCTTATGAAAAGAGAAATAGGCTGTAATATCTATTACAATCTTAGTTAAGACCCCAAACTTGGAAATTATATTTTCCTTGAGGAAATTACACACTACTTCTGAAGTAGCATGCTTGATTGGAGTGGCTTCCACCCACTTGGTAAAGTAGTCTGTGGCTATGAGGACATAATCATGTCCAACACTTGAGGATGGATTTACAATGCCAATGAAATCAATCCCCCATTGTTGAAATGGCTCTTCTATCACCACAGGCTTGAGAGGTAATGCAACTAACTTGGGTTTGCCAACAAACTTTTGACACAGCTCGCATCTACACACCTAAGCGTATGAATCTTGAAGCAGAGTAGGCCAATAATACCTGGCTCATAGAATATTATGGGTAGTCATAGGCACAAAAAAATGTCCTCCACAAGCCAAATTGTGGAAGGACTCCAAAATTTTGTTCTGCTGCTCTTTATCCATGCAGTAAAAGAATACCCCATCAAGGTTCCTCTTATACAAACTATTATCCCACAAGACAAAATTGGAAGCTTTCAACTTAACAGTCCTCTTTTCTTTATGAGACAAGTGAGTATAACACTCACCATAGGTAAGGAAATGAGCAATATTTAAATACCACTCATTCGTAGTGGTGACAAAAAGGACTGTTAGCGTGTCATCAACTTCTATTTCTTCATGCCTTGCTTCTTCTGGTATGTTATCAACAACTAATTGGCAGAGGCTCCTTCCCCACACAAGTTTCATTGGTTTGATAACAAGATCAAACTCCTAGATTTTGGCAATCCAATTGCCCCTTTTAGTTCTAAACTCCTGCTGAGTTAGGATAGACTTGACTGTTGTATCAAGAACCAAAGTAATAGTGTGTGAATTCAAGATGTAAAAATGGAAGTGATTTACCGCCTTTACCACAGCATAAGCATGCTTCTCCATGTTTGAATACTTCAACTCATGAGCTTTGAGAGGAAAACTCATGAAAGATATGAGAGATTCTATGCTTTTTTTATTCTATTAAACCAAAATAGTTGAAAGCGTATGTTCAGAAGCATAATTGTACATCATGAAGTCTTTGGTGTAATCAGAACAAATCACAATTAGATCATGGGCGATAACTTACTTGATATCTTGAAATGTTGATTTGCCTTCTTCAGTCCAGTTAAAAGTGGCTTTGCCCTTCATCATATTGACAATGTGGTGAGTCTTCTCTGTGAATTCAGGAATGAACCTTCACAGGAAGTTCACCTTTCCAAAGAAAGAGTGAACTGCATTCATACTAGTCGGAAGAGCAAGCTCTTGAATTGATTTGACCCTTTTTGGGTTGATCTTTATGCCTTCTTGCGACATAGTGTGACTGAAAAGTTTCCCTTCAGTAACCCCAAAAATTGATTTCTTGAAATTAAGAGAAATACCATTCTACCTACATCGCTCCAACACTTGTTATAGATGATGCACATGATCAAGATGAAGTTTAGAAAAGACTCTCAAGTCATCTAGGTATACCATAATGAACTTACCTATTTCATTTCTGAAAGCAAGATCCATTGCTAGTTGGAAGGCGGCGCCATCATTGATCAAGCCAAAAGGCATTCTGCAATATGCAAAGGTGCCTCAAGGTGTTGTGAAAATGTTCTTATAGTGGTATGATTCAACAACTTCCACTTGATTATATCTTGAAAAGCTATCTAACATTGATAACATCTCAGTGCCAGTCAATGTTTGTAGCAACTAATCCATGATGGGCAGGGGATAGTTGTCCTTTAAAGATGACTGATTCAAATTTCTGAAATCAACACAGAGGTGAATTTTTCCATTCTTTTTTTTACAGGGACTATATTTGCAACCCAGGTGGAATGATGGATTGAGAAAATAATCCTTGCATTCAACATTTTCTATATTTCAGAGAAAATCAGGCCTGATATCCTGGGATTGTACTGCCTTTGCTTCTACTTGTGAAGCAGTGACCTAATCTTGAGAGGAATTTTATGCTTGATTTTTTTAGGTCTGGAGATTTCAGATCCTCATATGAATATGCCAAAATATCAATGTAATGGTGAAGTAGAGTGATAAATTTGAGTTTTTTATTAGGGGTACAATAATTCCCAATGTTGACCATTTTTGGATTGTCTTCTATACTCAAATTTATTTGATCAAAATCTTTGGAGGATTTTAAATCCATTTACTATTCCTTGATAAACCTATCATTCTTGTCAAATAGTTTCTCAAGATAAACTAATTCTTTGGGGATTTTATTCCCTTTAAGCTGAAGGAACTCTTCTTCAGCTTTCGAATTTGTCTCTGGAGCTAATTCTTGTAGTGGAGATTCACTGGCTTCAAATTGAAGTCTTTCAAAACTATCTCTTTATTCAAGCAATGATTTAGTTATCACCATTGAACACCTACCAATGGTTAGCATTATCAGGTACACTTGGTCGAAAGACCAGATAGATAGTGTACATGTCTTCTTTAAAATCTTGGTGAGAGACCAAGAGAGTTGCAGAGATAGCTAATGCATTTGCACGACTATTAAATTCTCTAGGCATGATAGAAATACTAAAAGCATGAAATCTTTCAATGCAGTCCTGCACCAGATTTTGATAATGTCACAATATTTCATTCTTGTTTTGATACAGGTTCCTCACTTGAAAAACCAACAGCTCAACGTCTCCTTTGGCATGGAGTTTAACACCTTTCTCCTGAGTAGCCTTTAATCCAAGTAGCAACGATTCATAGTCAGCAGTTTTATTAGTGTTATTAAACTACAACTTATATGCATAGGGTAAAATATCTCTTTGAAGAGATATTAAAACAACTCCAGCTCTAGAACCAGTTAAAGAGTTGCTACCATCAAATTTTAGAATCCAAATATCATCAAAATTTAATCTTCTTTCAGATTTTTCTTCATCAGGAAGAGAAGATCCTTTTTCATGTGTACTACACCCTACCAATTCTTCTGATGTTTCATTGAATTTTTTTGGATTTTCACTTATAGAGCTTTTGTCTACTGAAACAGGAACATCTTTAGTAGTCAAAAAGTAATTACCCATGCTTGAAGACTCAAACAGAATTTGAGCTTTAGGGGCTGAAGTTTTTGTGACTATGTACTTTGCTTCGCTCTCAGAAAGTAGCCTTTACATGATACCCTTGATAGGGATCCTCACCTTAGATAGGTCCATGCTTAATTCTCCACCAACATCCTTGCAAAAATTTTACCCAAGAAGAATGTCGTAGGACGCTGGGACGTCAACCACCATGACTATCATTTTAATTCTCTTATCTGGGAAAGCCACAAATGCAAATTGAGCATCTTTGATTTGTCCCTATAGAGGCACTTATTTGTTTTCCATGGAGAAACATCTCCCAAAGGTCTTAGTCAGTGTGATCCCAAGAGAGTCTACCACCTTGGCAGTTATGACATTATTAGATGTGCCAGAATCAATAATGTAATTATTCAGCTGATAACCATTTATCAGCAAGGAGACATAAAATGGTTCTATTTTGCCAAGGGCAGCTGGAGGAGTAATCACAAAATTATTTTGGGTAGGTGTGTTCTTTAGGGAAACATGAGTTACTTTCAAAATTTCTTGTCCTGCAGGGATGGTTTTATTCTTGACGCATTGAACTAACTTATCCAACTGCTCAGGGTTGGATTGTAAGAATTCAAACTCAGACATTTGAATTTTGGTCTTCTTAACATGGTTAATTATATCAAATGACTGAAATGAATTATAAATAGAGGAAGGTAGTCCATCAATCTAGTTTTTGCTAGGTGTAGGACCAGTCTGCAAATTTGAAGCAGAAGGTGAAGGAACATTTGAGGTACTTACTTTTTTAGTGATCACTGGGTCCTTTGATTGGAAAGGCAACAAAGCTCCTCATTTAGCAATTGAAATTATGGGTCGATATTCTTCCTCTATTTTTCCTTTGTCTTTTTGTTGAGCTGACTAGTTCTGGGATTGGGTAAATACAATGTATGATCCATCAAACACTTCACCTTTACTTCTAGGTTCATCCTAGTAATTCAGGAAACTAATATTGGAGTTGCTAGCTGATTCTTCTTGGCCTTATGTAAAGAGATCAGCATCATCTTCTTAGATCAACTCAGGTTGGATAGAGAAATCAGATTTAGTCTCAAGATAACCAATTGCTGAGTTAGTTGGTGCTACTTTAATGGCAACCTTTCCTGGTGGGGGATGAAGGTGATTTAGTTACCCTTGATTTTTGGTAGCATTTCCCTTATACAACTATTAGAAAATGTCCTCCTTAGAATATCTTGATATGAAAGAGGAGTAGACATCCCTTATGCCATTTGTTTTTTGAGAGCTAGCAATTCATTTGCTAGATTTTACACCATAGGATCAGTGGTGCCTGTAGAAAAATATTTAGAAGATGAAGAAGATTTACCTCTATTAGGATCTCTTTTTATCTTTCCTACCAAGATAAGGTCATCTTCAACCTCAGTCACCAAAATTTTGAGCTGCAACAAGATCTATTTGGACATCTCGTCTCAATAGAAAACTCACTTCAGGGAGCTAAGAGCTGATGAAGAAGTATTTAAGACTCTCAGGCGTCAGCTAAGTAATTATAGGAATCTTGTTCCTCAGCTTGTCAAATTTAGCAATGAAGTCTCTCATGGGTTCATGAGGCTCCTTCTTCATTTGTGTAAGCTGGGCTAATAGGGCGTGTGCATCTTTTGTAGGTTTGAACCTAGCCTCAAATTTGGCTTTGAGAGTGTTTCAGTCAGTCACTATTTGTGCTTGCAGATGATAAAACTAGTCTACAGTAGCTCTTTGCAATGTCTCTACAAATAGTCTAACTGTAAGGTCTTCATATTCAATGCCTATTACACCACAAGCTATGCAAAAAGATGCAATATATTCATTAGGATGAACCTTCCCATCACCATAGAACTTGGGGAAATTTTTCCTTGAGCTACGAGGTAGCTCATGTAGAGGTGGGGTCAGATTTAGGGGACCAAGAGTATTACCCCAGGGGCCTTGGAATGCCATGATATCACTGTTAAAGGGAGGGATAATAAATCTCTATGGAATATGTATGGATAAAGCTCTACTAGCAGAGGAAAGAGCAGCTTTGCCTAGTATTGGGGACCTGATGTTTGTAGGAGGAAAACTCCTAGTTCACTGAAAGTGAGTTTGTGGAGGGGAAAGATCAAAATTACTTTGCTGCATAAGCTCAAATACAGGGTCAAAAATACCTTTAGCTCTCTGGCTTCGTGTATATGGTGGGTCTGCTAGAGTGATAAAATGGATATAGATAAGAACTGGAACTACTTCAATTTGAAGCTTGAGGCTTCAAACTACATGTTCATCCCTAGCGGAGTCACCAAAAACTATTGGGTGAATATTTTGTCACCAACTGACTGATGGCAAAATGGTTACATCAACCACAACATAAGGATATTTATACAACAAAATGGATGTGGTGGCCACAGTCAAATTGAGACAAATCTCTCCTCTCAGCAAGGGGAGGTTCCCTATAAATTATAGTAAATTATAGTATATACATATAAGCTGAAAATAGACACAGGGGTGAAATCATACCATCCATCTCTCTTTTTTCAAAGATGATGTTCATAGAACAGAGGAGGATTTTGATGTAATTAATAAAAAGTCACTTCTCTTCTTTTAGAAGTGATATTTAGCCAACATCAAGATCCTTCTTGGGTAGTAGCAAAAACTAAAAGAAACCAACAAAAGCACAAAGTCTTTCATTGTTCCTCTCACTAATTAGGACAAAGTAACACAGTAGGATTAAACTCAGCTCAAAGTCTACACCTAAAAATACAACAGAGTAAAAGATAACGAAGAATAAAGAGAGCTCAAAGTCTCTCTAGTATCCTTTACACAAAACACAGACTGAAGACAATTATGGTAGCACAAAGTCTCCCACAGTCAGCTTTAGGACATCTTCTAGCTTACTTCCACTTTTTCTACTTGTTTGATTAAATGGACAAGTATTTATTTAGGAAACAAACATAAGAACAATTTCCTAGATGACACAAGCTTATTCCAACACAAAGTTTGAAAGGTCACTTGCTTTCTCATTCATTTAATAAAATATGATTGATAGTCTGAGCTCAAAGTCTCAGGATTGCCTTTCAATTTGGGCAAAGCTTTGCTTCTGATAACAGAGAGATCTCCCTTAAACAAAATGAGATATTACAATATATAACATTACAAGGAAGACTTGGGCACTTGTTTTCATGAAATCGTCCCATACTGAATTGAATGCCTTAAATATCTATCAAAGAGCCATGCTAAAATAGGGCATCAGCCTTGACTTTGGCATTTTGAATTATCTCAAATGTCCCTTCCTCAACATGGGTTGTCTAGTATTTTTAATGATGATTACATGGTTGTCCATTCACCATTAATTAATGTAGGAAACATAGGTTTTGCCTTTGAATGTTTGTGTTCCCTGATGTCCACCTGGTGGATTGTTTCACCTACTAGAAATAAATCTCCTATAGATATTTCTATATTTCTTGTAGTTTTTCTCTCTTTCCTTCTCACGTTTTGTCTCTTCCTAAGCAATCTGAGCTCTCGAGGCTACCTTCTCACTTTCTGCTGGTCTTTTGGCTCCTTTCTAGGCTGGTCACTGAGCTTGTTCTCAGGTATTTTGAAAATCAATGGCTATTCCATTAACCTAAAATTGACATTTGTGGGGACATCATTGGTCACCTTGAACCTCTTTGAACCTTGAACCTTGAACTCTTTTGGTTCAAAGGTTCAATGGTTCAATGGTTTGTTGATTTAATATTTAGTAAAGAGCCACGTTCGCTCTCTTTTTCTTCTTCAATTGAACCATCTGATTGAACTTCTTTCTGGAATCTTCTACTTCATCCATTCACTCAAAGATTCATTTTGAACTTTGAACCTTTGAACCATTTTGGTTCAAGGTTCAACGGTTCATTCTCTTTCTTTGAAGCCTTTTATTCTCTAAGTCTATCAAACTTATTGAACTCGTTGAACCTTTGAACCTTTTGAACCATTTTGGTTCAAGGTTCAATGATTTAATCTTATTTATTTTATTTTTTCGAAGCTTCAAACTCTTTGGATTTTCTAAGTCTGTCTAAGTCATTTGAACCTTTGAACTCGTTGAACCTTTGAACTCTTTTTGGTTCAAGGTTTAACAGTTCAACAGTTCAATCTTCGCTCTTTGATTCCTTCTTTTCTTTAAGTCTTTTAGACTTATTGAACTCATTAAACCTTTGAACTCTTTGAACCTTTCAGGTTTAAAGTTCTTTGGTTCAATCTTATCTCTTCGACTCCTTTTATTCTTTAAGTCTGTTGAAGTCTTTAAACCTTTGAACCCGTTGAACCTTTGAACCTTGCAGAGGTGGGGTTCAATGGTTCAATGGTTGAATGTGGTTCATTCTATTTGTTTGAAGCCCATCGTTAAGTCTTTCGATTGAACTTGGGTGTTAAACCATCCTCAAAACACTAAGGAAAAGCCTTAAGTGTTTTGAACTTCCTTTGAAGAAAGCCTGCTTGTTGAACCTGTGACTTCTTTAGATGAAAAGGCTTGAATATATGAAAAACTTAACTACTCAGAACATTTTGAGAAAGAAAAGAGATATTTTTTGTCTGTAGGACCAAAATGGTTGGTATGTTGTCCATAAAAACAAGTGACAGATTTTGGTAACAACAATAATCATACTCTAAATTTATTATGTTGAGATAGTTTAAATATGGAAAATATAACTATGCTAAATATATAAATGACAAAGAAGTGAAGTATTTAGCTTGTTTTGATGAAAATGCATTTTTCAATTTGGAACATACTAAAATTAGGAGAGAATGAAATTCTAGAAAAATCATTGGATTCTAGTTTTGATGTTTATGACTCTATGGATAGTAAAGTTAACTTAGGATAGTTATATCGATGCTACTATCTGGGTTCAATATTAGGGTCCTATATGAAATATCTATTGAAATAGGATGTAACCACTTGGATGCTTCTAGGTTTTTCTTCAACTTCGCTCTAGTGCATATATATCTAGGTCATGGACACTTACTCCTTATGAAATGTTAAAACCCTAGCTTTCCATATTCAATGTAACCTTGGGGGGAAATGGGTTACTAGGCACACAATGTTGATCTAACCCCAATGACCCCATTATCAAAGGATGCTACTTACATATCCAATAATCCGATGGCCTCATACAGATGTAGTTCTCCCCTACATGTTGGCTTGTGTGAATCATACAATATGTGAAAAATAAGTACAATGGTGACCTAGCTTGACAATTAAAAAATTGGGCTCTTAGGATGCTTATTCAGTACTTCAGACCTATCTATGTGTTGTACCTATGACTAGTAGGGAAATAAGGAATCTTTAATAAATTGAATGCTTGATAGAGTGATTTTGATAAATTACCTTTGGTATCTTTAGTCTTTTCCAGGTGATGCTAGGTAAAGAATGAATGAGGGTTGATCTTATATTTATATCAATCCCTTTGGAGTAATAAATCACATTAGATCACTTAGTCTGACCATTAGGATATGTTTCATTAAAAATTAGATGACTTTAGGGCACTAGACACTTACGTTAGGTTATGATAGTAATGTCGACACTCCTGTCTGTCCTGGATGCTAGTGTCCAAGGATCATGATAATATGTACAAGTTTATAACTTGTATATAAAATATAAGTACATTTTAAGAATTATAAGCAAGAGAGAATATTTGGGTCATCAACATAATACTATTTAGATTAAGAGATATAGGCCAAAGGCACAAAGAAAGAGCATATGTGAGACTTGTGGAAGTGGGAAAGGTAAAGAACTGAGAGGAACAACCAAGATTTGAGTTTAACAAGTGTAAAAGACTGAGGTTCTTTATAATCATAAAATATCATCTACACAAATATTGATATATTTTACATAAGTGTCATAGGATCTATTACTCAAATCATCTGATAGACCAAATAAAGCTTTACACATTATTACTATTATAAAATGTAAACAAAATAAGCTTATTAATATAAATGATCCTATACTATAGATAAAAAATAGAAAATAAAAATGATGTAAAGAAGCCTTATTGGGGAGGTACATATAAAGAGACTACATATGGTAGCATTTTAGTCTAATTCCATTAAAATATCTAGGAAGTATTTCTCCATAGAATGTACAATTTTTTCAAGTGATAGTTTACAATATGGCATTGATGATGTAGAGACCCATCAAGAAATTTTTAAGTTTACTTGGGCGTTTATAAAATTTAGAGTCATACAAGAGAATGGGTAAATCCATGCACATGATATTTATCTTAATATGGATATCATGAAAATATTATTTTTTGGCCTTTTCAACACTTTGAATCCAACAAGTGAGAATCTATTTCTCATCCAGTTTCATGAGCTTGTTGAATCATGCATCAAGTGATTCTAGATTGTCCAACTGACTAATGTGCATAATTAAAAGGGAAGGTATAATAAAATCCTTTGGAAAAACTACAATGTATCCAAATACTAATTTAAATATCATTGATTTGGTAAGGTTTTTGTATCTTGTAATCCCAAAAAATAGAAAACATGTGGTCATTAAAATCCTTGTGCTTTATGTCACAAATTTCTGTCAAAGTTATACCTATTTTTTTCAAATGCCTCCATAATCCCATTTTCCTATGAGTGGTATTATGTAGTATTCTGATTCATTGCAATAAAATCCTCTAATAATATTCAAATATTATCATTTATAAAATGCAAAACCTCATCATTGGTTAAGTGTAGTAGACAACCATATCTATTTATTATGTTCTCCCATAAGAATTGAGTAGTTGTCACTTTTGTGCAATATCAGGTTAGTGTTGCATCAACCCATCATGTGAAATAGTATGTAGAAATTATAATGTATCTTATTCCATTCCATGTTGTGGTAGGTGTGATAGTTTATAAAAAATCAATGGCCCATTTCTTGAAGGGATCCTGCACCATAACATGAAGTAGTATCATTTCATATCATGTGTTGGGCTTACCTGTATACTAATAGACATAAAAAAAATTGTGATAATGAATTTACATCCTTTAAAAGTTTAGGCCAATAGAGGCCAAAAAATAAAAAAATTGCATGGTATCCTTGCCTGCATAGTGGCCACTTGAAAATCATTCATGTTATTTGCATATAACTATTGAGTGATAATGCTCCAAGATGTGCTTGTGTAATATCTCCTCACATCCCATATTATAAATTTATCTACCAATGAGTTAGAAAGGGGTAGCATGGAGTGTAATATTTTTATTTTCACTTATGTTCATGTTTAATATAGGCATGCCTAAAGTGAGAAAATCTAATATTTTGACCAAATCTTTAGGAGTATCTTGATCTTAATATAATTTTGAATGATGAATACCATCCTTAATGTTTTTAGCTATTTACCTAATTTTTATTAGTAAAAAATTATTTAGTCCAAAATTATATTTACCTATATTAACCACTATAAAAAATAAAATTCTTGGAAGAGCACTATCCAATGACATATACATCTATGCATAACTAATTTATTAACAAAGTAACATCGGGCTTCATGATTCGATAAAAATACAAATGGTGTGGTGAGGAGGTACTAATGAAACCTATGCAATGAATATACCATTGTTACTAATTTTAATACAGTTATGATATAGTTACACTTAGCTCGAGTGAAATTAAAACTAGAAAATTAGATATAATTTTTTACCTTATCGTCTCCTAGTTGTGATAAAATAACACCAATGGTTATTACCAATGCATCAACATAAACATGGAATGGAATGATATGTATAATAAATCTAGGGATTGGTGTACTTGATAACTTATTCTTTGAATCGTCAAATCCTTCTTGTTTCCTATCCATCCATAGAAATGGTCAATATTTTCACATCAATTATTTAGTGGACCAGTGACCCTTGTATATTTTTTCATAAAAATGAAAAAATAACATGTGTCACCCAAAATGCATGCACATCCTTATATGTAGAAATCACTTCTCATTTTTTAATGATCAGTACTTTGGTTGGGCCCACCAAGAGTTATTCTTTGTAAACTACATGACCAAGCAAGGTACTAAATGGTGTTACAAACACACTTTTATTAAAAATTAAAATAAAATGTAGCTACTGATAATTTTAAAACATGAGACATAGGATGGTATGATGATATTTCAAAAAATTGTATATAATCTAATCGTCAATCTAGACCTATAGAAAAATAAGAATGAAATACTTGAATACAACCACAAAATTTCATGAGAAAATAATGAGCATGTGTTTTAGCCCAAAATGAATCACATTATATGAAAAGGAGACCCACTCTATCAAAAAATTTGTCTTGGACTTATCTTCATATTAAATTTTAACTTTATGATAGCCACAAAATCCATTAGTGAAAGTATATCTTTCATCCCATGACCCATTCCAAAATTTTTATTTATAAATAGAGTTGGAAATGGGTTAGTAATGCATATAAAATTAATCCTTTTGAAATCCAATTGAATTATAACATACCCATGACTTTTTATATTTATTACCACATGAAATACCCTATTTGATTCCTCAACATGGTAAATGACCCTTGAAGCTAACACATTATCTCACAAGTTTGGATTCATGTAGTATGGCCTCTTATTAATAGGTTTTATACCTAGATTAATGAGTGATGGGTGCACACTATTCATCTCACTATAGTTGCATGCAAAAATATCTTGATATTGATGTATAAATTTAACAACATAGGCTAATTCTACATCAGGTCAATAGTCACCCACTATGGAATTTTTTGGCTCTTCTATTGAACCAATATTGACTTTGGTGGTTTTAAGTGGTTATATTTAATACTTGTTCTTATGATTGTCTCCATCCAATATCTCATGTTGGCTGTAATAAGTCTTCACTTTGAGGTGATCTAGAACATTTCCAGGAGGTACCTCATCAAATTAGCAAACCATCTTTTCCTTATTAGTCTTAGATAACTAATTGCACAACATCCAAATCTCTTCATAATATTTACTAGATTCACTATTAATACTAAATTATTCAAAAAAAATTAGAAATATTATAACTTTTTCATTATGCATTAGTTGTACATATTCTTCCATCATTGCATCATCAAAAAAATTATGCATCATAACAACTGTAAGGGTTAGTAAGTCTAGGCTCTAGTGAATAAAATGAAAAAGTATGGATAAATTCAACCTTCATATTCTCCCATGCAATATTTTATTGATGTATCTCAATGATGATGTACCAAGTGCGAGCCCAAAACCTCAAATTCCCATAAAAACCATGAATTTGTAGATCATCTAGAAGTTGATATATTCCCCTTATCGATACTTATTCACATTTATGCTCACATCTTTCTAGGTCTATATCTCCATGATAATTGGGCATCCCATTCTTAATGTTGTTATGTTTAAACCTTAGGCAAATAGTTTTTTTTACCTTAACCCATGTGAACACTTTAGGCTTATGGTTTGCCCACCATTGAGCAATTGTGCTTTTAAACTTACACTAGTGTAGTCACTTGACATTTATCCTTAGGGATGGAATTATCCAAATCATATACAAATGTGTCAACATTCATGGACCCTTCATACCATGGTAATGATTCAATTTTTATCTTTCTTATCTAGAATACACACTTCATATTTAGTGCTACATATGAAACTCATATTTCATTAACCATTGCTTGAAATTTCAACATTTTTTCTGGGCTTCATCATATAATTGACTACTTTGGATTGGAATTCATTGTAGTACACTTTTGGATAGACACCTCATAGGATTATTTAACCCATTGATCACATGACACCTAGTGGTATCATAAATAGATTATTCCTCACCCCAATTGAGAGTTCTATCATCCTTTGGCTCTATGTTTTCCATAATTTATGTCATAATATTATATATGTTTTTTATTTACTCATCTAAATCAATGTTATCAATATAAGGGGTACCATATTCATCTAAAATGGGTATGTTGATGTGTTACTTTCAACTTTTTAAATCCATATAATACTTCTTGAATTACATAGATGCATTCTTGGCATAACACCAGGGCCTATCAAGAAATTCTATAAAAATATTGGCCTTAGCTAACTCAATTATCTTGAAATATGCATGAATATTTAGATTTATTATAACAACAAAGACATCCTTCAAAATATGTAGTGGTTGAGCATTAATTTTATTTAATATAAATAAGACACTGGGTCACAAATTTAGCATTGGGATGCTCATATTTTTTCATGCCTCCTTGGTGAGAATATTTAATTCTACACCTATATTGATAATAATATAATTTACTTACCATCCATTTATAGTTTCATCAATGAGAAATTTTTGTCATATCTAAACTTGTGCATGATCCTAACCTCTCATCCTCTATAAAAATGTGGCATAGGTACTTTCATGGGATTCTCTTGTGCATGCTACTTTATCCAAGTCTTAAATAGGAAAATTACTTATTCCTCCTTCAATAAACCTAATATATCAAACATGTCATTTTCATTATTTATGTTTATTTGGAGAGCCTCATGTGCTTGAGTTTCTAAATCCTAAGAAGTTTTTAGTTCACCTTGTATATTTGTGATTATTTCCATAGCATCCTAAAATATTAATTTCTATCATGATTAATTAGGATAGTACCATCAATTGGATCAACATGGTGCACCATTTTATTTTTCCTCTAATCTACACTTTATTGAACCTTTTCCATGAGATTTGCTAGGTGTCTAATTTTAGTGCCATTATGCATCATTATATTTATCTTAGGACCCTTTATTTTGGGATTTCCTTCATTATTAACCTAGTGGTCCATTGTGCATACAATGTGTATTTTACTTATCCCCTTCTTAGACTTATATTTTTTTGGTAATTTTGGCATATATGTTCAGACACTCTTCAACTTTGTGTTCATCACAAAAATATCCACAAATTATAAATTTTAGGAAATCTATCTAAAAATTCTATAAATAACCACATTTGTAACATGTGTATGGTTGGAATATTTATATATTATTTCCCTTGCCTTATCCTATAAAATTTCATTGATTTCCATAATTGATCCAAAACTTAGAATCTTTGGTTGAAATATAATTCAAGAAACAATAACAACATGATTTTAATAATGTTATCTCTAAGAAGAGATGTTTTATTGATAAAATTTGTAGACCCGAACATATGCCTATCTCTGAGAAGATATGTCTAATTTACATTTTAGGTTACATATTCATTTATACACATTTTTAAGGTAGGAGGAGGATGTGGAAGGCCACCAATCTCAAGGGAGATTAAGTGGTTTGACTTCCATGATTTACAACAATATAGAATTTGAGGAATTACTATTTTTAGATTGCACTACTAAAATTTAAATTTGATGCATTTCCATTTGGCTTTAGGGGATCAAAACCCACCAGGAAAAGATCTTGCCATCTCATGGTGTTCCCCTCATTCTTATCTTTCCAATGGTTCAAACAGGGAGTCAAACAGAGCTATGGTGCAAAAGTTATGGCTCCCTAAAGTTCTACCACCAATTGGGGTAGAACCATCACCTGAATTGTCACCTAAAATATTGCTCAGATCAATAATATATTTGATCTTGGTTGGAGGGTCCTATTTCCATAATATCTTTAATCTGGCTTCATGGATATCATAAACCAATAAATAGTCCTTGTTTTTGTGGGTGGAGGTGTCATAAAAATTACATTATAAAAAGACCTTTGTCATCTCTACACACTTTAGAAGGGGTAAATTTCACACATCATATATTTCATGGCCAATTTCACATGACGTGAATAGTGACATAATACTTTCCCATGGATTATTATTCTTGTTATGTCCATCAAACCCATAATTTATTCACATAGACCAATATGATTTTCATGTGTAATATTATTAGTTAATTTTTTCAATTAGGAGACCATCAAGGCAATATACATCTCTATAAATGGGATAATGCCAATATCCACACTTCTTATAGATTTAACTCTGAGTGTGGACTCTATTGCTTATCTAGGTTTATTAAATATCTTCATGTAAAGAACATGCCTAAAAGGAGATAACAACCCTCCCACAAACCATTGTGCATGTTGAACTGGGTGAATATCAAATAAAAACTTGGATATTAGGGTCTTGAATCTTGAATTATATATGTGCACACTCTTAGCCAAGCCCTACTTAATTTCCTTTAACTCCACAATGTTTTGTCGATCAAATATGGATTATCAAATTCTCTAAGAAATGCCTCCTTAAAATTGGCCATTATCCATGATGACCTAATTAGGATCATACTTTAGATGCTAGGTATGTGGGTAGTCTAACAAAATGGAAACAAAATGACTAGCTTTGTGGTCTAGCACAATGATTCCTTTGACATGCCAAATGAGTACACACATATGAATGTGCTTGGTCATGTTATCCACACATATATACTTGGGAAGGCTTAAGTAAATTTTATAAAATAATTGTTGGGGAACCAAAATTTACTCATGTTTAAGTGTGACTGATACACTTCATTGAACTTGTGCATTTGAACTCTAACTTCCACCAAGAATTCCAAGCAAACTATTTCCTTCTCAAGTGAGGGGTATCTCCATTTGTCACGCCCCCCCGCCACCCCACCCCCCCCCCTCCTCCCCCCCCCCCCCCTCCCCCCCCCCCCCCCCCCCCCCCCCCCCCCCCACAACCTACTTTTGTTAGGATAGGATTAGCATTGGGTTCTTATGAAACAAGGGTTGTTCATCATGTATCAATGTTACCTACTGAACCTTGGATAATAATTTTTAAAAGTGGTTTTCCACCTCTCATGTGTGGCATTTTATGAATTTTTTGACACTTATGATACACTTTGGATATTGGATCTAATGTATTATATGGGGCTATTTTATGAATCACACTATCTCCTAACTTTGACAATACAAACTCTTTAATATAAGATAAAACATCAGAACATATATTATCGTCCAATTGATTAATAATCACATGGACTTATGTTTTTGATATATCTCAAGTGAATACATGCTCTATATTATACATGTTTTCCTAAATCAAAATATTTTTAGACTCCTTAATAATGCCCATATTCTCATTGGCATGTAATCCATATTCAATGAATCATGTCTCCCTTGTGCAAGATCCATACATATACCATCCCTATCTTATGTATGTCCTTACCATATCTTCTGAATTTGGCTCTTCTTGTTCCCTTAGGTCCTTAGCAACAATCAATATTTGACTTGCCTAATCATATATCATGAACATCTGAGCTCATCATGTTATACTTATAATTTATGCAACCAATGCTCATCTCTCATTTCCTACCATCCACATAACTCATATTCTTAATAAATTTATCTAGCATATATTTGAAATCCCAAATTGAACATGACTTAATTTCTAATGGTAATTACATTATACAATAACCCCTTGGTTTTCAAAAAAACTAGAACACATCCTCCTTTGGAAAGAATGATTAGATAATGTAAAATATAATATGTAATTGTTTAAAGTGGAGTGCCACCACACATCCACTCCTCTTGTCCACATAGTGTCGACATGTCTTAATCGCTCAAGTTTGTCCACTATCTAGGGTGACTTTTGGCCATAATTTCTAATTTTACCTATCACATATATGTAAATTCATGGGTGAAGATGTTTAGGTATTTCATAAAATAACACCTCATAAAGGGGACCGAATATATTTTCCTCCACCCATTTATTGGGATTTTGATTTCCAAGACTATGATGATTTAATCTGAAGTCATAATATACTTTTTATAACCATCATTCAATATTTTATAATCATATTCTATAAATCATCTCTGATTATCATTGCCTCAACAAATTTGATTATTATCCCAGTAACAAAGCCAAAATTTTGGGTATGAAATTAATCTCTATCTCATAGATATATTTTGATCCACTAGCACATTCCTAACACTTAGCTCTATCTACATCATTGTATTATGCAGTTTATGTGCTCACCTAAGGCACATGGGTAGTTTATTTATTTTTATTGGGGTTAGTTGTGCATAGGGATAAAACATATATAAGATATAGTAAAGTTTATTTTTATACATTATAATGAGAGAACCATAATAAAAAATAAATAAAAAACAATATCATCAATTAATAACATTATAACTAGACAAAATCTTAAATATCTTAAATAGAATATTTCATTCTTCCTTACTTATGAAAATTTACAAAGTAATTCCAATTCTCATTTAATGTGTTATCCAATTGATTAATCAAATATTAACAACATAATATCATTAGATATAAATATATATCTATATATATAAGAAAATATGGGATATTGTAGTACATAATCACCATCTATTTTGTTAGTATTCATTAATTTGCATTCCTAAAAAAGTTGAATGTCTTCTATAATTGGAAACCATATTAGGTCAATAATAAAATGTCCTAAAGTAGACTAGTTACTATATGTACACCATAAACAAATATACTCACTCATATACTTTACTTTAACATCTCCTCATGTAGATTCACTCCTTCCATGGTCCCTTATTGTGTGCTCCATGGTCTACAAAATGTCTTCCTAGATTTTGTTGTTCATTATTTCATGTTGACTAGTACATCATTCTATGCAAAACTCATGAATTTTTTAACCCTCAGTTGAACATCCTTAGGTATTCAGGTACATTAACACCACCTCTTCCTAGTGCACCACTTCTATAAATCTACAATGTGTTAAAAATTATTATGTTCAAAGGTTAGGTTGAGTTCACAGAGTATTCCTCAATATAAAAATATTATTCACCTCATTCATGGGGATAAACTTGTCAAAATTGGGGTTTTTTGAAGCTAGGGCCCACACTTACCTAGGTAGATTTATTTTCTTATTATTTTTAAGTTTGTGGGATAGTTCCTCAAAACTGTAAATACCTTTCTAAATAACACAACATCTATGCTTGTAATAGAGATTCCTACATTTTCCTCTTGTCCTTTGTTTGATTAAATACATGCATGTTTATTTCCTAATTTAACTAAAATTTGAAAAGTATTACATAAATAAGCATACTTTTTTTTTAACATGGAGTAAAGTATTTAGTGATTTTCAATTTATTATAAATAGTAACTTTAGAATCATCAAATTTTAATTTTAAATGATTGAGATGGTATCTCCTTAATATATTTAATGGTCCCCAATCATCACTTTTATGTCTTTCATTTGAACAATGCACCATGGGAAAAAATATTTCCAATTGGTGATACATCATTACTAAAAACTAACTTGCATATGGTTTTGAAATTAAGACACTTATAAAATGTAACATTGACTTGCCTCCCATCTATCATCACAATGCCAAATTGAAAAAGCAAGAATATTTGTTGCATTATGTTGTCTTCAAATGCAGTATCATCTACATGTGCTAAAACTTATATTTATTATTGTTTTCCATCCATTTTCCAAGGCTTATGCAATATTTAGTCCATCTTATTATAATAGCCCAAATAATATCCTAGAAACTTGGACACTATAATCATAATCCATGTGATAATAGATACTAAGATTAAATTCATCTTAATTAATTATCTTTCCATTCCTTATCTCATATGATTAAAAACAAATGCATCATAATGCTTTCCACCCTTACTCCAAAAGGTATATCCATATGTTTTATTCCAATACATATTCATATCTATAGCTACTTCACACCATAGTTTCCATTTGTCACATTTATTTTGGGACTTGTATCCACCTTAAATACACTATGTCTCTCAAATTTCTCTATATTTTGCAAATCTTTATGAGTCATGCTTGATTGTAGGAAAACTAAAGCAATGTCCTATTTTCATTCAAAATGTGCACCCATGGATAATCTACAGCATGGGAGGTTTTGCTATAGGGTACAGAGCATGAATGCCTTATGCATGGTGCAAAAATGTTAAATTCTAAGTGTGGAAGTGTTATTGCTCACCTACACATATGGAGCATTAGTTATCTTGTTGCAACAATGGGAACATCCCCAAGGTGTGGGACCTTTTCTCTCCTTAGGATGAACCTATGGAGTAGGCTAACTTCCTTCTATTTTAAGTGAACCTAGTTTAAGACCAATGTGTAGACCAAAAGATCAAAAAGTTAAATCTATCACTAATAAATCTAATATTTTACAACTCCAAATGCATAAGTGTTTTACATAGAGCTATGAGAATGTAATGTAGCATTGAGAGGGATGAAGGTTATCCATAGACAAGGATTACATAGACCCAAATGCACACAAAATATGACCTACAAGTGAGTTCTAAGTTTCACATATAGGTGCCAGGAATGGATGACGATGAGAGGGGAAAAAATTACCCACAAACAAAGATCAATAAACACAAATCACATATAGAGTGTAAAAAGAATAGAGGGAGGTAAAATCAATTCTCATTAAAATGTAAAGTCCAACCAACAAAAGTGATCTTGGAGGGAATTTTTTTGACAACATGAGGTTTCCAGAAAAATGTTAACCTTTTTATAATAAAGAATAATGATTTTATAATGGAAAGCCTTGTAAAATTAATGTGCCCCTTGGGGTGGTAAATATAGTATTTTAATTTTATTTTAGAATCATATTCATGCTTTTTAAATTTTGCTTGGAAATCTAGATCGAGGAGTTGGTGGCAAGATTATTTTAGATCCACGTGCATGTTTGAGAACACAAGATCCTTGAAATATTTAGAAGAGTGGCATGTGATCATATTTTGACATTTGATAATTATTTCTATATTTACTCATCTTGACAAGGACTTGAACACTACTCAACTACTTTTTAACTACCACTTTATATTTTGTTTCCACTTGTCAATTAATGCATAGGCCTCCTTTAAAATTCTACATCATTATTGTGCATTTGATGGGAAATAATGACTTGTGCCTTTTGAGGATATATATGCACTAAGGGATACATAATTGATCTTTGTAGTGAGCTGCAAGTTAGTGAAGGACACATATGTAGAAGTCTTATGCACGGTTTACATTAATTTTAATCCTTTTGCACCAAATTACCCCTGCTAGTTATCTCAAGTCTTTGCTTCATACCTGGGGACCCTATCAGTCTGTAAAGTAACATGTGTGTAGCATAGATCAAAACCTATGATTTGTGAGAGAGCATGAGTGGAACTCTTAAATTTGGTGCAAGACTTTATTATGGAGGCATAATGAGTCTTTTTAATATGAGTGCACAAGAATATTAAATATCTTGGGTACACTCTTCATGACTTGGAATTGTTCCTTGCAGAATCTGAATAGTAGGAGCTTTACACCTTTGAACTTATGTAACAATTATTCTTGTTTAATGGAGGATATTTGCATAGGGTGTACATTATAAATTCCTTATGTGCACAAATTAACACTTAGTTGATTCACAAATATGTGCGAATTATTTTAAGCATAGGCATAGATGGGAAGCATCTGTGTGTGACTTGAATTAAGGAACCTAACACTTTATAGGCGCTCAAACCTTTTATAGGATCTTTGTGAGTTTCTCACAATCTGGGGGTGACTTAGAAAGTCAACTCTTTTGGCAACCTCTATGGGTCACTTGCTTACTAAGAAAGAATCTAGTAGCCTTTGAAATAATTAATTGGGCATGGAGTCATTAAAACTTCTAGTCATTTTGTCCTTGAATGCACTAGATGCATTCTTATAGTTTTTGAATAAACTAAAACACCCTCATAAGAAAAAACAAAGCAAATAATTACACCTAATGGATCTTAGAGGAAAAAAAATCTAAGCTAAGTAGAATATTGTACACAAGCACTTGGAGGAAATAAAAGCTATCCTAAAACAATGTGTGTAAGGCACTTAGGGAAATGATCTACTTATTTAAAAATTATACATGAATCAGTGGAGATAAATCTTAAGATAGATCCTATTGATTGGGATGGGAAGTCCTTCTCCATTTAGTTTAATAAGTCAAAAAGTGTTGGCTTGTTTGTACCTAATTATGGTATATTGACCACTCTATATCGCATCAAATTTAGTATGTCTTCCATATTTCACTCTATTTACATCCTATTTAAGCACTAAATTTCCTTCTTGAAAAATTCTATCATGGGCCCTTTTATCAAAGGTCCTCTTCATTTGGGCCTATTGAAGTTCCACAATATGCACAACTTGGACTCTAGTCTCTTTAAGCTCCATTAAATATGCTAACCTTACTATGAGGGGATCACTTTTGAACAACTCCAACTGATGGGTGAGTTCTAATGAATTCAACTCAATATATGTGGGAAATTTGGGTTACATTACATAAACTAACATGAAGGGTTAATTTATAAGCACTCTTTTAGGAATGACTTGATTGGCCCAAAGGGCAGTCCTGAGCTTAGTCTGCCAATTTCATTGCTTATCCTCCACGGTCCTCTTTATAATTTAAATCAAATTATTATTTGTGGACTCAGCCAGACCATTACCTTGAGGGTAATAATTTCATGAGGTGCTCAGGTGGATTTTATGTTTGATGTCCCATTCACTGATCTTGGCTCTAAAGAAGGCTAGTGCATTATCATTGATAATGGTGGCTAGAATACCAAACCTTTCTACAATGCCTTCATAAAAGTCGAAGATGAATGTCTCATTAACCTCTGTGAGTGCTATTACTTTTTTCCATCTCATGAAATAGTTCGTGGCCATGAGGATCCATTTATTCCCATAGCTTAATGGTGTGTTGATCATGCCTATGAATTTTAGGCCCCATTATGCAAAACATTGATTAGTTTGTATTGGGTACAATGGTAAGGTTTCTAGATTATGTTTTCCTATGAAGAAGGTACATTTATTGAAAATTCACACATATGCATGCACATATTTGAACATAGTTGGCCAATATCCAACTCACATAGTTTTTATAGCAGTGGTCTTAGGTGAATAATGACTTCTTATGGGGTTATCATGGAATTATTGGAGAATTCTACTCACCCAGTCTAATTCCATGCACCTCAAGAAGACTCCATTGATGTCTATTATTAATAGTGCAATATTGATGAGCACATAAGGGATGGATTACAACCTGAAGTGCCTACACATAGCCTTAATCAAGTTAGGCAAATATGGGCTAGTTTAAAGGAAATTCGTCATGTTCTGCATCTAAGCCATGGTGGCTTCTTGATTTTTTGATTTTTATTCATGTAATGTAAGGACTTCCCTATCTTCAAAATTTTCATTCTCAACCAATTGTTCATAGATCCCTTTTCCTTGCACAAGCTTGGTGACTTGGATGTTCACATCATACTCCATCACCTTTGTGATACAACTAGCCTTTTTCTCATAGATGTCCTTACTGAGTAGGAACTCTTTGATGCTTACATGGGGGACCATTAACTGAATCTTTAACTTCTTGTGTCAAAACTTCTTGAGTTCCCTTATCACTTTAAGGGAATACTTCTCTATAATTCTATATTTCAGCTCATAATATTTTAGCACCTAGCTAAATAAAGTAAATGGTTACTCCAATAAATCATTGTTCTAATACATAAGAATGGCTAAGATGCCTTCATCTCCACCAAATGCATAAATGATAAAATCCTTACTATAATCTAGGTTGATAGAGGTGAGATATTTTGTGATGGTGAGTTTTATGGATTCAAAACTATTCTTGCCTTCATTAGCCCATCTAAATGTAACATTCTTCTTGAGCATCGTAGTGAGGGGTTTGGATAGGGTTGCAAAATTAGTAAAAAATATCCACACAAAGTTGATTCTTCCCAAGAATCTCTAGATATTCTTTTTTTAAATTAGGAGAGTGAGGACATAATAGTTTTGACTCTTTCTAGATCAATTTTGAGCCCTTATTTGGAAACAATGTACCCTAGTAGAGTGCCTTCATGAATTGCAAAGATACACTTGTTAGGGTTCATAGATATTACAAACTCTTGGCACATTTTGAAGACTTACTCCAAATGGTTTAAGTGATATTTTGTGTGTTTAGAGAAAATAGTTATGTAATTAAGGCAGATCAAGATGATCTTATTGATGATTTACTTAAATTTCATATTTATGGCTCTCTAGAAGGTTGATCCTATGTTTGTTAAACCAAAGGGCATCTGCTAGTATGTGAAGGTTACCCACTTAGTGGTGAATGTCATTTTGTAGTGATCACACTCATACAAAAGAGTTTGGTTATATCCTAAGTAGCCATATAACAATGATAATATCTCTAAGCATGAAACGGTCTATAGCATCTTCTACTTTGGTAGAAAGGGATAATTATATTTAAAGGATGTCGTATTCAAGACATTGAAGTCTATGCAGAGATGGATTTCCCCATTCTTCTTCCACACTAGGACTAGGTTGGAAACCCATGAAGAGTGTTTGATTGTAAGTATTATGCTGGATTGAATGAGATTTGAGAGTTCCTTTTCATCAAAGGCTTAAGCTTTGGGTTGATGGGTCTTTACTTTTGGAAAACTGGTTGCATGTCAGGGTCAAGCTTAATGGTGTGTTGTGCTAAACCTAGGTCAAAGCCTTTACGGTACTTATAGCTCCATAATAAGATATCATCATATATTTTGTTGAGCTTGATAAATTTCTTAATCTTTAGTGGGGAACATACCTTTCTGGCTTTTAGAGTCCTACCTTCAAAATTTGTTACTTGTGCAGAGACCTCCTCTTTTGTTGTCATGTTTTGCCTTTCTCCTTTGAGCTGGTCATCAAAATGAAAGATGCTTTCTAGGGTAACTAACCCTTTTGGCAGCTTGTTCCCCTTTAATTGGATGACTTAATCTTCATATTGGATTTACAACTATAATTAGTTCTTGGTGTAGAACTTAGCCTCATCATGTAAGAAGTTGATAATCTGCTCATCACTCTCAAACACTCACTAATCATCTACATTTTCATGGACTGCTAGTCTGATTATGAGATTTAGGATATGCTCAAACCCATTCATTATGTCACATAAGATGTCATACTATGGGGACACTCATTATACCATATTTTTTCCCTTTTTTTTAATTCTTCTTAAGTTAATTTTTTTTCTTCTTAATTTAACTTAACCTGTATATCTAAATTTTAGTTAAATCCTCCCTACTTAATTTTATTGAATACTACTTCAATCTAGTTTACGTATTCATCTCCAGGTCTTTGAAATGACACTTTTGAAAGACTTATTATACACATATTTTTCCATATTATATCCAACTTCCTTTTACCATAGACCCATATCCAAATTTTTCCAAATAATAAAAAATAATTATATAGTTTAATATAAGTTTTAGAATAGGATAATTCTAATATAGAGTTATATAATTAGTTAATTAACTCTATAAGAACTAGATTCTGATATGAGGTCTATGCCTACATATCAAGATGTTTTGTGTTTATTTACTTTTTGTTTATAATTCATTTTTTTGTTTACAATTTATTTTTTGTTTTTTAAATAATTTTGATATGGGGAGTGATTTCATTTGTAAAGGCATCGATAGAGGGGCCCTCTTTGTTATCTATAGAATAGAGTCAGAGTCTAGTGGTCCTGAGAAAATAGATAGATGTATAGGGAACCGAGAAACATGAGTTAGACTATGGGGTGCCCTCTCCCACTCTATAGATAATCACTTTTAGGTAATGGGGAGAGGAATAGATCTAGAGGCACCCTCCCCTATCTCTTTATCTAGATAGATCCCTATATCTATTTGGGGGCCTGTTGAGCACCCCCACAGTCTATATTCACTATGATAGATAGAGATAGAGGGGGTGACATAGTTTATATTCACTATGATAGATAGAGATAGAAGGGATGACATAGTCTCTTTTATTTTAGATTTGGTTTGGTTATTTTTATTTTATTTTATATATAGGCCCCCTATATAGATCTAACCTAGATATATAGACATGGCTTGGGCTAAATAAACTCCATATATCGAGAGAGGGGGCCAACTACAGTTGTGAGTCTATCTACATTAGTATTCTATAATCTTGGTATGGAACTACTATTGAATGCATAAAAGCCTTAAATCATATCCCACACTCTATATTTTTAGGCCTTCAAAAATCCTTTTTTGGTTATGCTCTGTGTTCTAACCTAGTTAACAAATAGATGCCTATATTGCCTTAATTACTTTCTTCTACACAAGTTGGAGACCTTAATTTAGTGCCTCATATTATATAACATTATTCATGTAACCAAAATTCAACCTAAAGGCATGGAAATATTTCTCCTTTTGAGGGGAGATTAGCATCACACCAACTCCATGCCATTTTTGCTTTGAGAACTGTCAAAGTATAATTACCATGTGCCTTCATGGTTCTCTTGTGCCTTTATGAGCTTAGGTAACACAGAGTTATTCTCAAGGATGAAATACATGCCTAGCCCTATTTATTTTGTATTATCATATGGGTCACACTCATAATATTTGCATGCCCATTCATCCATCAAATCACTTAGGACCTCTTCAAGCAATGTTGTGGCTTCATAGAAAATCAAATTCTCTTCTTGATTGAACATTGTGTAGTTTAATTCAACTAGGGTAGGATAGTATGGGTCAACATGAATTTTGAATATTGGTTCAACTATAATGGTCACCTTATTTACATATCTAATTTTGAACAACATATGTGACCATTATGAAGATAAATATCCACCCATCTTTGTCATGAAGTCTCAGGAGAAGCAGATAGTGAAGTAGGGAGGCAAGTCAATGACTGAAATGTCTTGTACAATTGAAAGTTTTAGGAATGCATGTCATGTAAGATTAAAATCCTTGATGATTCTTATAGTCTTTATCTTTGTGTCATCCAACTGGACCACTCCCTTTGAATAAGGGAATACATAATTTCAACCGTATCCATGATCTTCTTCAACATTAGTGAGCTATGCGTGCTTGATTTGATCATGAAATTGTGTATTAGGTGCTTGTTAATAATCAATAATATAAAATGGGATAAGATTGGTGTTACTGTGCACTTGTGTTTACTTTGGGCTAGTATAAGCTCCCAGAGATAGAAGGCATAAATTGTGATGTCTTGCATGCCTGAAATATTTTCGGAGCATCTTGTAGCAAATTTTTTTGAGAAGGAATAGTGATAGAATCCCACATGGTTATATTGAGGCTCATATTTTTCATCTATATGACTATGTTAAAGGGAATTTGAGATCCATTTGGCTATGGTTTTTTAATATTAGCCTTTTCTCATACTTACACATCAATTTGAGGTTGATTCTCTCTTTATGCATCCTATTTCATGTGCACTGAAGGTTGTGTAGGTACATTAGATTGTGTACTTGTGTGCATGACCTAGGGCACTAAACTTGATAGCACCTCCTCTATTTTTCTCCTTTGAATCTTGTATTAAAATAAACTGGGGTGACTCCTACATCTGATACACCACACTAATTTACATAGTTGAAGTCTCCCTCTTGCTAGTTAATACGAGGAGACCCATCTTGTTGTTGTGCTTGCACTTGAGTTTCTTCCCCATGTAGAGCTATGATATTTTCCTATTATTGAGGCTATGAAAATCCTTTCACCATGAGTTCTTGGTTCATGACTCTATTTACGCATGTAGATTTATTATGCGATTGACTGCATGGGAAACACCATTTAGGGTCCTATGTAAGATTGTTTTGTATGGGTATAAGGGCTAGAGGTTCTTCCAGCATCAAACCTTTGCATATAAATTTATCTATTATTTATTGGTTGATTCTATACTTATATGCCACCTTGGTAGGGAGGTTTACTTGATTGGTATTGTTAAGTGAAAGGTTGATGAAATATAGAATATTGTGCTTACTACCTTTTGAGGGCTATAAGTTCATTTTCAAAGCTTTGTAGTACAATTTTAACCTTGTGAAACTTGTTAGGGGAAAAAAAGATGAAGTTGATGGGCTTCTTATGATGGGGATAGGTGTTAACATAGGTTGTATAACTAGTTGGCTAGGAAGAGGTTTTAAAAATAGAGGCATAAGAGGTCTAGACATAATTTTTCCTACCTAGATCAATTTTTTTTCCATGCACAATACTTTCATAGGCATTGGGTAGTATTGGGCATTCCATGGATTGAATCATTACAACTATATCACTATTAAGAGCCTTCAAAAAATATAAAAATGTAGTATTGGGATATAGCTTACACAAGGGTGGGATCCTATCCCAGACTCTCTAGAACCTAAAGTTAAAATCAACCATCATCTTGTGTAGGGCTATCTTTATATTTGTAAGCTTCTCTATCAGGGATAAGTGATCACTTCAATCCTTTAATTGATTATACAGTTCCTCCCAAAGTTCATCATAGTTATGGATGGAATTTGGTCTCAATCCTCAATACCACTAAAGTGTTTTTCCTTTGAAATAAGATGTAAGTATCCTAACTATGATGTTTTCCTTAGTGACATGGTGTAATAAGTAGATATTTAAAATATCTTGAATATGCTCCATAAGGGAAGTTGTATTCTCACTAGTAAAGCAGGGTAACATTTTGAGCGTTGTGATTGGGATGTTGTCATATTGGGAAAGAATTAATGGACTACCTCTATTGAAAGGCATAAATAACTAATTTCTCTATTTAACCATGAATGGAATAGGGAACAATCTCCTCTAGGTGAATGAAACCTTCTAAATGAGGGTGTAGATTGAGCTCTAGGGGATGATTGCCTTGAATCATTCTCTCTCCTGATAGGGGATGAAGATACTTTTAATCTTATTCTTATAGAAGGTTTAGAGAGATTAATGAAATGGAAATTGATACCCTTTGAATATGATCTCATTCATATTGAAATATAGATGAAGCACTGATCTTTATGAACCAAGAATGTTTGGAGTTACCAGATGTTTTAAATAAGTGTCTGCAACATTGGTTATATAAGGGTAACATTAATTCCTTAGCTCTTTCTTTAAATTAGACCCACTAGGCATGCTAGAAACATTTATCATTTGAAATGTGCACCCATGAATAGTCTCCAGTGCAAGAGGTTTTGTTGTAGTTACAAAGCATGAATGCCTAGTGCAGGGCATAAAAGTGTTTGAAACTAAGCATGGAAGTGTTATCACTCACCTACACATAGAGAGCATCAATTGTCTCATCACAATAATAGGAATGTCTCTAAGGTGTGATACCCTTTCAATCCTTGGGATGAACCTCCAAAGTAGGCCAACTTCCTTCTATTTTAAGTGCATAAGAATATTGAAGATCTTAGCTGCACTCTTCATGACTTGGAACTGTTCCTTGTGCACTTCTTCTTGTGCTATCTAAAGAATGGGAGATTTAAAAATTTGAACCTTCATGTCATTTGTTCTTGTGTGATGGAGGATCTTTGCATGGGGTGTGCATTAGAAATTCTTTATGAGTATGAATTGACACTCAGTATATTCAAAAATCTATGTTGATTGTTTTAAGTACAGGCACAGATGGGAAGCATATGTGTGCAGCTTGATTTAAGGAACCCAACACTTCATAAGTATGCAAAACTTTTGTAGGATCTTTATGAGTTATGCACAAGCTGGGGGTGACTTAAAAAATCAACATGTCCCTCTCTTAAAATTTAATATGGATATTTTCTATAATAATTGAACAAATCTTTCCCATTATTTTGTCTAAGTGATCAAATATGTCCTATATTATATAATATTAGTCAAAAAATTTGCTTATGAAAAGACCAATCCCTCCAAATATTTCATCATCATTAATATCAATAAAATCTTTCCTCGAATACCATCTTCCATTTTATGTGAACTTTTCTTTTTCCTAAACCATCCCCCACACTTTTGTTCCATGATATGTTTCTTTATATGAATTGATTCATTTGATGGTGTAATGGGTACATTTATCCTCAATCATCTCCAAAAATTTCATGTCTCAATAAGTTGATAGAATCTAGTGCTGGTTACCTATCCTCGAGAATATCATCTGAAACCATGTTCTCCAATCAAGTTCATTGTATGAGTTTTGTTTTCCTTAAATTTTCCTACAACTAAATTACAATGAGGTCCTTTTCTTTGAAAGTATTATTCAAAAATGAGTATTATATCAAAAATCTTGGTTCCCTATTTTTATGTTCTCATTTCTCTAGGATACTAAGGATAAAGATTATTTACAATAATGATGAGCAAGACCTTTTTTCCCTTTAACTGTAGCAAATTGGGAGATGATGTTATGTGGGCCCAATACACAAATATTATCAGATTAATAACTCTATATTCAACTCTTCAATAAGAACCATAATTTGTTTGGGTTTAGTTTGACATAGTAAATGATGAACTCTCTTAAAGGAATTAACATTTTTCATTTCAAAATTTTAAGATAGAGGCAATTATGTATATACATGCAGGTATAGATAAACAAAGTATCTTCCAATAGGGTTAATGCATATATCTCCATAAATCAATATGTATTTACATTTAGATACATATTATAATTATATCCAAGTATTTTTTGATTACATGAATCTCACTTTTTATAAAAAATTATGAATGGAATTTAGAGGCCAGTTTAGGATAGTTCCTAGTGGACCAACACAATTGGTAACCCATCAGTTGTTTTCTTTTTTATTTTATTCTATTTTAATTTAATATATTGGTTGTGTATGTACTAGACTAAGGGAAGTTTATATTTTTAAATATATATTACACTTGACAAATTTTCAACTATACTTGACAATTTTATTATTACAACTTCTATTTTGAGTCATGTAAGCATGCCACCATTGACATAATTGAAATTATCTTTGACTAATTATTCAATGTAGTTTCATTTGAAATATATAATTGATTTTCAAATAAAACATAATGTTTCATGTAGAGAACTAATTTAAACTATAATCCAAATTATGTACAATTTCATTATTTCTTATCGAGTGGTGAACTATCTAGAAACTTAATCAAACTTATGTCTCTCTCTTTAAATCACTGGGTATTAAATAATAAAACTTAGTTTAATAAAAAAATTATATAACCATCAAATTAATTGTTTGAATGAATTAAAAAAAAAATCATTCCATGATAAATTATTTAAAATTCACAAAGCCCCCAAAGATTATCTTTCAACTCCCAAACAAAGATTTACAAGAATGACTCTTGCTTATATTATTTTCATACATTCAAATCCATGATTTTATCCCAAACAAAGACTTACAAGAATGACTCTTTCCTATTTTATTTTCATATATTCAAATCCATGGTCATCGATTAATTTTATTTATTTATTTATATTATATATCAAATAATTTTTTTTGGCCTATATTGATATGAAATTTATTAAGCACACAAAGTTGTGTGTTTATAACATCCATATTATTATTATTTAAATCAACAATTTTCATGCCTTTGTTGATTAGGAAGATGATGAACCCTTAAATTAAATAAGAAAAAAAGAAGACCCTTTCCATTTTACTTAAAGCTCTATTGATTTTATGGTTAATATTCATCGGCCATAAAGATAAACACAACTCATTGCATTGCTAATCCATAACATGCATGTTTGTTGAATGGATAAAAAATTGATTTGGTTATTGATCATCACAATTAAATACCCATATCTACCATAAATTTAATCAATGATGTTGTTTGTATTAGGGAACCCCAAAGTGCTCAATATTTAAAATGGTGAACCCCTTTAGAAGAAAAGAGTCTCACTTTTCAACCACTTGGCAGATCGATGATCAACATTACTTCACTTTGAGATCGATTCTTATCACTGAATTAAAGATAAAAAAGAAGTTACCATAGTTTACAATAATATTTAATATTATTTCCATGTACATGCATGTATGCCTAGGAAGCTCTATGTATCTATAAGTATTTTCAACAAGCTAAAAATAAAGATAAATGTAGGTATTTATATGTAGATGCAAGTATCTCTACGTAGTTCTACATGTCTTCTAGAATTATCTTGTAGATACAATCTTCCATGAAGTCCTCACGAACAATTATGATAGCCCACAACTAGTCATGATGCCATCTAATGTATCATGCATTCCCACAACCATTCAAGGTGTAAAATTTGAGGCACCTCATTTTAGTCAAGGCACCCCATGTGAGATCCAAGTCCCTCCTAACCAATTATGGCATCCCACAAGTAGTTGTCATACCAAAGGTGAAATAATGAAGAACACATGATTAATTAGGTAACTTCTAAGAACATAAAATTTATCATAGTATGCTCTATATATTACATGAGTTTCAAATTGACAAAAACATCATCTAATTCAATGTAAATCAATAAAGTACATTGTTTAGTGATTTTATATTTTTTAAATTATTAAATATAAGATTAATAGTAACTAATTTCATAAAATAACAACTTATCTTATGTTTTAATTGCGAGTTAATTGCGTCTCTTTGAAAAAAAATGAATATTTTAATTATTTATATTGAATATCATGTTAAAACTAGATAAATTTAGAGTGAAATTATCATTATAGGCCAATTGTGGCATTGGATTTGACATCTAGAGAGAAATAAAAATATTAAAAAATCCATTAACAATTAAAAAATAATAATTTTCCAATCAATATGAAGAAGGAAAATGAAGCAAATATGTTTGGACTAAAGGCTTATTCCTCTTTTATGTAATTAGTCATTTTGAATGTTGCATGTTATATGGTGTAACATTATGGCTAGAGTTTGATGTAATGTTTAAAAAAAAAATCTTTAAATTAGTTTGTTATTATTGATTATAAAAGAGATCCCATGGCTACTACTTATGTTTGTTCATAAATCTCCCTTGGGAAGATGTTAAATATGTAGATTTTAAGCAAAACTCAACTAACTTCATAGTCTATTCATCTGTGACCTCCCAAATCAATTTCACTGCTTCATCTAAGGGACCTTCTTGAAAAGAGAACCCACATCAAAATTGACTAATAAGTACATATCATAATTTCTTTTTGGTTCATGAACCCACATCCAAATTGACTAATAAGTACATATCATCATTTTTTTTTGCCTCACAAGGGTGTTAAAAAAAAATTGTATTATTTTATGAAGGATTAGGTGTTTTTCACTAATAGTTCTAACTTCTTCGCAATGTAGATAACTAAATTGTAATTTAAAGAACCAATAATGTCCATATTATGATTAAGAGGAACACTTAAATTGTGTATATTGGGTGCACCTTAAATCAAAGTCATGATAAAAAAATTTAGAGTCAACACATACTTCAATTTCTTACTTAACGAGGATTTATTAATCAATAATAACCTCTCATAACATTCTTCTACGTATCTTTTTGAATCTATCGATAATTATCATTATTATTCAAATGATTTCTCATCTTATTCATGTAATTCTTTATATATAATATATTGTAACATTATTTTTATATATTTAAATAATATTTATTCATTTTTTTATTAAGTTATTTAAATACTTATCATGAATATTACTTCTCAATAGTTGAACTTTACATTATACCACAATAATTTTATAAAATAACTATCAAATAAAAATATATATTTTTTCTTTCTTACAAAATACCATATTCATTGTTTCAAAAATGTAGTAGGTGAGAATTCTAATTTAAAGTTAAAAACATCAATAAAAACTGTCATCCTTAATTTTTTATAATTTAACTTTTTGATATTATATTTCCCATATTTGTCAATGTCATATCCTCAATACTTCATCCATTTAAAATTATAGTTGTCTTTACAATTGCAACTGCAAACACATTAAAATCAATTAAATATATAAAATATGCTTATATCCTCTCATCATCTCATATGCCAACAAAATCCTGAACAAGATAGATATAAATAAAGTGATAAATATAAAGAAAGATTGGAAAAGAAGCCCTCAATAATCAAGTGTTGCAATCGAATGCCAATTTTTAATTCAAAAGAAGAATAATTGAGAAACATTTTTGGTCCCACACATCAATTATTTATTTTTATGTCAACATTATTGATTACGATAGCTTATCTTATTAAATTAAAATGATATATAATTGGTGGGTGGTTGCACATTTTAATATTCATGGGCTAATAAAAATAAAAAATGGTCCCTACCTATAAAAATAATTATCTTGCTGAAGAAAACAACAAGCGATTATTTTATTGTTCACTTGTCATATCCCATGTGAATTGCCCTATGCCCACCTGCCTTGAGGGGAATGGGGCCATCATTCCATTTAAACAATCATTTTCTACAAGGACAATTCAAAGTAATCATAGAGTTTTAAAAGGGATGTTTTTGAGTGTTTTGTTTGCATTTGCAATGTTGTATTATGAGGGATATTTTTAATTTTTAATTTTTTTTTTTTTTTTGGGTGAGTTATATATATATATGAATATGATTGAAGTTATAAATCGGTTTGAAATATAATTGAAGATTCAGATTTTTAAGTAATTATTTATTATATGTATCAGATATATCAACAACAGTTATAATTGATTTGAGAGTACTTACAATTGATTCGAGAATACAAAGAAATAGTTCAAATCAATCTAAAAATGCCAATGAATAGTTATAACCAATCCAAAAATACTAACGATAGTCACAGTGGACTCAAAAATACCAATGACAATCACATTCGACCTCAAATACTACAATAAAATTTTACCCTAAATAAAATTTAAAATAACCAAATCACTTTATCAATTCACTCACATCTCATTAACAATCAATTTATTATTTTTTAAATCAAAAGTTATTTATATATTTTATCTTTTTTTCATTAATAAATTTTCAATTAAAAAATGATTATATATATATTTTTAAAACTTAAATCTACCTTATCAAATTTCAATATAAGCACAACCATTTAATTTGAAAAAATATTTTTTAATTAATTTATTTTAATCATGATCAAAATTATTTAATGAAAAAATAATGTTAAATATCTGATTCCGATGGGATAGCCTCAACTCATATGCAAGACAAATATAATACATATAAAAATTGCAATAGCTACCTTTTATTTTATCTTAAATTTGCATGTTGTATGGTTAGTCTATTTTTGTAGTTTTGTTCGTTAGCTTTAGCCCATAAGCCAATGCATTTAACTTTTGTATTAAATAATCTAAATTATGAATCCTTAGGTGGTAAATGATGCAATCTAGAAGTGTGAATTAAGGCAAGCTATGGTTTTTTATTTTTATTTTTAATTTGTATAGGTAGTTGCAAGTTTAGGGTATGTATAACTACATGTAATGAAAAAAAAAACATTGTCAATTTAAATAACCATTTTTGTGGTTGGAGGGATTGAATGACATTGGGTTGATAAGGGCGTTCATCATGATGTGTGTTGACAGATATATAGTGTTGTTTTTTTTTTTTTTTTTTTTTTGGGTTGGAGTAATATAAAATGTGTGTGTATGTATGTGTATATATGTATGTGTATGTATGAATGGTTTGGATGTTTTTTTCTAATGATAAAAAGGTTGATACAATTTACTCATAAAAATTTATATTAGAGGTTAATATATTATCGTTGTATATATTAAGGTGTTCATCAAAATTTATATATCAAGGTTTTAAGATTTTATGTAGGTTTCATTTGGGTTATCCATGTAAGTTTCGTTGTTTAATTGATCTTGGTATCATCTGACATAGTATTAGAGCTGGGTTCATAGTTGTTTACCATTTCAAATCTTGGTGGGATCTATTCATTGTATTCATACTGTTTTCTTGATTTCAGTTTTCAAGGGTTTGGTGGGGTTTCTCAAAAATTTGTGTAGATTTTTACATTTGGGATTTTCAGATGAAAAATAGACAATACCATTGGATATAAAAGGTGTCAAAACCTTAGGATTGGTAGTAAACACGACCTATTTTTGTGACAATTATTTTAAGCTATTTTTTGGAGGGTTTCAGGGAGTTTTCTTGGCTTTCATGCATTTTTGTAATACCGAAGTCTTCAATCTGAAAATGCTTTTTAGGTTTTTTTGGGTTTTACAAATTACTATGTAGGTCTTTACCAGTTTTGCAGAAGGCCAAACAGATTTCCATAGATCTGGGTTTTTCTTATAGGTTGTTTTGTTATTTTTGACTAGTTTCAGTGAATTTTCTATAGAATTTGGGACTTCTAATATTTTTGATCACTTTTTGGGACCTCTTCCACATGGCAATGTGGCCCCATAAACACTTGCACATTTATGCACCTTCATGAGACTGAACGCCAAGCCTGACCCTTGACTATGTGGTGATGTAGCTCTCGATAACATGCACACCCACAACTTCGTAGGATCGACAGTTTGCCGAACTGACCTCCACTGATGTAAAGGCATGATTGTAGGGGTTTGGACTGTGTGCCTTCACATGGCCCAAGTCCCGATGACCCAACCACTAAATCCATGATTAAATAGAAACATAGAGCACCACCACCAATTGTGCAACTACACCTTTGTAGGTTTGCAGATTCAGAGGCCATCCTCCCTACTAGTTGTAGATGTAATTCATATGCCAAATGCAGTGATGGTCCAATAAGGCATCAATTTTAAGGTCAAAGACTCTTTGCGACGTGTGTTCAACTATTAACTTTAAGACAAGGGTTTGTGACACTATTCATTGGTAAAAAAGAAGACATTTTAAGAGTGACATCACTCCCCAAGTCACATCACAGTATAGAGTGACATCATCAAGGGGAGAGTCCTTATCCTACCCCTTGACCCCCTAGTCATTTAGTTTGTTCACATGAGGTAAGCACCCAACTTAGTTCTTAACCCTTGGTCATATGGAAATTAAGCCCATAGTCACTTTCAACCCAAAAATGCTTAACTTTGATGAGATGAGGGCGAAATGAGTCGAGCTCTGCAACTCGATGTCCAGCTAGGGCAGCTGTGCCCTAGCTGTTAGGCCGTTTGTGTTGCATTTGTGTGGTTAGTTAGAAGGAGCGAGAGGTGAGTTGCAGTATCGGTTAGGTGGGAGGAGCAGCTGGGAGCTAAGGCAGTTTTGCAGGGATGGCGCTGAGAGGGCAGAATAAACTGAAAGGAGACAAGAGCTATAAGGATGTAATAAGTAGTGATTCCCAGCGATAGGAGGCTAGTTTGAAGGGGTGGCCTGAGACAGGACAGAATGTTGGTTTGCAGGTCAATGGCACTGAGGGAGGCTCAAAAATTTCAAAAATTAATGGATGTTTGGAGCGGTGTCAGGAGAGACCTAAGCTTGTTATCCCTTTTGACATGATTGCAGAAGATGTGGAATACTATTCCAAACATTCTTTATACTGTAAGTTTCTGGGGCTGAAAGTTTCTATGCCTTTTTTGGAAAATTGGGCAAGAAGGGTTTGGGAGCCAGAAGGGGAGATGGAAGTAGTGTTGCTGGCCAACAGCTTCTTTATGGTCTCTTTTAATTGTCTAGCTGATAGAAATCGGGTCTTTGAGGGGGGACCGTACTTCTATAGCCAGGCTGGTCTCTTTGTGAAGTCGTGGCAAGCGGGATTCAATCCCTCTAAAGAGCTGCCTAATCGGGTCCTGGTTTGGGTTCGGCTCCCTCGAATACTGATTGAATGCTGCAGGGAGGATGTTTTGCAAATGATAGCTGTGAAGCTTGGTAAACCGGTGGGGTCGTCTTCACAAACCTCAGGTAAGAGAATTATGTCCTTTGCTCATATTTATGCCAAAATTGACTTGAGCAGGCCTATACCAGATGCAATAGAAATTAGTGTAGGACCTTATTCCTAGGTTCAGCAGTTAGACTATGAAACTCTGCCCTTTAGATGCCGCCTATGTCATGAGTATAAACATTTACCCAGAAGCTACCCAAAGGTGAAATTGGGAGGACAACAAAACTCATCTTCACCATGTGAGCAGATTGTGGCATCTGAAGACAAGAGGAAGAAAGGGGAGTCAGGGGATGACAAAGCGTTAGATGGCTTTGTGCAGGTTAAGACTAGGAGTAAAAATAGAAGACTTAAGAGGACATTTTAGGAACGGTAGGAGGAGGAAATTTTTAACCAATTTGAGATTCTGAAAGAATTGGGTACACAAGAGATTCACCCAGGTCTCCCTGATGACGAGTAAGTAGGTGGGGATGTTGTAATGGATGGTACGACATCCTCTTCACTAGCAAAACCAGTAGAGGAAACATCTCTGCCCATGATTTTGGAGAAGCAAGGAGAGGGGCAATTTCTGTTAGAAGCGACTAGAGAGCCGAGCCAGCTCTTGGAGGATGATCAGCCCTCTACACAACAACCGATGTTAGGAGGAGAGAAGAAAGGTAAAGCAGCCCCTGGCCTAGGAATTCTCCAGAAGGAAGGAAAAAAGGGATCAGCGGATAAGGGAGCTAAAGCAGGTAGGAGAAAGGATTTGGAAGTGATTAAGATGATTGGGGAGAATTTGGTGGAATCTGGGTCGGTCAAGACCCTGGATCAACATTTTTTTAACCCCATGAAATGATTATAATCTCATGGAACGTGAGGGGCTTGAATAGTAGCCCCAGACAAAAGGCTATTCAGGAATTGGTTAGAAATAATAGTCCAGATATCCTCTTTCTACAGGAGACCAAAGTTTATGTGGAATTTATGATGGGTATAGCACCTAAGCTTTGGAAGCAGGGTTTATGCCAGTGTATTGGAGCTCAGGGAACGGCTGGAGGATTAGCCTGTATATGGAATCCTCAAAGTGTTCAACCGGTAGCTTGGATTGTCTTTAGATGTGTGATATCTATGGTAGCTTTGTACATAGATTCAGGAGAATATGTTCTTCTAACAAATATATATGCTCCAAATGACTTACAGGGTAAGCAAATGGTGTGGAACAACTTGCAGGTGATTCGAAAGGAATATCCCTACCATCCTTGGATCATAGCAGGTGATTTCAATGCGATATTAGACCTTTCAGAAAAAAGAGGGGGAAATACTAGAGTGGAGCCGTCTTCTCTTCTGCTCAGGGACAAGATTGTGGAATTCAACCTGGTGGACATTAAGCCAGGCAATGGAAGATTCACATGGAATAATAGGCCTCTGGGAGAGGACTGTATTGCGGAGCGTATTGACAGATTTCTGACCTCCTGCTATTGGGTGAGTAGTTGGTGGACTCTGAACTTTGAGATCTTAGATTGGCGTGGGTCGGATCATTGGCCAATACAATTGACCATCTCCACGGCACAATGGCATCAAAAACCTCATTTCAAATTTCAGCTTATGTGGCTGAGAGACCAAGATTTGTTTAATTTAGTTGCTGATTGGTGGAAGGAGGGGCGCCCAACGCATGGTACGACAATGTATGTTTTTGCTAAACTCATTCAGTATGTGAAATACAAGCTCCAGAGATGGAATAGGCAGACTTTTGGTAACTTATTTCAGGAGAATAAGGAGGTGCAGCAGGTGTTGAATGTTATTACAAGGAAGATCAGAGAAGAGGGGCTGTCCGAGACTCTGCTGAAGGAAGAGGAGAAGGCTGCCCAAGCGCTGGAGGAATGGGCGCTGAGAGAAGAATTTTTTTGGAAACAAAAGGCTAGGATCGATTGGCTGCGGGAGGGGGACAGGAACACGGCCTTCTTCTTCAATTCGGTTAAAGCAAGGCAGCATGGTAATGTTATCACTACTCTGAGCACTGAAAGGGGAGAGAGGATTTTTTCCACCAGGAACATTTGTAGGGAGGCGGAGCAGTATTTCAACTCACTCTTCCATGATGATGGGCAAAGGGATGAGGCAGCGGAGGAAATGATTTTATCTAGCATTCCTTCTATTATCACACCGGACATGAAGACACAGCTGATGAAGCCTATAACTATGGAGGAACCGAAGAAAATGGTATTTATGATGAAGACAGGGAAAGCTCCTGGACCGAATGTTTTCTCGGTTGAATTTTATCAGGAGTTTTGGGAGATAATTAAAGATGATTTATTGGCTGTAATCCAAGAGTCCCGGGAGAACAAGCAAATGCTGCGGGCCTTGAATTCCACTTTTTTGGCACTTATCCCCAAGGAAGAAGGGGCTGATTGCTTCAGTAAGTTTTGTCCCATTTCCCTATGTAACGTGATTTATAAAATTATCTCAAAACTGATTGCAGAAAGGTTAAAGGGATGTTTGAAGGGGCTGATTTCAGAAGAGCAAAGTGGCTTCGTGGAGGGCCGGCAAATTTTGGATGGAATTGTTATGGCTACAGAAGCCATCCATTCTATGACCAAATCTAAGGAAAAGGCCATGTTTATTAAGTTGGATATGTCAAAGGCTTATGACAGGGTTCGCTGGTCTTTTCTTCAAAGGAGTCTGGAGGCGTTTGGCTTTGAGGAAGGATGGATCAGGTGGGTGATGAGCTATATTACTTCTACCTCATTCTTAGTTTTGGTCAATGGTGAGCATTCAGACCTCTTCAGGGCAACTCAGGGAATGCGACAGGGTGATCCTCTCTCCCCCTACTTGTTCCTTTTATTGGCTGAGGGGCTTGGGAGGCGAATGAAGGATTTTACCAGGGAGGATGTGATACATGGTTGGAGATGGGGAGGGGATCTTCCGGTTCTCTCTCATCTATAGTTTGTTGATGATGTGGCTATGATGGGCCTGGCCACACTGTGGGAAGCCAATAATATCTGTAGGTGCCTGGATGCCTACTTGGTCGCTTCGGGTCAGATGATCAATGAGGGGAAGTTGTCCATTTTCTTCTTCAACACGCCGCAGGCTATTCAGCAGAGAATTAGAGATATCCTTCAGTTTCAAGTTGGAAACCTTTCGGCTTTGTACCTAGGGATACCCATTTCTACAGGGCGGTTGGCTAAGGAGTCATGGCAAGGGATTCTGAACAAGTTCAGAACCATGGTTAATCATTGGATGCATAGGTGGTTGTCCTTTGCCGATCGAGTTCAGCTGATCCAGGTTGTGGTTCAGGCCCTTCCCATCTATAGGTGTATGCTTCAGGTTGTGCCTGTCAGCTTTGTTAAAGAGCTTGATGCCATGGCCAGACAATTTTTGTGGGCTGGTAATCTGTCTACGACTAAGTGGAGCTTAATTCGATGGGAGGTTGTCTGTACTCTGAAGAAGTTTGGAGGTCTGGGGCTTAGACAATCGACGATGGCGGGCACGACTATGGCAGCAAAGCTATATTGGAGATGGTGTAATGAGCAGAGTAGGACATGGGCCAAGATTTTGACCCATAAGTATTCTCCTGGCACCTCATAGGAGGACCTTCCTAGGTGTGGTTTATTTGGGAGGGGGTTGGTGATTTGGGATACGCTCAAGAAGGGAGCTGCCCTGATTAAGCGTGGCTTGTTTTGGATTTGTCAGAACGGGAGGAGGGCAAAATTCTGGGATGATTCTTGGGATGGCAACGCCCCTATAAATTCTCAATATCAAAATTTGACCGTCTTTGCTCAGAGATTCAAGGAGGCCAGTTGGAACAATGTTGTTGATTTCAAGATGTACACACTCTAGGACCGGTTGACAGTGGCGAAGTGGAAGGATAGAGAGGATTGGCCGATCACTAATATGGATGCGAAGTGTACTAAATTGGATTCTATCTTGGCTGGGCATAATTTCAGTACCTTGGGTGGTGAGGACGAGTTGGCTTGGTTCCCGAACCCCAGAGGTAAATACACTGTCTCTTCAGGTTACTAGGTGTTAATTGAAGAAAATTTAACTGTGGAGGGGGAGGTTCCATGGTGGCGCAGGGTGTGGAACAGCTTTGGATGGCCGAAGTGCAATTGCTTTTCTTGGGCACTGGCATGGAACCATTGCTTGACATGGGAGAACATTAGGAAGCACGGTTTTGCTGGTCCCTCGAAATGTGTTCTGTGTGGGGAAGAGGAAGAGAATACTACTCACCTATTTTTTTGATGCCAGTATACCAACCAACTGTGGCATGCTTGGTGGGGCGTGTGGCACAGTGGGTGTGTTCACGCCTCCTCTCTGGTGGAGTTTTGGACTAATCAGGGGAGGCCTACCTCTGTATCACAATTTTTGTTGGATGCCTGGTATGTTGGCTTGATTTTCTTACTTTGGCAGGTTTGGCTAGAGAGAAATCAGAAAATCTTTGCTGAGGTTAAGCTGGGGGTGTAGCAGGTGTGGAACCAAATTTTGAGAATGATTTAGGAAACTATCAAGGCCAAAAGCGAGATTGTCCTCCCCATGAAGAAGGAAGATGCTGAGGTGGCCGGCAGGATGGGTTTGAAGGAGGTTGCACCAACTTCGGCCTGTTTGAGAAGAGGCATTGGAGGTAAGAAGAGGATTTAGATGGATGGTAGATGGCTGCCCCCCAGAGAATTTCTTGAAAAATAATACTGATGGTTCGTCGAGGGGCAATCCAGGTCCGGCCATAATTGGAGGCGTTGGACGTGATGCTTTGGGAATGGTTGTTTTCCTTTTCTCGGCCTATATGGGAGAGCAGACAATAAACAGGATAGAGGACCTGGTGATTTTATATGCCCTGAGGAAAGCTTATGAGCTTGGATGGTGCAGAGTGATTTGTGAGGTAGACTCATAGATTTTAATTGACATGATTGTGGAGAGGAGATTAACGGACGTTAGTTGGCAACTTTTTGTGATTGTTCAGTAGGTGATTCAAATTTGCTCTCTCATGGAATCGGTGAGTTTTGTCCACATTTCGAGAGAGTGAAATGGGGCAACAGATTGCTTGGCTAAGTGGGCCTCTAAAGGGATGGCTGGGCGTGCTGTAGAGTTGTGGGAGCAGATACCTGAGGAGACTAGACAGAGATTGGATAGGATTTTGAGAGAGGATAGGAGTGGCATGGGATTGTGATGGTTTGTGGTGGTTTTAGCTATTTTTCTTGGTTTTAGTTTGGGCGATGGCCTTTGCTGGTTTTGTATCTTGGTTTTTTGTGATTAATAAAGTTTTTACCCCTTCTTTTTTATTAAAAAAAAATGCTTAACTTTTGCTCAAAAGAAGCTTAATTTTTTCTTTTGAAAATTGATGCATAAAAAATTCCTTTTGGGAAGTGGATCAAAAAATTTCCAACACTCTTTGCCACCAAATTTTCATGCAAGCAAATTTTCAAACTCGAATAACTTTTTGATTGATAACTCAGATTTGAGTGTCATCTTCTTCAAAAATACTTATTTTTTGTGCTCTACGCATTGGTAGTATTTTGAGCCTTCTATAGCCACCTAATTTTCACATATGGTACCTCGTAGATGCATTATCAGTAGACACCAACATCCCTCTAGTTCTTGTACTTGTGCATTTATTGCTCAAGACACATTCTTGGTTGTGCTTGGCATCTATATGAGCATGTTTATATCTACAACATTATGGGAGGTCACTCCTAATAATTTTGAGGGGGTATTATATGGTGTTGTGCCTTCTTTGGTGTTTCTTCTGCATATTTTCATTTTATATATTATGTTGCTCATTTGGTCTTATTCTTGATTGTGCTTGATGCCCTCTTCATGAGCATGCACTATTTTTGTAACTAGGTAGTCATTGTAGTTTTTTTGTGCAATTATGCATGAAAGTTGATTCTACACTAGTGGTTCTTCTTGGAAATACCAACTATGTTTTTTGGCATGCTTATATGGAACACTTTCTCACAAGAAAGAATCATACTCCATTCCTATATGGATAGATTTTTTCTCCCACTGATCTTGTTTAGTTCAATAAGTGGGATAATATTCGTGACAAGGTTTTTAACACCTTACTATTACATGTTTCTGTGGATCTTTGTTATCATGTGGAACATACAATTTGTCCCTGCACTATTTGGAGCATCATATAGTCTCTTTTCAAAGTAGTTTCCCCTCTATATATGGGGCACTCAATTGACTAGATAGATATATAGGGTTAATTGAGGTCCTTGATTCACTATGTTTTTGTATTATTTTCTTTTGATTTTAGAAAACAAATAAAAATTAAAGAAAGGAAAAGGTATAGATGAACTTAGATTTAGTTGCACGCTTTGTGATCCAGAGGATGTGAAGAACTCCTCTTTGGCTTGGGAGGAATGACCTACAATAAGAATGAGACTAGAAATGGATTGATTAGTAAGATAGGAGGGTGAATTGCCTAACAAGTGCTAGATCCAAAAAGTACAAGACTTCACTGGAAGGTTGTCAATCCACTCATTTAACAATTTATGTTCTAAAAAATGATAAGAGATACTTGCATAAAATAATGGAAAGTACTCAATCACAATGAAATAAATGCTTTTCAAGAGAAAATGAGTGATTTTAAAAAAATGACATTAACTTGTTCAAAACTAATGCTAATATGTTAATACTTTATTTAGAAAATTATTTATGACTCTGTGTTGTGATAGAAGTCAAAAAATAAGATTTTGGGTAACTGATAATAGTCACTGTGTAACCGATACTAGTTAATGATAACCAATGCCTATCAAGGGTAACTAATGTTGATCAAGGGATGACCGATGTTGGTCACTGTGGATTTGTCATGGTTCTAACTTGGGATAAAAATGGACTTTTGGGATGTTGTAGAAAGGTTCGTGGGCTATTTAGGGTTGGATGATGATCATGAAGACATAATGGGGTCTTAAAGATGTCAGATATATATAATTAATACTCAAATGGCTGAAAATGGTTAGTGGGGATTTTGTGGACAAGGGGGTGTTTGGAGTTAAATGACTCCAACATAAAAGAGAGTGTGAGGAGAGACTAGAAGGTATTGAGAGCAATAAACTACCAAGACTAAATAACTAGACTTAGAAAAAGTGCAATATACTTAGCTATTGTTGGAGTTGCTGGCCTAGAGATGTCTTGAAGTTGAGTATGAGCCACTTGGAATCTTGAAACAAAAAGGATAGAATAATGGCACTTGAGTCCTCAGTATTGAGGTGATGAAGTACTTTTTGATCTCTGGGTTGGTTCTCTGATTCATTGGGAAGCTTGAATTTGCATGAGAGTTTTAGTTCTCTCTCAAATGTTTCAACCTCTTAAGTAAGGGTATTAGGGTAACCTTAAATAACCCATGTCGATCTTGGTCCACCAACATCGGTCGAGGGGTGACCGATGTCTATCAAGGTAGAAAATGTCTAAGTTGCCTAAAATAGCATTATACACTTAAGTTTGGCTCTTAAGACCATTAGAAGTGATCCGAGCTTATTTTAGGCAGCATGGGCATGTGGGAAGAAGTGGTCTAGGAGGTTAGGGTTTTAAATGCCAAGGTAGAAAATAGTCTTAAGGCTAGGTGTCACTAAGTTAGCCATGAATTTGGTTAGAGTGAGGTGTAAATAGGATTAACTAGCTTAATTAAGTAATTAAATTAGCTAAATGTATGCAAAGGTGTAAAAGGGTATTTGTGATGGGTTTTAACAAATAGTCTAACCCAAAGGGGCAAAGGGGGTCAAAAGAAGTATTTTTACAACAACTAGAATCATTGGTGCGGTTATTTAGTGTCTATATTTTGCCCTTTTTTGTTGCATAGGTTGCATCAACAAGCTGAAAAATAAAAACAAATGGTGTAGTGGAAGGTTGGCTACCCCAAGTATGGGAGGAGGTGTTCCCCCTCAAATTGAGAAGTGATGAGGTGAAAAGTAAGTTGGGTTTGAGTTTTACAAGTTGGTAAGTGGGTATAAAAGTGGTTTGGGTGGTTAGGCATGGAAGCACAAAAGGGTTCATAAAATGCAACAAAATGTAATGTTATAAAGTGCACCTAGACGAGGTTGCCATAGTCCAATAAATTGGTAAGTAAGGTTGCACTTAGGAGGATAAGTGATAAGTGAATCAAGCCACAACATTAGGTGTAGCTGATATGGATTACACTTGTAAATGCAAGTCTCCATGCTAAGTTATATGTGTTCACAAGGAACCAAAAAGTAGGGTGATCCTGAGAAGATGAAATGGGTTGTAGGTGTCAAAACCACAAGTGGGCATATTCTAATGGACATATAGGATTGTGCTAAAATTAAAATTCACATGTAATGTGGTAAATCAAGGCAAGGTAGCTTAGGCGATCAAAGTGACCAAGGCAAGATTGCTGCACAAAATACATGAACAATTGGCTAGAGTGACTAAGTTGAGAGGAAGAGGGTGTGAGCAATGAAGGATAAAAAGGTAATCTATGAGTGAATTTATAATAACTAGATGCAAAGTGTGCTGATATAATGATGAAAAAGATCCTTTGGGGTGGAAAAGGGGTCCAAGGTTATGGGAGAAATTATGGGTGAAACCCTAATTTACATGATCGATACTAGTTGGCAATAGGTAGGATCAACCAACATCGATCATCCCAACCCTAGGGGTGACTGGCATCAGTCATCAACCAAACCCTAAAAAAGGGGGGCAGTGACCAAAAAGGTTAATTTGAATGTTATTTTATTAATTTACTTCTATTTGTTTGTAGTGAAAGCAACATGAGTGGAAAAAAAAGTGCATCATGAGTGGTTGATTGTGAGAGTTGAGTAGATAGTGGGGTATTTGGTAGTGGGAGAGTGTTGGAGAGGGCACCAAGTGGACTAGGTACCAGGTTGGATGGAGAGATTCAAATATGCAATGAGCTGGAGGATAAACATGGGGTGGAGGGTAAGTGGTAACTGGGTAGAGGGTACCACCACGATGATGGACATGAGATGAGGTAGGCAATGTTGTATGATTATTTTGATTTTGGTTTATAGTTTTAAAAGTGTGTGGGTAGGATAATGTTATAAGATAGGGGTAATGCAATGTTTTGTTTGAAATTAGCTAGAATAGAGTGTAGAGGGGAGGGTAGTGATAGGTTAGTAGGTTATTTTAGTGAGGTTGTAGGGGAGGAAATTAGGGTTTTGGGGGCTTAGATCGAATACACAATGATCGATATTGGTCATTACTGACTAACGTTAGTTGATAAGGTGCTGGTGTCGATCGAGAGTCAATCGATGTTAGCCAAAGAAAAAAGTCAGTGTTGGTTGAGAGTCAGCTAACGTTATTCCAATAAGGAACCGATGTTAGTCAAGGGTCGACTGATGTCAATCCTAGGGTAAAGGGTAAGGGGGAAAAAGTTGAAAAGGTGGGAAAATGTGTTTGTTTATGCTTGAAGGACATTGAGTAGTGGGTTGGGTTGACTTAGTAAGTGGTTAGGCTAAACTAGAAAAGGGTACAAGGCTTAGGCTTAAGAGTAATGATAGGGTAAATTGGCTAAGGTTTTTGGTAAGTAAAAGGATCCTAGGGGTAGTCAAATAGGATTGGTGGTGTGGGTGAAATGTTTGATGGGTTCTAAAGGTACATGTTAAAATAAGTTAAATATCTAACCTTGTAAGTGAGGGTGCTATTGATAATATAGGATCGAGTACCGCCACTTATCAAGGAGCTACGTAGATATATGATTGGGGCTAAATTGGCCCATATGATGGTGATGGGTTTAGGTGGCATGCAACACTATCAACATGTGCCTTGAGACATAACTATGTTGGTATCCCTCATCAAGAGATGGGACCCAAATACCAACACATTCATGTTACTAATAGGAGAGCTTACCATATTTTTGGAGGACATTCATAGGATTTTGAGGCTACCCATACAAGGTCTAGTGGTGGATTCAATTTGTAGTGAGGATCAGGATGCACATATGGACCTATTGTATAGAGAACATGCAGTAGAGTCTTGATGGCATGGTGGGGGATTTTAATTCAAGTATATTTATGGTATGGATATTGAGGGGAGATGACTGATAACTATGCTAATGATAGAATTCACCTATTATACATTGCCTGATTCTAGTGGTGGGAGGTATCCATGCACTCTTAAAGGTGTTTTAGTGGAGATGTTTGAGGATTAGACATTATATGCATGGGCCTTAACATTATTGGTATAAGTTTATCAAGAAATATGAGGCTATTGAGTACATAGATGATACAAAATGAACGTATGCTTCTTCCTCCACTATTAGACATATGACCATATTACTATCTTATGACCAATTGGAACATTGTGGATGACATGACACCAAGCCTAATTCAAAGTTGGGTTTATAAGGTGGAGATTAGATATGGAATTACCATGAATAGGTGGGGAGGTTCAAGATGTGGCATGGTTTAGGTAGAAGTTGGATGCATTGGTTGATGGTGATGTTATTTGGAGACCGTACGCAGGTTTCCCATCATGGAGGGGAATGAGCACATAAATATCTTCTTTGTAGAGTATCAGATGGATATATAAGAGGGAGTATGAGATAGAGATGATCCTTTTTGACCATGTGAGGTGATAATATGGCTTGGTGTAGGGTTTCCAAAGAGTATTCCCTAGATATAAACATAAATATGTAAAGGTACCATTGCCTCTACCATAACCAACATAAGAAGAACCACTGTATGAAGAGCTATTATTTCCTTCAATAGTTGACAATGCTAGCATGACTCCTGATTATATTGCTTGGTGGTAGGGAAAACAACATGTAGTGTTCTGGGGAGATGGAAGATAGGGTCCAAATTTTGGATGGAATGATGGACAACAATAGGCTAAGGATATATAGATGGATAGGGATGAGGAGGTATCGATGGAGGAGGATGCCCCTGATGTATAGAGAGGGATACTATGATAGTAGAATTGGATACCCTATAGGCATCTCTAACTTCCATGACATAGGAGAGAGACATGATGTAGGGATAGCTAACAGTGAGGACCTAAGAGAGAGATAGTCTCCAAGCACAACTAGCCACCATCACCTAGGAGAGAGACTTTGCATAGGTAAAACTAGCTACTATCACTCAGGAGATGGATGTGCTACATGCATAGTTGACCTTGGTATTAACTAACAAGGATTCTTTGAGATAGGTAGGAGGATGAGCACATAGTGGAGTAGTTATGGGACCACCTCAGACTATCCTGATGATGAGATATGCTATGACAGTAGAAGAATTAAGATATTATGAGAGACATGTTATTACTAGGCTTATAGATGTGCCACGGTACATAGAGTACCTAGAAAAGTGAGTTACAATGAGGATCCCTAGAAATAATACACCCAATAGTGGCACAACATTTGTAAGGGCACAAACATGGTAGAGAGATGAACAGGGTCTAGGGGATAGTAGTGCCCCTACACCATAGACTATTGGTGTGTTGTACTATTATTATTTTGGTTCTAGTTTGTGATCTGATGTAGTGATATGTATATACCATTTTGATAAAGATGGACATTTATTTATATATATGTACCATTTGGTTCAAGTTATGCTGTTATTGATGATGATGTGTGATGTTATGGTTGATTTATGATTCATTTTATGCTTTATGTGATGATTCATGGTTACAATTTTTATAGTGTTTATGATATGTTGATGGTTATGATTTGGCATTTTTCCTATTAGTAGGTGTATGATTGACTTAATTTATTAGATGTGGATTTTGAATTAATGAATCAATGTGATCTCACACTTAGATGCATATGTGATTTGGATAACATAATGGTCTGATTCATTTATCTAGCTTATCAAAATAATTAAATGTTCCCTACATTATAAAAATTTGTTTATGATTTTAATGTGATGAATTTGATTTAGTCAAGATGATAAACAAGATTTATTACATGCTTATATAGACATGATGTTAGATACTTATATGAGATGTTGATTTGATAATGTATGATGATGATTATGATAAATAGAATGTTTTTATGATAATAAAAACACCTAAATAAGTGATGTGGATGGTAATAAAATAGAATGCGACAACATATAATAAAACACATAATGTTAAAATTAGAATAATTAAGATTTCATGTGTTTGGTTATATTGTTATAACCAATATTGTTTTATTATTGCGTGAGTTTTCTATTTTGTTATTCCCATCAACTCTTTGTTTCACCTACCTCTGTAATTGTAGGTGCTTATTTCTTGCCTATATATTAGGCTATCTATGTGTTAAATATAATCACATATTATTTTGGGATTTCTTTATGTAATCTAATATGGTAGCAGAGCTAATGGTGGGTAAAGCCTGGGAGAGAATCCTATGAAGGAGGAGGTCTGGTTCAGGGAGGAAGCATGAGGATTACATGTACCTAGTGTGAAGATCATCCAGTAAGATCAAAGCAAAAGAAGAAGGAATTAATTTTTTGTGCCTCATTGCTTTGTGTAATTATTACAAGCAAAAGAAAAATAATAAAGGTGAAGATGTGGTAAGTTGCTCTAGTATCAAGGAGAAGCATAAAAGTTATGGGAATAAAATGTTTTCAATCTAAAAAGGAGGAGGATGTTGTCAGGAAGAACACTTCTGGTGTGAGTACATAGGCCGTATAGAGCCCAAAAGTGTGGAAAATTAATTTTTTGCCTATTTTAGTTATTTATTAGATCTATAAAATTCTATTTCTTGAGAGAATCCTGTAGGTGCAAACATAATTGAATTTGGCTGAGTATTTCGCTTGAAAATTGCATTTGAAGTTTCTAGTTGGTTAATTTAATATGGAATGGGGAAGAGACCAGATTTTCATTCAGACACTGTTTCTGATGTTTGAGGGCTCTAAAATTTTTTATTTTCTAAGAGAAGACTATTGGATCAAATTGTTTTGAATTTGGCAGAGAATTGCATCTGGAATCAGTCTCTGAAATTTTTTAGGCACTCCATTTCTTTGTAAATGCATAGGTGTTTTTTCATTGGTTGATTTATTTCATGAAAAAATTCATCCTATGTTTTAAACCAACCAATCAGAAATAAGGTGCAAAATAAATAAGGTGCAAAAGAAAAAAGTGGAAAAATCAATTTATTTTTCAAAACTCTAGAAAATTTGATTTTTATCGAATATTTTTCTGGAAGAACACAATTAATTGTGTTGAGAGATAACCGTAAAGCCAAATCAGTTTAAAATTTCAATATTTTTTGGGTTTTGTATCTAGATTTTGATGGAGAAGTAATTTTTGAAATCAGAGTTGTAGATCTCCTAATTTAATTATTTTGTCTATTTTTTGGTATTTCTAAAGATGAAAAGTCTAAAATCTCCCAAACGGTGTTGAGTTTTTTGGTAAAAATTGGAGGTATTGACCAGTTTATGATTTGAATCAGTGGGTAGGAAGAATTTTTTAAAATTCATTATACTTTTTTTATATTTGCATTTTTGGTAAAAACTAGGTCAAAATGGCTAGTTTACAACACCTCTTGTTCCCAGATTCCCAAAAATTGATAGGCAAGAATTCTAGTTTGTGGAGTCACAAGGTTTTAAAAATATGTGATTATTGAAATCTTGATCAAATAGTGCTTGATAAATAGAAAATTCCTACCACTGATAATAATGACTATGATAAATGTCATTGTGAGGCTCTTATGTTGTTAAAACTATTAGTAGCAGATAATCTAATCTTAGAGGTCAGAAATGTGATCACTACATCAGCTTTGTGGACTAATCTCACTTCTAAATATTAGGCTTCTGAAGTCAATGGGGTATTGTATTTTAATAATTTGTTTTTTTTCACTAAGATGCAGGAAGGTGGCTCTATTTTTGAGTTTTTGTTGCAGATCAAGGACATCAGTGATCAATTGAAGGTTGTGAAAAACCCTGTTAATGAGCAAGATTTGATTGCTCTAGATATGAAAAATATTTCACCTTCATTTGATCCATTTATGGAGTCCTTGTACATGATTGCTAAGATGCAGACTTTGGACTTTAAAAAGTTATCCACATTGCTATTGCAGAAGGAGAGAAGGTAGGAATAGTCAACTATGTCACCATCATAATCAATGGAAAGTACATTCATTTTAAAAAATTTTAAGGGATGAGGAAGATAATATAGTGGTATTAATTCATCCAGTGATGAGGCCTTCAAAAATGGTCATAATAAATCACATTGGAAATGCCACTATTATAAGAAACTTGGTCATTTCAAAAAAGATTGTCTTAAGCGACAATATGATTTGACAAAGTAGTCACAATCTACAAATATGGTTGAAGAAGATGAACATAGTTTTGTAGGTGAATTTGCATATATGGCATCACATAACCAGTTAGAGGAGTCAACAACATGATACTTTGACTTAGGGGATTCATGACACTACATGTGTCATAAAGACTGGGATGTAAATTTTGTTGAAGATACTAGTTGCAATGAAATAATTTCCTTAGGTGATGGTTGGGTTCATGATGTGAAAGGTTATAGAGATGTTAAAATTTCATTGAATTCTATCATGTACACTTTTTAGAATGTTCACTTTGTCTCTAACATGAATATAAATCTTCTTTCCATCATTGAAATAACTATGAAACCTAACCTTTATATGGAATTTAAAAGAAATAATTACATGGTTCATAGTCTCTTTGATAAGAAAGTCATTACTCTATGGATTGGTGTTAAGGGTCTATATAGACGGGTTGATCCTAAAATAAGTAATGAACATGTACTAGCAGTGGTGGAAAACTCTAGTGAACTATGGCACAAGAGGTATGGTCACCTCGGTTATGATCACTTATATACATTTAGACTAATATGGTGAATGGAATGGTTTCTATTCAAAATAGTCATAATTTATGTTTAAGATGTCAAATTGATAAGAATGTTTTAGTTTCATTTGACATTGATAAGCAAGAGAAAACTCATAATGCATTGGATTTGGTACATGTGGGTTTGCATGGTCTAATGTGGACACCATTTATTTCTAGATATTTGTACTACTTGTTATTCATTGATGACTTTTCTAGGAAAATGTGGGCTTGTTTCCTACATAAAAAGTTAGAATGTTTCTCTAACATTGTTGCTTGGAAAGATATGGTAGAGAAATAGGGAAGGAGATAGGTAAATGATTTGAGATTGTTTAAAGGGCACATACAAAGTTCCTCATAGTAGAATGAATTCATGGCAAGGAAAAATATGATAGTGATGGAGACAGGTAAAGGCTATGAGATTGTTTAAAGGGCACGAGTTTATCTCTAGGAAACTTAAAGAATTCTGTAAGGAAGGAGGAATACACACAAAAAGTTCCTTACAATAGAATGAAGTCATGGAAAGGCAAAATATGATAGTGATGGAGATGGCATGATGTATGGTGGATAGCCAAAATATACCATATCAGTATAGGGAAGAAGTTGTCAACACTGTAGTGTTTATCTTAAATAAAAGTCCTTATAAAGTTGTGCAAAATGTAACACCAGAAGAATCATGGTTAGGAAAAACACTGAATGTAAGTAATTTTCACGTTTTTACATCTACTACTTCTATATTGGGTAAATTATACATGTTTGTTGGCTATTATGAGTAGAGGTATGCATACAGGTTAATATATGTCTCTACATATAGAATTGTGGTGAGTAGGGATGTTCTTGTAGATGAGAAAGTATAATTTTTTAATAATAATGGTAAATCTACTAAAATTATTTTAGTGATTTCTGATAATAATGTTTCTAGAACAAGTTCTCATACTAAAGTTGAATAGGGTTTAAAGATGGAAAAACCAAAGGAGTGAAATTATAGTGATGAAAAGAGTATTCCTAACTCTTCACAATCAAATCAAGAAGACCAACACAAAGGCCTAAGTGGTAACTTACCACTATGCAAGATGTTCGAAAGGATGAATTACCTTATTTGATGGAAGGACAATGCTCAAAGTCAAGAAAAAGGGAAATGAAAGGTGTATAGTAGGTTAATTTTGATTTTACTATTGTTTCATAGGTATTGAAACCATGCACAAGTTCAAAGACCAAATTCAAACCCAAATGGAAGTTTTCCATGTAGGTTGGTGAAAAAGGAAGGGGCATAAATATAGAACACAACAATGTTGTGCACTTTAAATGTCCCAAAATTCTACAAGAATGGAGAGCAGTTAAGCATTAAGTTATCAACAACTCTTCACATGAATATCCCTTAGGGGATATGCTATGTTGTTTAGTATTGATGTATATTATAAACTTTTTTTTTGAGACTTGATCACTCTAACAAATAGGCAAATCATGACACATCCAAGACATGATAATAATTCAAGTAATAATGGAATCTAGTGAAACTAGTATTCAGTACCATTTCCTACACTACTTGACTGTTGCATCGACACATTATCCATGTACTCCAGTAAGATGGATTGGAAACAATATGGACATTTAGATACATCACTGTAGAGGCAATAACAATACACTATGGTTGAGTTTTGTATAGACTTAATCATACTATTGTAATAATGACTGAAATAGTTGGTTTAGTCATTAAGGGAGGGTATTAGAATAATTAAGCTTTTATGTGTTTGGTTATATTGTTATAACCAATATTATTTTATTATTGCATGGGTTTTCTATTTTGTTATTCCTAACTCTTTGTTTCACCTACCTTCATATTTTTAGGTGCTTGTTTTTTGCCTATATATTAGGCTATCTATGTGTTGAATAGAATCATGTATTCTTTTGGGCTTTATTTATGTTATCTAATAGTTAAAATGTATTTAATATGATGATTCCACTAATTTGATTTTAAATGAGAGATGATTTAAAAACCTTAAAACCACCTTAATCATATAGATTAATTTGGGTAAAATGTTATATGAAAGAAGATGAAAGAAAAGAGAGAATGATGTCAAATAATCAAAAGACAAATTACTTAATGAATGTATCAACAAGTAGGTCTGATAAATAAGAAGGAGACATGGTGATATTTCATTAGGAAGGATTACAAAAAGTAAGATGGATGGGATTATGTACATAATCTCTTCTCATGCTTCACATTAGCATTCGTTGGTTTGTTAAGAAGTGTCTTGATCACATAGTGTCAAGTAAACTCAAAATCCCTTGATTTTTAGAGGGTAAAAAGGGAGGTGGATGATAGTGTAACCTTATTGTGGGGATAGATTTTCCATTATGTAGGTGACCAAAGTTCCATTATAAACAACTTTATGTCTTAGTTGGTGTAGACTGATCGATGTTGGAATTCTACCGTTGAATTTTATGAAAGATGATTACAAATTTATAATTTTTTTAAAATTTTGACTATGGGTCTTTTTGATACTATTACTTTTGAGAGGTTGGGGAATCTGATCAATACGAGAAGATTACATGTGATTTATTGCTTTGAAAATTGTTTGACTTAGCCATCCTTCAAGGGAGTGGTCTAAGATTTTGATTTGTTTGATTTGAATAATTGTCCTCCAAGGGAGCAATCTACAATGCTAGATATGGCCCATAAGATATATTATTTTTTTTATTTTTATTTTTTGGATTTATAGACATAGACTTGATTATATATGCCTAAGGTTTATCTTTATGAAGGAAAAATTATAACACAAGAAGGTTGAATGGTGGGTGAGAGGATGCTTTAAGAGATAATGACCATGGGAATCCATCCTATAAGGGATAAAAAGTATCCATGAGAATCATGCCATGGGTAGAGCTGTGGTACCCATACTTAAGATTTAGACTAAAAATTATGATGGATAATCACATGATTCTTTACTTGAATCAGTTGTCCTTAAAGTAAGGGCATGAAGGTGATAATTTCATAAAATAAGAGATGAACTTAAGTTAGACATAAGGTGATGTATAACCTGGTTTAATAAAATAATGGATGCAAATGCAAATCATTGAGGGGCTCAGGTTATGATTTCCCTTTAAGAGATGATAATCGATAAGCTCCTGACCCATACATATGCATTATGTTAAATGGTCCAAGCCAATTTAAAGTAAACTTGCCCCACTTGCTTCTTTCCATGTTGGTTGCATGTCAATTTTAATTTAAGACGAGGTCTTTGATATCTAATTATCACTCTCATAGGTGTTTGTTATAAGCACACTTGATTCATTCTTGATAGACATGAACATGGTTAAGCGCTACTAAATGACACTCACCAAAGAGCTCAAGTTGATATAGATATGCTTGATGATAATCACCCTCTAAGATGATATATTTTATGGATTTTTGAAGGGAGGGAATTTATAATTCAAGAGGTAAGACAACCTCTGCTCTAAATATAAGTGAGAAAGGGGTGAAATCTATAGGGTTTTTAATGTTGGTTCAATATTCCCATAGGGCAAAGGGAATGTATAAGTGCTAATCCTTATCTGATTCATTACCCTTTTGGTTAGCATTTTATTAAGTGTTTTGTTAGAGGCTTCAGCTTGTCCATTAGCTTATGGATGATATGGAAATGAAAAGCTTAACTTAATTCTAAAGGTATCACAAAGATTTCTTACTTTCTTATTTTTAAATGATTTTCCATTGTCGGTGATGATTTTATGAAGAACACCGAAGTGGTAGATGATGTGATGATTAATGAAGTTGATAATTTTATCGGCTTTAATTGAAATGAGGGAAATATCCTCTACTCTTTTAATGAAATATTCTATTATGGTGATGATAGAATGATGTCATTGTGAAAAATGAGGGTTGATTTCACCAATGATATCTAATCCCCACTGAGATAAGGGCTAAAAATACTTAAAAACTTGAAGGCCATGACTAGGAACGTGATGTAAATTAACATGTTGTTGACACTTAACACACTTCTTGACGTAATCATAATAGCCTTGGTTAAGGGTAGGCCAATAATAGCCAAGGCAAAGGATGCATTTAGCGATAGATACCACTAAAGTGTCCTCCAAACATCCCATCATGAATTTCTTTGATTATGTGAGAGTTTTAATGACTATGTAGGCATATAAAAATAAGACCATCAAAACCTTGCTTGTAAATAATTCCCCCTAGTATGGTACAATGAGAAGTACTCTGTATAAAAGCTCATCTACCATTTCTAGAGAGATTGTAAGGGATGATGGCTAAGGTAAGATAGTTAAATATTTGCTTATACTAAACATTGAGTTGGGTTTCCTTCACATTGTAGATGGAAGGGAGGTTTGATTTGGTATAAAAGGGTTCATTTAGGTGATGGATGGTGATAAAGATTTTGGAATCAGAAGGTGAAAATAAGATTTGGGAAGTAACTATAGTCATGGTATCCACAATTTTTTTTGTCAAATGTAGAGTGGTTTGAATAAGTTAATGGTCGAATGACATCAACAATACATCAACCATTTATTTTTATTTTTGTAGAACATTATTTTGTACATTTGTAGGAATCATTTATTTTGTTGACCACAAGCTGGGAGTCATTGAAAATGTTTATTGATTTAACTCCCAAGGATAAATCTATTTGGAGACTGAGAACTATGGCCTCATATTTAGCCATGTTATTGGTGTAATCAAATTTAATTTTCAAGGATAAGGGAAAAGGTTCACCTTCAAGGGGATAATGATGATTCTAGCACCCCTACCACATTTAAACTTTGATCCATCAAATATCATGGTCATCTGATAAGTAATGTCTTCTTGAGAGAGAGTTGTAATGGACTCATTAGGAAATTTAAGGTTATAAGGTTGGTTATTGGCTAAAGGGGATTCAACTAGTTAATTGGCAATGATTTTCCATTTGATTGAATTTTGATGAAGGAAATCAATATCAAACTTAGCTAAAAGCATGAACCATCTATCCATATGCTAATTTTGATATGGCCTATAATGTATGTACTTGAGTGGGTTTGTGTTGGTAATGACAAAGGTTTTGTGGTTAAGGAGGTAGTGATGGATTTTGGAAGCCACAAAGACCAAGACAATGCATAATTTTTTGGTATGGGTATAATGATTCTCATACTCTATAAGTGTTCAAGTTATATAGTATATTTCCTGTTCTTTCTGTTGATCATCACAATGTGCAAGCATGATACCTAAGAAATAGTTTGTGGCATAAATATAGAGGTGTTAGGGTTGGTCCTCTTTTGGAGGGACAAGAATAGGTGGGGAAAGAAGGTATTTTTTGAGTGAGTCAAAGGCCTTTTGATAGTATTTATTGTAGTTAAAAGAGATATCCTTCTTAAGGAGGTGATGAAAGGGATAACATCTATTAAATAATTAAGAGATGAAGCGATGAATGGATTGAAGCTTCCCCTATAGATTGTGTAGTTGTTTAATATTAGTTAGAGGAGGCATGTTGAGGATTTCTTTGGATTTAGTGGGATCAACCTCTATTCAATGGAGATAAATAATAAAACTAAGAAGTTTGTGAACATGAAAGTGGATAGGTTATTTGAAGATAACCTTAATTATTACCAAATGGTCCTTATAATATTTAAACTTACCAAGGAGGTCATCTACATAGTCCTCATGGTTTTATGGATAAGGTCATGAAAGATGCAAGTCATGGCATACTGATAGGTTGCAATAACATTCTTTAGACCAAAAGACATGACCCTATAGAAAAAATTTCCCCATAGGGTGATGAAGGTGGCTTTATGTTGAAATTTTGGGGTGATCAAGATTTGATTATAGCCCAATAATCCATTCATAAGAGATAGCATCTCATGTCCATAATTTATATCAATAAGTTGGTCAATGCTTGGCAAAGGAAATTCATCTTTTGGATAAAAAAGGTCAAGGTTATAAAAATATATGTAAATACAAAGTCCCCCTATTTATTGAGTTATAAGAATGACATTAAAGACCCATTAGGGATAATAAATGGGTTGGATGAAGTTGACAGATAAGAGACGTTAAAGCTCTTCTTTAATGAGAAGGACAATGCAAGGGTGCATCTTTTGAAGCTTTTGCTTAACAGGCTTGGCATCAAGGTTTGTGATTATGTTGTGGATGAATATGGAAGGGTATATTCCTAGCATATCACTATAAGATGAAGCAAATGTTATGCTATGATCATGTATAAAAGAAGATAAATCCAGACATTTTGAGGAATCTAAGGATTGGCTGATTTTGATTATGTGGGGTTTATCTTGAGTGCCCAAGTTGATGTAAACAATAGCTTCATTCAACATGGTTGATGTCTTGGGAGGAAGGGATTTGTGAAGGGAGGAATATTAAACACCAAGATAGGTGAGGAGGGAATCATCATCTTGACACTGGATAGTATTAATGGTAGGAAAAACATCTTCTACCATCTCAGAATGAGTCAGAGGAATGGTTTTGGTTTCCCCATGAGTGATAAATTAGGGGTCCCAAACTAATCATATTGATAAAAAAAATTTAGGAGGGTTGGAATTGAAATCCTTAGATTTTGAAGGAGTTGGTGAGGATTATATTTGTTCATCAATGATTGTGATAGAAGGTGGGTTGGTTGGCTCTTCTGGTGGGATGAATCCAAGAGCATGTATTTCACGAGGATTCTAAGTTTTACATGGAATTAAATCATGTGGTCCATATTAATAATGGCCTAAAATATATACTTTCCAAGCACACTGATGAAGGTATGTTTGGGTAAGCTTTGGTTTATCCCAAAAATATAAATTGGAGGTGAATGGTATAACAGAAGAGGATGCATTGGAAGATAAAAGTGGTTGATCAAGACCCCCATAGATAGAATTAGTTTGGAAATTAGGAGGAGTAAAATAAATGATGGTTCTAATGTTGGAATCATATCTAGGATTCTAGTCAATATTCACATACTCTTGGAAAATAGGAAGGGCATCTAAAGTCAATAGGTGATACTCCCCAAGTGAAAAAAGTTGAAATATGGATTCCAAGAAGTCTTTTGTAGTGATTTGAGAGGAAGGTATGGATGAGCTGGTAGAAGCTTGGTGATGAAGTATGAAGGGAAAGCATCCTTTAATTATATTATGATCCAAAACTCAGAAGCTTTGGTTGAAAGATAATTCAAGAAACAAAAACAACATAATTTTAATAATGCTATCTCTGAGAAGAGATGTTTTATTGCTCAAAATTGTAGATACAACATATGCCTATATCTGGGAAGAGATGTCTAATTTAAATTTTGGGTTACATATTAATTTATAAAAAAATTTAAGGTAGGAAGAGGATGTGGGAGGTCACAAATATCAAGGGAGATTAAGTGTTTTGACTTTTATGATTTACAACAATACATAATTAAAGGAATTACTATTTTTAGACTGCACTACTAAAATTGAAATTTGGGGAACTTACATTTGGTTTTTGGGGGTAAAAACCCATTAATAATATATTAGTTCCATCTCATGATATTCCCCTTATTATTATATTTCCAATGGTTCAAACAGGGAGTCAAACAGAGCAATGGTGCAAAAGTTATGGCTCCTAGAAGTTTTGCCACCAATTGGGGTAGAATCATTGCTTGAATTATTGCCTAAAATATTGTTCAAATAAGATGAGAAAATGATTGGGATGATAAGTCATATTTCATGACTTTAAAGGTATAGGGTTGGCTGTAATAACATGCACTTGACCCTTGTGTTCAAAATTGAGGCACCTATGTAGAATTGATGGCACACAACCCATGGTACAGATCCAAGGGTCTCCAAGTAATAAATTGCATTAAAACTCTCCTTATACAATGTATAAAAGATCAATAAGAGTGCAAGGTCCCAAATTTATATGAAGGACAACTATCCCTAAGTTATTTGTCATTGTATCATTAAAAAATTAGAGTACAAAAGTGGTTTCAAACATGATGTTTTCTAGGAGCTTAAGTTGATCATAGGCATGGGAGGAAATGATATTGATGCTAGCTACCCCATCAATAATAACCCTTTTCATATAAGTTTATTTGATGTGGGAAGTGATCAAGAGGGGAGGATATGATCCATTTGGATGGATAGGAGGTATCTCCAAATCCTGGAATGTGATGAGAATTGATAATTGAAGGGCTCTAACTAAAGCTGTTAGCAGTCGAGGATATTTGGGCTGAACCTCAATCGATTGCAAGGGTTACATCATAGGTTGATAGTGTTGGGGTGAGGTTTGGATCAAATCATACAAGGTTATATTTACCAGGGTTTAGTAAAGCTATTTAATAACTAGCCTATTTATTAGTTTAGATGGGTTGGATTGGGGTGTACCCAAAATAGAAATCTTGGGATTCAATAAAGGTGATTGGGGTACTTCTATGGAAGAAGGGTATGCCCATGGGATGGATACCTTAGATTTCCATTTATATTTTTGGGTTTGTGATCGAGTGACCACATGGATAATATCTATTTAGAAATCTTGTGGGCTAGTAGGTTGTTTTGGTTCTTCCATAATTTTTTATGAGAGTTTGGAGATAGGTTTGTGTGGGGTGGTAATTTTTGGTTTTTGGTTTGGAGGTGGGATAATGGGAATTTTCATTGTTAACAGATCATCCACATCACATAGTTTTTGGATTATGTTTTGGAGATATTTATATTTCTTCATGTCATGTCTAGGTGTCTTATGATATGCATAGATTAAGTTATCATTAAACCAAGCTGGTTTTGGGCTAATAGGGTTAAATGGTTTGATGGGAGGTAAGACTATGTAAGAAGTTTGTAATAACCTTTGTAATATGGTAGAATAGGATTCTAGTAATGGTGACAAGGAGGTAGAAGTCTTGGTTTTGACTGTTGGGGTGGATACCTTTTTAGGGGTAGGCTTAGTGAACGGAACTTTAGTTAGAGCAATTATTTTGGTAAATGGTTTTGAGGTTGAGGGTTTGGTAAGATTAGGTGGAGGTGTGGATATAAGTGAAAGTTGTACTTGTGGTTTATTTATTAGAGGTCTTGGTTTTTTTAATAAGGTGGAAGGGTGAGGTCCTAAAATGGATGATGGATGTGGCCTTAGAATGGAGGGTAAAGTTGAAATGGAAGGTAAAATGGTTTTGGATTTCTAAATCCTAGATGGTTCAATCCTCTTTGTTGGTTTGGTTTGTGGATTTAGTGGTGTTAACTCTAATTTCAAAGGAGAATAGGTGAGATTTTTAGTGGGAAGGACACCTAGGGTTTTTATGGGCTTTAATGGGGTAGTGGAGGTTGTTTTGTTTATTTTTTAAGGAGTTAGATTGGTTGGTTTGTCTAAAGTTTGAGATGTAAAGGTTTTTTTTGGTTTGGTTCAGGTAGTGGTGGTTTCATTTATGGAGGTTCAAGGTTGGGTGGATAATGATGTGGTTGGTGACTCCTTTTTGGTTGGGTATGGAAGTCTAAGGCATTGCTAAAATGTGGCCCGGTCAAGGTTTGGTTGAGGTAAAAATTCTAGATTTTAGACCAACCTTGAAAATAGTTTATAGATAGGCTTTGCCACCCCCATGGTAGTTTCTAAGGATAAACCAAGTGGCTACAAAATTGGGATGGTCATGTTTTCATTTTAGTTTGTCAAGAGTTCTAAGGAAATGGTGGGTGATTATTCCATGGAAGGAGTAGGTGAGACAATATCTTCCTTAGTTATGCTTTCCAAAGGAAGGGTAAATAATTCTAATATGGAAGAAAATGGCATGGGAGTGATGGTTTCCTCTTTTGTCATGATTTATAAAGGAGAGATGGGTATTTATACTATGGAAGAGAGTGGAGAAAAAATGGTGGTTTATTGCTTTGTTATGATTACCAAAGGAAGGGTAGGTAATTCCACTATAAAAGTGAGTGGAGAAGAAGTGGTGGTTTGGGCCATGGGTTCATCAACTATAAGTTAATTAATAATAACATTAACCATATAAACCTCATGCTTGTGGGATGTTTTCACATTTGTATGCTCATTATTTGTAGTAGGTGGGTGGTTTGGGAATGGTTTTCAGAAGATGTCAAGTCCTTGATTGGGGGGTACATTTGGGTTATCCATTACAAGCTCCCCCTTATCAATCAAGTCTTGGACTATGTTTTTAAATGTTTTTCATTTATCAACATTATGTCTAATGATATGGTGAAATTTACATATCTCATTTTCCTTATATTGACTTTGTATATGATAGGAGAAATCAAATTATTGAGGTAGTTTGATTAGAGGTAATTGGATTATGGATACCTTCAATAATTTCTCCAAAATAGAAGCATAGGACTCCTCTAGTGGAGTATATTAATTTTTCACAAATTAGTTTTGGGGTTTAAATTTTTGGTTTGAAGAAGTGGATGGTTTGGATTGGTTAACTACCAGAGGAGGAACCATTTTAAGTACAATGGAATTGGTTGTTCCTTTGGATTTGGTATGGTTTGAGGGTTTAGAGGAGGCTTTGATAGATTTCAAACTAGCATTCTTATTCCTCAACTTAAGCTTACCCTCATCAATTACTCAAATTTTCAACTTTCTAGCCATGGTAAATGACTCATTAAAGGTTTGGAAGGTTTGAAATTGTAGGGTGGATTAGATTTTTTTTATGCATGCCCAAGAGAAAATTTCAATTAACTCGGGTTGGGGTAAGGAGGAGAGTTAGTTGATCAACCCTCTCCAATGAGAAATGAAATGGGCAATAGATTCATCCTCAAATTGTTGAATGGAATATAATTTAGTTATAGATACTTTCATTAGAGATATTGATAGAAAAGTGGTCCAAGAAATTTTGAGCAAGTTAAGCAAAAGAAAAGAGGGAGTGCCTAGTGATGGCACTATACTAGTCTAACATGGGTCTCGCTAAGGACATGGGGAAGGGTCATATTAGAAGGGAGTCATCATAGGAAATTATTTAGCATTCATGCCTAAATGCTCTTAGGTTCTGTTTTGGATCTTCCTTGATTTGGAATTTGGAAAATTTGGGAAGTTCCCATTGTGCGAGGTAGGGACACATTGATATTGAAGGGTGGATGGGCTCATTGAAAATCTGATCATAGGACAAATGATTATGGGCTCTAGAAAAAAATTTCTCTAGAGTGGTCATCTTGTCTATCAACATTTTGATGAGGTTAGTTTGTGGTGTACCCACATAATTATAAGGTATGTGTTGTTGGGGTTATGAGGGTGAAATATATTGGTAATTGGTCGAAGGTTGGGTAGAGGCCACATATTGGTAATTAGCCATTGAGGGTTGGGAAGATGGAGGAGGCATATATCCTTATGGGTTTGGGATATAGCTTGGGTTAGGTGCACTAGGAATTTTTTGGGTCATGGGCACAGCTGGGTTAGTTGGATGAAGATGTGTAGTCACCTTGGTACTTATGGGTGGGTGAGTAGACAGTATGGAAACCACTAAGTTTTAAAAAGGGGTATAGGATTTTGGGTTTTGAGTGGCAAGAGGTAAAGAATCAATACTAGTGGAAGTTATCCCAATAGTAAGTGGTGTTTGGGTTGTCATGGGTTGAGTTGTCCCTACATTTGATGGGTTAGTAATGGGGTTGGTGGAAGTAGAGGGTGATTGGGAATTGGTTGGTGGAAGGGAAGCTTAGTTTTGGGCAATGGTGGTTGAAGGGTTGTTTATGGAAGAGGAAGCTTGGGTCACCATGGATTGGGTGGTAGAGATAGTGGTAATTGAAGTTTCACCCATAAGGTAAGTGGGCATGCCATTAGGTGGTTCAATGGAAGGAACCAAAGTAGGGGCATGGTTAACAATTGTGGCAAGATAGTGTTATAGGGATACTAGGTTATTACCAAGGAGGTTGGTAAAGTCCATATCTCCTCGAGCAAAAGACTGAGGCATATTGGGACTCCTAAAATGGTCAGGAGAAATTTCCACATCTAGAGTGTGCTCCATGGATGAAAAAGAGGAAGATGGTTGGTGGGGAGGCTGGTTTTGGTTTGCTTGGTCTTTAGCTTGTTGCTTTGTCAAGACCATGCAATGACTGGTGGAAGCTTTTGGAAGGTTGGTGGAAACAAACACACACACTCAAAAAGAGAGTAAATAATAAAATATTCAAGGAAATCACACACATGCTAGAGTACATCAGATCCTATAATTATTTTTATCTCACTTTAGGCTTATGCCTCAATTTAGAAGTTTATGAGACTCCACTTGGTTTGTAAAATGGGTACTAGAATAATAAGTCTATGAATGGTTTCAGGTTTGTTTAACTTTTCAAGATCTTTGTACTAGAATTGGTACATGGCTTGATATTGGGTCTTACTCCCTCAGTTCACACACCACTAGGGTGTTAGGTGTTTAGCCAAGATATATCGAATTACTAGAGTTTATACTTAACTAGTGTACTGAGTTTTGGTTTCTCCCCTTGGTAGTGAGGTCCAAGTGGGATAGCTAAGGGTGAAGGCTTACTACTAGGTGATGAAATCCTAATCAAGCCTTATGTTAATTTTTGATGAAATAATTATATGAGTGGTTTGGTATGTGTGTGTGACAAAACTGATTGCTACAATTGATTTACTTACTACTTTAAACTATGTGATTTAACCATGCAAGCAATCAATGAATGAATGTTGATTTTAAACCCAAAAGGAAATTTTTGATTTATTTGAATGAGTACAAAAATAACTAGAATGCACCTAAATATAGAATGAGGATGCAAGTCCTATCCTAGGATTAATGCCTTTTCACTTTTTAGAAAGAAAGGAAAATGAATGATTTTGCCTTCTCTAAGAAAGTAAAGAAAAATGTACTTGCTTTTGATTTTGAAAAGAAGGAATTTAAAGTTACAGTTTTCAATTTTTAGAAATGAAGAAAAATAATGTTTTAGTTTCAAAAATAAAAAAGTGCAATGAATGAGTCTTTCACTAATGCAACTAGAATTTCCTAAAACAATTATGAACCCAAAAAAACCCTAGGTTCCCATCGAGCATGTCAGAATGTTTCACTATCTTTTTTTACTATTTTCTTTTGATTTTAGAAAACAAGTAAAAATTAAAGAAAGGGAAAGGTGTAGATGAACCTAAATTTAGTTACTCACTCCATGATTCAGACAATGTGAATAATTCCTTTCTGGCTTGGGAGGAATGACTTGCTATAAGAATGAGACTAGAAACAGATTGATTAATAAGATAAGAGGGTGGATTGCCTAGCAAGTGTTAGATCTAAGAAGTATAAGATTTCACTGGAAGGCTATCAATCCACTTGTTTAAAAAGTTAAGTTATGAAAAATGATAAGAGATGGTTTCATGAAGTAATGGAAAGTACTCAATCATAATGAAATAAATGCTTTTTAAGAGAAAATGAGTGATTTTAACAAAATGACATTAAATTCAAAATTAATGCTAAAATGTTAAAAATTGATTCAAAAAATTGCTTATGACTCTGTGTTGTGATAGAAGTAAAAAAACTAGATTTTGGGTGAGGGTTGATGGATGATTTGAACTTGCTATTTTTGGGATAACAAATTACACAGATACTAATGCTAGTAACTATGTAACCGATATCGATTAAGGACAACTTATATCGATCAAGGGTAACTGATGTAGGTTAAGGGATGACTGATTTCGATCATTATGGGTTTGCCATGGTTCTGACTTGGGATAAAAATGGACTTTTGGGATGTTGCAGAAAGGTTGGTAGGATATTTAGGGTTGGATGATGGTTGTGAAGATAAAATGGGGTCTCAGAGATGTCAGACATAGATAGTTGATACTCAAATGGATGAGAATGGTTAGTGGGGATTTTGTGGACAAGGGGTGTTTGGAGTTTTACAACTCTAACAGAAAAGCGAGTGTGAGGAGAGACTGAAAGGGATTGAGAGAAATAAAGTACTAAAACTAAATAAATAAACTTAGAATAAGTGTAATATACTTATTTATTGTTGGAGTTGCTATCCTGAAGATGTCTTAAAGTTGAGAATGAGCTAATTAGAATCTTGGAATAAAATGGACAAAGTAAAGGTGCATGAGTCCTCAATATTGAGGTAATGAAGCACTTTCTAATCTCTGGGTTGGTTCTTTGATTCCATGGGAAGCTCAGATTCTCATGAGAGTTCTGGTTCTCACTCAAATGTTTTAACCTCTTGAGTAAGGGTATTGGGGTAGCCTTAAATAATCAACATCGATCTTGGTCAACTGACATCAGTTGAAGGGTGACTGATGTCGGTCAAGGTGGAAAAGGTCTAAGCTACCCAAAATAGCATTTTGCAATTAAGTTTGGACATTACGACCATTAGAAGTGGTCTAAGCTTATTTAAATCAACATGGGCATGTGGGAAGAAGTGGTCTAGGAGGTTAGGGTTTTAAATACCAAGGTAGGAAATAATCTTAAGGCTAGGTATCACTAAGTTAGCCATTGGTTTGGTTAGGGTGAGGTGTAAATAGGATTAACTAGCTTAATTAATTAATTAAATTAGCTAAATGTGCAAAGGGGTAAAAGGGTGTCTATAAGGGGTTTTAACAAATATTCTAACCCAAGGGGGCCAAGGGGGTGAAAGAAGTATTTATACAATAACTAGAACCATTGGTGTAGTTTTATAGTGTCTATAGTCCCCCCTCTCTATCTATGGCATCCTATTGAAATTTATATCACTCCTCTTCCTCTACTTCATATCATCTCTTTAGAGATTACTGTACTCTCTCCTCCTATTCCTATTTCATTGATGCCACATCCATGGTGGATATTGCTCTTCCTTCTATTGATGTGATTCTACCAAACCTTAGATGTCCCATTACATATTCTATTTCCATTCTTGTGCATGATGTTGCTCATTCAAAGCCATCATAGATTTGTACTTCATAGGACCCTATTGTTTTTAGTGAGAGTACACTTTATGAGAGGATCAATGACTCTTCTCTTCCTATGAATATTAAATCTATGGATCTATGTGATTCATTTGTAGTATCTTTATTAACTTTGAGGGTTGTTGAGTCATGTTCTCCACTTCACATGGATATTTATTTAGAAAAGGTTCCATGCCATTCTTCTTCATCAGACTCACTATACTTGATGACACTTCTGAGCCTACGCACATTTTTGAGACTCACCCTTCTTCTAGAATAAATGATTATAGTAATTATGGGGGCACACTTCCATTATCTCCTTATCACATTATATATATTTAGGAGTTATTCTCTAGTCAACCTACCTTTGCTCCACTTCTAACATTACAGGGTGTAGGTATACTGATCTAAGACTTGTTAGATATTGAGCAATCTATTTCATAGGTATAGGGCATTATATAGTCTTTTTCATCCTATGATTTCATTGCACCATTATTGCATAGAGAATTTGACCTTCTTATTATGCATGAGGAGAATAGTTCCTTAGTTGGAGTTCTATCAGGCACTTGGTGGACCCATTCACTATTCCAAGGTGATCCACTCTTCATTTCACCTTCTTCTAACATGTTCACTTTAGTGGCATTACATTTATTTCTTGTGCATGATCTTTCTATACCCATGATACACTTCTATTTTGGACCCTATTCAAAGTGTTTTGTATTATTTCCTCCTTCATCTTCCACTATGGAAAGGGTAGACTTCTAGTACACCATTCGTGTTCTTCATTTGGAAAAGGGAAGAAAAATTATTCAATGTGGATGGATCTTCTTTAGTCTTTAGGTAGAGGATCTTGTCAATGACACTCATCATTTTTCAAGCTCTACTATAATCATATTCAACATATTCTATGGGTACTTCTTAGTTTTATTTTATATGTGATCTATTACTCTTACTTGTGGATGCATTCTTAGTTGTGCTCAACGTCCTAGAATAAGCACTATCTTTTGCTTTACTCTCTTTTGGGGAGGAAGTTTATTCCTATGGGTTTTCTCTTTTTCTCCACTTTATGGGAGTTGCATTATGATTGGGTACCTTATTAGGCCTCATTATTGGGACCCAATTCTTATTCCCACCTAAGCTACACTTAAGAGGGTATGTTGGTGTAGAGTTTTGTCCCATTGGGTTTTGTCTACATGGTCTATTTTAGCATGCTTAGGTTATTTTAGGTCATTATTAAAAGTTTATCCTACATTTATGAGGATATTGATACATGTATAAATTTCATCTATAAATGTACCTTTCCTATTACTTTTATGGATAATGCAAAATGATCTTTCTACAACTTCTTTTTGGTGAGATAAGTTTCTTTCTCTTGAGGGTTTTCAGATTTTATGCATGTTCTCCATATGGGTTCTCTATACAAGCTTCATTGTTCAATTGATTTTGGTGTCATCTAACTTAAATATTAAAAGAGCATGTGACCCATCATATCATGTGGTTTAGATTGCTTTTTAGATGTGGGGGTCAATTGAAAAATGACATGCGGGTTTCAGAAACACTCCACCTTATAAATCCTTTGATGGTTTGATGGACCCATAGGATATTTGTGGTATACTAAAAACTAACTTTGCATTTAACATTTCTATTTTCTACTCATCCATTTTTGTAAAGGAAAAGTAAGTGTGATTTTAAAAGTTCCAAGACAACATCCTAGTACTCAAAGAGTCATATTTACATCAACATTTATATCATTTTTATATGTTCTAATTTGAAGTCTGTTCTCACACCACCTACTTTATAGTTAAATTCATATTTGCATCAACATTTATATCTTTTTTATATGTTTTAATTTGAAGTGTGTTCCCACACCACCTACTTTATATTTGAACATGATCTTGAATTAGGCTAAAATGTAAACTAAAAAATGCCCCTTGGGAATTTATTTTTTATTATTTTACGTTTTCTATGCATATTTGTCTATGTTTTATCAAAAATTGGGAAATATGAGATGCTAAATCCTAAGTAGATAAAATAAACCAAGCTAAATCAAGATGTAAAATATATGTATAAGTTAAAAATTCATTAATTTATAGTTTACTATATTTATAAGTATGCTAAAAAGGGAATGTACCAAATAAATACAACTTAAATGAAAATTAGATGTCCATGACTATAAGTAAAAATGTAAAAATGAATGTGTGACTATGTGATGATTTTTTGAATTAGAAATAGAGCTTCACTTAGATTTGGGACAAGGCCATAGAATTTAATAGGTTTGACTTGTATTGGTATCTTTACGGTGTACTAACATCTAGTAAGGGTTTTCTCTTTATGATTGATATGATAATTTCACTTACGCTTATATGTCCTATTTGACTATGCACAAACTCTTGATATGTTACAAAAGCCACTATGTACCTTGTTTTTAACCAAAATCGTGGCTCAATGACACAATAGGATAAATGAAATCATGGGATAAAAATAGGTTAGCAGTTGAAGTTATGATTGATCTCAACACCTCCTGTGTTGACCAATGTCTACATACTAATACTCTGAAGAGGAATCAAACTCCATATATTTATCCCATGCTATAGTGGTATATGTGAAATAAAGGTGAAAAATATTAAATATTAATGCAATCCTAGTGTGATTATATGCTTTAAAAATGACATGTGACCTTGGAGATGTATTCATACTTATCTTAGGCTACTAGGGATGTGTAGACTCTGAGTTGGAAAAAATAGGTTCTTTTTTATCTCCATGTGTAGTCAGATATTATCTTGATTTTCAATTATATGAACTTATAGTGCATAATGGCTTGAAAATGTGTCTTTATATTAATCATTTTAGAATTCCTTCATATAGGGATTTTGAAATGGGTAGGATGGCCCATTTGGTGAATTTAAATTTGAGCAAGTAGATGTTATCTGGCAAGGGGTGTAGCTAGCAAATTTAGACACTATGAGGAGTGAGATAGTTCAAAAGAAGTATCTTTGTTTAAAGAGTAGAGGCAACTAAAATGGAAGTATGGGTTAGTTTGATAGTGATTTTAGGTTGTTTAGGATGATGGAAAAGGATATTTATAATCATAATTTTCTTAAAAGGTAAGGGTCATCCACATAAAAAGTGAAGGAAGAGTGGTCAAGGAACATGGAATTAGGCACAAATTAAGTGTATATAAGGAGCGGCCACAAGTTCATTATTTTAAAAATAAATATTAAGTTATGTGTCTATATTTTCCTTGATTTTATTCTAGTAATTCAACAAAAGTGAAAGTACTAGATTAAAAGGAAAAGAATTAGACCTAGAATTACCTACAATGATTAGTGTTGAATGTAGGACATACATTAAACTATGATTCATACAAAATTGTAATGAAACATGTATAAATCAATCCTTACTTCAGATGAAAATATAAAATTAATGAAAATAAAACCTTATATATCAAATAACAAGGAATGAATATACATGATTGGGTTTATAAACCATTATGTTTCATGGTGTAAAACTAGTGACTATAAATGGTAGGAACCTTATAGATTTACTTCTTAGTTGAAATAGTTGGATTGAACTATGCATGCCCCTATCCTCATTGATAGAAGAGTATACTTGAGAAATCAAGGTGTGTTTTGTGAACTAGAAATTTGACTCAAGAGAGGGGTTTAGATCAAGTGTTAGTTTCACAATGAAATCAAAATGAAAAGAACACACTAACAAGCATGACATCTCTAGGCCTAGACACTAGGGGGAGCTTAGTAACAAACATACATATGAAATAAAACAACTAAAACATGAAATAAACCTTCCTTCACCTTCCTTGGAGCTTCCAAATGGTTTGTAGAGTGTCTTTCTTGACTTGTGCATCAAGGAGTCTTCATCAATGGAGTTGTTTGGCTCTTTCTCTCCTTGGTACCTTTGTCTTGGTTCAATAATTTAGAATAATAACTCTAATTGTATGAGGCTTTGAATTCATTTGTGTATGGTAGATTCACACTATCCAAGCTTAAAATTATGATTGTGAGGCCTTATATTTATAGGTTTTTGTAAATGATTAGAATGAACCTGAAGTGTCCATCTCAAGATGAAGATGTGTAGCTAAGAATACATTCAATTTTAGAGGCTAAAATAAATAAATGCCCTCATAAATATTTGGGATAGAGAAGCATTAAAGAGGCATGGGAGGGATTAATTAGATATTTGTTTCATTTATGGCCTAGGGATGTCTTCCCAAAAAATGACCTCACCTAATGATGTAAATATTCAATATCAATTTCTATTAATGAAATATCCAACAAGTTCCATGGAAAATTAACTTAAGCTCTTGAATTAAATTAATTAGTCTTGAACATGATTTATCATTTTTGGTGCAAATCTTGGAAATTGGTGCACAAATTAATCAAACTAGATAAAATGTCATATTATTGGCTTGAAATTTGATTGGATTGGAATTGGAAGTCGATGTTAGATGCATTGGAACTATTATCCCATTTAGGATGTTTCCAACACAAAATAAAAAAGGCACATGTCTCATAAAATAAATTTGTTAGAAAAGAGTAATCTAAAGCACTGAGGTGCAAAAATGTCATTTTGACTCGAAATGATCTAATCAAGGTTAGCTATCTCCTAAAATGCATTACCCTATTTAGGGATAAATTGGCCAAAATCAGCACTTGTATATGATAGGTTCACATCATTTATCATGTTTTAGTTTTTTTAGGCCAAATTGTGTATTTTGATAGAAATAGGTCAAAAGCCTAGTTGGAAGCCATTGGTGGCCAGTTTTAGGTGTCTACAATTTGCCCTTATTTGGGAAGATATTGTAAGCTATAAGCATAGTAACATCTTCTCAAAAAATGAAAAGGTCTTGTATGATTATGACTTTAATGACAATGAATGAACTATATGATGCCCCCCTCGAGGGAATGGTTGGTACAAGTAGGTTAGCAAACGGTCCCTTAAAATAAAGAAGCGAGATAAGGGGACCAAAGAAAGGAAGATGATGGGGTGAGAACATAATGATTTGAAAAATTAGTCAAAATCATTAAGAATGCAAGTGGTATGGTGTATAATGTTTTGCCAAAGGTGGTTATAAGCATGTTACCCTGATAATGGCAACATGGTATGATAACACAAATGATTTTCCCAAAGGTAGTTATAATCATTGAGGAGATGGAGTTGCCCCAGTTAGGAAAAACAAACAAGATAACAACATGCCCCTATTTGGGTAAAAAAAAGTAAATTTGGTGAGAACACAATGATTTTTCCAAAGGTGACTATAATCATTGAGAAATGCAGGTGGGATGCTATACAATTATTTGCCCATAAGTGGTCATAATCACAGACCTTAATTATGGAAAACATTATTGATTGGATGATAATGACAATACCTTGATATAAAGGGTAATGATAAATTAGAACAACCTGCTAGTAGGAAGATGTTCATTCGAACTAACAAAGGTTGATATTCTTTCATTGTTAATTACTCTATTTGAGATATGATTGGGATGTCGCTAATGTTGGTGCCAAGGATATTTTTTATTGATGCTACCATTTTTGAGTAGATTTCTTGAAGCTAACTTTTGTTGTAGCACTATACAATAAACATCATGATTGAACACTATGAGGATTGAGCCAAAAATAACATAAGGACTAACTCCCATAATCCAATATTCAAGGGAAAATAATGCACCAATGATAAAAAACATGATGGAAATGTAGATGTATGGATATGGATGGATTCAAGTATAAATACACAAATAATCATCCAATGAATGCACATAAAATCAATCAAGGAAATAGTGTCGAAAGTAAACAAATAGGCACGCAAATAAATAAACAATCAAAGAAACAAATATCAATAGTCCTAATGTTAGTACAAATAATGCAATGAACATTGGCCCTATAAAATAGGCAACAATTTAACAAACAAACAAGACGAGGGAAAAAAGAAGAAAAATAAGGGGGTGACCGATCTGTCTCCATATGCACTAGGCAAGTGAACACTACCCAAATAGTTTTATGGATGTAAATTCCAATAAAAACTTCAAGCCAAATGTATTTGTCCAAGGAAATAGGAAGAAAATGATAATTGATGAAAAACAAACATAATGGATGTGATAGAAGAATAGGAATGGTCTTGAAAAATGACAAGTGCATGGGAGAAAAGGCCAAAAGGATGGGGAAACTAAGTGACAAGTGATTTTCTTGTAACTCAGTAAGGGTTCCCAGAATCATTAAGACAAAGAAATGGTCAATGTTTTTGGTTTTTCTAATGATTTTCTAATGATTTTCTAATGTTTTTAGAATTTTGAGTATCTCAACTCAGTCAAGAATGATGAGACACTAAATAGTCTAAGATTGTAAAATAGTGAGTGTATTTATTAGGTTGATCACAAAATGGTGAGAACATGGCTTAGGTTGCTCACAAAATGGTGAGAATGTGGATTAGGTTGCTCATAAAATGGTGAGATCATGGCTTAAGTTGCTCAAAAAATGGTGAGAGTGTGACTTAGGTTGCTTTCAAAATGGTGAGAGCATGACTTAGGGTGATTGAATTGACCTCAAAAAATATCGAGTGCTTCTTACATAGTCCCAGGATGAGACCTCAAGTCACCAAAATCTACCTTACAATGAAGGAATTTGACAAATGTAGTAACTAATTCAAACAAAATAGGCACAATTAGTATAAAGGAATATTATGACATAGGAAATGGCTAGTTGGTATGTCAAGGCATGATAAACAAATGTTGCCCCTAGTTTGCCCATAGGCAGTTATAACTAGGATATAATGACATCAGTCAATGATACTAATTTACCCATAAGCAGTTATAATTAATAATAAGACTAGTGAGACACTGATTTGCCCATAGGTGGTTATAATTAGGCACACTTGATATAGATAAAAAAATGAGAAATGAAGTATGCAACTGCCAAACTTTTGTCTTACTACTCCAAAATATTACCTCTAGTTGTAATGCTTGAAAAAATTACTTAAAATGAACCTACATCCTCTTGAAAAAAGTAGCTATGGAACCAAGGTCAATGGGCCAGAGAGGGAGAAAGAAAACAACTCAATTGATGAGGAAGGTATAGTATAATAGATATGTGATAGGAGAAAGTGATAGGTCGGTAGGAGGATAGGATGGTAAAATGGTATAGTACAAAGAAGAATATGGATAATATGAGATAACTTGAAACAATACTTATAAACAATACACTAAGTAACTCAAGCATAGTATCAATTGAGGTGGATAATGTTCATTGACTCATCAAGCGAGATTGTATGCTCCTATTCCATAGTTGTTATAATGATGAAAGGACCAACCCAGTTGGGTTTAAACTTGCCTTTATGCTTCTTTTTGGTTGTGGTATTATTTTGGTTCTCTTTAAGGACAAGATCACCAAGTTTAAATTATCCATGTTTCACATGTTGATTGTAGTGGTCTCAAAGTCAGTTCTAATAGGCTTAGATATTATTTATCATATCCATGCATTTATAATCAAGTAACTCTATCTCTTGCAGGTTAGTTAATCGATAGTCATTGTCATCTAAGACATGCTTGAAATAAATACATAGAGAAGGTAACTCAACCTCAATGGGAAGAATGGATTCTATACCATAAATAAGTGAGTATGGAGTGGTTCTTATAGGTGCATAGTGTGCCCAAAGGGTGCAAAATATCTAAAGGTGTCAATCATGACTGGTATCATTGATAATCTTTTTGAGAATGCTAATAGTAGTTTTATTTGATGCTTTGGCCTGCCCATTACTTTGAGGGTAATATGCCATGGAGAAATTTCACATGATGTTATATTCAGTGCATAAATTCTTGACATCCTTATTCTTAAATGATCCTCCTTTATAAGATATAATGTCAGAAGGGATACCATAATGGTAGATGAGATTTTTGAAAATGAACTTGGAAATTGATTTCCAATCATGTAAGTGAGGGGTATAGCTTCAACCCACTTAGTGAAATATTCAATAATGATAAGGATACGTTTATGGCTATTATATGAGGTGGGATTGATATTCCTAATGAGGTTGAGGCCCCATGTAATAAATATCCATGGTGTCAACATTGGTTTCAAATTCTTGGTCGGGGCATGAATTAAATTGGCATGTGATGCAGGAGCATATTCATGATATGAATGTGTTTTTCATGTTGTTGGTTGAGTTATAGAGTGTCCAGGTGTGTTAAATGGTTTTCACTCCAAAATTATGATATTCAAACTTTTAAATTTATAAATATGTGTCCTATGAGTATGTAATAAGGTCAAATATGTCTAAAGGCTAATATTGTGTGGATTTTCATCTAAAATAATTCTATAAGATCATAATATATGTTATCCCAAGTCAATTATGTGAGTCATCAAGTGGTTAGCATCTTGTTTTGGTTAGTAAGCTATTAGCTCCATTTTTGGAGTTGGTTATGTGAGATCTAGAATAGGATTTGGGTATCTAAAATGAGTGAGATATTGGTATTAATGGATTTTTCATGAAAGATAGATGTATTAAGGAATTTTAAGAGTGGAATAATGAAAGATATTGATTGAAGACAAAATTTAAGCTTTTGTTCATATTTTTCCTTATGATTGTGTGGCTGAACCAGATAGGGCAGAGAAGGGAAAATTGACAGTCAATGTTTATAGAATAGTTATCCTCTCTATGATTTTTTATACATTTATAGGGGTCTAATACATGACCAAAAAAATTATTTGGGGTCTTGAAACCATCAAAGGTGCTCTATAGGTCCATTTATGTGTTGACTGGGCCCTAAATAGGGCTTTACTATTCTCAAAATCCGTATGGTGAATAATTATATAAACTTGTAATATTGATGCTCCAAACACCTATAATAATTTTTCCAAGTTTCATGGTTAAAATCAATGGATAAGTATAATTTCTAGTTCAATTTTGATTTTAGCCCCTATATGCCTAGGAAAACTAAGACATAGTGTCTAAATGATGTTTTAGAGTTAATAAATGAGTGGATATTGGTTTATAAAGTCATAAAATGTCATTTTATACTTACCATGTGATTTGAGGGATTTGTATCATCTCTGTACTTATTATATCTCCAAAATAGAGTGGTTTAGAGACCTAATTAGGTCTTCCATAGTTACCATTAGTCCTATTCCATACAAAGTAATAATATCCATATTTCACATATGTTATGTAGTTCCTTAATGGTTATCTAGATCAATTTATAGTTTTGTGTTATATAGATAAAAAGATAAGTTATGGCCAAAAGATAGGGTCAACAGGGCTACAAGCCCATGAGCCCATCAATAAGGCAAGTATGGCCTAAGGTGTGTGTTTTAATCATTCAAAGGTATCTAGTTAGGTGTAGATAGCTTAGGTAAATTGTATTTAGTGTGCCTAAGTTAGTAATTGTTGTATATGAATATTTCTATATGGTTCCATGTTGTGACCAAGTGTAAGTGCTCATGTATTGTCTAAACAACATCTTGTCATGAACCTATATGAATGAAGAAAGTTTCAAAGAGGGTTTAAGAATATTTTTGGGATTAAGATGGTTTGAGGGTGACACCAATTTTGGTATCAGAGCTAAAGGATTGTGTGTAATCTAAGATCCAAAGCAAAAGAGGTAAGATTATAAGATGGCCATGAGAGTGAGAAACACAAATAGAGCTAGATGAAGGAGACCAATAGGACAGATGGTAAAAATAGATGAATGTAACTTACAAGATAGGTTAAAAGACCTAGAGATGGCTTGAAGGAGAGGTGATAACATGGGTAAAGTTAGTGATAGAGAAGAAGAGCCATTATAGGAAGAATTAGTGGTAGAAGATGATACAGATGAAGAGAGGCTGATCAGAGCCATTATGAAGGTGAATGCAAAGCCAAAGATGGAGGTTCTAATGTATAAAGGAAACTTGAACATGGAAGAATTGATTGATTGGATTAGTACCTTAGACAAGTACTTTGAATATGAAAGAATAGAAGAAGATGACAAGAAAAGTCAAGTATGCCATGACAAGATTGAAGAGCCATGCATCCCTATGGTGGGATGGAGTGAAAGAGGAAAGGAGGAGGAAAGCAAAGCCAAAGATCAGAAGCTAGGATAGAATGGGAGCAAAAATGAAAGGTAAATTCATGCCCTTAAATTATCAAGCAAATCTTTTCAAGCAATTTCAAAATTTGAAATAAAAGGACATGTCTATAAAGGAATACACTAAAGAGTTATATAGGATAACCATAAGATCAAGCTATATTAAGGATGATATAGAGAAGGTAGCAAGGTATACTAATGGTTTGAATTTTGTCATCCAAGATGAGATTAGCCTTCTCACACCCAGGACAATTGAAGAGGCATACCAATTTGCCTTGAAATTTGAGGAGAAGATTACAAGGGAAAAAACTTCCTTCTCAAGAGGAAGAGGTAGATCCATCAGAGGTAGAGGATCATAAGGAGGTAAACGACAACTAAAAACATCTCAAGAGGTAGCTATACACCAAGAGGAAGAAGGCCATACCAAGGATATCAAAGAAGAAGAGGAAGATTCATAGGAAAATGATTTAGGTGCAACAAATATGCAAAACATAGAGCATATGAGTGTCTAGAGAAACCTTCTACTATCCATGAAAGAGGTGTAAATGTGACCCAAGGTAAAGAGGAAGTTGAAGGACCATAAACAACTCATGAAGATGTTCTAGAGGAAGGTGAGTCTCTTTTAATGAAAAGAATCTTGTTAAATCTTAATAAGGAAATTGTGGAACCACCAAAAGGGAAAAATTTGTTTAGGATTACATGTAAGAGCAAGGGAAAGTTCTGAAAGGTCATCATAGATAGTGGGAGTATAGAAAATCTTGTGTCAACTGAGATGGTGGAGAAACTAGGCTTAAAGAAGGAGGTACATCCTACACCTTATCAAGTCTCTTAGCTACAAAAAGGACATAAACTCTTGGTAAGTGAAAAATTCATAGTGGATTTTTAGATAGGAACATATAGAGATTAGATTGTATGTGATTTTATGCCTATGGATGTGTGTCATATCTTACTTGGAAGGCCTTGGCAATTTGATATGAAGGCCATGCGTGATGGAAGGTAGAATACATACACATTTGAGAAGGATGAGATCAAGCATACACTTACACCTTTGAAATAAGAGACTATTGCTAATGGAGGATAGAATTCTAAAGTTTTGATAATGAGTGGTAAATAGTTTCTACATCAAATGAATCAGGAAGAGGTAACTTTGTTGTGATTGGTAAGCCAAGAAGTGTAGTCACTAGCACTAAGTTAACTGATTTACCTCTAGAGATCCAAAATATGTTGAATGAGTACAATGAAATTATATTAGATGATTTTACTACTGATTTACCACCATTGATAAGCATTAGCCATCACATAGACTTGATTTCATGAGCAAATCTTCCAAACAAGGCCATCTACAAGTTGACACCAAGTGAAAATGAAGAAATCAAGCACCAAGTCCAAGAATTATTGAACAAAAGATTGGTAAGAGATATTATAAGTCCTTGTTTTATTCCCATAGTGTTGATTCCTAAGAAGGATGGGAATTGGAGAATGTGTATAGACTCCAAAGCAATCAACAAGATCACTATCAGGTATAGATTCCCATTACCTAGAATTGATGATTTACTTGATTGTTTGAGTGGAGCTACACATTTTTCCAAGATAGACTTGAAAAGTGGTTACCATCAAATTAGGATAATAGAATGGGATTAATGGAAAATATCCTTTAAGACCAATGATAGAATCTATGAGTGGTTAGTGATGCCATTTGGGCTAACCAATGTACCAAGCACCTTCATGAGGCTGATGAATGAAGTGCTTAAGGAGTTCACTAGTAAGTTTTTGATAGTGTATCTAGATGATATTTTGGTGTTTATTCAAACTAAAAAATATCATTTAAAACATTTGAGGATGGTAATGAGTAAGATACATGAAGATAAATTGCTAATCAATGTGAAAAAGTGTAGTTTCTTGAGGGCATAATTGATCTACTTGGGATTTGTGATTTATAAATAAGGATTGAAGATGAATAAGGAGAAGATCAAAGCCATACTTGATTGGCCTACACTCAGGAGCACTTTTGAGGTAAGAATATTTTATGGTTTGGCTAGCTTCTATAGAAAATTCATAAGGAATTTTAGTGGAATTATTGCTCCAATGATAGAAACAATCAAGGGTGACAAAATAAGTTTTTGTTGGACTAAGGCTATTGACAAGAGTTTTATATTGTTGAAAAATAAGGTAACTAAAGAAGCAATCCTAACCTTGCCTAATTTCAATAAGCTTTTTCAAGTGGAATGTGATGCTAGCGGGACTACCATAGGTGTTGTCTTAAGCCAAGATGGGAAAATATAGCATACTTTAGTGAGAAACTAAGTGATGCCAAGAAAATGTACTCAACCTATGATTAATAATTCTATGCTCTTGTACAATATTATAAGAAATGGAGGCACTATCTTTTGCCTAAAGAGTTTGTTTTGTTCACTGACGATTATGCATTATAGTTCATTAGTAATTAAAATAAGTTGAGTCAAAAGCATGTCAAATGGATTGATTTTTTACAAAGTTTCACATTCACTATTAAGCACAAAAAAGGACAATAAAAAAAGGTTGTAGATGCTCTAAGTAAGAGGAGATTAATCATTCAGGAATCTCAAGTAAGCATCTTGGGATTTAAAGATTTGAAAGAGATATACAAGGAAGATCTAGACTTCAAGGAACCATATTAATCTTGCATGAATCTAGTAGGGGATGATAGGAGTCCTTGGATTGATTTCATGATCCAAGAAGGTCTACTATTTAGGGTAAGTCAATTTTGCATACCCAAGAGTTCCATGAGAGAGAATTTACTGAAGGAAAAGCATAGTGGCAGCTTGTTAAGACATTTTGGGCAAAATAAGACACTAGCGCAATTGAGTGTTCATTACTATTGGCCAGGTATGGGTTCTACTATCAATAAGTTTGTTGAGAGGTGTAAGACATGTCAACATGCCAAGGGAAGTAGTCAAAATGCAGGTTTATACCAGCCACTACCAATTCCCAATAAGCCTTGGGATTCAATAAGTATGAATTTTGTACTTAGTTTGGGAAGAACTAAAAAAGGTCATGATTCTATATTTTTAGTGGTTTATAGGTTTTTAAAAATGTCTCACTTCATTCCATGTTCAAAAATAAGTGATGCCACTAACATAGCTAATCTTTTCTTCCAATAAATTATAAGATTGTATGGGCTCCCTAGGAGCATTATTTCAGATAGGGACACCAAGTTTGTTGGACACTTTTTAAGACCTTATGAAATAAATTGGGCACACATTTGAGCTTCAACTTAGCCTACCATCCAAAAACTATTGGTTATATTGAAGTTGTTAATAGGAGCCTTGGCAACATCTTGAGGAGTTTGGTAAGAATGTAACCAAAATACTGGGATCTTGTACTTGTACAAGCTGAGTTTTCCTATAATAATTCTTCTAATAGAAGTACATGAATGAGTCCATTCCAAGTCTTGTATGTAATACATCTTAGGGGTGTTTATGAGTTAAGAGATCTAGGCAAGATAGAAGCAAGGAGTGCTGATACAAAAGATTTTGCCAATGTAATGCAAAATTTGCATGAACAAGTAAAGAGGAAACTTGAAGAAAGCACCATCAAGTACAGGCAAAGGGCATATTAAAAGAGGAAAGAAGTTAGTTTCAGTGTTGGATACCTTTTTCTTTCTGACCTTAGAAAGGAAATATTCCCTAAGAGAGAGTACAACAAGCTGAAAGTGAAAAAAATTGGTCCATGCAAGATAGTAAGGAAGTTTTCAAACAATGCATATGAGATAGAATTACCAAAAGGGATTGGCATCTCTCTAATATTCAATGTTGTAGATCTATATCCATACGAAGGTGAGGAACAAACAGTTGATGAAACTAAAACATGGGTTGATGAAGACATTCAATGGGAACAATAACTACCAAAGGAAGTATCAAATAAGGTTGAGAGTATTTTGGACAAGAAAGTGGTAAAGAAAACAAGAGATAAAGAATATTACTAGTACCTGACCAAGTGGAAGAACCTACCAGTTGAAGATGCAACATGGTTGACTACAAATGACATCCTTAAGCTAGGCACAAGTGTGGAAGATTTGATGAAGAAAAACAAGTGAAGAATGCCTCTTTTGCTCCTTGGAAGAATGATGCAGGAGAATATTCATGCTATGAATGTGTTTGTCATGTTTTTGGTTGAGTTCTAGAATGTCTAGGTGTGTTAAATGGTTTTCCCTCCAAAATTATGATATTCAAACATTTAAATTTGAAAATATGTGTCCTATGAGCATGTAATAAGGTAAAATATGTCTAAAGACCAATATTGTGTGGATTTTCATCTAAAATAGTTTTATAACATCATAATCTATGTTAGCATCTTGTTTTGGTTAGTAAGATGTTATCTCTATTTTTGGAGTTGGTTGTGTGAGGTCTAGAATAGGATTTAGGTATCTAAATTAAGTGAGATATTGATATTCATGGATTTTTCATGCAAGATAGATGTATTAGGGAATTTTAAGAGTGGAATAATGAAAGATATTGATTGAAGACAAAATTTAAGCTTTTTTTCATATTTTTCCTTATGACTGTGTGGCTGAACCAGATAGGGTAGAGAAGGGAAAATTGATAGTCAATGTTTAGAGAATAGTTGTCCTCTCTATGATTGTTTATACATTTATAGGGGTCTAATACATGACCAAAAAAATTATTTAGGGTATTGAAACTATCATAGGTGCACTATAGGTCTATTTATGTGTTGACTGGGGCCCTAACTAGGGATGTGTTGATCTCAAAATCCATACAGTGAAAAATTCTAGAAAATTGTAATCTTGATGCTCCCAACACCTATAACAACTATTCCAAGTTGCATGGTTCAGATGAATGGGTAATAATACTTTATAATTTAATTTTTATTTTAGCCCCTGTATTCCCAAGCAAACTAAGATAGATTGTCTAAATGATGTTTAAGTTTTAAGAAATGAGTGGATGTTGGTTCATAAAGTCATCAAATGTCATTTTGTACTTACCATGTGATTTGAGGGATTTTTTGATCCAATTTTTTTTTGATTGATATATATTTCAAGAATACGATAATAACACAATAACAATGATTATATGAGAAGAGATGTTTTATTAATCAAGATTGCAAATACAACCATATGCTTATCTCTGGGAAGAGATGTCTAATTTCCATTTTGGGTTACATCTTAATTTATACACATTTTTAAGGTAGGAGGAGGATGTGTAATGTCAAAATATCTTGAGGGAGATTAAGTGGTTTTACTTCCACAATTTACAACAATACAAAATTTGAGGAATTACTATTTTTAGAAACTTACTATTTTTAGACTGCACTACTAAAATTGAAATTTGGGGCACTTCCATTAGGTTTTTCAAGATCAACACCATCTGATAAAATATTTGTTCCATCTCACCACATTCTCCTCTTAGCTTTCCAATGGTTCAAATGGGGATTAAATAGGAGCTATGGTTCAAAAGTTATGGCTCCCAAAAGTTTCATCATCACTTGGGTTAGAACCATCACCCAAATTGTCACCTGAATGGTTGACTAGATCATTTGGATCATATTTATACTCATTATATCTCTAAAAAAGAGTATTTTAGAGACCTAATTAGGTCTTCCATAGTTACCATTAGTCCTATTTCATATAAAGTAACAATATTCACATTGCACATATGTTGTGTAGTTCTTTAATGGGAATCTAGATCAATTTATCATTTTGTGTAATCTAGAGCATAAGAGAAGTTATGGCCAAAAGATACAGTCAATAGGGATACAAGCCCATCAACAAGGCAAGTATGGCCTTATGGCCTAGGGTGTGTGTTTTTCTCATTCAAAGGTATCTATTTAGGTGTAGATAGCTTAAGTAAATTATATTTAGTGTGCCTAGGTTAGTAATTGTTATATATGAATCTTTCTATATGGTTCCATGTTGTGACCAAGTGTAAGTGCTCATGTATTATCTAAACAACATATTGTCATGACCCTATATGAATGAAGAAAGTTTCAAAGAGGGTTTAATAATACTATTGGGATTAAGATGGTTTGAGGGTGACACCAGCATGCCGTTGACACTTGTCACACTTTTTCACATATACAACTACATTTACATCCATTGTGGGCCAATAATAACTAATACGCAAGAGATTTTTGGATAGGACTGCCCCATTAGTGTGGGCTCCACATACTCCTTGAACTTCTCATAAAGCTAGTGTAGATTCTACTAAAGTTAAATAACAAAGCATAATTCCATGAAAATTACAATGGTAAAGGGTTGATCCAAGTAAGGTATAATGAGTGTTTTAGTGGATGAAGGATTATGATTATTTTTGGGATATGTCAGGTGGTATAACTTAATCATGGAGGTAGCTGTAAAGGTTTGAGTACTGATAGATCTATTACCAACAATATCATAAATCATCATGATGGTTAAAAGTTCATGAGTTAGTGCTACCAAATTCTTGAAAAAAAATTGATATTCTTTAGCTATGTCAGTTTGGTGAATCAGAGAGCCAATAGTAGCCATATAATCTATGGTTCTATTACTTGCCCTTGGTAGATGTTCAAATTGAAATCAACAATCTATCATTTAAGAGTGTTGACCATGGCCTTATATGGTACCAACTTGTCATCTTTGGTCTGAAAGTGGTCTATAACCTAATTGATGATTAACAAAGAATCACCTTAAACCTTGAGATGAGATATGTTCTATTGTACCACTTATCAAATTCTTGAAATAAGTGCTTTATATTTGGCCATGTTATTGGTAGAAAGAAAGTTGATCCTGAATGATTTAGGGATTAAATCCCCTTATGGTGTAATAAATAAAAGGCCTGCCCCTGATCCATGTGTTGTGAATGATATATTGAAATATATCTTCTAGTTTTACTCCTCAAGAGGTGTGTCAATGATGGTCATTATGGAATCATCAAGAAATTAGAATGTGAGTGGCTTTGTATTAGCAAGGGGTGCTTCAACAAGATGATTTACAAGAACTTTCCTCGTAATTAATTTTTGGTTGATTTACTCGATGTCAAACTCACTGAGAAGCATGATCCACTTGGCCCTATAACCTTGTAAGGTTTTTTTAGATAGTAGATACTTGAGTAGATCTAATTTTTAAGTAACCATGGTTTTATTATTTAACATGTAAAGGTGCAATTTTTAAGCTGTGAAGACCATAGCTAAATAGGCTTTTTCTATGGGCATATAATTATGTTCATACATGACCATTATATATCTTAATTGGTACACAAAATTATCTTTTCCATTATCATCATGTGAGACAAAAGTGCCCCAGGGCTTTTTTATTAGCAGATATATACAATAATAATGGATTTCTTAGTATAAGAAGTAACAAAATTCATGGATTCACTAGATAGTCTTTTATCTACTAAAAATTTATCTAGAAATGATTATACCAGTGAAATGTGACTCCCTTATTTAGAAGATGCATAAAAGGATGGCATTTTTTGACCAACTATGATATGAAGCATCAGATAGATTGGATCTTGCTCTACAAACTATGGAGATACTTTAAATTAGTTAGTGGTAGCATCTTTATTATGGCTTAGACTTGGGATGGATCGACTTTGATGCCTTGATGAGACACAATGAAGCCAAGAAATTTTCCTAAAGTAATGCCAAAGGCACACTTTTTAGGATTAAGTCTAACTTTTTACTCATGCAATCTTTCAAATATTTTGCATAGCACTATTGGGTGATTGACCCTAGTATTTGATTTGCCAAGTATGTCACTGACATAGTCTTGTCATGCATCATATCATGAAATATGATGGTCATGGATCTTTGATAGGTGGCCCTTACATTCTTAAGAACAAATGAAATAACCTAATAACAAAATGTTCTCCATGGAGTGGTGAATGCTATTTTATGTTGGTCTTCTAGTGCTATCTTGATCTAGTTATACCCTAAAAGCCATCCATTAATAAAAGCATATCATTACATGTTGTGGAATAAATTATCATGTCAATGTTTGGAAATGGAAAATCATCCTTGGGGAAATATTTGTTTATATCTTCAAAATTAGTATAAATTTTGATTCCTTCTAGTTTTTTGCTGACTAACACAACATTAGAGATCCATTCTGAATAGTCGATTGACTGAATACATCCTACTTCTAAGAGTTTTTCCAACTCTTTATTCATTAATAAAATAATGTGAGGATGCATCTTATGCAAATTTTATTTTATTGGTTTGGCATCAAGATTTACCATAAGTTGGTGCAAAATTAAGGTGAGGTCCAAATCTGACATGTCAAAATATGCCCATACAAATACGTCAATAAATTCCCTTAAAAGAATTATAAGGACTTAAAGCTCCTTCTCAGTAAGGGAAGCACCTAGATTTATCCACTTTGAATCATCTAGGGACTCAATGTTCACCTTTGTTATGTCCTCGACTAGAAGGGGTGAACCATCTTCAAGGATAGTGGACAAAGATTTGAATTGATTGGCAATGTTAGAGTCCTTTGTTAGGATTATTTCTTAGATATCCCCTAGGCATGATGAATAAAAATACCCCAATGGGAAATGTGGCCATGTAATAAAGACAATTGGAAACTCTTGAATGATGCAATCAAAGACTTGTTTTTATTCAAAACTAAACTCAGACTCACAAACAAGTTCATCAATGGTGGTCTCTTGAGCTATGTTTGAATAAGGTTGAACACCCCCATATAATAGCATCTAAAATAGGTTTTCACCACTAGAATGGCCTTTTTCTTTACTTTTTCCCTGGTCAAAAATTTTCTCAAAGAGATTTTCAATTTGAGACCTCAATGTTTTATTTATTTTCTTTTGGCTAAGGGTGTTAACGTACTTTCCAAAATAGGCTTCAAGATCCAACTTGATTGAGACCCCTAATTTATAGTCCCCCAACATAACATTTTGAAACTCATCAATTGGCACATTGGATTATTGTTGGTCCCAGTCTATTGGTTGGGGATAATACAATGGTAGTGGGTTATGATGAATGACTGGTCTAAGGGTACAAATGGAATGTGGGTTAAATAAGTTGGTCTTGGCTAGGTCATAAAAAAGGCTATGATCAGACTCTACTTCAATGCTAGAATCATCATCACTAGTTGATGGAAATAGAAAATGATTAAGGTACATGGGTTCACCCCCAGGTGGTCTAAATCCAAGTCCATAGGGCCCTTTGTATCTGGTCATCGAAATTGGCTCATCTGTTCCTTGTTGATTTGGTCTGAAGCCTCCTCCTTCATAGTCTTAATTCTTCATGATCCTATTGGGAATAGGATACTTTGCATTCTCATAACAATTAGATTTATTATCATTATATAGCCATGATTCATCTCCTCCAAGAGGGTCTTGTTCTAGGCCAAATGCTTGTATAAATGTGACAGGTCTTATAGTATACTTTTTACCTTTTTCCTTTTATTACCATTCTAGATGAAGTGTCTTGGATTTAGGTCTTCCAAAGGACTTTGGGTTATATGGAAGGTTTGCAATGTGAAAGGTATAATGGGTTAAATACTCTCCTAGGCCATTAGGAAAGATGGTATACTAATTGGATATCTTAGAAGGTGGCATGTGTGAAATGGAATTAAGGGTATTAGGATCAATACAGTTGTCCTCTAGTAAATCAAGGATTATTAACTTTCCCTTATCCTACTTGGCCATTGGATTCATGCCAAAATGATAGTTATAGCTCTTAAACTTGGCCTCTAGGTGTTTGTAGTGCTCATATGGATTCAAATCTCTTGATATACAAACTTCCATTCTTGAGTGGGAGAACTTGATACATTGGTGCAAAAATGATGGGATGGCATAAATTTCATGCAACCAAGGTCTACCCAAAAGCATATTGTATGAAAAATTGATATCCAACAAATGGTAAAGTGTATCATGGGTCAAGGGCCCAAGGATAACTGGAAAATAGATAGTGCCTTGTGATTCTCATTCTTCATTATCATAGGCTTTGATGGTTATTATTTATGCTTGAAGATTTTCCATCATGTACCCAAGAAGATTGATGAGCTTTAGAGACACTATGTTTAGACCTAATCCATTGTCTATAAGGACACATTTATTTTTGTGCCACTTTATGCAAACTTTGATATAAAATGGATTATTATGCAGTGGGCTAAGGGATGGCATATCTCTTTGGTTGAAAGTGACTTGTTGGGCTGGAGCTAAGTGTCTAACCAAAGCTTGGAATTTTTTAGGGGATATGTCACTTGAAATAGTGGATTGGCTAAAAAACTCATTCAAAATGTTTTTGTGTATTGTCGACATACACAACAAATCTAAAATGGAGATTTGTGCAATCTTATTTTATAATTGTTCCACAACATCAAACTTATTTTATTGGTTAGTGTTAAATGGCTTGTTCTGAGGTATAATAACCAGTTGGGTGATGGGTGAAGTGGCTAATGGCTGTGGGCCTAAGATGGTAATATTTGATCTCCAAGTTATGATTTCACAATCAAGAATAAACATAAGACCATGATTGTTAACAAATGATGGTGATGGTGAGGGACCAGATAGGTTAAGTCTCGATTACTAGTGCACTTATGTATGGTCACAAGGTAATGATGAGTTATCGGTATAGGGTCCAAAATTAGTAATCCCTACTTGCTAGTACATCTATATGTGGTCCCAAGTTAAGGAAGGATCATCAATATGAGTTGGTGGATTAGAATTGTTTAGAAAAGGTCTTGATTGATTGGTATTTGGTCTCAGATTGATGGAGATGGTGTTAATGTAACCTCCTAAAATATGACCTATAACCCTATTATAGTCATGTGCAACTGCATGGTAGGTCTATTGGTTGTTGCTATTCTGACCTTGGTTCTATCCATTGTTTAGATGCTATTAGTTCTGCTATCGGTGATTCTATTGATTATGTTGGTTTGGCCTTGGTTATTAAAACTATTATTATTGTTATTACACTAGTTTTGATTAGTATTATTGCTATTTTTGCTATTATAGTTGGTTGTTATGTTGTGGAAAAGGGTTTTGAAAGATTTTAAGGTTTTAATTGGAAGTGGAAGCACCACGATCCAATGTTATTTCCCCATTCTCTAACATATTCTAAATCTAAATGTTTGATTTTCACACAATGGCATAAATTATTCTCATTAACCTGATGATATTCACATAATTCATTTTGGTGGTACCAATTAGGATAAAGAATTCCCTCAAGATAGTGTTTTGGTATAGGCTAGATAATCATATTAGGAGTGGTGAGTTTGTAAAACATAAATTCAATATGTTCTCCACTGTCACTAAAATGTGATGAGTAAGCACTCTTCTCTTTGGAGGAGGGGCTTGTAATGGTAAAGGTTGATGCATTTGTTATGTGGGCTTGGGCTCTTGTGCTTGTTGTGTTTGATAGGAAGGTTATGGGTTAGGAGTAATTTATGTATGCTACATGGGTTGACCAGATGGTGTTTGCACCATTTGTACGTATCATGATTCTATTAATCTATTTTCAACAATATTTTTATTGTGATTTAGTTATCTTGGTATATGATTTTATTGGCCTATGCCAGTTGCGATGCTTGTGCTTCGACTTGATGCTGATTTTAGCCATTTCCCTGATTGGTACCTTGATTCTAATTTGATGAAATAAGATTGATGATCCCTTTGTTAATAAGGGCTCATTTAACCAAAATTTTTTTGTCAATGATCTCTTTAAAGATATGTGCACACTGTAGTTCTAGATGATAGGATATCTCACTCTGTAAATTTTTGTTAAACATAGGGGCTAACTCTTTGTCTAGTAAAATATGAGTGAATAAACTTGAAAGGGATCTCCATTGTTGTATATAACTTACAAAACTTTCACAAGTCTTTTTCTTAGCTTGCATCAAGTTGACCAACGAAATCTCATGCTAGAGATTGTATAAGAAATGTTGCACAAACTTGTCTAAGAGATCATCAAAATTTGACATTGAATTATTGGGACACTTCAAGAACCAATCCAAGGCTTGTCCTACTAAACTCCTTGGGAATAAAAGTAAAAGGTATATGTCATTATATGTCATTTGCTGACATGTAATACATAAATTAATCAAATAAGCCTTGGGGTCACCTTTTCCATTATATTTATCAAATTTTGATGGTTCCTATCTTGGAGGAAATGGTATTTGCAAGTACTCCATGTTAAATGGATAACAACACACATCATCCAACTTAAATTTTTTAGTTTTTTTCCCATCTTGGATGGCAATAATCACATCCTTCATCTATTATAATTTTTAGGCTAAGAAACTAGAGGGGACATTAATTTGAGGTAGAATATTGGCCTAGGAAGATGGTTGAGCAATCACAAGTAGAGTAATTTGATTGAGGTAGGATGGAGCTATTTGTTTAGGTATGTTAGTTTGGTTGGGTAATGGACTAGGAATATGCATGTTTGGATTAGGGTTTTATTATTGAAATTGTACATACTGTGGTGCTATATTCTAGTTTAGATTGGGTATATAGGATTGATTTTGAGGATTTTGAGGTTGGGATGAAGGAATATAGATATATTATGCCTATTAAGGTTGAATATGGAAATTTTACTGACTAATTAAACCTTGTTGTTAAGGGGTACTTGTAAACCAAGACACTATCTTTGAACTAGTGGCACATTCTACACAAAAGGCAAAGGTTGCCTGATCGATAGTTGAGGATCATTAAAACCTCTTTGTTGCATGAATCCCAGTTGGAACATGGATGCATGTTAGAGATTCAACATTTATTTTTGACCAATAGTCATACATTGTTGATTAGACATCATTTGGCTTTGAATTGGTATATTGGTATATGAGGAAAGAGGTATGTTTATTACTACCTGGCGAGGTGGAATTTTGGTTTTCCCTTATTGAGGTGGTAATATGTTCTACCTTTGATATGTTGGTATGTTTTATTATTCTTGTTATTGTGAAACACTACCCATTACCTATTTTTGGGGAGTATGATTCATCACATTTTGTTATTGAGGCACTACATTAGTTGTTGGTTACTTACCTAACTGTGTTGTTGAGTGCTTGAAGAAGAAGTTGGTTGAGGATTAGTGGTAGTATTTGGTTGAGTTGGGATGTATAAACTCTTACTCCTTAATTTAGAGAACCACTGATGGTGCTAACTAAAGGTACACTTATTTGTCGACTAATTTTTTATGTACTTACACCACTTTGGTTTGGATGTTTCTTGTACATTATCCACTATGTTTTGCTCAGTACTCTACATAAAAGTAGAATACACTTCTTTGATGGTTGGCATATGAAACAAGTTATCAATTGAAGTGTTTTATGTGAATGGGTTGACACCCTAATTGTCTTGACCAATAAATTATATTGAAACTCCTATTGAAGGAACTAAGTCAATAAGAGGCCTATTTGACATGCTCATCTGATTAAAATTATGCACTAGGTTCAAGTAAGTTTAATATGCTATCTGCATCCATACAAAGTGATCTTCCATGGGGTCCTTTTCTTTGATAAGTTTACTAGGGTCCTAATATATCATTTGGGCTAGAGATAAAGGGTTGCTAGAAGAAGCCTATTTACTAGAGGCATTTTGACTAGACTTGCCAAATTCTCATGGGGGAAGTTTGCCAGAAACATATCCCCTACTTCTATAGCTCTAACCAAAATTTCATATTTATTTTCCAATAAGTGATGCTTAAATAGATAATGATCATATATGGATGATGTAGTAACATAGTATGATTGTTGAGGAATGGTTCCTCAATTGTAGGTACCGTAACTAGGTATTACTCTATTATCTCATGATCTTGCTCTAAGTATGGACACATGTTAACCGAGTAATGAGTCAATGGGTCTTGATTCTATGACCCTATTTGAGTGTTATAAGATGGATAAGGATCCATCTCATAAGCAATATTATCTTCATATGGGTCTTGAACCATTTCTTCTTGTTTGATTACATTACTAAATCCTATATTGTACATGAGGCCACTACGAGTGTAAGAAGACATGTTGGGATCCATAGTAAATATTTCATGACCAAAAGGAATAGAGTTCTAATTTTTTTGAAAAAGTGATGTCTAAAAAGAGGTTCAAACTTGGTCTAACCTAATGAAAAGGATGGATATGTATATTTAAAAAGGCTTATGTAAGGACTTGTGATAAAACAAGCTAACACCAAGTATCTAACGTTACACATCTCACACAAAAGGGTCAAGTAAAAGGACCATAAATTGAAATACCAAATTCTAGGGTCAAAGTGTTTCAAATGAGTCTAATCTAGGAAAAAAAAAGTTGCTAGATCTTTTGGCCAAACACAACATCAAAATCTAGGCTTAAACAAAGGTAAATTCTAGGACTTTTGGCCAAATGGTGTCAAAATCTAGACTTAAAAAAATATGAGATATTTAACCTAACATATTTGAAACACTTTTTAACAAAAACTAGGCATTTGACTCTTGGACATAAAATTGATCAATAGGTATGAGGTATGAAACAAAAGGTAAAAGGAGATAGTTTATTTTCTCCCAAATAATAACACAAACTATATTATGACAAATAAGCAAGACAAAAGTGAACAACGTAACTGTTCTAGACAAAGACTCAAAATATATATTCAAAATGGTTGGAATTTTGGAAAAACTTAGACTTTATGCAAATAGGGATATGAAACAAGTTTCAAAATAACTTGAGCAATGTAACAATGCTAAAATTATCAAAAGGTGTGACAAATGATTGCTTCAAATCTCTAAGGCAAAATGGTTTAACATGATTTTGATAGTGTAACACTACTCTCCTCAATTTAAATGCCACACACACACAAAGTTTTGAAAAATATCTAAGGCAAAAATGTTGCATCAAATGACTCAAGATAAATGGTAAAATAGGATGGGTAGTACAAAATGAAGCCTAGGACTCAAAGTGTGAGTGATACACAAGATGACTTGAGACCTACCAAATGATGACAATGATTATGAGTCTAAAAATGGCCCTTAATTAAAATTGGAAATTGAACCTAAGTTCCCTCAAGTTTACTACAAATGGTAGAACCACTTAACCCATCAAACTTATGAACTTATAAAGGTGCAATTTTGAATTTAAATAATTAATGAAGGATTTAATAAAATTGGAAAAATGGTCTAGACTCAAATGGGTAGCATAACTACACCAAAATGGAAGATATGACACAAATTTTATGATAAATTTTTGATAAAGAAAAAAGATGATTTTCACTTGGGTAGCATAATGCCTCTTTGTTCAAGAAAATGGTGGACATTGTGTTTGGTTATGTAAACTTTTTTAACAAATAGTGTTGAATCCAAAAAAGACTAAGTAATAGAAGACAAAGGCAAATCAACTAATTAATCATCCTAATCCCTAAACTGACAATGTATGATACATTGAGGTTAACTACACTAACAATTTTTTAAACATCTAGATGGATCAAATACATACAACTTTCATGTCAACATACAAATTAAGCACACATCATTTGGGTCCACATCATATGGATTGTTGTAAAAATGTCTTACCCTTTTTATAACCACTACATCTATCACTTTCTCAGTTTAGTGCAATGTCCAACATGCTCAAACATCTTGGGATTAGCCTATACTAACGAAGATAGTTTAACTACACAAATAATTACCCTAATGAGGGGATCCTAATTTATATACCACCCATGGAGAGTGGTTGAAGATAATTCTAGGAGATGAATTCCTAGGTCAAGGCTTACCTATAGAACTTATGGGAGGTAATGAAGTCCCCCTCATAAGCCAAGATGCAATGATATAAAAACTAAGTAAAAGAGCTTTATTGTTGTTTGTAGATCACCCAAAACATGCAGGTCTTAGGGAGAGCCTTCACAACATCTATTTTACACCTTTAGCCTAAGGTAATTTGTAATGAAAATGGCACATTTGATCCCACAAGTTTCTTATAGGGGATGGGGGGAGAGCATACACACATAACTTCCTTTTTTCTCAAACAAATATAACTAAGAAACTAATGACTAACTTGCAAAAAACAAAAACTTGGAAGTGAGTTCAATTTTAGATCACTAAAATGAAATATTTGGTGATGTTCTTTAGCTGCTTGGCCTTAAGTTGCAAAACTTTGAAAGAAAAACAACAAAATTATTCAAGTAAACACCCTAAAATTTTCTTTAAGTACCAAATGAAAGATTCTTAATTCTTTTTAAGCATCCCAAAAGAGGTTTAAAAAGATCTAATTAAGCATGATTTGGCATTTTACAAGTAGGTCCTATAAGGAAATGGTCAGAGTGTTATTTAGCTTTGAAGCATTTTTTTCAAATGAATTAAGTAACTTTGAAAATTGAACTCTTGAATTCATACATTGAAATCCTGTAACTCCACAATCCAATACCACAACTTTATAAAACCATGACTGGTTAACACAATATCATAACTCATGGGTTAGTCAACAAAAATTGACAATATCGCTACTCTAATAGACAATATCATAACTAACAAAGCAAACCCATAACTTAGAGAGTTTTGGTATTATTGCTTGACCCCAATGGTCTAGGCTAACCACTAGCAATTTAACTACAATATCATGACTCAAACTAACAATATCATAACTTGATAAATCATGGTATTGTAATATCATAACTTGTAAAATTATAGTATTACAATATCATGACTATCAAGTTACAATATTTCAATAATGCAACTTGACCTAAAGATAAAGAAAACATTAGTCCAAAAAAATAGTTAAAATGCAATATCATGACTAAATGACAAAACCATGACTGTGTTAGTTACAAGATTGTGGTCCAGAGGATAAAATTGCAAATCCATAATAGTAAAATCATGACTTCTAAGAAACATGTTTTTACTCCAAATTTTCACTCCTTTTGCTCCCACACTCTAAGATTTTGCATGAAAATGGTTAGTAGGTTGCTTCTAGGATCTATTTGATCAAATTCATGGGGATAGGTCCCAATGGGAATTTCATTATGTGAACTAGGAATTTGACCCAAGAGAGGGGGTTAGATCAAGAGTTAGTTTCATAATAAAATCAATCTGAAAAGAACACACTAATAAGCATGACATATCTAGGCCTAAACACTAGGGGCAGCTTAGTAACAAAAATACATATGAAATCAAGCAACTAAAACATGAAATAAACCTTCCTTCACCTTCTTTGGAGCTTCCAAATGGTTCATAGAGTGGTTTCCTTAGCTTGTGCATCAAAGAGTCTTCATCAATGGAGTTGCTTGGCTCCTTCTCTCCTTGTCACCTTTAGCTTGTGATGGATTTGACTTGGTTAAAAAATTTGGCATAATAACACTAATAATATGAGGCTTTGGAGTCATTTGTTCATGGTAACTTTACACTATCAAAACTTTAAATTATGGTTATGAGGACTTGTATTTATAGATTTTTGCAAGGACTTATGCAATTTGTCTTTTCCATGTATTTTGTCTATTATATAAAACCCTTTGGCCTTTGTGTTTTAGACTTATTGTTGTATGATTTTATCATAGATTTATCTTTATCAAGAACATTATTATGATAATTTTGTTTGAAATAATTACCCAATAAAATTGAGTTTGTGGGACTTTTATCATGACCATTTTTATTTGAGATATTTTACCCTTCACACATCATCCATTGCTTACTCATAGGCACATGTCCCTTTGAGTTGAACAAAGAATAAAGGAAAGCCCTTAGGCTCAAATAAGTCCATTACATGATAAATAAGGGACTTTTATACTAGAATAATTATGAAGGCATCTATTTAAGGTGTGTCTCAAAAGAGGAAGTCATAGACATCTTGAATAACTTACATTAGAGAATAGGTAGTGAACATCCCTCAAGAAACACAATAGCTCATAAAATCTTAAGAATGGGGTAATACTTGCCTATAATTTATAAAGATGCTCATAAACATGTTAGGGCATGTCATTAATGTTAATTATTTGGTAAAATGGAAGTACATGTTGAGTTTAAAGGTTCAAAAAAGAGTTAAGTGCTCAACGAGTTCAAAGAAGTTCAATCAATTCAAAGAGTTAAATGAGTTTGAAGACTTTGGCGAGTTCAAAGTTCAACTGCTTTGAAAAGTTCAAATGGATTTAAAAGACTTAAACAAACGAAGACTTCGAAGAAGAAAGAATGAACCATTGAACCATTGAACCTTGAACCAAAAGAGTTCAAAGTTCAAAGGTTCAATGAGTTCAATAAATTTTGAGAAACTTAGAAGAACAAAGGATTCAAAGATCAAAGAATGAACCATTGAACCATTGAACCTTGAAACCAAAGAGTTCAAAGTTCAATGGTTCAATGAGTTCAACAAAAAAGAAAAGAATCCAGAGAGTTCAAAACTTCAAAGGATTCAAAGAAAGAGAATGAACCATTGAAATTTGAGCTGAAATGATTCAAGGTTCAAAGGATCAATAAAGTTCAAAAGACAGAGAATAAAAGGATTCAAAGAAAGAGAATGAACTGTTGAACTTTGAACCAAAATGGTTCATAGGTTCAAATGGTTCAAGTGAACCTGAATTGTCCATCACAATATGATGATGTGTGGCTAAGAATCCATTAAATTTTGGAGGCTAAAATAAATAAATGAACTCATAAATATTTAGGATAAAGAGGCATAGGAGGGCTTAATTAGATATTTGTTGCATTTATGGCCTAGAGATGTCTTCCCAAAAAATGACCTCATCTGATGATGCAGATATTCAATTTCCATTAATGAAATATTCAACAAGTTCCATGGAAAATTAACTTAATCTCTTGATTCAAATTAATTAGTCTTAAACATGATTTATCAATTTTGGTGCAAACCTTGGCAATTGATGCATAAATTAATCAAACTAGTCAAAATTTCATATTATAGGCTCAAAATTTGACTGGATTAGAATTAGAAGTTGATGTTAGATGTATTAGAACCATTATCCCATTTAGGATGTTTCCAACACAAAATAACATAGGCACATGTCTCATGCAAGAAATTTGGTAGAAAAGAGCAATCTAGATCACCCAGGTGTGAAAATATCATTTTGATTCAAAATGATCATATCAAAGTTAGATATTTTATAAAATACATTGCCCTATTTAGGGATTAAATTGACAAAATAGGCACTTGTATATGATATGTCCACATAATTTAATGTGTTTTAGTGTTTTTAGGCCAAATTGTGCATTTTGATAGAAATTGGTCAAAACCCTGGTTGGAGGTCATTGGTGGCCAGTTTTAAGTGTCTACATGTTTGATTCCATCATTACATACCTAAATTATTAGAATAGCTTAAAATCCTTAAATGAATTTCAATAGATTATTCTAGTGCAAAATTGGTGTAAAATTGATGAATTTTTTTGAATCAACCACTGCATATAGAATAAGATTCATTTTTGGTGAAAAAATGGTGTAAAAATAACATAATTTGAGTCTAATTTATATAACATGGAAAATGACATGAGTTGCCATTGATTATGTGAAACTGGTGTAAACATTGAGCAAGGAGGTGGTCATATATCATGCACATTCCCCTAATTTGATATTTAGATGCATATGGATTATAAAACTTGTTAGTGTAGGTTTTTACCTTTGCATAGTTTTTACCACACATGCTATTTACCTTGATAAGGTGGATATGAAGGTCATTAATGGGTTTATTATCTCATTTATGAGCTCATCATGTAATTGTGAGTGGATGGGGTCACCATCCCATGTAGTCCCCTAAGTTCTTACTACACTCAAGTCACCATCTCACTTTATTCCCTAAGTGCTCTCTCCACTATGAGTGGAAGAGTCCACCACTTGCACTTGTCTGGATGAGTGTTCACCCCACTCACTCAACCTATAAATGACCTTTCCTCCAAGGAATTGTAATGAAATTATGAATATAAAATTATCTCAGTTCTACTTTGGGTTGATTTTATTCTCAACATTGGAGTTATGCTTCTCTTTGATTCTACATTCATAAACTTATGCTCATGTGTTCAATTCTCTCCAACCAGATCTTGGATTCTATCATTTTAACATAATTATTCTAGTTACTAAATTCCATAACTTATTTACCATGTGTGTATTTGTATCTATCTAATTTCCTATCCTAAATTATGGTCCATGTTGAAATGGTATTAGAGCGGGTATTGCTAATGAACATCATTGTTATTGTTTCACTAAATTTTGAATCTTTTTGATGTTTAAGGAGAAACAAAGATGAAGAGTAGGGATTAGAGATTAGAGCGAACCTAGATTGTTTTTGCATCATATACAGATGATGTTAAGCACTCCTCTTTGGTTAGGGAGGACTACCTATGAATAAGAAAGCACTACCACCAAAATATTTATTAGTAGATATTTGAGTGGGTTACAAAGCTACATGCTTGTTCTTGGAAGTGCGAAACTTCCTTAGGGATGATAGTCCACTTTTTGAAACAAAATTGGTAATGAATAACAAAATGAAAGAGAGAGTAAGAGAGAGATTGTCATACCATTCTTGCAGTCTGAGTGAAATAAAGAGTGACATAGTGCAGGTAATATAAGTTATTTGTGTTTTTGGAGGTTGTTTGGGTAGGTTCAGTGAGGCTAATGGAAATACACAGTCATCAGCATCAGTTAGGATGTTGATGTCGATAAGGATATATGACCAATGTAATTTATATGGTTGAGGTTGGTAGGGGAAATGGGTTCTCAAGAAGTTACAAGAGACTTTTCTATGCTGGGAGATGGATGTGGTTAGGTTTTATGAGGTTGGGAAGAGTTGTAAGGGAGTGGGTAAGACTCAGGTAGGTCTAGATAGAGGGTTGGTATGTTTGAAGTAGAGGGAAATAGGTGAAGGAGTTTTAAAAATCTTCCATAGGGAGAGTTAGGACATTCATAAAATGATAAATAATATAATGTAAAGTAATTATAAAATGACTATTTAAAGGAATTATAAGACATATAGATATACTTAGCTGGTGAAATGGATGAATCGTGAGTGCCATATAGATGGCTCTAGTGAGGCATGCTGAATAAATATGTGAAAAGAAAGATAAGCATGTGCTTCTAGTTTAGAATAATCCAAGCTCTATATAGTATATCAATTCCTAATTTGGATTGATTTATGTAGAGTAACATTAAGCCTCGATGTAGAAAGTTGAATTCTAAAGCTTGTATGCAAATAATTGAGTTTTTCTAATTTCTATTGACCTAAATATTAGCTTGGAATTTGGCTTAAGTAATCGATGTCAGTGATCCCACTGATGTTAGCCATGGGTTGACAAACATCGGTAGCATGAGAATAGGTAAAAGGGCTATTTTTAGCCTATTTTCTATTCTTTCTCATTTCAACTGTGGTATCTGTTAGGAAATAGTAGAAATGTGAGGTTAAGAAGGATGTAGTGAGTTAGGAATTTATGTTTGGGGTGAGAATAAGTCATTGGTAATTAGGATTAGGGGAATAAGTCTTGAGGTGATTTAGAGGGTGAGAATTAGTCTTAGGATGAGGTGGCTAGGTAAGGTGGCATAGGTAGTTTTTGATTAACTTAATTAGATATTTTAAATTAATTAAATGTGTGAGGGGTGCTAATTATTAAAAGGGGATCAAGGGGGGTTTCAACATAAGGAGTTATGCATGTAGGTAATGTAATTTTGGTGTCTACATTTTCCCTTTTTTGTCTTGTAATTTGTATTGACAAGTTGCAAGAGAAAAACAAGATTTGGATGATCCAGGGATTGGATAAGATATCCCCCCTCAAAATAGGAACTGATAAAGGAGAATATGGAATAGGTACCAGTTTGATAAGGATTTAATTGGGTGGGTGGATGTTGAGTTAGAACATGGTAACATCACTACTTGCATGTATACTACTACGAGTTAGAGTTGACATAATCAATAACATGTAAAGGTGAGGAGGAATCAGATAGAATTAACTAAATCATAGCTTGCAAATGATAGCTGATAAGGTTTAAATGATCAAAGTTGTAACTTTAATGGTCATGTGTTCTAGGTATCTTAGGTAGGAAGTGATCTTGGTAAACATAAAATGTTTTAGGTGATATAACTAGCTTGGTCATCATCCAAAACCCCTGATATGCATGCGTGTGTATGATAGCCAACTTTAGTGAGGTAGCATAACTAGTCAAGACAAGCAATACAAAGGTGGTTCAAAAGGATCAATAATCAAGGAGATATTCATGATCTCCAATTAGATTCATCATGGGTGGAGCTAAAAGTGATCTCTAAGGTTGGTTGTCATGGTCAAGGAGAAATATGTGATCTCCAAGTTGGTTATCATGGTCAAGAAGATATATGTGATCTCTAAGGTTGGTTGTCATAGTCAGGGAGATATAAGTGATCTCTAAGTTGCCCCAAACTAAGGGTGCACTCCAAAGGGTTATGGTTGGGGTTGAAAACTCTAATTTAAGGGTACTAACATCAATTATGTCACTGATGTCGATAGGAAGTATTGATGACATCGATAGCTTAGGTCAAGATTGTTGACATTGGTGGGTGACCAAACTTGATAAAAAGGGGTTTAGTGGGCCACCAAAAATCATTTACAACATTTGATTAGAGAGAAAAAGATCTCTGAGTGTTGGTGAGATGGAATATCTAGGAGGGGACCCAAATGGAGGCATGCCACCATAAGTGCCAGCTATTCCAACCCAAAGGAAATGGAGAAATGAGGTAAGATCCTCTTCAAGTTGATTTTGAATTGAAGTTTGTTAATTTGTTATTTTAGGCTAAATTTAAAGTTTGGGATAAAATAATGCTATTAGAGGGGTAGGAAATGGGTTGAGAGTAGGTTTAAATGAATTTGGGAGGGGTTTTGGGGTAGTTTTTAGGGAAAAAATTGAAGTTGGGAAATGGGTTGTTTGACCCTAGGGCTGAACTAGTCATAGATGTCAATGGGGTTCACCGATGTTGATCGATACCAACATTGATGTTAGTGGACACTAAGTGATGATATCCACATAAAAGACTTATGTTAGTTCCCATGAAAGACCCAAAATAAGAAAAAGTCTAATTTTGGATCCCTAGTTGAGTTAGTCAACTAGTCTAATGGTTGAGCTATCCTTAAAAGACCCTGTGTCGACTGTGTGTTGCCTACATAGCCCAGTTGAGGGCCTCAGACCAATGTAGTTCTTTCATTATGTAAGGAAAAAGATCTAGGTTATGGTTAAAAATTTCTTAAGAGAAGTGGTGAGGAAAATGTAGGTGAAAATAAGTCATGGGACTTAGGGCTTAAAAGATAGGTCATGGGATTGAGGGTGTGAGATATAGGCCATGGGGCCTAGAGTTGAAAGATAGGCAGTTGGGCTTAGAGTTTAGAGATAGGTAGTTAGGCCTAGGGTTTAGAGATAGGTATTTAGGCCTAAGGTTTAGGGATAAGCAGTTGGGCCTAGGGTTAAGAGATAGGTAGTTGGGCCTAGAGTTTAGGTGGTTTAATAAGTTAGATAGTTAGGTGGGTATATGACTGAGCTAACCTCAAAAAACCCCATGTTGACTAATTGCTACCTACATATCCTAGTTAAGGGTCTCTACCAATGTAGTTCTCTCATAGATAAGGGATAAAAGGATAGAGGTTTATATTGGAAATTATATGACTTGAGGTTTGTGTGTGTGGATGTAGGTAAGGTAGGAGTTGATGTTACATGATCGACTACCTATGTTACTAATGTGGATGAAGAGGAATGTCACCCTAAATGAGTGGGAGAACATGAAATATTTAGGGTTAGAATGAGTGTGATGATATTTTGGGTTACATGTGATATTAGTTTGATGATAACATTGATAGAGAGGTGGGATCACACCACCAACACCTTCCATTTGCCTACAAGAGAGTTGATAGTGACACAAGAGGATGTGTATAGGATTTTATGATTGCCACTCCAAGGTGAGGATCTCATCTCTTATTCAAGAGAGGAATATGATATTCAAATGGTTACATTGTTTGGAAAACATGTTAGTGAGGTGACCTATCACTCAATGAGCTTTGCATATGAGTCACTGTACGTTGCCGATGAAGAGCAACATCAGTTGAGCATCCTGATGATGATAGGGATTAAAGTGTATGCACTACCAAATATAGATGGTGAGAGATTTCTTATTGTGTTGATAGGTGTGTTGGCATAGATGGTTGAGTAATAGACCATGTATGCATGGGGACCAACTTTTTTGGCACAGTTATACAAAGAGTTATGGGGTTTGAGGCTATGATGATGGTATAGTTTATGCATCAACCATTTACTCCATTGTTGGGAATATGAGCACATCATGGTGACATGGCCATTAGGGATACCAACCATGATTGTAGCCAATTTTAGGGTCAGGTTTAGACAGTGGAGAGAGGCTATGGCCTAGACATGAGTAGATGGCATAGTGTGGGATATTGATTATTATAGGCATATGATAGATGGATTGATTCTTGAAGATATTGTTTGGAGGCCCTACTTGACATACCCTACATTTAAAGGATAGGCAAAGTAGCTTATTAGTTTACAAAGCACATTATGGGTTAGAGGGAGATGAGCTAGAGAGCTAGAGATGATACTCGTGGCATGGGTCAGGAGACTATTTGGCTTGTTACAAGATGTGTCTCTTGCATTTCCTCAATATGCAAGGGATGATATAGAGGCACCCCTACCCTTTCCCTAGGAGATAAATGGGATAGATTTTGAGGAGCTATTAGTAGGCCTAGGTGTGGTAGATCCTGGATGTATAGTGGCTTATATTGCTTGGTGGATAGGTTTGCATCCCATAGTTTAGGTCAGGAGGCCACTACCAGATGTATAAGGAGTGATGATAGAGAGAGATGCAACTATGCAGGCCCAATATATAGTGGTACAAGCATAGGATGCATTAGTATAGGCTTGAGATGTAGTAGTATAGGCCCAAGATGCAACACAAGCATATGTGTTGGTTTTACAAGGATAGGTCAGGGCATTACAAGGCTAGGTCAAGGAATTATAAGGCCAAGTTATCACACTGATATATATGCAATGAATATGAATGTAAATCAATGGATCATACCAGTATCATCTCTCCCTCAAAATATACATCTCTCATCTTCAACTCATAGGCCAGTGTGTATACAACATATATAATAACATCAAAAATATCATCTCGCACTCAAAATCCTCAAGGCTATAGTCATGGTCATGAAGATATATATATATATATATATATATATATATATATATATATATATATATGAATGAGATGTGTTTATGTGATGGTGATGATGCTGATCTTATTACAATGATGTTGATATTTATGTTTATGTTAGTGTTATGTTAATGTTGAGCATGTTAGTTGAGTTAGACTAGCATTTCCCATATGCGTGATGGTATATGCATAGTTGATTGGTTGGCTTCATCTTAGTATTTTTCCATATTTGTGATGGTGTATGCTTATATTAATGGGTTGGGTATGTTATTTTATTTTAGAATTTTTCCATATTTGTGATGGTGTATGATTAAAATAAATGGAGTAAGCTTGATAATTTTTCTATTTATTGTTGTTTAGAGAAATTTTGGTTGCATGTGTGGTAGATTTCTCATGAGCAATGGTTTGTTAGTTTTAGTATGGTTTGGAGTATCTTTACTTGAGATGGATATGTGTTAAACAAATAACTCTAAGAATCAAGAAGAATTGGTAGAAAGGTGAGATGGTGATTGGATCTTTTTTGTGAGATTTGATCTCAGGAGAGAAATTGACATGTGATTAGGATGGGAAGTAAAGAGGCACGATGATCACATATTGGAAAAGACCATAATTACAACATAAATAGGCTTAGGAGTATGAGTCTATTGCATTCTTTGCATCATTTGACTATTTTTTTGTTAGATAAGAATCGTACTCACCTTGTGTCAAGTAGTTCTAAGTCCTGTGAAAGAGTATGAGGGGAAAAGGGTATAAGGAATGAGTTTTTTTTGGTAGCATAACCTTCTTAGTGGGGATGGTATGTCCCTTCTGTGGGTGACCTAAGAGATACTATAGGCAAGTCCATGACTAAAGGCTTTTTTTGTGTGTAAGATGATCAATGTGGGAAGCCTACAATGGTATTTTGTTTGTGTTGAAGTCATATGAAGCTGATCAATATGAGAAGCTTATAAGTCATTATTTATCTTGATAACAAATCTTGGCTTATCCATCCTTCAAGGGAGTGGTCTAAGCTTTTATTTTTGATGTTTAATAGCTATCCTTCAAGGGAGAAGTCTTTTTATAGTATTAAGGAGAAATTACATAGATATCCTTCAAGGGAGCAGTCTACATTGAGAATCAAGACCTGAGAGATTATAACTTGTGTATATATCCCATTTTTTATTATTTTTTAAAATTCAATCATGGATAGGACAATAAAGGCTTAGAGGTTTTTTATTTTGAGGGAAAAACCATAACACTTCATAAGTTAACTAAGTGTGTAGGAATAAGGGTTAAGAGGAAGGTAGATGAATGTAATAGGGTTACTCAAGGGATGAGCTCAAGTTAAACATGAGGTGAAGTGTCACTTGATTAAAAAAAGAATGGTCATAGGTGCAAAGCATTTAAAGGCTTGGGTTATGGCTTTCCTTTGAGAAAAGACAAGCAATAAGTTCCTGAGCCATACTTGTGAGTTATGATGTAGGATCCAAGCCAATTAGGAGCAAATTTACCCCATTTTCTTTTCTGTATGTTCATCACATGTTGATTTTCCTTTAAGACAAGATATTTGATATTAAAATCTTGCTCCTTGAGATTTTATTATAAGCGCATTTGATATGCTCTTGATATATTTAGAGGTGGTTGAGGTCTATGAGACAACATTCATAAAATAACTCAAGTTGAGCCAAATGTTCTTGGTGAAAGTCATCGTTAGTATGTCTTATAGATAAATGTGAAGAGAAGGAATCTATACCTCAAGAGGCAAAATAGATTCCATCCCATAGACCAAGAAAAAAGGTGTAGCACATGTAGGGGTTAGAATGTTAGTATGATAAGCCCATAAAGAAAAGGGAATATGCATGTGAAAATACTTGCCAGTATCATTGAATACCTTCATGAGAATTTTTGTTAAGGCTTTGTTAGAAGCTTATGCTTTCCCATTCACTTATAGATAGTATGGTGATGAGAAGCTTAATTTGATTCCAAAAGTATCACAAAGATTTTGGATAGTCTTATTTTTAAAAGAATTACTATTGTCTATTATAATTTTATTGGGGACACCAAAATGATAGATGATGTGATGGTTAATAAAATTAAATTTTTTGTCAGCCTTAGTGAAGATGAGAGGAATGGCCTCGACCCACTTGGTAAATTATTTAGTAGTAGTAATGATATAATAGTGATGAAGAGATGAATGAGGGTTAATCTCACTGATTAGATCCAAACCCCATTGGGAGAAGGGCTATAAGTCTTTGGCAACTTGTATGACATAGCTTAGAACATGAAGGAGGTTAGCATGTTATTGACATTAGATGTAATGTCGAACATAATCACTATAGTCTTAATGGAGTGTTGGCTAATAATAGCTGAGTCAAAAGATACACTTGGAAACTATGTTACCATTGAAAATTCCACCACAAATCCCATCATGGACTTCCTTAATGGTGAAGGGTATCTCAGTAATAGTGAGGCATCTAAGGAGTAGACCATTAAAACCTCACTTGTAGAGAAGTCCACCTAACATAGTGTAATGAGTGTCATGTTTCATGAAGGCACATTTACCATTATTAGAGAGATCAGTAGGGGTAATAGAAAAGGAGAGGTAATCTGTGAGTTTCTTGTACCATAAGTTGTGTGGGTTGCATGTTACATTGTTGATAAAAAGGATGTTAGTTGATACATAAGAGGGCAATGTTAAGTGATGCCCAATGACATAGATTTTCAAGGAAGAGGGTGAGGAGGGTATGTGTGAATCAAGAGAAGCCATTATGTCAGCAAACTTATTTGTAGGTCAAGAAATATTTTGTAAGAGGTAAGATTCAAATGATTCCAATAATGTATCTACATGATGTTTATATCACTGCAAAATTTTATTTTTGTATAGGTAGGAACCATTAACCTGATTGACCATTAGCTGGGAGTCACCAAAAATAGATATTGATTTGACACCCAAGAAAATAGCCATTTAAAGCCGTACGATCAAAGCTTCATATTCATCCATATTGTTAGTATATACAAAATCTAGTTTAAATGACAAAGGCATAAGATCATCATCGAGAGGAATGAGGATGACCCCCATACCCCCACTATTTTGACATTTTGATCCATCAAAGAACATCACCATTTGATAGGAGATGTAATCGGTGGAGAGCGTTGAGATAGATTCATCAAGAAATTCAAGGTTTGAAGTTTGGTTGTCAGGTAAAGGTGTAGTAACTAACTGGTCGGCGATCGCTTGCCCTTTGATAGACTTTTGTAGAATAAATTCCAAGTCAAATTTAGCAAGGATCATGATCCATCAAGATACATGTTGGTTGTGATATGGCTTGGAATGCATGTATTTGAAAGGATTAGTATGGGTGATGATGTAGGTTTTATGATTTAAGAGGTAATGACAGAGCTTGGAAGTTTCAAAGACCAACACGAGACAAAGCTTTTGAAATGGGTATATCAAGTTTCATAATCAACAAGTGTGTGACTTATGTAGTAAACTTCTTGTTATTGATGGTGGTCATCCCAATGTGCAATCATAGCCCCTAGAGAATGGTTTATTTTAGAGATGTAAAGGTATAAAGGCTAGTTTTCCATATGTGGAATAAGAATTGGTGGGGAAAGGAGATACCATTTGAGTGTGTCAAAGGATTCTTGGTAATATATATTTCATTGGAAAGAGACATCTTTTTTGAGGAGATGGTGAAAGGGTTGGCAATGATCTGACGACTAGGAGATGAAGTGGTGGATTGACTGAAGCTTGCCTTGTAGGCTGTAGAATTGTTTAATATTAGTAGGTGGAGGCATGTCTAGTATTGCTCAAACCTTAGTAGGGTCAACTTCAATACCATGGAGAGAAATTAGAAAGCCTAAGAGCTTACCATAAAGGACACCAAATATGTATTTATTTAGGTTTAGTCAAATGTTATATTGGAGGAGATGAGAATATGATTTTGAGAATCATCAAGTGATATTGGTGAAGTTTAGACATTCTAAGTAAGTCATCGATGTAGTCTTCCATAATTTTTTATAGGAGATCATAGAAGATATAAGTCATAGCACATTGGTAGGTGGCACCAACGTTCTTCAGACCAAAGGGCATGACTTGATAGCAAAAATTCTTCCATGGGGTAATAAAAATTGTCTTGTGTTGATCCTCAGGAGCAACTAAGATTTGATTGTAACATGAGAACCCATCCATAAGTGATAGCATCTCATGGTTGGTTTTTAGATCAATAAGTTGGTCAATAATTGGCAAAGGAAAGTCATATTTTGGATAGGTGAGGTTTAGGTCATGGTAGGTGGTGCAGATGCATATTCCTCCTATCACTTTTGTGATAAGAAAAATATTGAAACCCATTGTGGGTAGTCTATGGGTTGAATAAATTTAATAAAAAGGAGGTGTTTGAGCTCTTCTTTGACAAGGAGAGCAATACAAGGGTGTATTTTGCAAAGCTTCTTCTTAACAGGTTTAGTATCTCAGTTGGTGATAATGTTATGGGTGATGATAGAGGGGTTGATACCAAGCATGCTATTATAATACTAAGTGAAGGATTTGCTATGGTCATTAAGAAATGTGGCATAATTTTCTTGCTCAGAGGAGTCTAAAGACTAGACAATCTTAATAATATGGGGTTTATCGTGAGAGGGCAAATTAATGTCAATGGTTGATTTATTTAACATAGCCTATGTTTTAAATGGGAGTGATTGTTAGATAAAGGAATGATTTGCACCCACATATTTGCGAATAGCATCATCATCTAGACATTGGATAGTCTTGATAGTGAGAGAGTCTTCATCAATCATTTCAGGATGAATGAGAGAAAAAGACCTTGTTTCCTTACCCTAGTGATAGGTGAGGGGCCCTAAATGGATGGCATTTATTGAAAAAAAATTAGGGGGTATAGATACCTTCGATTCAGTAAGTGATGGTGGAGGAGAGGATGGAGAAGGAGAGATTGGCTCTTTGATAATTCATACATGAGAAGTTTTGGTGAGTTTAGTTGGTTTGTCATAACCCACTCCATGCCTCTTTTTGGAAATTTCAATGGTTTTACTGGTGGGATATTCAATGGGCATATGAACACCCTATTCATAATGACCCAAACCAAATCCTTTCCAAATACACCTATAAAGATATGGGTAAGAGAAACTAGGCTTGCTCAAGAAAGAAAAGTCATAGGTAAATGTTTGTGGCAAAGAGGATGGATTGTCAACAGTTAGAGCCTAATCAATTCCCCCATATGTGAAATTAGTTCAAAGGTTAGGGGGACCATATGAACTAACCATCCCAATACAGGGATCATAATTTGGGTGCATATGGAGCTTTCCATACTTGTATAGAGTATGGAACATGTTGAGTGTCAATAAACAATATTATCTAAGCGATATATGCTTGAAAGTTTCCTCCATGGTGTCTTTATCAAGAATTTGTGTCATCAGTATCTATGTAACCGAAGTAGTGGAGCTTGTGGAAGATTTAGAAGTATCATGTGGAGAAGATGATGTATTTAATAGATTGAGAACATCATTGGGAATATAAGTAATGTTTCATGTTTTCAAAGGAGGTGGGTCGGTAGGAATAACATGCACTTGCCCATTATGCTCAAACTTGACACAACAGTGTAAAGTTGAGGGCACACATGCCATAACACATATCCAAGGTCATCCAAGGATTATGTTGTATTAAAAATATCCTTATACAACATAGAGGAACTTAAGAATTGTGTGCTAACCCACATGGATATGTAAGACAATAGTGCCCACTATAGTAGTTGTGGTATTGTTAAAGGAGTAGAGCACTATGTTGGTTTGAGACATGCAATTATTGGGAAGGGCTAGTTTTTTGTAGGCATGGGTGGAGATAATATTAATACTATCTCCCCCATTAATCATGACTCTTTTAAAATGAGTTTGATCGATATATGTGATGATAATAAGGGTAGAATCTTGATCTTTAGGGTGTTGAAGTGGTATTTGTGAATCACAAAGGAAATCAGGGAGATGGTGTTAAGAGAACTGACCAAAGTTGCAAGAGGTTGGGGATCATCAAGTTGTACCTCAACCACTTGCAAGACACTAATCAAAGCTTGATGGTGTTGGGGTGAGTTATGGATTAACTCATACAAGGACATTTTCAGAGAGGTTTGGTGAAGTTGTTTCACCATCGAGTTTTGAATAACTTCTAAAGATGTTGGCTTCGAGACACCTAAGATGGAAATATTGGAATTTAAAGGAGAAGTTTATTTTGAAAAGGGGTGAGCCCAAGGGGAAGTGACATTTTCCTTACCTTTATCCTTTTTATTTTATGACTTAATGGCCACATTAATTTTGTTGATCTGAAACATAGGTGAAAGAGGTGGCAAAGGGGGTACAACAACATCATCTTTGGGTTTGAATTCAGGTGGAATGATAGGAGGAATAATGGATGCCAAGGGTGGAATAATAGGAAGGTTAATGGGAGTATCAAAAAAGAGAGTGTTGACATCAAAGTGTTACCGAATGACTACTGTGAGAGCTTTATAACTCTTAGTATCATGTCTAGGCAAATGATGATATAGACACACTTGTGTATCATCAAACTAAGATGGATTTGGTCCAAGAGGGATATAAGGCTTAATAGGAAGAAGAGTTATTGTAGAGGATTGCAATAATTGGCATAGGAAAAATATCTGAGAGCCTGTGAGTGGGCTAACACTTATTGTAATAGGAGTAGACACCTTCTTTGGTTTAGAATTCATGAGGGTGATTTTATGTGGCACCTTTTTAGGTGGAAATGGAGTCACGTGTTTTTATGACACTTTCTTGGTGTTAGGTATCATGGTTTCAGATGTGAAAGGCCTACTAAGTGGTATAGGTAGTATTGGAGGTAACTTATCCTTTTGCTTCACGTGTATCAACAATACTCTAACTAAAGTAGAGGGATATGGTCCCAAAATTGATGGAAAAGTTGGGGATGGAAGAGGGAAGGGTCAATGAGATCTAGGAAGCTTAAAATTCTTCCTTATTTTAGGACATGGAACTCCAAATTGTGATTGGAGAGTCAGATCTAATTTTACCTATGGATGAATTAGATTAGAGATTAGGAGAATGCCTAAAGACCTAATCTACTTTAATGTGGTAGATGCCTATGAGGGTGAGGGTTATGACATGGAAGGATGAACTTCTGGTGATTTTAGTGAAGAATCTATGACTTTTTCAAATACCTTGGGTTAAAGGGTAGTGAGAGGGTTGGTGGTAAAGGTTGACACTCATTATGTAGGATAAGGAGTTTTAAGTTAGTCCCAAAATGTTGCATGATCTAGCTTCATGGAGTCAAGAAATTCTAGACTTTTCACTAACCACGAGAAGGGTTTAGATGAAGTTGATGTAGGCTTTATAATTACTTATTTAAAAGTATAAGTTGATTGAGAAAGAGGGAAAATGTTAATCTCTGCTACCTCAGGCCAAAGATGAGAAAGAGCTACAACAGGGTCTTCTTTGACAGAGACAGGAGAAGAGGCATGGTATTCCATGGGTGGAGGAGAGGTAGGTGAAGAAGGATCCTCAAGGGGGTAGAGCATAGGTATAATTTCTCCCTCAATATATGGGTGAGGAACATGTAAAGTATGATCCTTTCTAGGTAAAAGAAGTAGTAAAATTGGTTGAATCAGAGTAGTCACAATAAGTCTCTCGTCTAATGCAGGAGTATATAACACTGGCTCTTTTAGGTGCAAAGGAGGAGTGGATGGGGTAATAATTTCTATTAGTGGAGGAGAGGTAGGTGAAGAGGGTTCATCAAGAGGTTATAACATAGGAATGATGTTCTCCTCAACATGTATTTGAGGAATGGGTAAGGTGTGGTCCTTAAGTGGTAAGAGGATAGTTAACATTGGTACAAAAAGAACTGGTAATACAAGCTCCTCTTATGGAAAAAAGAGTGTAAAGGAGGATCTTCCTCTCATAAGAGTGGAATGGGTGAAGTAGGCTCTTCTACTTGAGGAGGAAGAATGGGAAAAAAAATTCCATTGATTGTGAGGGAGGAGTAGGTAAAATGGGTGCCCCGTGTTATGGGAGAGGTTGGACTGAAGATAAAGGAAAGACCATATTAACTGTATGGATATTATGATCACATGAGTTATTAGTCATGGCTTGAAAAATATTTTGATTGGGTGAATGGTTAAGAAAAGGATATTTGAACACATCCATATTTTGATTAATAGGTGCATTAGGGTTATGCAAGATGAGATCACCCATGTAAAGCATGTCTTGAATAATGTTCTTGAATGTTGTATAGTTATTAGAATTATGGCCTTTGACTCGATGGTAGCCATAAAAATCATCCTCCTTATACCAAGTAGGAATAGGATGGTAGGGATCAATATGTATATGAGACTTGATTTGAGGAAGGGTTATGGCTCCCTGTTGTAATAGTTTTTCCAAAATGAAAGTATATGACTCCCCAATGAGAGTGTATTGTCTTTGTTCATACTGTTGTTGGAATTGCTTGGTCAGATTATAGGAAGTCAAGGAATTAGGTTGGTTTGTGGTTATGAAAGAAGCTAATTTAGTGACCATCACATTGGTAGAGCCTTATATTTTTGGTTAGGATAATTTTTAGAAGAGGAGTCATTTGATTTGGAATTGGCATTCTTACTATGTAACTTGACTTTGTCTTCATCTATAGCCCCAATATTGAGTATCTGTACCATTGTAAAGGCATCATCAAATGTGTATAAATTTTGTACTTAGAGTGTGGATGAAATGTGCTTAGCACATGCCCTTGAGAAGAGCTCAATAATCTTAGGTTGGGGTAAAGAGAAGGAGAGTTGATTAATTAAGCCTCTCCAGCGAGTGACAAATTCTATGATAGACTTGTCATCAAATTGTCTAATAGAATTAAGGTTTGTAATATAAACCTTTTAAGAAAATTGATAGATAAATGGTCTAAGAATATTTTTGTGAGTTGGGTAAATGAGAAAAGGGAGTGCCAAGTTATGGAGCTATACTAATCTAGGGTAGCACCCAAAAGAGACATAGGGAAGGTATGAAGTAGTAACACATCATCATACCCTATTAAATAACAAACATGTCTAAATGATCATAAATGTTATTATGGGTCCTATTTACTTTGGAAATGAGTAAATTTGGGGAGTTCCCATTTGCTTAGATAAGGGAGAATAGACATAGAAGGATGGATAGGCTCATTACATATCTAATCACAAGATAACACATTCTTTGAACCTGATACAGATGTCTCTAAATTAGACATCTTATCCATCAATATTTTAATGAGGTCTAGAGGAGGATTGGTTTGGAAGACACCCCCTAAGTTATAGGGAATCTGACATGAGGTAGAAAGAGCGTATGACATAGTTTGTTATGGTTGTGTTGATGCAACATAGGGGTAGTGAGTCATAAACTGGGGGGGGTAGAAATGAAAGGTGCTTGTCCCACTGGGTTAGAGACTATGATTTAGTTGGATGTTGTTATTATAGGTTGGGTTGTTGGCATGGTTATACTGGGTGAAGGGTGAGTCATAACTCATGTAATTATAGGTGCAAGAGTAGATGGGATGGGTACCACCAAATTCTAAAATGGGGATAGACTTGACTGAACTACTTATGGTTGTGAAGGCAGGGAAGTCACACCAGGGTTTAGGTAGGATTGGGTAGTTGGTGATGCTAAACTTTAGACATTATTTATGGCTGGGGTACTTGTCAAAGTGGTGGTTTGGGTAACCATAGAGAACATAGTGGAGACATCTAAAACTAAAGTTGTCTCCATGAGAGAAGTTGGTATACCATATAGTGGGTCACCTGAAGAATTGTGAATTCAGCTCATGGAAAGGTAATGTTGAAGGGATGCCACATTGTGATCAAGAAATTTAGAAAAATATTGATCTCCTTTAGGCACAATAGGAATTTGGTTAGGGTTAGGAGTATGCTCTATATCTGAAGTATGCTCCATGATAGAATTGGTGATAAGAGGGGAAGGTGGATGTGGTTACCAACTTACGTAATCTACAAGAATTTTAGCTTGGATTCATGTCAATACCATGCAAAAATAAGTATAAAAAGTCTTAAAAATTTGTATTAGTGATAGAGTGAGGAAAAACTAGGTTTGGGTGTAGGTAAGTAGGTTGTTTTAGCTTGTTATTTTAAGCAAACTAAAATTACATAGTCGTCAATGTTGATCACTTAACCGATGTCGATAGGTTAAAGTCTACTGATGTCAGTGGGTTTAACTGATGTCGATCACTATGGAGTTCTGGGAGATGAAAAATTTAATGTTTTAGAAACCCAGAGACAAAATATAGGTAAAAAAGAAGATGCAAGAGGTTTATATAAGGAGGATGAACACTCAAAAACCTAAAATAATAGGTTATACAACTTGAGTATTATAAATTGTGTTGATCTTGTAAATCAATAGAAAAACATCCTTACTAACTCCAAAATATAGAAGGTAATATAAAAGTAGAAAAATAGCATATATCCATTAATTATTAACTACTAGAGATTAATTTTGGTCTTGTGTTGACTTATGCCTTAACCAGATAGTGAGATGAGAGTTTAGTTATTGAAGGTACTAGAAAGCAATCTAGAGTTGGTTTCAAGTTAGTTTTGGTACTCAAGAGGAATTATGTGTTAGACTAGGTACATGGCTTGTTATAGGAGCTTTCTCCCTACACTTCATGGACTTGAATCCAAGCTAGGCCACTTAGCCAAAATATACCTTCTATCTAGAGTTTATACTCCACCAGAGAAAGGAGTGGGTTCTCCCCTTGGTGGTGAAATACAAGTAAGATAGTTAGGTAGGGTAAGGTGATCCACTAGGAGATGAAATATTGATGGGCCTTGTCTCAAGTAAATTTAGATCTTTGTTTTTATGAATGTGATTTGGTTGTGTAACATTTGTGTACTATGATTCATTCATAATTCTTGTAAAAACTAGGTGAGCTATTATGCAACAAGCAAATAATGAAGTGTAGTAAAGTTTAAACCCAAATCTGAAGTGTCTTGATTCGAATGAAAACAATGATGAAATAGGAGAAGAGATTGAATTTCACTATCCTATTGTGAATGCAAGAAAGAGATAAAGGAGAGATTCTTTTTAACTTGTAAGAAAAATGATAAGTTTCTTTTAGAGACAAAAGAAAGAGAAGAGTGACAAGGAGGAAGAAATTTTAGTTTATTGCCTTTAAATAGAAAATAAAATGTTGAATATTTTGTTTTGAGGGATAAGAGAGGGATAAAGTGCAAGGAATGAAATTTTCACTGTAATTCACCTATATGAACATTTAAAACAAGCAATGAACCTAAGAAAAACTTTAGGGTCCCACCGGGTGTGCCAAAAATGTTTCACTAAAATTTGAATCTATTTGATGTTTAAGGAGAAATAGAGATGAAGGGTAGGGATTATAGATTAGAGAGAACCCAGATTGGTTATGCACCATATCCAAATGATGTTGAGCACTCCTCTTTGGCTAGGGAGGACTATCTGAAGATAAGAAATTACTACCACCAAAATATTTGTTAGTAGATATTTGAGTGGGCTGCCAAGCTACGTGATTGTTCTTGGAAGTGTTGAACTTCCTTAGGGATGACAATCCACTTTTTGAAATAAAGTTGGTAATGAATAAAAAAATCAAAGAGAGAGTAAGATAGAGATGATCATACCATTCTTGCAGTCTAAGTGTAACAGAGAGTGACACAGTGTAGGTAATGTGAGTTATTTATATTTTTGGAGGTTGTTTGGGTAGGTTCATTGAGGTTAGTGAAAATACATAGTCATTAATATTGGTTAGGCTACCAATGTCAGTAAGGATATATGACCAACTTTGGTTATGTGATCGATGTTGGTAAGGGAAATGGGTTCTTAGGAGGTTACAATAGACTTTTCTGAGCTGGGAGATGGATGTGGTCGTGTTTTATGAGGTTGGGAAGAGTTGTAATGGAGTGGGTAAGACTCATGTAGGTCTAGATAGAGGGTTGGTATGTTTGAAGTAGAGGGAAATAGGCAAATGAGTTTTATAACTCCTCCATAGGGAGAGTCAGGACATTAATAAAATGATAAACAGTATAATGTAAAGTAATTATAAAATGATAATTTAAAAGAATTATAAGACAGAGATATACTTAACTGGTGAAATGGATGAACCATGAGTGCCATATATATGGCTCTGGTGAGGCATGTTGAAGTGATATGTGAATAGAAATATAAGCATGTGCTATCAGTTCAAAAGAGTCCAAACTCTATGTAGTATATCAATTCCTAATCTAGACTAATTTTTCTAGAGTAATGGTAAGCCTAGATGTAAAAAGTTGAATGCTAAAGTTTGTATATAAATAACTAAGTTCTTATGATTTCTATTGACCTAAATATTAGCTTGGAATTTGGCTTAAGTAACTGACGTCGGTGACGTCAACCATGGGTTGACTGATATTGGTAGCATGAGAATAGGTAAAAGGGCTATTTTTAGCCTATTTTCCATTCTTTCTCGTGCCAAGTGTGGTATCTATTAAGAAATGATAGAAATTCAAGGCTAAGAAAGACGGAGTTAGTTAGGAATTTATGTTTGGGGTGAGAACAAGTCATGGGTAGTTAGAATAGGAGACTAAGTCTTAAGGTGACTCAGAGGGTGAGAATCAGTCTTAGGATGAGTTGGCCAGGTAAGGTGGCATATGTAGTTTTTAATTAACTTAATTATATATTTTAAATTAATTAAATGTGTGAGGGGTGAAAACATGGGTTAGAAAGGCTAATTATTAAAAGGGGCTCAAGGGGGGTTTCAACATAGGGAGTTACACATGTGGATAACATAATTTTAGTGTCTATAGTTATTATTATTTTGAAATCTTGAGTAAGATATTTTATATTTTAATATGAAGTGCTAAGAGATAATATGTAGATATGAATACTTCATCTATAGTCTATTCTCTTCTAATTACAATATGGATTTATCATTTGAATTTACGTATGTTTTTTTAGTTAATCTTCAAAATGGCATTTGATTTGTTTTGGTTTGCTTGAATGGTTTACACCTTAGATCAAGCTCTATTTGAAGCTAATTTACTATTTAGAGGATCTACATGAGCAACTATTTGCCTAAATTTTAGATTTTTCCTATTTTACTATTTTAAGCAATAATAATCTCAAAATATAAACAAACATCAAACAAAGAGGAATGAAAGAGATAATCAGCTTATTATTGGATTTATTAAGATCAAATTACCTCTTTGTATCTCCTCTCTAGGATTACAAAACTCATTTTGGATGCAAAATAACTTGGATGTTGGATTGCTTATATTTTTTTGATAATTTCTTCCAATGGACAATTGTGCTTGATAGTAGCTCTTAATGGATGTAAGAAGGATGGTTATGGATGTAAGATAGAAAGATAGCTTCAATATTTTCATGTTAGTTTCATTGAGGGGGTGGAATTAGTTATATAGGTAATGGAAAGAAGGATCAATGGCTCAAATTTAATTTTGAGCCATTAAGATTAATGTCTAGGATATCTACAAGGAATTTTAAATTCCTTGGAAATCTGTAGAGTGGAGAATTATAGAGGAAAAGGGACTAAAATGGAGGAGATTTCTAGAATAAATCTCTATTAGGGTTTAGGGATTTATGAATATCTAGGAATAGGGTGGTAGATGGGTAGGTAGAATAAATTGTATTTTTAAATTGGTAAGTGGCTTAAGGAGTAGGTTAGTAGGTAAATTGGTTTTACTAGTTGATTAATGAAGGGGATTAATTAGTTATGGGGTGGAATAAGGTTTTTAGGCTTTAGGAATAGGAAATGGGATACTGATTAATTAGTTAAGAAACATACTTTTAAGTTGAATTAGTGAAATTAATGTAATTAGTGGGATGAAAAGATTTTAATGCATACATTTTACCCCTCTTTGAAAGGTAATTGCAAGTGGATAGGATGGGAGGAGTAATAGTATTTCAAAAAAGATTCATAATTGTGTGGATGTAATGTTAGATGGTGTTAGTGGGTATGAGCCCCCTTGAGGGAGCATGTGGGGAAAACCAACTCAGATGGTCACTCAAATAGAAGTCCTAGGGGTGGGATAAGACCAAGATGATAAAATGGGGTTAGGATGCCCCAAGTAATGATGTATATATATTTGAGATGACCCAAGTTCAAGGACAAGGGGATAAAGTGGCTCAGTTGTGATGGGTTCTAGACCAATGTCTAGAAAGGGATTTGATTAATAAGACTAAAATCCCAAGACAAAGATATTATCCATGAGATAAAAAGATGAGATGGAGCTAAGCCATAGATGAGTCCTGTAGAAAAGACATATGTCATGGAGGGCTTGGAAATGAATGATGGAGATAAAAGTTATTGATTGATGATAGGGAGACACTTTATGTAAGATACGTATCCTAAAATGATGCATGATTCTTGAGTGATTAATCTAATGATAGGATGGGGATGAGAAATTAATGGTGGCCAAGCTACCCATGGGCACAAAATTGTGGCCAAGTGCTTCCTACATAATCTTAAGAGACCTCAGGCTGATGTAGTTCTAACTTGGGATTAGATTGGATATAGGGGAAATGGAAAATCCATGCCCCAGATGACTTTAGTAATGATATTGAATGATTGATTAGGGTAATGAAGTAATGTGACAGGATTTGGAGCTAGAAAGGGACTGCTAGGATGAGAGACTAATTATGATAGGAGTCAAAAGGGTGATGGGGGATGGGGGGGTAAATAGGACAAAAGAGTGAAAGGGGGTTTATTTTGATTTTTATCTTAAGTGAAAATTGACTCTGAGAAAAAAATCATGGTAGGTAAATGATGATTTATATCTTGATGGATATATGGATAGATTATATGGATGTTAGATATGGACTTAATGATATAATATATAGATGGTATATTATGTGATTATGCTTTAGGATTGGTAGATGATATGTTATGTGCAGAAATGTTATGAGATAGTTATTTTATTATGGATGTCATGGTATAAATTTTATATGGAAGTAATGGCAATGTAAATCAATGTTCTAAATAAGGATTAATTCATTTTTAATTTTTGTGTCTCACATCTTGGGTTTGGGTAGTAATCCTCCTACACAAAAGAGGTAATTTAATGATGGAATGGGGAATAAGTAGGTTTAGACAAGATAATTGATAGGATTAGTGAGGAATGGGATGGGTGCAAATTTTGGAGCCATTAATAATGTATGCAATCCATTTTAATATTTCACTAGTAATGAAATATATTCCAATGACATGATAGGAATCAAGGGTACATTAAAATAATTTACATGAAGGAACTCCGTTTGAAAGTGACCTTACCCAAAACAAGATTGGGATTCACCTAGACCATCCTTGTTCCCTGTAAAGTTAACAATATAAAATATATACAATAATATAAGAAAATTATTAAAAGAAACAAAACAATATAATTAATATATAAAAATCCAAATGATTAATCAAACACCCACACCTACTTTAAAAACACATAATATATATACACACAAGATAAACATACTAAAGATATGGATAACAAAAGGGATATACAAGTTGATAATGAGGTGATTATAGACAATGGTCTTAATGATGAGAAGGAGATATGTACACAAGGTATATTGTGCCCAATATTACTAGATTGACAATAAGACCAACCAAATTTAGAAGCATCAGTATATAGGGGTTAGGATGATCAATCAAGATTCGGTATCATAGTGTTTGCGGAACCCTAAAGTAAAATCTATTTTGGACCCTTTCATAGTGATAAATGTAGTGGGAAGGTGTGGGCCATAGTTTGGGGACCACAAGATACAAATGAGGATAGGATTAACTTGAGGCTAAGAAGAAAAACACTCATCAAAGAGAATGTGATGGAGTGATAGGATGATGGATAGATATAAGGATGTGATAGGATTGGGGATATATATATATATATATATATATATATATATATATATATATATATATATATAAAGTAAAACTTGTAATGGATGCCCACTTTTAAGACTAGGGTCAAGGATGGGTGAATGGAGTGAAATGAAAAGGGAGATCTAGGATGGAAATGATTATGAATATGGAAACATTTTAAATACATTATATTCATTGGGTCATCAATATCTTCACCATCTAGTGTAGATAACTTTTAGGCTCCAGATCCAAATTTAGCAATTATTATATAGGGCCCAAGCTAAGTGGCTTCAAAATTTACCTTCTTATATCTATCTACATTGGTACTCTTCTGATTTTATTTTAGGACTAGATCACCAACCTCAAACTCTTGAGACTAGATCTTCTTATGATATTGGCCTTTAATCTATTCTGATATGCCTGTATGTGATTGAGTGCCCTTTGACACTTTTCATCTAGAAGCTCAAGTTATTGTAGCCTTTCTTGTCTAAAATTGTGATAAGTGATAATGCCCCACAATGATATTTATAAGGTGGTGAGATCCACTTCCATAGGAAAGATAGCTTTTATCCCATATTCTAAAGCATATGTAGTATCCCCAATGGGTGTTCAGATACTTGTGCGATAAAACTAAAGTATAGGATATAATTATAGGTGCCAATTCCTACCTACATCATTTACTATTTTCTTAAGAATCTTGATAAGGGTATTATTTGTTACTTTAGCATATCCATTTCCATATGGGTAGTAAGGAGAAGAAAAATTATGCTTGATATCATATCACCAACATAAGGCCTCAACTTCTTGATTTTTGAAGGACTTGCCATTATCAAAGATGATGTGGGTAGGAATGCCAAAATGGAAAATGATTTGATTGAGGATGAATTTAGAAATTTGAAGACATGTAGTATAGGTAAGTAATATTAATTCTACCCATTTGGTGAAATACTCCATAGCAGTAATAATAAACTTGTGTCTATTGGAAGACATGTAATTTATCTTACCAATAAAATCTAGTCCCCATTTGGGAAATGACCATGGAATCATAATAGGTTGTAATTATTGTGTGGGTGCATGAATACGATTACCATGTTTTTGACAAGCTACACATTTTCACACATACTAGCAGGCATCTTGTTCTATGGTAGGCCAATAATATTGAATCTAGAGTAATTTCTTGGCTAGGGCCATTCCACTAATATGAACATCACAAATAATGTCTTAGACCTCATTAATTGCAAGATAGGCCTCTTTGAGGTCAAGCATCTTAAAAAATTCCCATCATAACCTTTGTGATAGAGCATGCTACCAAGGATGGTGTAACAAGAGGTACGATAGATGAAGGCCTTGCATTAATGGCAATTGAGGTTAGGTTATAAGATGTTATAATGGAGGTAATTATAAATGTCATGGTACTAGAAGATTGGGATCATGAATAGCCCAAATTTGGAAAGGAGCCATAGATTGATAAGCTGAGAGGACTAGATGTTCTATTAGAAAATTCCCTTTGAATATGTCTTCAGGGATATCAATTAAAGATCCAATAGTGGCCATGGAATCAACTACTTTATAAGTCCCTCTTGACACTTGTTCAAATTTAATAGTCTAAAAATTTTGCTTCAATTGATCTACCAATTGCTTATAAGGGACTAATTTTTCATCTTTAGTTTGGAACTAATCATTAACCTACTTGATTATGAGCTGTGAATCACCAAATACTTTTAAATTCTAGATGTTCCATTAGATGGCTAGGTGAAGGCAATATTTTAAAGCCTCATATTCAAAAATATTATTGGTGCATGGGAAAATGAGGTGAAAGGCTTTTGGAATAAGGTCACCTTGTAGGGTGACGAAAAGGATGCTCACTCCCAATCCATTCATGGTAAAAGGGCCGTCAAAATATATCTTTCATTCATTAGATTTTGAAGTAGTCATTATATATTCATCTAGGAAGGTTATAGTAAGAGGCTCAATCATGACAAGAGGTGATTCTAATAGTTGATCTACTATGCCTTGTCCCTTTATGGCCTTTTGATGAACATATTTGATATCAAACTCACTGAGTAACATTATCCACTTGGCCATTCATCTTATGAGAGCTGATTTTGATAGTAAATATTTGAGAGGATCAACTTTAGTAATGAGTTAGACTTGATTATTAATATTATAATTCCAAAGTTTTTGCAAGGTAAAGACTATAGCTAAGAAAGCTTTTTCAATTGGATTATAATTTATCTCTTAAGAGATTAAAGTGAGAGTAAGATAATAAATTGTTTGCTCTTTTTCATCATCATTGTAGTATGAAAGTAAGGCACCTATTTCATAGAGTTATGGAAATATACAAGAGTAAGGGCCTTCCCATGACAAGGGGTCATAACATAGGTGGACTTACCAAATACTGATTTAGATTATTGAAGGCTTATTGACATTTTGAGTTATAATTAAAATGGGTCCCCTTCTTTAAGAGATGAGTAAAGGGGTGGCATTTATCTAAAAGCTAAGAAATAAATCATTGAATAGCTTGCAACTTTCATTGAAGACTCCTAAGCTACTTCAAATTATGAGGGGGAGGCATATACATAATAGCTTTGAATTTATTTGGGTCTAATTTTATGTCTCTCTTGCATACAATAAACCCTAGTAATTTGCCTAAAGTCATGCCAAATACACATTTCTTGGATTTAATCTGACTTTATACTCTCATAGTCACTCAAAGATTCTTATCAAAACTACATGATGTTATGATCTAAGTCGGGACTTCCCTAGGATATCATCCATAGTCTTCAACTATATCATGGAAATTAACTTTCATTGCCCGTTGATAAGTAACACCTGCATTTTTGAGGCTGAAGGGCATGATTTGATAGAAAAAGGTCCCCTATGGAGTGAAGAAGGTTTTTTTATGTTTATCTTTAGGCATGATTTTAATTTTATTATATCCCAAAAAATCATCCATGAGAGATAACATTTCATATCTTGTTGTTGAATCCATGATCATATCAATATTTGAAAGAGGGAAGTCATCTTTGGGACATGCCTTATTAATGTTTCAGAATTTCATGCAAATATAAATTCTTCCTTGTGGCTATCTACAAGAAAAATATTAGAGATCCAATCAAAATAATCAATGGGATAGATAAAGCCTACTTCCAAGAATTTTTATAATTCTTCCTTAACTAATAAGGCCACCTTGGGGTGCATTTTTCATAATTTTTAATTAATTGGTTTAGCATTAGGTTGCACAACAAAATTATGTACTACTAACAATGAATCAAGCCTAGGCATGTTAGAATAACACCATTGAAAAACATCTAAAAATTCTTTAAGTAGCTCAATAATAATCTGATGCTCATCAAGTGTAAGAGTTACCCCTAGTTTGATAATTTTAGGATTTTCTTCAGTTCTAATGTTAAATTCAATCACCTCCTCAATGAGGTAAGGTGACAGATCTTAGAGATAAGGGGTCAATGATTTATTTGGGATATCTAAAGTGAAACCATCTAGGAGTTCCATATCTATTTTAGTGTAGTCTTTTGATTTAGCTAAATAATGTGGAAATTATTCTAGATTTTGAGTTGGCTCTTCTTATTTAGATTGATCTTCTTTACTTTGGTTAAGGGGATGTTTTTTTTCCTCTAAATAATATTTTTGACATAGATTAATGGAAAATAATTTATTATGATCACCAAAAGGCATGAAATCTCCAGCTCCTAGAAATTCTAAAATGGCTTTATCATTCTAAAACATAACAAAGGAGGGTTCCTGATGTTGATATTAGTTAGTTAATGAGGGGTAACAGAGGGATATGTTGATGGTGGAAATAGTGGTGTCATGAAAAAGGTTTGTGGTAGAAATCTCCTCATAACTACTACAAACAAAACCCATCTCAATTTATTCGTTAGAAAGAGACTTGTCAGGGACCAAAGTAGTATCGCTAATGATATTACATAAGTCATTATTGAGAATTTTTTACCCTAAGCCAAGATATTGTGGATGATCTTGAACCATGATAGGTTCAATCCTACCTTATTTGTGTCTCCCTAGTCCTTATCCTTGGTAATGCATATTTTGCAAAAAAAATTGGACATAGGGGGTATTTTTGGCTGTAAAATAGGAGGGCCTCATTTTTTGGAATGAGCTATGAGTCATCTAATTCATCAATATATTCTTATGATAATAATATTTCACTTGAGAAGCTCATAAATCTAAATTGATATCTAATTGGATTAACCTTCTTCATGGCTGGGGACTTGTAACTTCATGGGGATAAAGGTAAGTCACTTACACAAAACATTATGTATTAATATTCCTTGTACCATGTGGATGTGATTTTTAGATGAGTGAATTCAAGAAATGGATCAAAAGAAGATACAAGGTCATTAGGGAATACATATTTAGTAGTTATTATGTTTTGAGTGGTGTTATTAGTGATAGGATAGTAACATGAAGATGAGGATTGACCCATTTAACAACTATGAAAATGTTTTGTTTCTCTAAGAATGGTGACTTCAAAAAATGAGTGATTTTGTTTTAGATTGGTATAGGGTAGAAGAAATTGATTGCATCTTAATAATCCATGGGCAACCTAATAGTATGTTATAGGGTAGATCCAAATCCACAACATGTATTAGGGTTTGATTTATCATGGGTCTCATGATAATGAGAAGATAGATAATTCTTGAAGATAGCTGATCATTATCATCATATGATTTTATCATAATCATAGTAGGCCCTAAAGAAGCCTTAGAATACCCCAATTTCTTTAATAAGTCTATATTACACAAGTTTAGTGTAGAACCTCCATCTATGAGTAGTCATGGAATCAATGGTTGGATATGGAGACTTCTATGAATAGTGGATAATTATGGTGTGGGTTAATGGGTAGCATGTCCTAGGTACCAAAAGTGATTTGTTGTGAAGGCAAAAGATGACCTACTAATGCCTATAATTGATTGGTGTCAATATCTTTGGGGACCTTTAGGTTATTCAAGACTTGATTAAGTACCTACCAATACATAGGGGATGTTTTGAGAAGATCCATTAATAAGATTTGAGTGGGTGTCTTCTCAAGTTGATGAATTATATCATAATATTTGTTGGAAGATTAAATTTTTTTTAGTGATATTTCCCTTTTGAGATGTGGAAGTAGATGGGTCTTTAGGATATCCCCCAAGAACTATAATTTTATTGAATTCAGTAATAACCACACAATCAACTATGGCCCAATTTATTTTTAATATGGTGGAGGATGATGGTGTGGGATCTTAGGGGCTATAAAATTTAATGGTATTTACATAATGGTATGGAATGGCATGATAATCCATATAGTTTTAAGTGGAGGCCTGACCCTGGTCTATTGGTGACTTTCCTTTTCATTAACCATGCTTGGGTAATGGGTCCTGATAGATACACAACTATTGATTTTTAGACTGATTTGGAGTACTCTCCCCTTCTATTTAAATATCACCCTTTTTAGTGAGGTCTTGGATATAATGTTTCAATTGCATACACCTCTCTATGTTGTGACTTTTAACCATATGATATTTATAGAGTTCATCTTTATGGTACCAATCAGGTTGGGGTTGATGATCATCCAAAGGTCATATCTAAATAAGAGTAATCATATTAGTAGCTAATAATTATTTTAGAATCATTTCAATGGGAACTCCAAGGTTAGTGAGATGTATCTTTCTAGTTCGAAGCTTTGGTTTGCCTCATGATACTCGAATAGAGGAGACATTTTGCTGACTTGTGGGGTTCTTTTTTTATACAATTTGAACATGTTGTTTAGAATCTATGACCCCATCTTCCACAAAATTTTTATTGTTGTTGAATATATTTGAATTTCCTAAAAAGGAATTATCTTGATTTTGATCATGTTCATTTCAAGAATATAATTTAATTGTCCCTTTTTTAATGAGTGATCTTTTGATTTATACCCCGTTTTCAATGATTTCATCAAAAGTTTTTGCATATTAGAATTTTAATTGATATTTTAGCTCAACATTAAGACTGTCAACAAACATTTTAGCTATCTCTTTTTATGGTATTATGAACCATAAGCTGCTTGCTAAGCTTCTCCATTATTGTAAGAAGGATGCCAAGTTTTCCCAACCTTTTTGTCTAGTATTGTATGGGTTAATAATGGAGATATCATGTTCGATGTTAAAGGAGAAATGTCTTACAAATTATTCCATCAATTCTCATAATATAGATATACACCCCTTCGGTAAGTGCATGAACCATTCCATGGCTAGTCTAGGGAGACTTTTTGGGAAAAGTCTTAATAGGTAAGCATCTTCATATGCCAATTCATGAAAAGTCACGTAAAACTCTTATACATGGTCTTGAGGATCACATTTACCTCTATATTTTTCAAAATTAGGTACCTCAAAGTGAGGTGGGAAAGGTATTTGCAATATGATCATGTCCAAAGGAGAAGAGCAAAAATATTCATATTTATATTTCATTGCTTATGAGCATGGGTCAATTTTTTGGAGAGTCTCCTTCATCACTTTCCATTATTATGATAATGTGGGGTCTCCAAGGGGATTGGAGGTTTGATCCTAATTATTATGGGGTATATGATTGTTATGGGAATTTTGACATGGGGATGATGGTTGTTGATTTTATGTATAGAGTAAAAGATTTATTTGTTATGTAAGTTGGTCTAGTCGATCCTCTAAGACAATTTACCTCTTGTTAGCCTCAATAAGGTTATTTGAGAGAGGTGTAGGTCATTCTCCTTCTTCAAATTCTTGGTCCACACCTTCCTCTTCTTTGGGTACTTGATTCGTGTGGGTATTCTAATGTGGTGTATTAGGCCAAGTGGAGGGATGAACTATGTGTTATAGAAGGCCATAATCAAAGTTTGAGGGTAGTGTGCCCCTCATTTCAATGGATCAATCTAGAAATTGTTCATGATTTTCATAGAGGTATTGGTCAATTAAATTCCTAACCTCATCATTATGGAGAGTATTGAATCGATCATATTCTCCTCTAGAGGTATGCATATCAATATGTGTATCATCATGATCCCAAGTTGGATCATATAAATTCCCCATTAAATCATTGTATTGGTTGGAATTTTGTCCCATACTAAGCTATTAGGCATGGTTTTGGATCACCATATTGGATGAATAAGGTGGAGATTGCGATGAGGTGTGATAGGTGATGCAAAAATTTTGAATACTAATTCAATCTATAAATCAAACATACTAGTGGTCAAATAAGGTGATGGGATGATTTTTAGAAAGGGATGTGAAGATTAGAATGGCTAAGAATTACCAAAAGACAAAGCCTTGTAAGAGTCCAATCTATCAATAAATGAAAGGGAGTGATGGGATCAAATACCTTTCATACTAGAAAAATGGTGATTGGATGGGTGGTAGTCATGAAAAGGCACTTGATAAGAAGAAGTGATGGGTGAAAGATTAAAGTCTTGATAAATATATGTATGTTGATAATATCTAGTTTAAGGGTTTATAAAATTATAATCAGGATAAAATGGATGAGTGAGCACTAGAACTTGATTCCAAGACTAAATATAGTATTCAAAGATGATGGAAGAGTTTGAAATGGATGGGTTATGGATGATGGAATATGAATATAAGAGGAGTGGAAGCTATAAGATGGGTATTATATGGATATAAAATATAGATATGAGATGTTGTTTGGAATAAGTAATGGAAGGTATGGATGGAAGATAGAGGATATAAGATGGATTATAGATGTTACTTAGGATAGGGAACAAAGATATGCAATGGATGTTGTTTAGGATAATGAGGTGGATATGAGGGGTATGGAAGATGTAATATGGGTAATAAATGGGTGGAGGATGAAAAATATATGATAGATATTAGATGTTGTGTAGGATATGGAGTGGAATATGTAAGATGAGTGGTTAATATAGGGAATCTAGATAATATAAGATGGGTGTGTTTTAGGATGATGAGATGGATATGATGATGGGATGGGTATGATGATGGAGTATAAAAGTGGATATTATCCTAAGGGTATCTAAGGTGTCAAAATAAAGATGGTTTGACCAACTCAGTTTTCAAACAATATGGGTCTAACGTAACACACATAGCGACAAGCCCTAAGCTAGTAAATTGAAAAAGGTGTGTAACTAGACACTTGCACCATATAAAAAATTTATGGGTGAGGCTATAGGCCAAGTAAACCCTATAGACCCCATCTGCACTTAACAATTTCTTAGGAGTTTATCCTACTTCCTACAATGAAATGTTTATTATGGGTAAAATGTCCTATGCAAGGTTTACACAAGGACTTATAGGTTAGTCCCATATATACATGAAGGTATAGTGTGGCCCAAGTCTATATAAGATGTTGTTTAACAACCTTGAATATTGGATATTAACCTCCCTTCACTCCATTAAACCCTTTATGGGGAATTCTTCTTAGGTGCCTAATGATATCTCTCCTAATTTTTATACTTCACTAGAACATAGAGTTTGGTCTAGTGCATGGTGATGAAATCCATGTCATTAACCCCTAGTGATTAATCCCATGTGTGGGAATGAATTCCACCTCACATGTTATCTTAGAATCAAAATGGATTACAAACAAACACAACACAATTAATTTACTGATTAATTATTCTATGTGAGGAATTTCACAAATATAATCAAACAACAAGAAAATATATACAAGCAATGAAAATTGAAGTGTTTATAGCACCACACCTCCTAAAAACACAAATGTTAGGAAAAAAATGGGTTTATTTGATCTTGAGGAGTCTTACACAAAAAGGGTTAGTAGTTTCAAGTGATGTTTAGAAAAGGACAACCTAAAAAATAAATGATCAGTAGTTTTGATTAGCCATCTTTAGGGGTAACCTACAATACAAGTGATTAGTAGTTTTAGATTTACGTGTTTTTGGCAAGTGACACTGCAAAGAAAATGATGTTAGTAGTGTTGTATTTATTCTTTGAAAAACATAACCTATAGGTTAGAATAAAATTTTCCTCTGCGTATTAATGTACAAATGATAAATTATAATTAATTTTATCAAAACAAATATTATGAAACAACTAGGCTTCTTGGACTAAGACTCATTATAAAAATATTATCGAATATAACTAATTGTATGTATATACAAGACTATGATTATTATTAATTATTAATAATTGAATTATATATATATTTTAACACTTATGATGGCACAATAAATTTGGACAATGTGATAAAATGATGTTTTGATTAAATATTAAGAAAACTAGATAAAATGACAATAAACTATATGACCTAAAATGTAAGATTACTGATCTTAACATGATTAATCTTCAAGAAATGATAATCCTAAATTCTCAATCCAAGATCCAACACTAAAAAAAAATGCAAAATACATAAAATGAGCACTAAAACTGAGAAATGTCTGTAGGAGTCTTAATACTATGAGCATTTGTAAAGTTTATAAAATATTTCAGAGTTTCAAAGCATGGATTTTTTTTTTTATAGACGGTGACACCATTACTATAATTTGTCAAATGCTATAAATACCAAGAGCCTAGGTACATTAATTTGAGTGAAATCTTTTTTAAAATGGTATTTTCTTGCACATAACCAACAGACAGAAACATGATGTCAGTCAAGAATAAGCTAAAAGAACCCAATGCCTAATAACCAACATATAACATAAGTATCATGTAGTAGTTATTAATACTTAATTCTAATACTCAATCAATGATATCTATGTTAAAATAAATAGATTACTCAAAATGTCTTTATCCTTATGGATCCAAAAAAACCAAAAAATCAAGAAGACATTAGGCAAAAATCCTATCTGAGATGCATTAAAATAGATAAATTGGTAACCAATCTTGAAAAAATGGTGATCTAGAACTGATTTTGACATGAATCGATACTAATCTGATTAGTGAGTTGAATAATTATATTATGATGGAAACTTAAAATAGACATTTACAACATAGTAGAAGATATATATTGTTGTGTACATTTAAAAAAAATCCAAACCTCTCTATTGATACCGTTATGATGATTTTTTATGCATGTGTTTGAAGGGAGAAGATGACCTAGGATAAAAGCCTCCCTCATTTCCTGAAAAACAAATGAACTAAAATGTTAGGTATACATCTTACCAAATCATGGATTTTTGGGAGTGCCTAGGTGGATGCCTAGAATATTTTCTTATTTCATCCCTTGATAGTAGGGCCTTTGTTTTTTATTTTTTCCACCTAGAATTCTATCCACAAAATATATACGATGAACTCATGAGAATATGATTTGAAAAGATGGTGATTTGTGGAGCTTTTAGGATTTGAACCTGTGAAGCTAATGGACTAAACCTTTACACCATTAGTTTATTAGGGAAAGCTAAAAAATAGATAAAGGTGTAAATTCCCATGTAGACAAGCAAAAGACAAAAGATACACAAAGCCAATAATTATGACATCCAAAATCATTTTCTTGTGCTATATTATGGCAACTTTGTAGTTCGTAGTTTGATAATAAAAAGAGAGTATGGGAAAATATAATTTTCGTCAAACTAGGCATGCTAATTTGATGTCTTATCGAATTATCCTTTTAAGTTACCAAGGCATATCTAGAATAAAAAAATTGTTAAACAAAAGGATCCCCTCCCATTATGCTAATTTTATACATGGAACATGTTGTAACAAATTTCTAAATTGATCAATTCATTTAAAAGATTCATAACTATATAATAATAACAACATCTAATTCAAAAAATTATGCAAATGATAGAAATTTCTACCAAAATTATAATCAAGAGAATTCATCCACCATTTCTAACAAATTAAATTAATTATAAACTATAGAATTCTATGGACAAGGATTCAGTCTCCCATTGTGGTCACCAATATGTTTTCCTAAATTCTAATTTATCTTATTCTACTATTGTAGGCAATAGTAATCTCAAAATCTAAACAAACATCAAACAAAGAGGAATGAAAGAGATAATTATCTTATTATTGGATTTATTACCATCACATTACCTCTTTGTAACTCCTCTCTAGGATTGTAAAGCTGATTTTGGATGCAAAATAACTTGGATGTTAAATTTCTTGTATTCTCTTGATAAGGGCTTCCAATGGATAATTGTGCTTGATAGTGTCTCTTGATAGATGTAAGAAGGATGGTTATGGATACAAGATAGCAAGATAGCTTCAATATTTTCATTTTAGTTTCATGGAGGGGTGGGCTTAGTTATATATGTAATGGAGGGAAGGATCAATGGCTAGGATATTTACAAGAAATTTTAAATTCCTTGGAAATCTCTAGAATGGAGAATTCTATAGGAAAAGGGGATAAAATGGAGGATATTGTAAGAATTATCTAATTCTAGAAATCTCTATTAGGGTTTAAGAATAACTAGGAATAGGGTGGTAGATGGGTAGGTAAAATAAATTATATTTTTAAATTGGCAAATGGCTTAAGAATTAGGTTAGTAGGTAAATGGGTTTTTTTAGTGGATTAATGAAGGGGATTATTTGGTTATGGGGTGGAATAAGGTTTGTATGATGTAGGAATAAGAAATGGCATATTGGTTAATTATCTAAGAAATATATTTTTAAGTTGAATTAGCAAAATTACTGTAATTAGTAGGGTGAGCAAATTTTAGTGCATACAATAGCTAATATAAAATTAGATTTAAATGTCATTCAAATCTACCTATATAACATAGCCTCTTTCAACATATTCCTAGTCTTTTATTTTTATTCCATCATTTGATGAATACATCAAAGTCTTTACCTCCCACCAACCTGATCTTGGAACATGGCCCTAAAGGTGAAATCAAAGTGACCTTCACCAATATGGGGAAGGATATAGAGAAAAATACATTGAAACACAAGGTAAATGGTGTAGCTATGAAGCTGTATGATTAGATATGTTATAAATAGGTGATGCCAATCATCACGAAGTACTTGCATTCCTAGTGGTCTCCTATAACTATTAAAAGGCTTCAAAGCTAAGTAAAAATCCATCACTCACAGCCTAAACACTTCCAATCACCATTTTAAAGTCTTCAAGAACCTTAGATAGCCATCCCCTCATTGTTCATGGGCATTCAACTCACCCTCACTAACCTTTTCTAGTTAAAACAAAATAAATACCAGCCATGGGTTTTTATAAACCCCACACTAACCACTTTTTCCCATCACCTAATCTCCATATGTTTTTTGGTGCCAACCTCCTTACTATCCCACTCAAAAAATGTTGCAAAGATTGATATTTTGATATTCAACAATATTTTCACTACCTTCCTACTTACTGCCATCTCCTTCCATGTGGAAGATCATATAGTGCATGCATTTCAATGCATGCACTAGGTGTTCAAGATAATAAAGGTGTCAGATTCAAACACTTTATATATATTATTTAGTGCCATTTTATCTTTTAATTGTTTTATAATAGAGTTGTTAGGATATAATTTTGTAGGGATTTGTATTAAAATGGTGGGGTTATAAAGATGGATTTTTTAAATTATTTTAACGTGGGAGATATTGTAAAGAGATTTTAATAAGATTTTTTATTACCTTGTCACATTATTTTTTGTCCTAATGAAGATGGAGGGTGAGGTTTGGTTTGGCAGGAGGTCAAACCCCCTCATAAACAAAACTTTCTCTTCTCCATCCTTGCTTCTCCTTCTCACTTTCACCTCTTATAAATACATTATTAGTAGAGCCTAGTGCCCCTTTTTACTTGTTTTAATTATCACGTGTGTTTGTCTATTTCATTGATTTATCATGGATGCATTCTTGGCCAAGTCCGACATCCAACACTCGAGTTTGTTATGTTGAATTTTTTTTTGGGGGTCATTATTAATTATCTTGGGGGGGGGTTTATGGGTCTTCATTTATCTCTTACACATTGAGTTTATACAACTATAAAGTGTTACTATTTCACCATGCTCATATTTGTGGATGAATTTTTAGCTAAATTTGACATCCATTTTTTAAGTGTGCATTGTCACTTGTACACTAATTGATCTCATTTGAGTGGACCCATTTTTAGTTGAGTTTGACATCCATACTTAGAGTGTGCACTATTTATTGCACTAGCCTTTGCATAAATTTCTAATTTATGGATGCATTGTCAACTGATTTTGACATCCATCACATTGAATGTGTATTATGTAGAGAAAGATTACAAGTTGTGTTAGTTCATGTGTTAGTTAATAGAAGCTATAAAAATAAGCATAAAAAAACTAACATATCAAGCTTAATCCCTCAATGGGTATTGATAATTAATTATAAGAGATAATTAAGAAAGGAATATAATCAAAACTTCTAAGTAGCATCCCTCCTTCCAAGAGTGGCCAACAAATGTGTTTTTCCCAGATTTGGTGCTCCAAGTCTGTGCCAATGAAGAGTATCATGCTCCTTCATCATTTCTTAGTACATCAATGGATTAGGCTCACAAGATTTGTCAATTTGTGTAAATAGGTGAAGCTTTTCTATTACAATTTTTGCATATTAATTTTGTATAACTGAAGCTTAAAAATGGTAGTCTTGACTTTCTTATTTATAGATTTTAAATATTGTTCAGGTTGATTTACAACCCTTGGATTAAAAACTAGATGTGTGGCCTTGAATGGATTCAATTTTTGAGGTCACCATATTGGAAAGAGGTTGCACATGGGAAATAATGGGTTGTAAAATAAAAAAGGTTAAACATGGGCAAGCATTGGTGTAAACTCAAGATGTTGCACATAGGCAAGCATGGGTGCAAACTAAAGTGTCTTATTGGTATTTTGAATATTTGCATTTTTGAATTTACAATAAATAAGTATTAAACACCTTCATGTGATTTCCACTTAGGTTTATAATTTGGATTAATTTATGTAAGTATATCTGATTAATTTTATGTAATTCTTTGGAAATCTATTACATGCTTAATAAACTTGGTAAAAAATGTCATTTTATTGAGTTTTAATTTGACTAGATTATAATTATAAGGTGTCAGTTGTGTGTGGGAAAATATCACAATTAGGATATTATGGACATGAAATAACACATGAACATGACGTTTGTTGCTGAATTAGAATAATTCAATGGTCTAGGATGTCATTTTATGTGGTCATAATTTGACTCAAAATGATTTAATAAAATATAATAATCACATAAAATGCATTACCCTATTTAGGGATATATTAGCATAAATCAACACTTGTACATGACAAGTTTGAATAATTTAGATCATTTTAGTGATTTTGGTCCAGATTGTACATTGTCATAGAATATCATTTAGATTAACAATTTCAACACAATAGTGATAGGAATTAGATGTCTACATTTTCCCTTATTTGAGAAGGCATGGCAAGACATTTTGTCAAAGCAACATATTTTCAAAGAATAAAAAGGTTACTAAGAACAAGTTGGGAGGTAATGATTGAAGAAATAATTATTGACCCACAATGCCCCCTCAAGAGGGAATATGGGGATGAAAGAGAGGGATGGAATCTCAAAAAAGAGAGAAAGAGTGAAAATAGCCCATGGATGAGATTAAATCCATATGAGATAATGCTTGCACGTGTTGATTCCCAATGATCAAAATAGAATAGAATATAGTGGACCCCAAGGTGGGGGGAAGTGGGAAGGATGCAATCCCAAAATAGAAGTGGCACACTTTGACATACCCAAAAGAGGGAAAAAGTTGCATGCTTAGGGAATGATCAATCTTGAGACATGATGCATACTTTGAATTTACAGAATAAGAAAAAAATATATAGAGCTTGGAAATAGAATAAAAATAAAATGAGAGCATTTCTCTAGAGAAAGGAGGTCAATGAATTAATAATGTTCTATAACAGAGTGGATTTAATTGGGTAATAAATTTATTTTTCCCCAAGTAGGCTAATTTTGACCATTAATGATAGGACCAAAGTTTCCCAAAGTTCTGACACAACTTGTTAGATTTAAGAGCACACATGATTACCAATGTATAAGCAACTTAAACATGCGGAAATACCAGAAGAACAAATAACTATGAATGAGAAATAACACAAAAACTGAGAGGCAACACATAATTGTATTCAACTCATTAAAAAGGAAATTACAATAAAGAGATCACACTCTTCTCCACCTCTGTGAGGCTTCCTCCTCAAGGGCTCCAAGTAATCTTCCCACCTAAGTAATCTTCTCTCATAGGTCACAACTAACAACTGACACAAGTTGTTGTTCACCTCATTGTACATCTGGTACAACCGAGTATGAACTGGTACTCCAAGTAGATCTAACCATGATCCTGCTCCTGATGTATTTTTGTCACATTGGATCTAGCTCCCCCACCGATCTCCTTTCTGACCCTCGCATTCACACATCTCCATGCAGACCAACCTGATCTTACTTATCACATGTAGATCTCCACCATGATCCTGCAACACCCTACATATCAAACCTGATCTTACATACATGGGGAATCCTACTTGATTCCACCATGGGAAGAACTCTCCAAGATCCACACTTGGGTTCTACAAGTTCAACACTTAACAATACAGCCCATGAGTCTATTATATAGATCTCATGCATACACTAAATTAGATGAGCGGCTCAAAGACTCAAACTGGTCTCTAACATGCAAACTCCACGTTCACTTAACTGACTGTTCATCAACAACAGTTTTGACCACTACAGGCGACCGACGTCGGTCCCTATCTTCCTGGAGGTGACCGACATTGGCTGATCTCCTGCCGATGCCAGTTTCCTCTGTGCTTCCCCTGACCGACGTCGGTTGTGGCCTGTCGATGCCGGCGACTGTCAAGCTGCAAAAAACCTCCTCCTTTTGTTTGCAACAAGGTGAAGCTTTTAGCTCCACACCCTAACAATCTCCCACTTGGAGATAAAGAGATACACCTGTACCCATACCAGTACTCTATCTAATCTGCATCCTGGCTTGTATTCCTCTTCAAGCTCCCACTCGAAGACAACCCACCACACTCCTTGTGGTGCTACACCTGTGTCTAAATTTCTCCATTCTTCTGCCTTGCTATACTCCCACTCAAATAGAAACCCCTATGAGTAACCTATAATCAACACACACTTAACAGATCTAAACCCCTGTTAGTCAAGCTCACTCTGAGAATGTCCAACCTCGCTTTGATACCATTTGATAGGACCAAAGTTTCCCAAAGTTTTGACACAACTTGTCATATTTAAGAGCACACATGATTACCAATGTATAAGCAACTTAAACATACAAAAATACCATAAGAACAAATAACTATGAATGAGAAATAACACAGAAACTAAGAGGCAACACATAATTGTATTCAACTCATTACAAAGGAAATTACAATAAAGAGATCACACTCTTCTCCACCTCTATGAGGCTTCCTCCTCAAGGGCTCCAAGTAATCTTCCCACCTGAGTAATCTTCTCTCATAGGTCACAACTAACAACTGACACAAGCTGTTGTTCACCTCATTGTACATCTGGTACAACCGAGTATGAACTGGTACTCCAAGTAGATCTAACCATGATCCTGCTCTTGATGTATTGCTGTCACCTTGGATCTAGCTCCCCCACCAAGCTCCTTTCTGACCCTCACATTCACACATCTCCCTGCAGACCAACCTGATCTTACTTATCACATGTAGATCTCCACCATGATCCTGCAACACCCTGCATATCAAACCTGATCTTACATACATGGGGAATCCTACTTGATTCCACCATGGGAAGAACTCTCCAAGCTCCACACTTGGGTTCTACAAGTTCAACACTTAATAATATAGCCCATGAGTCTATTATATAGATCTCATGCATACACTAAATTAGATGAGTGGCTCAAAGACTCAAACTGGTCTCTAACATGCAAACTCCGTGTTCACTTAACTGACTGTTTGTCAACAACAGTTCTGACTGCTACAGGCGACCAATGTCGGTCCCTGTCTTCCTGGAGGTGACCGACATCGGCTGATCTCCTACCGATGCCAGTTTCTTCTGCACTTCCCCTGACCGACATCGGTTGTGGCCTGCCGATGCCGGCGACTGTCAAGCTGCGAAAAACCTCCTCCTTTTGTTTGCAACAAGGTGAAGCTTTTAGCTCCACACCCTAACAATTAATAATTATTTTTTCCCTAGTAGGGTTGATTAGATTGTTGATTGGTCTAAATATTATTCCCTAGTAGGGTAAATTGGCAAGCATAACTTAAAGATTTAACCTATTTCATAGATTAAATATGAGTAGGCATAAACACAAATATGAGGGTCTAATGATTGAAGAAGCCACAAAAATCCAAGCATATGAGGATGTACAAAGTGATGAGAGAGATGATTTGAAGAATAAGGGTGGATGAGCTAATTTGAGATACGTCATGTATCTAAGTACTACCTACATAGTATATATGAACCTCAGGCTAAATTAGTTCTCTTAGAAGTGGGAGAAAATACAATGAGGAATGAAGAATAGAAGAATGATGGACCAATGTTCAATTGCATTTATGATATCTTGTTTAGGTAGTAGATATGCAGGATAGTGTGTTAAAAAATGATCTTTGATGCCACATTAGCTATTGGAATCTAGAGCACTTGATGTTTAATTTATCAAAATGAAATTTTGCATCATAAGTATGAATAAATTATAACAACATTGTATTTCATTTGTGATTAACCAATTCAAATGTGAATATTTATAACTAAAGATAGTGATAAAAATTACCAAAACCAAAGTTACAACTATTTACATTTAAATAAAAAATAGAAAAATAAAAATACAAAAATGTAACTTAACTTAAAATCAAGATATGAATGATCAAGATTCAAGTAGGAACAAGAATGTATATAAAAACAAGGTAAGAACAAATTGTTAAACAACTTGGAATCAAGATATGAATAATCAAGATGCACGTGTATTAATAATGTGTACTTGAAAAACAAACAAATAATAAAACAAGTTAAATACAAATTCAAAAAATTCAAGCCCAAGTTAAGGCCAGACTCAAAATGTTGACAATATGTATTCAAAGACAATAGTAAAAAATAAGATAAAATAGTAAAATAAAAGACAAGAAGAAAAGCACAAAAAAACACCAAGAAAATAAATGAAGACATAACAAAACAATAATAAAAATAAAAGGAGATAAAATAAACAAAATAAAATAAACATACATAATAATGGTTAATCACAATGTTAGTGTAGACAATAAATAAATTATTCATGCACATGTAATAGAGGAATTACGCTCTATGACAGGGTGGCCCCTAAGCTAAGTGATAAAAATACCGATATAATGAAACAAGAACAATGGACACAAAGTTGCCCCTATATTATAGGGAAAAAAATGAAACAAAATAAATAAAATAGGGGGAATAGAAGAAATGAAAGGAGTAGCTGAGCTAACTCCATATGTACTAGGCAAGTGGACATTGCCTGCATAGTTATATGGATGCAAAATCTAACATAAACTTTAGGTCAAATGTAGTTCTCCCAGGATATGGGATAGAATAAAATGATGATAATAAAACATGGTTATTTTGTAGAGGAATAAGAGGATGGTCTCACAAAATGGTAAGTGCATAAAAAAGAGAGTATGGTTTTAGGTTGTAACCACACTAAAAGATAAGAGACAAGCTTGCACAAATGAACTAAATCAGGGATTTAGAGTACCCACTACATTTAAGGTTGAGAAAGATAAAAATCTCCCAAAATGGTGGGATCATAAGAAAAACCAAGAGTGCAAAAATGCATTTTATTCAAATTAATAATACACATAAAGTTATCACAAAATGGTGAGAGTGTGAGATGAGAGAAAATAAAAATGGGAAAACTAAAGGACAAATGGTTACTTGTGAAATAGCCAAGGGTGCCAAAATATTTAAGGTAAATAAGTGGTTGAAAAAGAAAAGAAAGTGTGAATATGGCTGAGCTAACCCAAGATACCCCATATATCCAAGTGCTACCTACATAGTCTATGTGGACCTCATGCCAATTCAATTCTCCCAAGATATGGGAGGAAAAAGACCAAGGTGGTCTAGAAATAAACTGAACAAACAAGATAACCCAACCCAAAAAATTTGATGGCTTTATATCCTTTATTGGAAATCCTAAGCCAATTTTCATATTTTTGTGATTTTTAGGGTTATTCTAGAACATTTACAAATGTTTAGGTGTTTTCTAACTATCTCAATTTGATTGATAATTATGAGAGACTAATTGGTCCAACTTGTAAAATAGTGAGAACATGGTTCAAGTTGATCACAAAACAATGAGAGTGCTTAGGATTAGAATAAACAAAGGTTCAAGGCAATATTTTTGTTGTTTTATCATATCAGTTTCTAATATTTTTTTATTTTTAGGATCATAAATAGAAATAAAATATTAAAAAAAGACACAGAGAACTACCTAATTAAGGAGATGCACTTCCACATGTAAGAGTTCAAATAACATCTAAATTAACTGTAATGGGGATATAAATAATAATAAAGGGAACCAACTAGCCAAGGGGATGCATGCCTAAGGGTAGTAGTTATATTAACAACTTAAAACCATATGTAATAGCCCATGTGATCCTATGAAGGAAAAAATGACTACCAAGTAGAATCAAAATAAGAATAGAGCATTATACAATGATGAAGAAATATGAGGAACTAGCAAATAGGCAAAAACCATGTGCTAACATGTCTTTGTACACTTGTCTAAAAAAATAAACTACAAAATACTATCCAAAATGAATTGCTTTGTAGAATAGGTGATGAATGTGCCTAAAATGCCTTTGAATCATAATCAAGATCATAATTTGTTACTGGGTACAATAGTATAGAATAGAATAAAAATTGGTTTAGTGGAATATAAATGATCCAAGTGACAATGGTAAAAAATGGTATAGGGTAATATGGTTATAGTGGTCCAGATTAGTGTGCTTACAATAGTCAAAGATGGAATAAAATAGAGTAAAATGGTCTAAAGGTGAAATGGTCTAGGGTTACAATGGCTTAGGGTTATAATAGTATAGAGATACAATGGTCTATAGTTATAACGGTCTAGAGTAGAATGGTATAGAGAATAAGTATAATGGTGGAATAAATGACTTCAACACAAGTTGCCCCCAAGTAAGGGATATTATAAATAATGGTTCAAAAAAGGCATTCAACCATATAACTTCTTGAGGTGTACAATATTCATGGGTTTTGAGATCTCTTTGCCATTTGGAGTAGCCAATCTATATGCCCCCGATCCATAATTTACTATGACTGTGTATGGGCCCAACCAAATGAGTTGAAACTTACCCTTATTCTTGCATTCAACATTAGTGTTATTTTGGTTCTCCTTTAAGACCAAGTCATCAACTTAAAACTCCCAAGGGAGAATATGTTTTTATAGCTTCAACATAATTTGTTATGGTATGCTTTCAAGTTTTCTAGGGAATCCAAATGCTTGCCATCAAGAAGTTATAGTTCTTGTAACCTAGAAACTTTATAATCTTCATCATCCATAATTTTCTCCAAAGATACCCATAGTGAAGGTATCATGACCTCAACCAGGATAATAGCCTCTATGCCATAAACTAAGGAATATAGAGTAGATCTTATGGGAGTTCAATGACTAGTATGATAGGCCCAGAGGGTGTGATCTAGGAATTTGACTCAAGAGAGGATGGTTAGTATGGTGTTAGTTCTAAAATGAAAACAAAATGAAAGAAACACACTAACTAGCATAACATATCTAGGCCTAAACACTAGGGAGAGATTAATTAACAAAAATAAATGACAAACACAAATAAAAAGTAAGGAATAAAATACAATAATTCCTTGACCTTCCTTAGATGATCCAAATGCCTTTGTAGTAGTGGCTTGCTTAGTTTTGTGCTCATGAAGTCCTTGGTAATAGAAGTTTGGCTACCTCCATCTCTCCTTGGCACCTTTAGCTTGTGGCTTGGCTTAGCTTGGAATCAATTTGGCATGGTAACACTAGTTTCATGAAGCTTTTGAAACCAATCCTGCATTATAACTTTGCATAATCATGTCTTAAAAATGATGTGGTAAGGCCTCCTATTTATAGATTTTTACAATTGTCTAGAATCAACCTGAATCATCCATCATAAGATTGAGATGTGTGGTTGAGGATTAATTCAATTTTTAGAATTAAGTTTTTAATTATCCTCATCATGACATTGGAATAAGGGGCAATTAAGAGGCATGGAGGGCATCATGGAAGGCATTGAAGAGGCATGAATCTTGGTATTTGTGGCATTTATGGCCTAGGGATGTCTTCCCAAGAAATGAGGTCACCTGATGATGTAGATATTCAATATCCATTTCCAAAAACAAGTATTCAACAGGTTTCCATGAAATTATTAATTAGGATCTAATTTGGTTTAACAAGCATTTAAGCATGATTAGGCACTTTATGCACAAATTACTCAAACTGATCAGAATGCCTTGTTATTGGTCTAAAATTTGACTGGCTTGGAATTGGAAGGAAATGTTAGATGTGTTGAATCCATATTCTTATTCAAGATGTTACCAATAATAAATAATAAATGTATGTGTCTCATGAAATAAATTTGATAGAAAAGACCAATCTAGAGCACCTAGGTACAAAATTGACATTTTGACTTGAAACGATTTGATCAAAGTTAGCTAACCCATATATTACATTTCCCCATTTAGGGATACCCTAGCCAAAATTAGCACTTGAATATGTGAGTTTCACATCATTTAGCATGTTTTAGTATTTTTAGGCCAAATTGTGCATTATAGGTGGAAATTAGTCAAAATCCTAGTTGGAGGTTATAAGTGGCTAGATTTAGGTGTCTACAATTTGCCCCAATGTGGGAAGGCATTGCAAGGTATAATCACAATAATGTCTTCTTAAAGAATGAAAAGGGCCTATATGCCTATAACTACAATGATGATGAACTAACTATATGATACCCCCTTGAGGGAATGGTTGGCAAAAGTAGGTCTGCAAACAATCCCTCAAAAAAAAAAAGCAAAATGAGGGAACCAAAAAAAGGAAAGATGATGGGGTGAAAAAATAATGATATTGAAAAAGTAGTCAAAGTCATTAAGAATGCAAGTGGGATGGTGTAAAATGGTTTGCCCAAATGTGGTTATAAGCATTGTAGCCCAATAGTGGCAGCATGGTATGACAACATAATGATTTATCTAAAGGCAGATATAATCATTGAGAAGATGGAGCTACCCCAATTAGGATAGACAAACAAGATAATAACATGCCCCTATATAGATAAAAAAAAAGTAAAGTGGTGACAACACAATGATTTTACTAAAGGTGGTTATAATTTTTGAGAAATGTAGGTGGGATGGTGTGCAATGATTCACCCATAGTTGGTCATAATCATTGCACCCTAATTATGGAAAACATGATAAACTTGGCCGAGGATGATGATAACATAACACAGAGTGGAATGATGAATTAGAACAACCTACTACTAGGGAGATGCTCATCTAAACTAACAAAGATTGAAATTATTTCATGTTTAATTACTCTATTTGGGATATGATTGGGATTGAGTCAAGATGTTGATGTTGAAGAGATGCTCCCATTGCTAAATAGACTTCTTGAAGCTGAGATTTGTTATAACACATGTCGGTAGGCATCATGGTATAACATCATGAGGATTGACTCCTATAATCTAATACTCAATAGAAAACAATGCACCAATGATAGAAACCATGATGACAATGTAAACATATGAATATGGATGGATTCAAGTGTAAGTGTGGGCAAGGAAGCACCCAATGAACACACATAAACTAAATCAAGGCAAAAATGTTAAAAGTAAATAAATAGGCAGACAAACAAAAAAATAAAATAAGTGGAAACAAACAAATAAATAATGCAATAGAAACCCTATGAACATTGCCCCTAGAAAATAGGTGACAACTTGATAAATGAACAAAATGTGGAATAGAAGAAAAGGAAGGGGGTGGCTGAGCTATCTCCATATGCACTAGGCAAGTGGATGTTGCCTACATAGTTCCATAGATTTAATATCCAATAAAAAAATTTAGGCTAAATGTAGTTCTCTTAGGGAATGGGAAGAATGTGATAACTGAGGAAAATAAATAGAATGGATGTGATATAAGAAGAGGAATGGTCTTGAAAAATGGCAAGTGCATGAGAGAAAAAGGCCAAAAAGGATTGGGAAACTAAGTGACAAGTGATTTTCTTGTAACTTAGTAAGGGTTCCTAGAATCCTTAAGGCAAAGAAGTGGTCAATGTTTTTTTATTTTCTAATGATTTTTCAAATGTTTTTAAAAATTATTTTGGAGTATCTAAACTCAATCGAGAATGATGAGACACTAAATGGTTCAAGCTCACAAAATAGTGAGAGAATTCAAACTTAGGTTACTCACAAAATAGCAAGAGCATGGCTTAGGTTGCTCACATAATGGCGAGAGAATGGCCTAAGTTGCTCTCAAAATAGTGAGAGTGTGGCTTAGGTTTCTTGCAAAATAATGAGAACATGGTTTAGGTTACTCATAAAATGGTGAGAGCATGGCTTAGGTGTCAACATTAGTTTTAGAGTTTTTACTGGGGCATGAATCATATTAGCATGCCATTGACATTTGTCACATTTTTTTACATATGCAACAACATCTACGTCCATTATGGGCCAATAATAACCAATATGCAAGATATTTTTGGATAGGACTGACCCACTAGAATAAGCTCCACATACTCCTTCATTAACTTCTCTTAACACTAGAGTAGACTCTATCAAAGTTAAAAAATGAAGTAGAGTTCCACCAAAATTATGACTGTAAAGGGTGGATCCAAGTAGAGTATAATGAGTAAAATGATGAATAAAAGCTTTGGTTTATTTTTGAGATAGGTTAGGTGGTAGAACATGGTCATGAAGGTAGGTGTAAAGTTATGAGTACCAGATAAAGTTAAGACCTACAATATCACAAATCATGGCAAAGATTGAAAGTTCATGAGCTAGTGCTGAAAAATTCTTGATTAGGAAATGATAGTATCTGGCTTATCTGTTTGTTGAATTAGAGAGAGAATAGTAGCCATGGAATCTATAGTTATGTTACTATCCCTTGGTATGTGCTCAAACTAAATATTGGCAATTTGTTGCTTAAGAGTGTCGATCATAGCTTTATATGTAACCAAATTATCATCTTTGGTCTAAAAATGATCTGTGACCTGATTGATGATAAACTAATAATCATCATAAACTTGGAGATGAGATATATTCCAATGCACTACTTGTCAAAGTCCTATAACAAGTGCTTCATACTCAGCCATGTTGTTTATACCAAAAAACTTGATTATGAATGATTTAGGGATTAAATCCCCCTATAGTGTAATAAACAATAGACCTACCCCTGATCCATGTTTAGTAAATGAACCATAAAAATAAAATTTCTAGGACTAATAATCAAGGGGTATGTCAATGATGATCATGATGGATTCATCAGGAAATGGAAATGTGAGTGGTTGTGTGTCTGTGAGAGGTGCTTCAACAAGTTAATCTATAAGAAATTGTCCCTTGATTGCCTTATGATTGACATACTCTTTGTCAAACTCACTGATAAGCATGATCAATTTAGCCATTCTACCTATAAAATCTATTTTATATAGTAGATACTTAAGCAGATTAACTTTTGAAATGACCATGGTCTTATTATTCAACATGTAATGGTGTAGTTTTTGAGTTGTGAAGACCATGGCCAAACAAGTTTTTTCAATAGGTGCATAGTTATGTTCATATGTAACCAAGGTACAACTTAGTTAGTATACAACATGTTCCTTTCCATTTTCATCATGTTGAGCCAAGAGTGCCCCCAGAGCATGGTCGATAGCTAATAGGTATAATAAGAATGGCTTTCCTGGCATAGGAGGTAATAAAATAGGCAAATTAACAAGATAGTCTTTGAGTTATTAAAAAGATATTTGGTAGTGATCATCTTAATAAAATGAAACTCCATTATTCAAAAGGAATGTAAATGGATGGCACTTGTCTGCTAGCTAAGAGATGAAGCATCAGATTGATTGGATCTTACCATGTAAATTGCAAAGTTACTTTAAATTCATTAGTGGTGGTAGCTCAATTATAGCATGGACTTTAGATGAATTGACTTCAATAACTATACGAGACATGATGAAGCCAAGTAGTTTACATCAAACACATATTTATTTGGATTGAGTCTAACTTTGTACTCTCGTAATCTTTCAAATATCTTATACAACACTATTGGATGGTTAGCCCTAGTTTTTGATTTTCCTAATATGTCATCAATATAGTCTTCAACAATATCATGCATCATATCATGGAATATGATAGTCATGTCCATTTGATAAGTATCTCTAGCATTCTTAATGCCAAATGGCATTACCTAATAATAAAATGTTCCCCATGGAGTGGTTAACACTATTCTATGTTGATCTTTTGGTGTTATTCTGATTTGGTTGTATCCTGAAAAGCCATCCATGAGTGAAAGCATTTCATAACTTGTCATGAAGATGATCATGTTGATATTAGGCAAGGGAAAATCATCTTTAAGAAAATCTTTGTTGATTTCTTGAAAATTAGTACAAATTCTGATCCCTTTAAGCTTTTTACTAACATGTACCACATTAGAGATCCACTCTGAGTAGTCAATGGATCATATACATCCTAATTCTAAGATTTTTTCTAATTCTTTCTTTACTAATACAACAATGTGAGGATGAATCTTACGTAACTTTTGTTTTACCGGTTTGGCATCAAGATTAACCGAAAGGTGGTGCAAAACCAAAGCGAGGTCTAAACCTAGCATGTTAGAATAGGCCCATGCAAAGATATCTACAAATTCTCTCAACATAGCTGTAAAAATGTCACGTTATTCCTTAGTGAGGGATGCTCCTAATTTTATACATTTCAATTTTGATGGAGTCCCAATATTTACCTCTATTATATCTTCAACTAGAAGGGTCAAACTATCTTTTAGGATAGTAGACAATAACTTGAAATATTGAATTATGTCAGGGTCCTCCATTAGGACTTGCTCTTCAACTTCTCCTAAGCATGATGAATCTGAGTCCCCTAATGGGAGATCTAGCCATGTGACAAAAATAGTTGGAAATTATTAAATAATTTGATCAAATAGTTGTTGTTGCTCAAATTTGAACTCAGATCCACAAGCAAGTTTATCAATGGTGGTCTCTTAGTCTAAATTTAAAGAAGAATGAACACCCCCATCTAATGGCACCTGAAATAGGTTTTCACCACTAGACCAATATTTATCTTTACTTTTTCCCTGGTTAGAAAGCACCTCAAAGAGGTTTTCACTTTAGGAGATCAATGTTTTAATTATTTGTTTTTTGCTAAGGGTATTCACTCTCTCTCCAAAATAGGCTGCAAGATCTAATGTGATTGAGAATCTTGATTTGTGATCTCCCAATGAAACATTGTCTCTAAGGCCTAAAAAGTCACAAAATGCCTCATCATTTTGGAACTCTTCAATCGACAGACTAGATTCTTATTGGTCCCAATCTATCAATTGGGGATAATATAATGGCAATGGATTGCATTGAATGGCTAGGGTAAGGGTACAAATGGCATTGTTATCAAATAGTTCAGTTTTAGATAGGTCATCAAAGGTAAGGCAATGATTGGACTTTGATTCACTATTAACATCAACATCACTAGTCACTAGTGATGAAATTTGAATAAGATATATGGGGTCACCCCTAGGGGGTTTAAATCCAAGTCTATAAGGTCTTTCATACTTAGTCATGGAAATTGGCTCGATGATTCCTTGTTGATTCAGTCTAAGGCCTCTTCCTTCATAATTGTGTTGCTCCATGATCCTATTGGGAACAGGATACTTTGAATTTTTATAGCAATCAGCTTGGTTGTCATTGTATAACCATGATTCATACCCTTTAAGAGGGCTAGGTTTTAGGCCAGATGCTGTTACAAATGTGATAGGTTCCTTATCTTTGTTCTTTTTTTGCCAATGCATATGTGGGGTGACTTTAGGTCACCCAAAGGTTTTCAAATTTTGAAGAAGATTGGAAATATGATATGTATCATGGGTCATGTACTCTCTCAGTCCATTATCTAAAATGGTAAAATGATTAGAAGCTTTAGGAGGTGACATGTGGGAAAGAGAATCCAATGTATTAATATCTATGTGATTATTTGGTGAAGGTTCAATAAGTATAACCTTTCCTTTATCCTGCTTAGAACTTAGATTCATGCCGTACTGATAATTATATATTTAAAATTTGGCCTCAAGATGCGTGTAGTGTTCATATGGGTGTAAATCTCCTAGAATATTCACTTCTATCCCTGAGTGGGAAAACTTGATACATTGGTTTAGTGTTGATGAGACTACACGAATATCATGTAACCAAGGCCTACCTAGAAGCATATTGTATGATAACTCAAGATCAAGCACATGGCAAAGTGTATCATGGGTCAAAGGCCCAATGATAATTGGCAAGATAATGGTGCATTGTGATTCTCTTTCTTGATTATCATAGGCTTTGATGGTCATTATTTCTAGCTAGAGATCTACCATTGTGTACCCAAAAAGCTTGATGAGATTTAGAGACACTATGTTGAGGTCGAAACCATTGTCTATAAGGACACATTTCACTTTATACCATCTTATCTAAACTTCTATGTATAATGGATTATTATGGAGTGGGCCAAGAGAAGACATATCACTTTGGTTGAATGTGACTTGTCAGGCTGGAGCTAGGTGTCCAACCAAATCTTGAAATTTATCAGGGGATATGTCACTATCAATAATGGATTGGGTCAAAAACTCATTCAAGATGTTCTTGTAGATTATTGAAATTTAAAACAAATCTAAAATAGAAATTTGTGTTGGTGTCTTCTATAATTGATCCACAATATCAAATTTCTTATCTTTGTTAGTAGTGAATGGTTTATTTTGAGGCTAAATAGTTGGTTTAATGATAGGTAAAGTGATGGATGGTTGTGGGCCTAAGATAGTAATCTTTGACTTCTGAGTTATGATTACAAAATCAAGATTAAATATTAGACAATTATTACTAATCAATATTGGAGATGGTATGGGACTAGATAATACAAGTCTTAGTTATTGATACACTCACATGTGGTCATGTGGCAAAGACAAGTTGTCGATATAAGGTCCAAAAGAGGAAGTTCTAGTTTTCTAGTTTCCCTGTATGTATTCCTAGGTCAAAAAAAGACTATCCATGTAATTTGGCTGAATTTTGTTGTTTAACAATGTTCTAGGTTGATTAGTGCTTGGTCTAGGATTAATATAGATGGTATTAATACTACCCCCTGCAATATGACCTATAATCCTATTGTATTCATGTGCAACTTCATGGTAGGTTTGTTGGCTATTACCATTTTGACCTTGGTTTTGTCTATTATTCTATCATTATGGGTTCTGCTATTGATTTTGTTGATTTTGCTAGTTTGGCCTTTGATTTTGATATTGTTGATTTTACTACTGCATTAGCCATTGTTATTACTATTGTTGATTATTTTGCTTCTACTGATTGTTATGTCAGGGAAAGGGGTTTTGATAAATCCCAAGAGTTTGATTGGAAGTGGAAACAACATTATCCAATGTTATCTAGTTTACCCATATGCATTCCTAGGTCAAAAAAGGATTATCCATGTAATTTGGCTAAATGTTGTTGTTTAGCAATGGTCTAGGTTGATTAGTGCTTGGTCTAGGATTAATGGAGATAGTATTAATGCTACCCCTTGCAATATGACCTACAACCTTATTGTAGTCATGTGCAACTGCATGGTAGGTTTATTAGTTGTTACCATTCTGACCTTAGTTTTTTTTATTGTTTTATCATTATGGATTTTGTTGCTAATTTTATTGATTCTATTGGTTTGGCCTTTGATTCTGATACTATTGATTTTGCTGATGCACTGGCCATTATTGTTGTTGTTGATTATTCTATTATTATTGATTGTTATGTTGGGGAAAGGGGTTTTGATAGATCCTAAGAGTTTGATTGGAAGTGGAAGAAACATTATCCAATTTTATCTCCCCATTCTCTAACATATTCTCAATTAAATTCTTGATTTGGACACATCTTTGTAGATTATGCCTGTTGATCCGATGATAGTCATAAAATTCATTTTCATGGTACCAATCAGGATAAGGAATGCCTTACAGATAATGCTTTGGTATAGGCCAACTAATCAAATTAGTGGCAGTAAGCTTGTGAAATATAAACTCAATAGGTTCTCCTAGGTCACTAAAGACACAACATACATGCATGGTTCTCCTAAGAGGAGGGATTTGTAATGGTAATGGCTGTTATATTTTTTATACATGTCTTGGTTACTGCACTTGCGATATTGGTTGGAGAGGTTACTGAGTAGGAGTAATTTGAAAAGGTGGTGTAGATGATGTTTTCACTATTTGGACATGACGAGATTTAATTACTCCATTTCTTGTAACATTCCTATTATGGTTGAATTGCTTTGATCTTTCTTGATTATTGGCCTGTGCTAGTTGCAATGCTAGTTCTTGAATGGGATGTTTGTCATTTCCATGATTAGTACCTTGATTTTGATTAGTTGACATAAGCTTGATAACTATTTTATTGATGAGTTCTTACTGAGTCAACAAGCCTTTGTCAATGATTTCCTTGAAAGTATGCGTACATTGTAGTTCCAAATGATAAGTTATTTCACCATGCAAATTTTTGGTAAACATAGTGGCTAATTGTTTATCTAATAAACTATGGGTGAAATAGCTTGTAAGGGATCTCCATCATTGTAAATAAATTAAAAACTCTCACCATATTTTTTATTTGCTTGCATTAAGTCCATTAATGAAATCTCATGCTCAATATTATAGGAGAAGTGCTACACAAACTTATCAGAAAGATCATCAAAATATGTTACTAAATTTTTAGGTAACTTTTAAAACCACTTCAAGGCTTATCCAACCAAGCTCATTATAAATAATAGAAAAATATAAATGTCATTATATGCCACTAGTTGACATGCAACAGAAAATTTGGTCAAATGAGCCTTAGGGTGACCTTTCCCTTTGTATTTGTCAAATTTTGGTGGTTCATATCCTAGAGGAAATGGTATTTACAAATACTCCATGTTGAATGGGTAGGAGCACATGTCATCCAATTTGAAATTTTTAATCCATTTACCAACTTGAATGGTAGGAATTGCATGCTTCATCTATTGCAACTATTGGTATAAGGATCTAGAAGGAACATTGGTTTGAGGGAGAATTTGGGTAGATGGTTGGGAGGTCATAAGTGGGACACTTTGAATAGTGTATGATGGAGATACCTATTGAGGTATATTGTTTTGGTTGGGGAATAGACCAAGAATACACATACATCGATTTGGATGTACTTGAAATTACACATTTGGTTGTGTGATATTTTAGTTTGGGTTGGTGATAAAGATTTGACTAGGAGGATTTTATGGTTGGGACAAAGGGATATGAATATATTGTGCCTACTGTGGTTGAAAAGGGACATGTTACTAACTAATCAAACCTTTTTATTGAGTGGGAACTTGTGATCCAAGACCTTTTCTCTAAATTTGTGGCACATTTTAAACCAATGGTTGTCTACTATGTGCTTTCGAAACATGGGGACATCCTTGTTGCATGAATCCCTATGAGGAAGTGAAAATAGGTTACAAATTTGACATCTATCATTGACCAATATTTACACATTATTGACTAGTAGTTACTTGGTTTTGAATTGGCATATTAGTCTGTGACTGAAGAGGTATGTTCATCATTACTTGGTGAGGTGGAACATTTATTGCCCCTAATTGAGGTGATAATGTATTTATCTTTTATTGTATCAATACACTAGATTGTGTCTGTTGTTTTGGAATACTACTCATTACTTGTTGAGGAGGAATATGATTCATCACATTTTGTTGTTGAAGTGTGACATTGGCTATTGTTTGATTACATAATCCCATAGGTTGTACGCTTGAAGAAGAAGCTAGTTGAGGTTAGGGTGTAGAAACTCCCATTCCATAGTATGATGATCTATCTATGTGATTAACTATAGGTACATGTTGTTGGATAGTTATTTGTGTGTTTGTGCCACTTTAATTGAGATTGGATGTTATTTGTACATTTTCCACTACATTTGGATCACTATTAAATGTAGAAGCTGAAGACACTTCTTCAATAATGGGTATACACATCAAGTTATGTATCAAAGTGATTGGTATGAATGGGCTAGAATTCAAATTCTCTTATCCAGTTAACTCTATCAACACTCTTATTGAAGGAAATATGTCAATAAGAGGATTACTCACCATGTTCATCTAATTTAAATCATGTGCTAGATTTAGGCAGGTTTGATATGCTACTTTTATTTGGTTAAAGTGATATTATATGATGTTTTTACCTCAATTAGATGTATTAAGATCTTAGTATGTTGTTTGTACTAGAGCCATAAGATTTCTAGAAGAATCCTGTTGATCATAAATGATATTGTGGGGCACTCTTACTAGACTTGGTAAATTTTCATGGGGGAAGTCTAATGGAAACTTGGCCCCTACCTCTATGGCTCAAACCAAAATCTCATCTTTGTTCTCTAAAAAATGTCACTCAAAAAAAAAGGATCATATGTGGAAGCTGTATTAGTATAATATGACTATTGAAGTATTGGCTCATCCACTGTAGGTATTGTAGCTAGGTATTGCATGGTTTATTCCTAGTCTTGATCTAAATAAGGTGGTGTGTTAACCAAATAGTTAGCCAATAGATCTTGGATTTGTGCCCTTGATTGATTATTATAAGAGGGATAAGAATTCATCTCATAAATAATATTATCTACATAGGGATCTTGCACCATTTCCTCTTGCACAACTACATTACTAATCCCTAGATTATACATGAGTCCACTAAGAGTGTAGGGATACATATTGGGATCTATAGTAAATGCTTTGTGATAAAAGGTCAAAGAGTTCTAAAAACTCTAAAAAAGGATAATGTCTAAAATAGATGATGTCCCAACTTGGTCTAGATTTGTCAAAAGGATCAAAAGGTTTATGCACAGATTTTTGAGGAAATAAGATAGATTAAAGTATCTAATGTTTCACTATTCACACAAAGATAAGCAAGTAAATGGACTAAAAATAAAAATGCCAAACTCTAAGGTCAAAGTGTTTCAAATTAGTCTAATCTAGGAATTTAAAAGTTGGTAAGTCTTTTGGCCAAATGCGGTGTCAAAATCTAGACTCAAATAAGGCATGCACTAGGACTCTTGACCAAACAATGTCAAAATATAGTCTTTAAAATAGATGAAAGTTTTAATCTAATGGATTTGAAACACTTCTAACAAACACTAGGCATTTGATTCTTGGACATGAACTTGATCAACTAGGTATAAGGTATGAAATGAAAGGCACTTCTAGAGATAGTATATTTTCTCACAAAAATAGTATAAAACTTGGTTCTTTTGATAAATATGATAGACAAAAGTGAGTAGTATAACTGTTTTAGATAAAAGATCACAAAAGTACACTTGGATTGGTCTGAAAATGTAGGAACAAATTTGAAATCTATGCAAGAGGGTATATGAAATAGTATTTGAAATATTTTGGGCAATGTAATGACACTATACTACCCAAAAGGTGTGACAAAAAAGTTTGTTTCAAAAACTCTCTAAGGAAAAGACATTTTCCCACAATTTGAGCCACATAACACTACTTTTCTTGACTCAAAATGTCATGGTGCATAGACTTAAAGTGCAAGTGTTTATCAAAAAATGTCTTACATCTATCAAATGGTGATAAGGATATTGAGCCTAAAATGGCCTTCAACCTAAATTAGAAATTAAACCTAGGTTCCCTCAAGTTTAGTAAAAATGGTGAACCCACTTAACACATCAACCCTATGAACTTATAAAGGTGAAATTTCAAGTTTAGATTATAAGTGAAAGACTTAAACAACTTTGGTAAAGGTCTAGACTCAATTAGGCAACATAACTACACCAAAGTGAATGATATGAATCTCAATATTTTGATGAAGTTTGAAAAAGGCAAATTGATGATCTCACGTGGGTAGCATAATTTCTCTTTGTTCAAAGGAAAATTAATACTATTTGTTTGGTTTGAATTGTTTGTTTACACCAATTTTTGAATTCAAACAAGACTTTAATCTAGGACAAGACCAACTAATTAATCACTTTTAGATCTTAAACTGATAAGGTTGCTTGGTATTATTGAAATCCATCAATATGCATCATTTGAAAGGATTTTAAGTGTTTATAAAAAATTAAATGTGCATTAAATAGTAGGGTTTTTACACCCCCATTCTCTCAAATGACAGTACTATGACATGGACCTTGAGGCACACCTTGCACCAACAATACTTCTGCAACAAGTGGGGATTTGTTTAAGATTTAACAATTTTCCTAATGATCTAGGGGAATTAATTACACAATGACTTTCATGCCAAACAATACAAAAGAAAAGCTCAGATTTTAGGTCCATATCACTTGGCTTGTTACAAAAAGGTCTAGCCCTTTTTGTAGCCAGTACATCCTACTATTTGCTCAGTGTAGTGTGATGTCCAAAGTAGCACTACGTCCCATGTGCAACTCTAATTAGGAGCCAAATGAATTCAATGCTGAGAGGTAAAACCTTGGGTCAAAGCTTCCCTAAAGAACTCATGGGAGATGATGAAGTTCCCCTCGTAAGCCAATTTTGTATAAAAATAAAGAAAGTGTGAAAGTAGAAAGACTTTAGGGTCATTTTCAAGGTCACCTAGACTTTGATGAGTTTTTTGGGAGTGATTTAGATGACTTTATTTCTAAGCCTCAGACTAGGATATTTGTAATAGGAATGACACTTTTGATTTCAAGGGTTCCCTAAAGGGGACACATGGAAGAACACACACGCAACATCCCTCATTTTTCCAAACAAAATTTAATCTAAACAACTAAGTAAATACAAAAATATTTGAAAAGGTGAGTTCATTTTTAAGCCCAAAGGGAAAGTGAGGTGGTGTTAATTTGACCTCTTGGTCTTAGTTGTAACTTCAAAAAACATTCACCATAAACATCTAAATTCTTTTGTTAAACACCAAAATAAAGTTCCTAATTGATTTTTAGACATGTAAAAGGTGATTTCAAACATGTTTTTAGTAAATGTCAAGCGTGGTCCTACAAAAAAAAATTTAGCATGTCCTTTAGCTTTGAAGCTATTTTTGGTTTGAAAAAATAAACTTTATAAAAAGAGCTCTCAGTTCTATGTTTTAATAAAAACACAGTGATCGACATTGGTTTATATAACCAACGATGGTTACATTTTCTAACCGATGTCAATTATCCAATTGACATCGATTATACTAATGTGACCAACGACAGGGATACAATTGATGTTGGTTTTACTAACCAATGTTAGTTAAGATATATAACTGATGTTAGTCTTACTTACTAATGTCAGTTACTGTGTAAAACTATGGCAAACAAAAATAGCAAAATAAAGTTAAAAAATCAATTTGCAAGTGTTTTAAGGGTCTAAATGAATATTTTAAAGTTTCAAAATGACCTTCTTTAGCTGTGAGATGCATCTCATCCCATCAGACATGCTATTATATGATCTAGGAATTTGACTCAAGAGAGGATGGTTAATATGGTGTTAGTTCCAAAATAAAAATAAAGTGAAAGAAACACACTAATTAGCATAACATCTCTAGGCTTAGACACTATGGATAGCATAATTAACAAAAAAATATGATAAACACAACTAAAAAGTAAGGAATAAAATACAAGAATTCCTTCACCTTCCTTAGATGCTCCAAATTCCTTTGTAGTAGTGGCTTGCTCAATTTTGTGCTCATGAAGTCCTTGGTAATGGAAGCTTGGCTACCTCTATCTCTCCTTGGCACCTTTGGCTTGTGGCTTGGCTTGGATTAGAATCAATTTGGCATGGTAACACTAGTTTCATGAAGCTTTTAGAACTAATCTTGAATTATAACTTTACATAATCATGTCTTATTAATGATGTGGTAATGCCTCCTATTTATATATTTTTACAAATGTCTAAAATCAACCTGAACCGTCTGTCCTAAGATTGAGATTTGTGGTTGAGGATTAATTCAATTTTTAGAATTAAGTTTTTAATTATCCTCATAATGACATTAGAATAAGGAAAAATTAATAGGTATGTAGGGCATCATGGAAGGTATTGATGAGGCATGGGAGGCATGAATCCTGATATTTATGGCCTAGGGATGTCTTCTTAAGAAATGAGGTCACTTGATGATGCAAATATTCAATATCCATTTCCAAAAAAAAAATTCAACAAGTTTTAATGGAATTATTAATTAGGATCTAATTTGGTTTAACAATCTCTTAAGTATGATTAAGCACTTTATGCACAAATTATTGAAATTGATCAGAATGCCTTATTATTGGTCCAAAATTTGATTAGATTGGAATTGAAAGGCAATGTCAGGTGAGTTGGATCCATAATTCAATTTAGGATGTTACCAATATAAAATAACAAAGGCACATGTCTCATGTAAGAAATTTGATAGAAAAGAGCAATCTAGAGCACCTAAGTACAAAATTGGCATTTTGACTCAAAATGATCTGATCAAAGTTAGCTGGTCCATAAATTGCATTACCCCATTTAGGGATACCCTGGTCAAATTTGGCACTTGAATATGTCAGTTTCACATCATTTAGCCTATTTTAGTGTTTTTAGGCCAAATTGTTCATTTTAAATGGAAATTGGTCAAAACCTTGGTTGGAGGTTATCGATGGCCAAATTTAGGTGTCTACAGAGGGTCAAAAAAAATTGCGAGTGTCAATTACGGTAAATGTCATTGAAAATATTATTCAAAATTAAGATAATAGTTTTTTTATATGCCTCAACTTGAACATTGCCTTGTAGTTTATATGGTGTGGATCTCTTATGTTTGATTTTGAATATGGTGCAAAGAGCTTTAACATCTTGGTTTGTAAATGATCTACCATTATCATATATAATACAAGATAGGATTCCATATTGATAGATGATTTGGTAATGGATAAATTTGGAAATCTAATTATCAGTGATATAAGTGAGAGGAATGGCCTCAATCCACTTAGTAGAACACTCGATAGTAGTGAGAATGTGTTTGTGGCCATCAAAAGAGGTTGGGATGGTTTTCTTAATGAGATCGAGACCCCATGTAGAGAATGCCCATGGTGTAGTGATTTGTTTTAGTGGTAAGGAAGGTGCATATATCAAATTATCATGTTATTGGAAAATAACACACTTCATAACATGATTACAATAATATATTTCCATCTTGGGCCAATAGTATCATGTTATGTAGATTTTCTTGGTTAAGACTACATCGTTGGTGTGGCCCCCACACATTCCTTTGTGAACATCCTTAAGCACTAATTTGGATTATTCCAAAGATAAATAACATATAAGCATTCCATCATAGCCTTTTTAATAAAACATGTTTACAAGAAGAGTATAATGAGCTAGGTGATAGAGGAATATTTTTTGGTGATTATGTGAAAGGTCGAGAGGAAAGACTTGGTCATGGAAATAATTATAAATGTCTTTGAACTAAGGTAGTTTAGGTGGGTGATTAGGAGTATTAATTATGCATACCCTCTCTAAATCTATAAATATATGAGTTAGCTATCAAATATCTTCAATAAGAAACTTATACTCTCTAACACTACCATCAATTTTTACCCTAAACCCAATTACTGCCATTACATTGGCTCATCTATTATTGGCCCATGGTATTTGTTCAAACTATAGGGACTTGAAGTGGGACTAGAGATTATCCATAATGTGTTTTTAGGGTAAAATATTATCATCTCAAGTTTGATAATGATTTATGGTTTGATTAATTATCAATTGAGAATCCCTATATACCATTAATTATTATGTATCCCACTTTATTACAAGATAAAGTCATGTAATAAGAGCTTCATACTTGGCCACATTATTGGTTCAATGAAAGTTGATATGAAAAGCCTTGGGGATAAGTTTTCCTTATGGTATGATAAATAAAATGCCAACTCTAGATCCTCAAGATGTAAAGGATCCATCAAAGTATAATTTCCACTATTCAGGGTCATGACCCACCTATTCTACCATCATTATAGAATCATCTTAAAAATAAAATATGAGTGGTTGAGAATATAACATAGGAGTTTATGCAGGTTAATTTGCAATGAACTTCTCCTCAATAGTTTTTTGGATTTGATATTCAACATCATATTCACTCAATAACATGACCCATTTAGCCATGCACCCTATAGGAGTTGCTTTGGATAATAAATATTTGAGAGGGGCAACTTTAGAAATAATAATAGTTTTATTATTCAACATGTAGTGTTGTAAATTTTGGGAAGTGAACACCAATGCTAAACAAGCCTTCTCAATAGGCATATAATTATGTTTATATGCTACAAGTGTTCATATCAAATAATTGACTGCATTTTCCTTTCCTTGTTCATCACATTGGGCCAAAGGTGCCCCAAGTACATGTTTTGTGGCTAAGATATAAAGAAATAATGGTTATCTAGGTATTGGTGGTCTCTAAACTGGTGGGTTTTCCAAGTATGTTGAGCTTCATAAATTCTTGTTGACATTTTGTATCTCATTGAAAAGTGACCCCTTTTTCAAGTGGTGTGTGAAAGGATGACACTTATCTAATAGTTTTGAAATGAACATGCGAATAGATTGAATCTTTCTCTACAAGCTGTGAAGTTATTTTAGATTAGAAGGTGGAGGTATTTCCATGATGACATTGACCTTAGTAGGATCTACTTCAATCCTTCTTTGTGATACAATAAATCCTATTAATTTTCTTGAAGTGATGCTAAATACACATTTCTTAGGATTTATACAAACCTTATACTCACAAAGTCTCTCAAAGATTCTCTGTAGAACATCAAGATGTTTGGCATGTGTTTTTGATTTTACTAAAATATCATCAACATAGTCCTCAATAATATCATGCATCATATCATGTAAGATTACAACAATAGCACATTGATAGGTGGCACCAACATTCTTCAAGCCAAAAGTCATGACTTGCTAACATAATGTTCCCCACAATGTGGTAAATGTAGTTTTGTGTTGGTCCTCTTAAGCTATCTTGATCTGATTATATCCTCAAATCTATCCATGAGGGAAAACATCTCATACCTAGCAGTATAATTTAAAATAATAGTGATGTTAGGTAGAGGGAAATCATCTTTAGGACATGCTTTGTTGATATCTTGATAATCAATGCAAATGCATATGCCTTGTGGATTTTTGCTTATTGGGACTATATTTGGTATCCATTTGGAATAGTCCAATGGTCTAATAAAGCCATATCCTAATAGTTTATTTAGCTCCTTCTTTACTAAAAGAGTGATACATGGATTCATATTTCTCAATTTTTACTTGATTGGATTGGCATCTGGATGTACAATAAGGTGATGCACAACCAAGTCAGGGTCAAGGCTTGACATGTTGGAATAAGTCCATGCAAAGATGTCAATAAAATACCTCAGAATGGTGGTAATGTATTTAAGATATTTATCAGTGAGGGATGATCTAAGATGTATAATTTTAGGCTATTCATAAGTCCCTAGGTTCACTTTAGTGGTAATTTATATGAGCAATGTAAAACCATCCTCTAAAATAATGGGTAGTGTTGGATCCTAATCCTCTTCTTCTACTTCAGCTTTTGGTTGTTCCTTTCAAAGCTCAAGATAATGAGATGAATCTGAGTTTGCCGATCTAGGTAGTGGCCAATTGGAAAATATATTTATAAATTCTAGAGAAAGATACTTATCAAATAATCTATATTGTTCAGATGTGATACTATCACTAGTTATAGAACTGAGATTTAGTGGACATTGTGCTTCCTTTGGATATGACTAAACTTCCCCATCCAAGAGTGCCTAAAATAATTTTTCACTCAAGGGCTTGTCTTTTCCTTTACTTTTTACCTGATCAACAAGTGCCTCAAAGAGGTTTTCACTTAGAGATATTGATGTTTTATCTTTTATGTGACCAAAAATGTTTGCCTGCTCTCTAAAATAGGTGGTAGAATCTAAAGAGAAGTCAAAGCCTTATTTTTGATCACCAATTGGCAATCCATCTATGAGGCCCATGTATTTGGCAATAGATTCCTCATTCTAAAATTTGTTGAGGGGTCTAATAGAGTTTTTTTGGTCCCAATCAATGAGGTTGGAATAATAAATGTTAATTGGATAATAGGTCATAATGGTCATAATAGAGTTGGATTCAAATAGGTTAGTATCAACCAGCTCATCATAATCACTATAATGGGATGATATATCACTATCAGGAGTCTCATTGCCACTCTATTCATAGTGATCACTATTAAAATACAAGAGGTCTCTCCTAGGTGGTATAAATTCAAGACTTTGACTCATAATAGGTATACTAGCTGATAATGGTTTTAGGATACCTTGATCTCATGGCCTTGAGCCTTTCCCTGTATAATCCAAGTTATGCATAATCTGATTAAGGATAGGGTACTTAGGATTCTAAAAATAATTATCAAGACTATCAGAATATAACAAAACTCCTTCCATAAAGGCTTCCTGATCTTGATTTGGTAAATTTTTTGGGATAAATATCACTTGTGGTTTATACATGTCTTTCTTCTTTTACCAAATCATGTTGGGCCTACAATGGATTTTGGAAGGTTTCTATCTACCATAAGACCTAGGAAACTTGGTTAATTTTGTAATGTGGAAGGAATATTTCAAATGGTATATGGAAATGCTAGCATCCTCAATAGTGATCTATTTTGAAAATGTTACAAGGAAATGGATCGATTGAAGTGGAGGCAAGATTGTTTGGGTAGATATAGTTAGACTTGGGTGTTTCTAAAACTATTTATTTGTTCTTCTTCACTCAAATTTAGAGCCAAGGCAATAGTTATAATTGAAAAAATCAGCCTTTAGGTCTTTGCAATATTGGTAGGGTTACAAATTAGCATGAATGGTAACCTCAATTTTAGCATGGGGGAACTTGAGGCATTTGTGTAAGGAAGATGAGGAAGCCTATAATTCATAGATCCAAGGATGACCCAAAAGTATATTATATGGAAATTAAATTTTCATGACATGACATATAGTATTATGGGATACATACCTAATAATTATTTGCAAATAGATAGTTACAAAAGATTATCTTTTGGCATTGTTATATGCCTTTATAAGGATTATCTCATATTGTATGTCCTTAGTAGTATAACTCGATCATTGTATCAATTTGAGTGACACTATGTTTATCCCTAAATCATTGTCTAGAAAAACCCACTTGATCTTATGATTTTCTATAACAGTCTTAATGTAAAAGGGGTTATTATGGCTAGGACCAAGAAAAGACATATCACATTGACTAAATGCAGTTTGGTGGCTAGGAGATAAATGCCATAAAATGTCTAAAATTGGTCAAGGATGATATCTTGGGGAATAGTGGACCATTGAAGGAAGTTATTTAATATAGTTTAGTGTATTTTTGATGTATATAAAAGATCTAGGATAGAAATTTGTGTAGGTATTTTGCTTAGTTTGTCCTAGATACTATATGGATTTTTAATGAAGGAATGAGAGGGTTTGGATTTGGCTAGTATAGTGTTAAACTTTGGATAATAAGGCACAATGTTTAGGTTTGGTCTAGTGTTGGAAAAAGACAAATGGCCTTGGAGGGTGACTTGTGAGCATATAGTTGTGATTGCAAAATCTAGAGTTGGTGGGGGGTTATTATAATTAGAATAATAAGGCAAAGGGCCTTGGATGGTGACTTACAAGCATCTAGTTGTGATTACATAATTTTGAGTCAAAAAGGAGCTACTATAATGAGAAGAAGGGGTTAATACTCTATAAATAGTAACCCACAAAAACTGAGGCATAATAAAATTATTTGAACTTGGTGTAGTGTTACTTGAGGAATAGGGTGTTAACCCTATAATAGGGGCTCAAATACTTTGAGAAGAATTGGATGGTTCATGAGCTTTAATTGTAATGATGGTAATGTGATTTACATAAATACATCCCACAATGCTATTATAATCATATGGCATGTTGTTGTAACCTAGGTTATTAGTATGGGTATTATGATGTGGATTATGCATATTCTGATTAGGTGTCTAACCTTATCCTTGCCCTGACATTGATTCTAATTATTCCTTGATGGCTATTGATTATGTTTATAAAATTGATCCTTATAGACGACCATGTTATTTTTAGTGCTTTGTGTCATTTGGTTTATTTCAATTTCACCACTTTCAATCAAATCCTTAAGATGTATTAATTGAACACATTAATAAATGGCATGGCCAAAAACATGATGGAATTTAAAAAACTCTTCTTCTCGATACATATCAGGTTTGGGTTGATACTATAGAAATGGATTTGGTATAGGCCATGTAATCAAGTTGGCTGTCACCAACTTTTGGAACACAACCTCAATAGGCTCTCCTAATTTTTTCAATACTCTATACTTATTAAATGCCATGCATGAAGGATCCCTTTTTAAGGTGGTTGATGGATTAGGTGGGGCTAGATACACATTTGGAGTTGGTGGAGACTACATCATTTTCACATGTTTGTCTATCACTCCATTTCCCACCATGTTATTTTTCTTGTTAAAACCTTTAGGTTTTTCTATAGTAATATCTTGAATAGGTGGTTGGGTCTAATTAGATGTTTGACCTTATGAGTAGATCCTTACATGGACCATAGTAATGAGTTCCTTCTCAAATTTCACACCTTTGTCAATGATCTCCTTAAAATGTGCTGACATAAGTGAGTTGTAAATTATGATCCACCTTAGGGTGTAGGTTTTGCGCAAAAATATCAACTAGTTTCTTATCCAACAAGTTATGTTGAAATAATCTAGCTAATGCTCTCCATCATTGTAGGTATGCTGTGAAGCTTTCTCCATCTCTTTGTTTTGCTCTACACAAATCCAACACTATTAACTCATGATCAATGTTATAAGAGAAATGGTTGACAAATTTCTTGGATAAATCATTCTAATTTACCACCAATCCCGTAGGTAATTTGAAGTGTCAATATAAAGCTTGTCCAACCAAACTATGTAGAAAGAAGCAAAGCAAATCAACACTGCTATATTCCACCTCTTTACATAATACAAAAAGGGATTAGATATGATCTCGAGGGTCACCCTTCCATTTTTATTTATCAAATTTGGGTGCCTCAAAATTTGGTGGAAAGGGGACATGGATAATGCTTAAGTCAAATAGCTATGGACATATCTCATCAAACTTATACTTCTTAACTTAGTTTCATATCTAAATACTTGATACTATCTCTTTCATCAAATTCCACTCCTACATGATTGGTGTATTTATGGGCGGAATATAATTTTTTTGGGGTGGAATGTGATCCTATTTCATGGTCTTGTTAGGGATATAAACCCTATGATCAAAATTTTTGTTCTGGTTTACTCTTTTATTTAAGTAGGTCAACCATTAATTCTTATGTGGTTGATAAAAAATCCTTGAAATCTACTCTTATGAGCTATAGGTATACTATTAGTTTTGGGGAGTCTGCATTTAGTTCACTAAAGGATGTGATGGTTGGGATGAAATTGCTAAAGTGTTTTGCATAACACCTCCAATATGCATTGAGTTTTTTATCTTTTGGTTTAGTGAATAAGTAAGTGACCCTTGAAGGTGGAAAAAGGTATACTTTGTATTAGGTAAAACATTTTGTGAAGCATCTCTGGGCTTGTTCTACTCAAATAAAACCTTAGGGTATATTGTAGATGTGGGATCAACTAGGGTATGCTACACTTGGTCTATTTTATTCTCTTATTCTTAAAAAAACATTATTGTTAAGTGAAGTCACAACTAATAATGCTATTAGGTCCACAACAAGCTAATCAATGTATCAATGACTAATTTTATAAATTTTGGTAGCAAGTTCCAGATCAGTTTGAGAGGACTCTATAAGTTGTTCTTTTCCTCTAATAATGGAATAAATATTGGTTTTTATAATATGAATGAGATGTTTCTCTATTAGTTGCTCCTCTACTCATACAAGTGTGTGCAATTATTCCATAGGGAAATATGGTGGTAATCTTGCACCTAATTATATAAACCTTAAAAGGGATTCATCTTTGTCTTTGAAGGGTTGATGTTCATAATAACCCTATTTTTATTTCATTGTTGTTGGGTTATCTTCAAAAAAAATAAATTACTCTTGTCCATCATAATAATGTTCTTCCTCGTAACTAGGGCTATAAGCTACCCCATTACGAGTATACCTTTGTGTCATATTTTAATATGGTTCAATCTATGTTTGCTAAGATATGGAATGTGGTTCAAACATTTAAATTAGGGCTTGGATTCTTCAATTAGACAAAATATAAGGTAAAATGAGACTATAATAAAATAAAATGGCATGAGTGCCATTCAATTAAAAGAAAGAGGTTACAAATTTAATCAACCTTGGTTGATTTAAATCATCAATTTAGAAGAGGGTAAAATAATTTTGGAACCTAAAGTGTTGGCTATCACAATAAACTTAGGTCCAAAATATGTCAATACTGTAAAACTAGGTATAACTATGATGAGTCGTGACTAGAGAATCTATAAGAAAGTCTTTATGATCAAGGAGATAATAATGTGAACTAAGAAGCTCAAGATGTGAACTAACACAATAAATCCTAAGTATAAATCCAAAATTAAATGAGAAACACAACAATGCCACATGGCAAAAGGAGGTAGAATAGTCTAGGAACCTAGATTGTGAATAAATGCAAGATGATCTAAGTCCACAATGAGAATAGAATGGGAATGAGTCTAGGTAATGACCTTCAATCCAAATGGAAAATTCCACCCAAATTACTCAAACCAAGTGTGAAAGGTAAACCAATAGCATCTTGGATTATAACTTAGAAAGGAAAGATTTCAAATTTAGATTAAAAAAGGACATGAGATTTTCAAAGTGGATGAATGGTCTAGACTCAAACAAACAACATAACAATGTTGTTTGAAAAATACAAACACAATGTTTGGATTAAAATTTTAAACAAGGTAATAAGTAATTTGGATTTGACTAGTGTAACACCTCTTTGTTCAAATTATATGGTGTACAATGAGTGTTTGTTTTCTTGACATGTTTTGATTTCACACAAATAGTTTTAGACTCAAAAATACCATGTAAATAAGAAGGAAAAATAACATAAACACCTAAGTGTAACATCTTAATCCTAAAATTAACAAGTTAGCTTTGTACTATCAAATTCCATCTATATATGTGCTCTTGAGATGAAATTATGTTTTTAATCCAAAAAATAAAATGCACATAAAAATTAGGGTTTTTTTTCCCCCTCTTCTCTCAAGAGTTTGTATGGTGACATGGAACTTTAGGCTACTCACCTTGCATTGATAGTATATCTATGGCAAGTGGGGTTTGTCTAAAACTGTAGGTTTTGTAAATCTTGATGGTCCCAAGTGTGGTTAATACTAGAGATGGAATCACATCATTTGTATCCAAATTAATCATCTTGTTGTGAAAAGGTATTATACTTTTCACAACCACTACATCCATCAAGTGCTTAGTGTAGTGTGATGTTCAAGTTACCCCTATGGTCCAAGGTTGAGTACCACTAATGAAACTTGTTTAACCACACAAACAATCATTCCATTAGGTCACCCTTACTTTATATACCCCAAAAAGAAGTGGGGTTGGTACAATACTGAGAGATGAAGCCCTAGGTCAACACACCCCTAAATAACTTGTGAGAGAAAAATGAGCTCTCACTCACAAGCTAAAAATACAATAAATAAATGATAGCAGAAGGACTTTAGGGTAATTTTGGGGTCACTCAAATCACTCAAATTTTGGGGAGGGCCTTAACAAATTTCCTTCCACACTTTTAGACAAAGTGATAATTGTAAAAAGTGAGTGTTTTTGATCACCCAAGTTCCCTAAAGTGGATGGGGGGAGAACATACATACAATACTCATCTTTGTGAAGAAAACACTCAAAAAAATAAAAAAGCTCTTAAGAGTGCTTAACTAGGATTTTCATTTATTTTAGAGTACCAAAATGAGATGTGAAATGAAGTTTAACCCCTTGGCATTGTTTGAGTTTTCAACTTTGAAAAATGAAAACAAATCAAGTAAATGATTTTTATAAACACCAAATTTAAATATGAGTTTTGAATCTTAGAGTGTTTAAAAACTATTTTTCTTGGTCTTTGGGTCCTATAAAATATGTTAGGGGGTTTTCTTGTTTCTTGGAAAAAGTGATATTCCTAAAATTTAGCTCAATAAGACATAAAAAATAATACTAAACAATCAAAACTAGTAATCAACAAGTTAGAAGGCTAACCTATGTAGTCATATACAATGTCTAAATTGGTAGCTTGAGTGTGGATTGTGACACCCTATCCATAGGACCTTCTTGCATGCTCTCATAACCCTTCTAAACAATTTTTTGCTTATAATTGATCATCCGTAGACTTCTGAAACTTGATTCCAACTCAACCAAGATGAATTTCCTATGCCAATTCTATCCCCTTAGGTCCTTTTCCTATAGGACAGGAGTGCTATACTTGGACTATAATACTGGACCCTAGGGTGTCTCATTTTTGGTTCTCCTATCTAATCACATTTTGAGCCCAAACAACCATTTCCATCTGATTCCTACTCTTCTTTATGTCAGCTTAACATGAATACATTTAACCCAAGAGCAATAGATCCCTATAAAATTCCATTCAAAGTTCATTTAGAAGGGAGGTGAGAAATCTTACAAAGCAAACAAGAATACAAAAAAACAACTAAGGCAAATTTTCCTATTCTTTGCATACAATCACCCAACACAATTGCACACATATTCAAACCCTCACACTAGTCTTTAACCACCTCAAACACTCTCAATTTGGAATTTTTGTATCCACATAACACTATTACATAAAGTACATCAAGTGGGAGAACTACATATGGCCTGATCCCTCTTTAGAGTATTGGTATGTAGGTAGCTTACCCATGCAAGGGGTGTGGATACACATTTAGTTTATCTTACACACACTAAAACCCACTTTTTTCAAGTTTTATTTAAGAATAATGAAGGTCCAGGGTTGGAGGATTAAATCAACTCTACAAGGAGCTCTGTCAACATTCAAGACATGAAATTTCATAGGCAGGCTCACACAAGGATAATGAATAAAAACCAAAGAACTCAGATCTTTGTGACTAGTTTGGACAATAGTGGTAGGACCTGGAATATAATGTTGGACCTCAAAGTGTCATATTTTTAAGACTCCTATCCTTTCATCGAATGAAATCCATATCTAGGTTCATGACATTATCCAAGTCCTACATAATCAATTTTAGCCTCTATCTCAACCATCTCAGTCCAATTTTAAGTTAAGTTGCATTTATCCTCTTTCATTACTTTTTTTAGAAAGCTATAACAGGAAAATAAATTATACAAATTAGTACTATAATTATTAAAATATTATTTACTAATTTATTATTCTAGACCCTTAACTAAATTAGGAATACAAAACTAATATTCCCAAAATAGTTAAATCATTTGGTGAACCTGACTTACTTTGTTTGTGCACAAAAAACTTAGAAACCCTAGGGAAATTTTCCTTATGATTTTTCCATATTTTTTATGATTTTTTATAAATATTTAAATAATAATTCTATATTTTAAATTTTAAATTTACCATAGTAATTTAAAAAAAAAACTATTTATTGCAAACCCTCGTTGAAATTACTAGGCCCTGTTGTGCACAAAAACCCTATAGACCCCAGGGAAAATTTCTTGCTCATTTTAGAAATATTTTTATAATTTTTCTTGTATATTTAAATAAAAATTCACATTTAATTTTTAAATGTACCTTAGTAATTTTAAAAATAATTTCTTTCAAACCTTAATTGAATATACTAGGTCCCTTTGTCTTTGAGGTATCACCTTACATCCAATTTAAATTTCACATAAAATTACAAATGGATCTTACTCCTTTCCAAACATTTTTTGCAAATAATAAGGAATTAATACTTGGTCCTATCATGTATATGATTGATGAAGTTTAACATATGTTAATGCAAAGCTTCATTCTTTCCCTTTCATGCTTATTTTTCATAATATGGGATGATATTAAGAAAGTTATTGTTAAACATATTAAGATCCCTTTCCTTCAAAGCAATGTTTAATTTTCTTTAATACAAGGTTTCATTACATACTTTCTATCTCTCATATGGAATTTTTTTCAAGTTTATCTTGACAAACATATTAGAAATATCATATCACAAGTTAAAGTATTTTATGCATTAATTGCACAATTCCATGCTCTCTATCCCTCACTTGTTATCTCTCATATGGAATTTTGTTCAAGTTTATCTTACTAAACATATTAGAAATATCATATCACAAGTCAAAGTTGTTTATGCATTAATGCACAATTCCATGCTCTCTATCCTTTGCTTGTTATCTCTCATATGGAAAATTTTCAATTTTATCTTGCTAAACATATTAAAAATATCATATCACAAGTCAAGGTTTTTTATGCATTAATGCACAATTCCATGCTCTCTATCCCTTGCTTGTTATCTCTCATATGGAAAATTTTTCAATTTTATCTTTCTAAACATATTATAAATATCTTATCACAAGTCAAAATTTTTAATTCATTAATTCACAATTTCATGCTCTCTATCCATTGCTTGATATCTCTCATTTGAAATTCTCTTTATAAGCATATTTTTATACAACCTATAACTCTGATTTCATGCATTTCATTCCACATACATGATTTCTACCTAGATGCATATAACTCATTGGCTAATTTTGTTTATTTCCCTATCATTAATAGACACAAGAAGACACTGGAGGGTATATCTATCCCTCCTCCCTTCAAACTTGGTACATCTATCTCTTATCTTGCACCTACTACCAGATCTATGCCTATAGTAGATAATGCAGTACATGCTATCACCCAAGTTTATGAAGATAGGTAGGTTGATTACACCCATGGCTATAACTCTATCACTTAGGTTAGCACCCCTTATGATACAATTTTAGTTATTGATCTCCTTCAATGATCAGATGTTTATAAATATGTGTTGTATGTTACCCTTTATAATACTAGAATTCATATTTCCACCAAACCAACATATGTTTCCTCTATCCTCAACATAATGCAATGGACTGAAGAGCATATTTCCTTTAAGAAAGAGGATTTACCCCCATGCCACATCATTGAACAAAATCTAACTCTGTATATTCAATTAAGAATTAATGATGTGGGGGTTAAAAGAGTGTTAGTTGATAACAGTTCAGGACTGAACATTTGTAACATTTCTTTTCTTAAACATTTTAATATATAACTTCAAGATCTAGACCATTTCAATGTGAACATCAGAGGTTTTGACAACATTCCATGGAAAGTCATGGGTCAAATAGCACTCAATCTTACCTTAGGGCCTAAGACACTGCCAACTACTTGCCAAGTCATGCCAAATGACCTCAATTATAATTTATTACTTGGTTGGTCTTGGATTCATGATATGCATGCACTCCCTTCTACACACCATGCTTGTCTAAAATTTAATAAATACTACTAGGTTGTCAAATCTCCATAGAATTACATTCCATACTTTAATCTCAGCAATATACCTACACAACCCACTACTCATAGTGTACCCTCAGACCATGCAACACATTAGAAGATTCTAAGTTCTATAATAACACCAATCCTAGATCACCAGTTTACCTCCCCTTTTGCACTTAAATGTCTTAATAAGCTGGGATATCATGATAAAGGTCTTAGAAAGCATGAATAAGGAATCATCAATTCTTTCAAGGCATCCACACAACATGGAAAACAAGGGTTGGGATATCAGCTTACCCTTCTTCATGATAAACCTTCTTCCACCATTTAAAAGCCTATAAAGTTTGTCCACCCATTGCACCTATAGACCATATAATTAATCATACTTCTACATTATCATTGGTCTATCCTAATCTTATTGATGATATAATTTCACCAGATATGTTCACATTAGATGAATTATCCAACGATGAATCCCTCTTGAAATTTCTTAGAGAATATGAGGATCTCCCATCTTGATATCATAAAAATAGATTTCCTCATCACACAAATTCCCATACTTACTTTAGAAAAAAATTAGATTCTCCCCAAGACATACTAGTTGATTCAAATGATATTATTCTTACAACCTTGTACACATTAGATCATTCCACATTGCTTAACGAGGAAATAGTTAATTTTAATTTTAGAATTGATCAGGGTCCTTGCATTGTCTTATTAGTTACTACCCTACAAAAAGAAGAGGATATAGATATTCATCAAACTTTAATAGATTTTATAGAACTCTTTACTTGGTCATACTTAGATATGCCAAAAATTGATACATCTAGAACAGTACATCATATTCCCTTATACCCAGATGCTAAACTAGTTAAGAAAAAATTTGGCAAAATGTATCCTAAGGTGGCTTTTTTAGTCAAAGATGAGATCCAATGCCTCTTAGATGCTGGTTTCATTTGACTAGTAGCACACCCAAAATGGATTTCCAATATAATCCTCATAGTAAAACCCAATGAAATGATTTGGCATTATTCTGATTCTCAAGATTTAAATAAAGCTTGCCCAAAAGATGATTTCCCCTTGCCTAATATTGACATGATCATAGATTCCATAATCAAGTATGAAATTTTATCATTTATAGATGGATTTGTAGGATACAACCAAATCAAAATTGCTGAAGAAGATTGACAGAAGACATCTTTTACAACACCTTAGGGTACATTTTGTTACATTATCATGCCTTTTGGATTAAAAAACATCAAAGCCACATATCAGTATACTATGACACATATCTTTCATGACTTAATTCACCATACTATTGAGGATTATGTTGATGATATATTAGCTAAATCCAAACAACAACATCACGCTATTGATTTATGAAATATCTTTTAAAGACTCAGGTAATATAATGTTTGATTAAACCTAAAGAAATGTGTGTTTAGAGCTACATCAAGCAAACTTTTAGGTTTTATTATTTCTCAGTGTGGCATTAAGGTTGTGTTGACATGTTGTGTTGACCATTTTTGGTCCAACAAGCCAAAAATTGGTCTCCTTCCTTCCCTACTATTCTGAGCCAGTTCATTTTTTGATTTTACACAAGTCTTGATTTCTACAGACTCTAGAGGCTAATTTATATGAACTCTGTAGGCTATTTCTACGAACTCTACAAGATGTTCTATGAACTTTGTAGGCTGATTTCTACAAACTCTATAGGATATTTCTATGGACTCTTTAGGCTATTTCTATGGACTCTGCATGCTGATTTCTACAGACTCTATAGGCTATTTCTATGGACTTTGTAGGCTGATTCTACGGACTCTGCAGGCTTGTTTCTATGGACTCTGCAGGAAAGAAACAAGTTCCCAATAGTTAAGCATAAAAGGGACCATTCTAGTGCCCTTGTGAAGGGCAGTTTCGAACCCAAGTGCCCTTGTGGAGGGCAGGGAACACTTGCAAAGGGATCAAGGAGAAAGCCAAAAAGTTAAGTTTTCTTCAAAAATTTGTACAAGGCACGAGGTGGAGAATTTATTTGGACAACATGTTCGAAGGAATTCCTTTAGACATTTTGTTCGAAGAAATCCTTCAGAAGAAAATCCTGTAGAAATGAAAAGACCAAGGCAAAAGCAAGAAATGATTTCTTTTGGACTTTTGTCCGAAGGAATTCCTTAAAAAAAAAAGTTCGAAGAAATTTGGAGAAAGAGCCATAGGAAAAAACACAAATAAGGATTCCAAAAGTCAAAGTGATCAAAATAATTCTTGCAGACATTTTTCCCACTAGAAAAATGGACAAAAAGAAAAGCCTGAATGAAGGCAAAATAGAAGGAAAGATATCCTTCAGTCTTTTTGTCTAAAGGATTTCCTTCGAAAAAAAGTCCAAAGAAATTTGGCTACCAAAACAATGAGGACCCAACTAGGACAAAATCCCAACCAGAGCAAAAAGCTAAAGGACAGAAAAAGGCTAAAGAAATTCCAAGGGGTGACAGGCCTGAAGACATCAAAATCAAGCATGATGAACTAGATGTTGGAGGTTCAAAGACCCAGTGATGGGTGTACAGACATCAAATTTAAGGTGGTAAAATAGCCATTGATTTTGAAAAGCTTAAGGATAGGCCACGAGTGAACTCAGTGACCCACCAAGAAGATAGCCCCTAAGGGTCAAAGGAGACAAAAAAGACAAAACCAAGAAGAGATGGAAGAGACAAAGTGCAAAAATGGATAAAACAGTCCAAGTGGAAAAGGAAGGTGTCAACTCAAGGAATTACTCAGCAGTTGACACAGTGCCTACCAAGTGGTCATCAAAGGGCATCAAAAGTGAATTGCACGACCCATTTTATTCATTTTACATTAATGAGTAGACAAACCATGTGAATATCTTGAAGGAATAGTCTTGTTTGCAAGAAAAGAGGCGTGTCCCATGATTTCACATTAATGTTTGAATGCCAAAGTCAAGATCAGTGATTACATAGCTTGGTTTTTGTAGGCCTCTTCTAGAAAGATGATATCAGCAACAGTGACTTTCTCTTCTTGATGCTCTCAAATGCACATGGGTTACTTGTAAAAAAGGGGCACCAAAGTCTTCTCCTCTTTTTATATATTGTAAAATTCTCATTTTGAGAAGGGGATCTCTTAGCCTGTAAGGCAAAGCTTTGCCCAAAAATCTTTGGGTTTTTAAGGTAGAACTCTGTCAGATTTGTACCTTAAATCAAGACTTAGCAAATTTTTACCTCCATTTGAGCTTGCACTTTCGTATATGTCTATGTTTTTATTTTGTGTTAAGTCATTTTCCTTTATGCTTTCACAAAGTGATTCCAGCATGTCTAGTGTATTGTGAAGTTTCTTCTTTTGTAGGTCTGCCAGAAGTGTCTATAGTAGAGTATAGGCATATGTGAATAGGCTACCATAGTGTGTCTTTGAACACCTCTGGTAGTTCTTCCTCCTGGTATCTCTATAGGCCCCTAGCTCACTAATGTAGAAGAGTCCCTCATATCAAATGAAGTGTATGCCATCTTGTTATTGATGGAAAGTGTAGGTTCAAGCTAAGTAGATCAACTTTTTTGGCGTATCACCATTTAGTTTAGGTTATATTTTATCATCCTTCTCCCTTTTCAACTCCCCCCCCTTTTTCATTTATTTGTTAGCAGTAGGAAATCCAGGACCTTAGAGATACATCAAAGGGAGCTAGCCCTTATCTAGAGACTCTCCACCCCAATTTTTCTAAGCCCATAGGCAAGAGGGGAGTTTCCATTTTGATGCATGGAATATAGGAGCTCAACTTCCTGTCAAGGGTGCAATCTGCTATATCAATAGTTTTTGGCATGCTCGATGGGACCATGTTTAGACACTCAGAAAAGTTCTAGGATTGGTGTTGGTCCTGTTATAGTAGAACGAACCATTAATACATCATTTGATCTTTAATCAAGTGATTGTGAAACAAGTTTTGTCCAAAAATTTGAAGAATTTTGATGTGTTCTTCACCCAACCAGCCTTTGGAGGCCTTTTTACCAACACCAATGGTGACTCTGGGTTGAATGAGTTGGTTAAGCAGTTGAGGTGCCATCAAGAAATCTCATTTTTTGTATGTATAATTCCATCACTCAGCATCATGGGCCTTGTGTTCTTTCATTGAACCATGATCAAGCTCAAATTTTTTATGGAATCACCTCAAGAAGCTCTCCTAGTTGCCCTTCAACAATAAGGGAAGTAACGCTAGAGTTTGAGAAGCAAGTGATGGAGATAGATAGATTAGATGAGCAGTATAGATATCAGCAAGAGCTTATGTACAAAGAGGAGTGTTTGTTTAGGAAAGCTCAGGCCTTACAATCCATGGAGGAAGAGGTAGCAAAATGGAAAAGTCCATTCATTCAAGGTAGTTAGCCTTATGTGCCCCCTCCTATTCTAAAGAAAGACCCCTCTTGTGCACCAAATCCTTTCTACCAGATAGCACTTGCCCACTCTAGCTCATCTAATGCATTAATCACTCCTACTCTTAACCACTTACACCTTGCTTTAAAACATCAAAGGGCATTAGAGAAACCTCTCATGGAGATGAACCTTCACAATTCCTTACATTGTGAATCCTCCTTTGAAGGGAACACCATGAACAAGCACATCTCTCTTGAAGCAGCTCTTCTTGTGCATGAGTAGACCCTTCCTAGTCTTCCTCAACCTCCTCAAGTCTTTCAACATGATGTCAAGATTCCAAGTTGGGAGAGGGAATATCATGAACCAGCTCAGGAACTTGAAGAGGATAAATTTAATTCCTATTCACAAAGGGAAAATTCCAATCCCAAGGTCATGAGTTGGAAGCAAATAGTGGAATCATGGGGCAGGAAGAAAGAGGAGAAAGGTTTTGCTCAAAAATTTGAAGAAGATGAAGTTGCTCCTACTCATCATGATGATGCTTGTGACCTCCAAGAAAGGCTCTTCTAAGAAGATATAGATAGGCTAATTACAGATTTGGAGTCCAGAGCGAGATTCCTCAGCCAATGTGTGATGGATGCACCAGTTTCCATGTCTGATTACACCCCATCTATACACCTCCAAGAGAGCTATTAGGCCACACCTGATATAGATGAAGTGCTAGCCAAATGGAAAGAGGAGAATCATTTTATTCTAGCTCAAGGACTACCTCCTCTTCCACATGGTTTTAATCATCAACCTTCTACTTCATCCCTTCTCAAGGAGGAACCTATTTTGTAGGAGGCGAGTGAGGAAGAGAAGATCCAATTTGTAGTTTCTCAAGAGGCTATCATGATCAATAATGAATAGGAAATCATCATGGAGGCTCCCCCTGAAGACACCATTAGCAATGGAGAAGATGCGGGTCATGCATACATGTAGATGTTATAGCAATATGAAGAGGAATGTAAGTATGGTGAGCTCTCTCCTCCCTTATTTGATGAACTTACTTGTTGCTTTGATGAGGAGGATGACTATGCCATGGAGCCTAAGTTGGAGGAAGATCAAGAAGATGTCTTTGAACAACTAGAGACTCTGATCCTTGAGCAAGAAAAGGAGAGGCATGTTCATCTTGAGAATAGCTTTGAAGAATAGAGCCTTGAATAAGAAGGTGATGTTCTGTGGGATGAGAAATTAGTTTGTGATTCCATTTCAGACATCACAATAGTTAGCGTTCTTCAAGAAAACCATGATGCACTATAGAGGGACTATGCATATCAAAGGGCTTATGGTGATGAGCCAACAACCATTGATTTATTATTGAAACATGCCAACATGAAGAGCCATCATTTGACAAGCTTCTAAGAATAAGAGTACATATATGTTGGAATCATGTTTGACTCTAATCCACTTAGATGCAAGCCAATCAAGGTGGCAGGCAAGAGGAGTGGATCACCAAATCTCTATTCCATTCAGCCACTTGTCTGGCACCATAAGTTTCCTTGCCATGAAGGAGACTTAAGAAGTTTTCCCTTTGATCTAGAAGGGAGGCAAATATACCTGGTTAGCTATATATAGTAGTTTGCTTTCATTTTTCTTTCCCTATTTTCCCTAAGTGTTGTTTGCACAAGTAGTGTTTTTAGCCTTGTGTGTGTTTTCCTTTGTGTTTGGGGTAAAATCTTCATGATTGATTCTTGGATCTATCAGGGCTATTACTAACTTTTTTCAAGTTACATTTTGAATCCATGCCCAATGGACTTTAAGGCAGTTGGTTTCTAAGCATTGCAGGCATGCTTCCCCTAAGAGCCATGAATTTGTTGACCATTTTTGGTCCAACAGGCCAAAAATTGGTCTCCTTCCTTCCCTACTATTTTGAGCCAGTTCATTTTTTTATTTTTCACAAGTCTTGATTTTTATGGACTCTGCAGGCTGATTTTTACAGACTCTGTAGGCTATTTCTACAGACTATGCAGGCTGATTTCTATGGACTCTGTAGGCTATTTCTATAGACTCTACAGGCTATTTCTATAGAATCTATAGGTTTATTTCTATAGACTTTGTAGGCTATTTCTATGGACTCTACAGGTTATTTCTACGGACTCTGTAGGCTGATTATATGGACTATGCAGGCTTGTTTCTACGAACTCTATAGGAAAGAAACAAGTTCCCAATAGTTATGCATAAAAGGGACCATTTTAGCACCCTTGTGGAGGGTAGTTCCAGACCCAAGTGCCCTTGTGAAGGGTAGGGAACACTTGTAAAGGGATCAAGGAGAAATTTGAAAAGTTAAGTTTTCTTCAAAAATTTGTACAAGGCAAGAGGCAGATAATTTCTTTGGACAACATGTCCGAAGGAATTCCTTCAGACATTTAATCCAAAGAAATCCTTCAGAAGAAAATTTCATAGAAATGAAAAGACCAAGGAAAAATAAAGAAATGATTTCTTTTGGACTTTTTTCTAAAGGAATTCCTTTGGACAAAAAGTCTGAAGAAATTTGGAGAGAGAGCCACGGGAAAAAACCCAAAGAAGGATTCTGAAATTCAAAGTGATCAAAATAATTCTTGCTGACATTTTGTTCATGAGAAAAATGGATAAAAGGAAAATCCCAAATGAAGACAAAATAGAAGGAAAGATGTCCTTCAGACTTTTTGTCTGAAGGATTTCCTTCGGACAAAAGTCCAAAGAAATTTGGCCACCAAAACAATGAGGACCCGACTAGGACAAAAGCCCGACCAGAGCAAAAAGCCAAAGGAAAGGAAAAGGCCAAATAAATTCCAAGGGGTGATAGGCCTGAAGATGTCAAAATCAAGCATGATGAACTAGCCATTAGAGGTTCAAATGCCTAGTGATGGGTGCACAAATGTCAAATTTAAGGCGGTAAAATAGATGTTGATTTTGAAAAGCTTAAGGATAGGCCACGAGTGAACTCAATGACCCACCAAGAAGATAGCCCCTAAGGGCTGAAGGGATAGAAAAGACAAAGCCAAGAAGATATGAAAAAGACAAAGTGTAGAAATAGATAAAATAATCCAAGTGGCAATGGAATGTGTTGACTCAAGGAGTTACTCAGTGGTTGACATAGTGCCTACCAAGTGGTCATTAAGGGGCACAAATAGTGAATAACATGACCCATTTTATTCATTTTACATTAATGAGCAAATAAACCATATGAATATCTAGAAAGAATAGTCTTATTTGTAGGAAAAGAGGCACGGACCATGCTTTCACATTAATGTTTGAATGCCAAAGTCAAGACCAATGATTACACAGCTTGTTTCTAGCAGGCCTCTTTTAGAAGGATGATATCAACAACCGTGAATTTATCTTCCTAATGATCTCAAATGCACATGGGCCACTTGTAAAAAAGGGGCACCAAAGTCTTTTCCAGAGAGTGCAAAAGTCTTCTCCTCTTTCTATATATTGTAAACTTCTCATTCTGAGAAGGGGATCTCTTAGCCTATAAGGCAAAGCTCTGCCCAAAAATCTCTGGGTTTGTAAGGCAAAACTCTGCTGGATTTTTAACTTGAATCAAGACTTGGCAATTTTTTACCTCCATTTGAGCTTACACTTTCATATATGTCTATGTTTTCATTTTGTGTTAAGTCATTTTCCTTTATGCTTTCACAGAGTGATTCCAGCATGTCTAGTGTATTGTGAAGTTTCTTCTTTTGCAGGTCTACCAGAAGTGTCTACAGTAGAGTATAGGCATATGTGAATAGGCTACCATAGTGTGTCTTTGAACACCTCTGGTAGTTCTTCCTCTTGGTATCTCCATAGACCCCTAGCTCACTAATGTAAAAGAGTCCCTCATATCAAATGAAGTGTATGCCAGCTTGTTCTTGATGGAAAGTGTAGGTTCAAGCTAAGTAGATCAAATTTTTTGGTGCATCACCATTTAGTTTAGGTTCTATTTTAGCATGCTTCTCCCTTTTCAACCCCCCATTTTCATTTATTTTTTAGCAGTAGAAAATCTAGGACCTCAGAGATACATCAAAGGGATCTAGCCCTTATCTAGAGACTCTCCCCCTAGTTTTGCTAGGTCCATAGGCAAGAGGGGAGTTTCCATTTTGACGCATGGAAGACAGGAGCTTAGCCTTTGGTCAAGGGTGCAATCCGCTGTGTCAACAAGTTGACCTTAAGAAATTCAAAGTAATTATTGACATGCCACCCCCATGAACTTAAAACAACTTCAATCCTTACAAGGTAAGATCTAAGCAATCCATCATTTTGTATCTCAACTTGATGATAAAACTTAGTCATTCACTCAATTATTAAAGAAAGATACAAAGTTTGTCTGGGACCAGGCCTGTTAAGAAAGCTTTGATATAATAAAGTAATATCTTCTTAATCTACGTATTCTAGTACCACTTATACTTGACCAAAATTTATTACTATATATGTAAATAATAGATCATGCATTAGTAGTGCTCTTATTATAACATGATGATCAACATACTGAGTGAGCAATTTATTACATCAGTTGCACATTAGTTGACTATGAAAAAAATTATTGCACGATAGAAAAACTATGTCTAGTATTAGTTTTTGCCACAAAAAACTTTGACATTACATAGTCAATAATGAGACTCAAGTTATCACAAAAGTATATCCCTTAAATTTTCTAATGGAAAAACCACATCTCTCTAGTTGCATCATAAAATGGGTCATGCTATTAACATAGTTTGACTTAAAGATAGTTCTCCAAAAATTAATAAAGGGCCAAATCATTATAGACCATTTGGTAGTTGTACCACTTTTGGACACAAATCCTATTAGTGACACATTTAGAGATGATTTTACTGTCTATTCTACTCATTCAGACACTTGGACTATGTTCTTTAATGGTTCTCAATGCACATCTGACATAGGGGCAGGGATTATCTTTGTCAACTCTTTTGGTCACATAGTTCCTATTACATATTGATTAAGTTTCTCCTGCACCAACAACACCACAAAATATGAAGCACTTATCTTAGGTTTATTTGCCACCTAGTCCCTCTAAATTAGATCTATTCAAGTCTTTGGTGATTCCCAACTTATTGTCAATCAATTCAATGGTGTCTATTAGACAAAAGAACATCTTATCCCATACCATAACATGGCATAATGTTTATCATCATAGTTTAACTACTTTTCCATAGAAAGTATACCAAGAAAAGACAACCTACACACAAATGCAATGGCAAGTGTTGCATCTTTGATTCCTATCGACATCAATGATGATCAAGCTATTTTCATAATTAAATGATTATAATCACCATCAACATCCAACATAGATTTGATTGCACTATCTGTCTTAGCTACTATATGTAGTTATACAACTCTAGAATAGTTCTATGATATCTATAAATTTATAAACAAATCTATTACATGAGACACTTTTTCATGAAATAATAAGTGTAGGTTATAAAAATAAGCACTCCATTATGTAATCATTGGTAGAGACTTTTTAAAATGATCCTTTGATGAATAATTGCTTTGATACTTGACTTCAATAGAAACCAAAGTTGCTCTTACACATACATGATAATGAGTATGGTGGTCATTTTAGTGTAAAATCCATGCCACACAAATTACTTTGACAAGGGTACTACTCACCCACCATAGAAGATGAATGTTTACAATATGCAAAGCTATGTGATAAATGTCAATAACATAGTAACCTAAAACATACCCCATCACAAAAATTACAACCTATTGTCTCTCCATGGCCATTTATGTTATGGGGATTTGACCTTATTAGAAAGATTAACCTTGAATCTACCAATGGGAATAAGTTCATTATCATAGCTACATAATACTTTACCAAATGGTTAGAATCCATTTCACTTCAATCTACCATAGGGGAGGACATTTGTAGCTTCTTCATGACTCACATTATCTCATGATTTAGCCTACCTAAAACTATAATTTTTAATAATGGAACATCATTCAAGAATAAAATTGTCAAGAAATTTTACAAAAATATAAGATTAAACACATGTTCTCCACTCCTAAGGAAACAATAAGCAAAGGCCACCAATAAAACCATCAACAACATTTTGAGTAAAATAGTGACCAAATTTAGAGATGATTTGCACAATCAACTATTTTTTGCATTATGGGCTTATCACACAAGTACTCATATACCCATAGGATCCACTCTTTATTCACTCATTTATGGCACAAAAGTAGTTTTACCATTGGAATTAGAAATCCCTTCTCTCTATGTATCCCTTAAAGGTATCCTCCCTGATGACCAGTATCATGAAAAACATCTACACCAACTTGAGAAGTTAGACCATACATACATTAAAGTAGTTGAACATCTCAGAATCTAATAATAATGTATACAATGACCCTACAATAAATGAGTTCACACTAGTGAATTCAAAGTTAATGATCTCGTGCTTAAAGAAAATATTCGTAATGTTAATGCAAAACAAGAAATCAAAGTAAAATTCAAACGAAATTGGCTAGATCTATACCTCATTATCAAAATTCTTAGCTCTAAAGTGTATCATCTAGCCTCACTTAAAGGAAAGAAACTCAAAAATCCAATGAATATCATGCGTCTACACAGATTCCATGTATAGTATGTCTTTTTGCTTACTTGTACATAATTTCTCAATTTACTGTACATAGTCTCCTAATGATTGATTGTACATAACTTCTTTTTAATTAATTTTACATATTATTCTTATGATTTATTATACATATATAATTTAAAAATCTAAAAAAAATCAAAAAAATAAAAAACACCAGAAACATTTCAATTGTATGCATTATCCATGCTTTACATTTGCTATTTTATGTTATTATTTGTCAATTTATCTACATTACCATGCTTCACTTGATATTATTTGAGTGTGTGTAGTGACATACAAATCCTTGATTGCTTCACTCTACCCATTGAGAGGACATCCTAATTCTACATTCGAGACATACATTGACATATCTACCCATCGGAGGAATATTCTACATGACTACACCATCCAAGTTATGTCATTTCTACACCACACACTCTAGTTATCATGATGATGTACATTACTTACTAGCTCACCTATATTATTTTATTGACACTCACTAGCATATAGCACTTATGTATTTCTTAGCATATACCTAGTTGTGTACTACATATTTTGCATACTTTCACTTCTTACTTTGATTAGTTAGATGCGATTGTATTTCTAGCATATTACATGCCTTCCTTTCTTTCTTTGTGTAGCTAGATGTTATTGAATTTCTTAGTTCCTATTTTATATCTTGTATGTGCCTTAAGACATTTGCCAATGACCTTTTCTTATACTCTTCTATGTGCTTGTGGCCCTCATGCCAACTCTGCTTATTTTCAAATTATATGTGTTTATGGGCATATAAACATGCCTTGTATGCTTGATTTCTAATTTTAGTGACATGTGCCCATGTCCCTTGTTTGCTTGGCCCTTTGGCCACTATTTTAGGCTTCTTGCCTTAAGTGCTTTTTACTTGATTGCTTCTCAACTATTTGCAATGCTATGATCCACTTCATGCATTATCTTGATTTCTTGGATGCTATGATGGACATCATGCTCCATCCCTCTTTGACAACTAACAACTAACAACTAACAACTAACAACTAAAATTTCTAATTTCATTTTAGTACACTACACATGCTATTACATTGGTATATCTATCTAGGCATACCCCTATTGATCTAATAATCTCTAATATAAACTATGCTATATCTTAAGATATCTTTTTGAATATCATTTCTATATCATGTATTTTGTAGCATAACACACTTACAAGTCTCTTTATTCTAAGGTCAATCATTGCAGGGTCTTCATTCCTACCTTTAGAAGAGGTAGCAATAAGTAGGGGTTTTGCCATAAAGATCAAATCTCCTACCAGTCAAAAAATTAGTTTTTAGAACACTCAGAATAATAATCAGAGGTCAAACTAGGTAGAACATACCAAAAAAATAGTGATGATTACATAACAATGATCAGACTCAAAAAATGACAACAATGCTAGACAATAGGGTGTCTTATTTTTGGTGCTCCTATCCAAATTGGAAAAAACCTAGACTTTATAGAAATAGGTAGAAAAGTAAGCTCAACTATATTTTTATCAGATACAGATTAGTTTAGATTCAATAGTTTTAGTATAATTTTTTTTAGAGAATCTAGATATAGGGGGAATCATGCATGACATGATGCCTCTCATTTCCAATTTTAGATTGGGTAGTTGGTATAAATTCTAGATCAAAATCCATGTTACAGACACCAGTGATTGGGGGTAATGTGCATGACACATTTGACTTATTTTATTTCTGAGTTTAGTATATTACCTAGAAATTCTTATTAGTTGAATGCCTTATTCCATCTATAAGTGGTTTGCATCATTTTAGAGTGGATTTCATATAGGCTTAACCTTCACTTTCTTGAGTGGCTTCCACATAAGCCTATTTCCTAGTTTTAGAGTGGCTTTCATACAAGCCTAATCTCCTCCTTTCAAAGTGGCCAAGATTGGCCTAGTTTCTAGTACACATTCAATGATCCATGCCATATTATCATATTTTAGAACATTCATGGGATTCAAGAGACATCTCATATGATCTATAATCATATCGGTATCAGTTCATATCTTCACTTAGTGGGTAATGATGGAGCCAAAATACTAGCTAGCCTTTGTATTCTTGAGCCACCTACTTAAAAGGATTGGACATATAGTCCAAACATCGATTAACACACACATGATCACATAGCTTCACTTAGTAGGTGATGATGGAGCCAAAGGGCCAGCCTTTACATTATTGAGCCACTCCCAGGGAATTAAGCACTCAACTTTGTTCATGATATTTATTTTGGTACACTATATACCCAACACATATCTAGCATCACTCAACATCACAATAGGTTTTGTATTGGTTCATGTACCTATTGAGGTGTATTCATTCCTTTCTCTTCCTCTCTCTCATACCCATCTTTTGTACATTCTTATTTTAGATATAGTGTATCTATTAAGAACTGATCTACTATTGATTTTTTCTTGTAGATTTATACTTCACAATGTGCTCTCTTTACACACACTTAGTATCACATAGATTCATAGGCTTCACCCTTATAGGTAATTTTAGGTATACTTGCTACTTTTCTCTATCATATTATTTCATTTTGATGCATCACTTGAATAAAGGGGGGCCAAATGTAGTCATACAAAATGTCCAAAGTGGTATCTTGAGTGTGGCTTATGATACCCTATCCATAAGACCTTGTATTCTCTCATAACCCTTCCAGACACCTTTTTCTTATAACCAACCATCCATAGACTTTTAGAACTTGATTCTAGCTCAACTAGGTTACATTTCCTAGGCCAATTCTATCCCCCTAGGCCCCATGCCTATAGGATAAGAGTGTTAGACCTGGAATATAGTGTTGGACCTGAGGGTGTCCTATTTTTAGTACTACTATCTAATCACATTTTGATCCTAAATGACCATTTCCATCTGATTCCTATTATTCATTATGTCAGCCTAGCACAAATACATTTAACCCATTTCCAATTTATCCATAAAAAAGTCCATTCAAATTTAATTTATAAGGGAGGTGACAAATCTTATAAAGCAAGTAAGAATACAAACAAACCACTAAGGCAAATTTCTCTATTATCTGCATAAAGTCACCCAACACAGCTACAAACATATTCAAACCCTCACACTAGTCCCTAGACACCTCAAGAACTCTTAGTTTGGAATTTTTGCATCCACATAACACTATTACATAAAGCACATCAAGTGGGAGAACTATATATAGCATGATCCCTCTTCAGAGTATTGGTATGTAGGTAGCATACTAACACAAGGGGTGAGGATACATGTTAAGTTCATCTTACACACACTAACCCCCCTCTTTCTCAAGTTTTATTCAAGCACAATGAAGGTCTAGGGTTAGAGGATTAAATTATCTCTACAAGGATATGCATCAACATTTAGGACTTGAAATTTCATAGGTAGGCTCACACAAGGATAGTGGACAAAACCTAGAAAACTCATATCTTAGTGACTAGTTTGGACAATAGTGGCAGGACCTAGACTATAACATCAGACCCTAAAGTGTATTATTTTTGGTGCTCCTATCCTTTCATCAAATGAAAGCTAGATCTAGATTCATGACACTATCCCAGTCCTACATATCCGATTTTATCCTTTATCTCAGACATATCAGTCCTATTTTAAGCTAAATTGTATTTCTCCTCTTTCATTACTATTTTTAGAAAGCTACAAAAGGTAAATAAATTATAGAAATCAGTACTATAATTATTTCAATATTATTTACTAATTTATTATTTCAAACCCTTAAATAAATTATGAATAAAACACCAATATTCTCAAGATAGTTAAATCAACCTGCAAAATTAATGTTAAAAATAAAACTACACACACAAAACATAAAAAAATAACAGTCAATGTTTTGATCATAACTTATAAACTATACACCAATTCTTCAAAAAATGTTTGGAGGTTGTTTATAGGTCTAAGGCACACCTATTTTCATAATTTCATATCAAAATAGTGAAAAAAATAGTTATTAGCTTTATACCATCCATTTTTAGCATAAAAATAGAAAACAAAAGTGGCAGTTACTAAATTGATCATAAATACTAAAATATAGAGTTTAAAAAAAATTTATAGTATTTTAATGAGAAACATAAATTCCTAAAAAAATTTAGAGAAAAATATTTAATACATAAAAATTTATTAATATTTTATGGGTCATTTTTTTTTAGCAAAGTAAAAATAGAATAAAATCTTAAAAACAAAACAATTTTTGTGTGGTGCGTGCTCATGAAGAGTCTCACTGGGCATGCCAAAAATGTAGAGAAAGATTAAAAGATGAGTTAATTCATGTGTTAGTCATGAAAACCTCTAAAAATAAGCATAAATAAACTAATATATCAAGATTACTCCCTCAAGGGGTATTGTTAATTAATTTTAAGAGCTAATTAAGAAAATAATACAATCAAACCTTCTAAATAGTGCCTCTCTTTCCAAGAGCAGCCAAGAAATGTGTTTTTCCCTAGGTTAGGTGATCCATGTCTATGTTAATAAAGAGTAGAAAATTGCTCCATCATTTATTAGTATACTAATGGCTTAGGCTCACAAGATTTGTCAATTTGTGTAAATAGGTGAAGCTTGTCTATTGCAATTTTTACATAATAAGTTTGTATAACTGAAGCTTAAAAATGGTGATCTTGGATTTATTATTTATACATTTTCAAGATTTTTCAGGTTGATTTTCAAACCTTGAATTAAAAACTAGATGTTTGGCCTCAAATGGATTCAATTTTTGAGCTCACCACATGGGAAAGAGGTTGCACATGGGAAATCATAGGTTACAAAAGAAAAGAGGTGACACATGGGTAAGCATGGGTGAAAACTCAAGAAGTTGCACATAGTCAAGCATGGGTGAAAATTCAAGTGGCTTCTTGATATTTTGAACGTTTGAATTTTTGAATTTAATAAATAAGTATTTAATGCTTTCATGGAATTTCCACTCAAGCTTCTAATTTGGATTGATTTGCTTATGTGAGTTTGACTAATTTTTTGTAATTTTTAGAAATATTGCATGCTTAATAAACTTGGTTGGAAATGTAATCTTACCGAGTCATAATTTTACTAGAGTATAATTAGAAGAAGGTGTCAATTTTATATAGAACAATATCCTAGTTAGGATATTATGGATTCAAAATAACACATGCACGTAACATGTGCTACCAAATTAGAAGAATTCAATGGTCTAAGACATCATTTTACGTGGTTGTAATTTAAATGAAAATGATTTTAAAAAATATAATAATCACATAAAATGTATTTCCTCATTCATGGATACATTAGCATAAATTAGCACTTGTACGTGACAAGTTCAAATGATTTAGAGCATTTTAGTGACTTTGGTCTAGATTGTGTATTATCATAGAATATCATTTAGATTGATAATTTCAGTGCAATAGTGATAGGAATTGTATGTATACATATTGTTATTACAACTTGGGGGTTCATTTTAGGTTACATTATGCAATGTTTTTTCATTTCATTCCTTGGTGTCTTTACTCTCATTTTGGGTTACATGTGGTAATGTCAACTCACCCATATCCATTTGAGAGCTAACTTATGAGGAAAGGTTAAACTCCAATAGTTCTTCTTGGAAGGACCAATTATTCAACATGGAATGTTTATTCATTGAAAAAGACATTTTTCCATTTCTATATGGACAGGTTCGTTCTCCCACTGACCTAGTTTAATAAAATGACTAGGCCAACTACTGTGACATAGTTCTTGGTAACTTATTGATGCATGTTTCCCAAGATATACTACACCACTTGGTGCACCTAGAGTTTCCTTGAACTATTTGGAGGATTATTTATAATCTATTTTGAAATCCTTCTAAGATTGTTAGCTCTTTTCCTCTTCCTATTATCTCTTTTGATATTATAATCTCTCCCATTTCTTATGACGATTCATTTATGTTGGCTATTACTCTTCTCTCTGTCAAGCCAACATTATGGGATGAATTTATACCAAACTTGAGATGAATTTTTATATAATATACATCAATTTACATACAAAATTTTGCTTTTCTAGATCCATCATAGATTTTTACATTGAAGGAGTATACTTTCTCCAGTGAGAGTACACCTATTGAGAACATCAACAAGTCATATGTTCCTATGGGTACTCATTATGTAGATATGTGTGCTTCATTTGTAGTCTATTATTCAATTTTTAGGGTTGTTGAGCCATGCTTTTCACTTCAAAGGGACATTATTTCAATGAATGTTTCATTTTAGTATTTTGATAAGTCTACTTGAGTGGTATTACCTCCAGTTCTTATGCATGATCTTACCAGACCTATGCCACACATAAAATTTGGACCAATTTTAGATATATTTATATTTTTTCCTTCATATTCCATTTTGGAGTGGGTAGAATTCTATTACACTCATTGTGTTATTCTTATAGCAAAGGGAGGAAACATTATTCAATGTATATGGACCTTATTTAGTCTTCAAATAGATGATCTCGTTATTGACATTGATCAATTTGAAAGATCTACTTGAAGTGAATGTAGCTTCAACATCATCTTATAGGGCAATTATTAGTAATTTATTTTTTATGTAGTTGGGTACATGATTAAGCCTAATTATTGGGATCTAATTCTACTACCCACCTAAGCTACATTTAAGGGGGTGTTAGTGTAGATTTTTACCTTTGCATATGTTTTTACTAAAACTGTGTTATTTACCTTGCCTAGGTGGATATGAATATCATTATTGGTGTTATTATCTAATTTAAGAGCTCATCATGCAATCATGATTCAATGGGTCACCTTAGTGAGTGGATAGGGTCACCATCCCACTTGGTCCCTTGAGTGCTTACTCCACTTAGGCCACCTTCCCATTTTGTTTCCCTAAGTTCTCTCTCCATTTTGAGTGGAGGATCCCACAACTTGAAATTTTATGAGTGCTCAAACCACTAACCCAACCTATAAATTAACCTCACCTCCAAGGCATTGTAATGTAATTTTAAATATAATATTATCTCACTTCTTATCTAGCTTGATTTCATTCTCAACAATAAAGTTCTTCTCTTTGCTTTTGCATTTGTAAGATTTTGCTCATGTTTTTGATTCTCTCCAATCATGATTACATAAAACTAAATAATATCATATTATTTTCTATGAAAGATATCAATATGAAAACTATAAAACACATGTCGTGCATGATGCCCCCTATTATGAGTAAAATATGAGACAAGTTTGAGTATTTTTATAAAATAATTATGTATACCAGTTATAAATTATCTTTTAATTGACTCTGAATCTCATAATTTATATAAATCACTATTTTATGAATACTAGGACAATAACACACTACTTTGGACATAACCAGCCTATGCCATTGTCTTAATTGAGTGTTATTATCTAAAACTACTTTCTACGTGATTTTTGGGTATGCATTGTAATCAAATAAGTATCTTTTATAATTTTATGTCTATGTAGTGTGTTTTCATAGATTAGTCTCTAAGTCAAGCCACTATGTGTGCCTCCTATTTTGAGGTGATTTTGAAGTCTGCACAATAAATTAACTTAAAATAAAAAATTCTTGTGAATGATGTTATGAAAAGATGTAAATTTGAAGTAATAATGATAGGATTGGAGATCATGGCATCATCATAGGTAAAATAAGTAATGTAGTAACATAATTTGCATGTGGAAACTAGTATACATAGTGTGATACCTTGATACTTGTTAGAAATGAAAAACCTAGTGAATACTGATATATACTAAGTATTTGAAACTAAATAGAACAACTCAAGGAGGATGCATGATATCCATAATGGTATTGAAAAACTAAGATAATTCATGATATCCATCATGGCATTGAAAATTAGGAAAATAAAACTCATGGCCATGACACACAACATACACATAGTATACAAAAGAGCACATAAAGCACATAATAAAAGGCTAATGGGCCATACATAATGTAAATTTGAAATGTCACTCACATGCATATAAGGACACAATAAGGATAACAATCAAAATCAAGGACATGTTCAAATGTCTACAATCCAAACAAGATGAATACACACACAAGGCATGAAGAAATAAACAAAACATGAACAACATGAATGAATAAGTAAAGTTGATCAACATTAGCAACTTGTAACATTAGTATATTCAACAAACTAGGTACCTAGTAATATAACAATGTGAAAGTAGGTGAGAAAATAAATCATGTAATGCAATATTATATAGTATGAAAATAAAGATATCCATTGAATAATAAAAGGATTCATATAGTGAAATTGATGTGATATAGATAGGATTTAGATGGCATATGAGTTATTTGAATGTGGAAATGTAGAGCTTGTGTTCACCAGGACTAGTCTACTAGAAATATACAAGATTTTAGAGTGTAATTATCTAGTTTAGAGTAGTTTTACCTATGTAATATTTATAGACCTAACACAATATCACCACTATAAAATACATTTGGAAATGACAACCTGTATATTATTCAAATCACTCAAGTAAAATTATGATTAATATTTTATATAAAGTGGCTATATAAAAATACTGCATAAATGGGAACAAATAAACTGGTGTAAAATAAATAAACATAACATGCATAGGTCCTTGTTTTTTTTTCAAATATTCTATTTTTTCTATATTTTTGAATATATGAAACTAAAAAATAACATACATCTAATGACTCCTACAAAATCCTCACAATCAATAGTTATTGTATCTAGCATAGGAAGAATCACCTTTCACAAATGGGAAACATGATGCCCCTATGATGTTATTGGTCTCAATTTGGAATCTAAAAACTGATCTAACTTTGAAACATAATTTTCATGGTTATGTTAATGTTTTTTATCATGATGAACTCTAGGATTCTTTGAAACACATTGTGGAGTGTATTTAGTCTATATTGGTGTCAATTATAGAACACTCTTAGTTCCTTGTAATATCAATCTAGGACATGCTAGAGTAGAGAGTATATTTCTATAATTTGTTACAAATATTTGATTAAGTGTCCCTTCAAGGATAGGCATCCTTGTCTAATAGACCAATTGCTTCTAAGTGTTCTAAGTAGGTTGAAAAATTTTGGGTTGTTTTATTACAATCTAATATGTAGGAATAATAACCATTAGTTACAAAGGTTTTTCATAGGGAATACCATGAAATATGACAAACTCATTATAAAAAAATGTATTTCAAACATCTATGTACTATAGAAGGAATTGTGTGAAGGTGTTGAATCCAAGGACGTATTGAAATCCCCTACATTATAAACTACTATAAACTTGGAGGCCACATGTACTAGACCAACCTATAGTGGTGATGTGATCTCACCAATAGAACTCTAAATTTTACCATTAAATCCTTTGATTATATTTTTGGTTAGAATTATATCCTAACCTATTTATATAATATGTGAGATAATTATGATAGTGCACATATTCACATTGGAACTCTTATCGACCATGACACTGTAGATAGGTTGATGATCAATGTAAGCTAAAATAAATAAAGTGTAGATCAAAACAACCATAGATAATCTCATAAATTTTGAAAGTGATAAGTGGTATATATGGCATTGAAACATGATATTTACCAACTATTTCATTTAAAGGATGTTATGCCTCAGTACGAGGTGATAAGAAACTAGTGATGTGAATTTTATGTATAATGCAATTTTGATTTGTTTATTTTTTCTTGACTCATATGCTTAGGGAAAGGATCACTTCTTCACTGTTATACTCTCACTTTGTTTTTTTGTGTATTTTCAATGGATAAACTCACATCAATGATGTTATCATCTATCAATTATTTAATCTTATGTTGTAAATTGATGCATCTATTGGTAGTATGTCCTAGTGACTTATGGTAATCATAAAAAGTGTTATGATCAAATCCTTTTGGAAGAGTATTAGTCATATCAACCTATTTAATGGGATGGAGTAATATTACATTACATTCCAATAACTTTTTCATTAACTTGTATTAATATTTTTTTAAGTTGGTAATATGTCTTTTTGGAGGAGTTGATAATACAATACATGGAGTAGGTTGTGAAACTGCATTAACTATTTGTTTTTTGTAACTATTATTCTCAGTTGGTCTCACCTTATATGGTGGATTACTTTAATTCTTATCATGAGAAGTATAAACATGATTCATTACATACGTAATCTTGTTCATTGCCAATAACTTGAAATCTCTTTCTTTAATTATAGGACATGAATCCATGAATGATAGAAACTTATTAAACATAGTAGATTCATGTAGAGGTGGAAGCAAAATCTTATTAAAAATGACTTAGAATTACTTATCTTCCATAGGATTTTTCATCTTGGTTAGAATGGTCTTATGCCTTAAGACATATTATGCAATAGGCTTATTGGATAATTATTTGAGTTGAGTAATTTAAGCATATGAAATCTTTTCATTGATATTGATTGAAAAATATGTAAGGAAAAAATATGCCAAAGGATTGAATACATGAATTAACTAATATGGTAAATCATATAACCATTTTAGCGAATATTATTTTAAGATTATAGGAAGTAACTAGGTCAACAACCTATCAATAGATGTAGAGTCCAAACATGTTACATGAAATATTCTCAAATGTTTCTATAAGTCACCTTTTCCATCATATAATGTAAGATTATGTGCTAAAAAACCATTTGGTAAAGGGTATGTATGAATATGTTGAGACAATGGAGAATGAAATAAAGTTGTGAATCAAGCAAATGATTTTATTTCAAATCATCTCATTTCAAATGTAACACCTTAATTTCTATATCTTGAACCTCTTACATAAAGGATTGTACATCAATCTTAGAATGTGTGCTAACCAAAGGTGGTGTCAGAAATGATAGAGTTTGAATGGGCACATTGATCTATGTAAATCCATTGAGTTTCCCTAGTAGTATAGGGTGGTATAAATGATGTATCAAATATAGTAGAGAAAGGTAAGAAATCTGTAGTAGTTAAAGTTTCCTTAGATGTAGTAGCCATGATTTTATTTCCAAAAGATTTTTTAAGATTGTATGATAACCTTGAGATTGATCATAGATTGATTATTGAAATCTATTAATAAATTTCACTTTATTTATTAGTGGTTGTCCATCATATAAATTTTGTAACTCATCTTGATTCTCATCTTGAGATTCAACATTATCTTGATTATATTTCTCATGCTTGAAATTATTATCTATCACTTTTACATATTTTTCATAGACATTAGTATTAGAATGTCATGATATATCATTATTCTTATCCATCTTATGTGACTTCTCAAAATAAATTTAAGTATGTTCAATTTGAATACTTCTTAGTTTGGCATTTATTTATTTAACCCTAAAATCTAGATTAGGGAATCTAGGGTTAAAAGACATAGAGATAGCCTAGGGCATAAGGGTAATAAATTATCTCTATAACATGACAATTTATTTGTAAACTCAAATAAATAATATTCTAAATTAATATATTTAGATATGCTAAAAATAAAAAGTATAGGTATGTAAGATATTGTAGTGATAATGAAAACAATCTACTTAGCTAGATTACTATGTGCATTCAAATCTGATATAGAACAAGTTGGAAATAATTTAGATTATAGATTATAGATTAGTCATCTGATTCTAAAAATTATACCTCTATGGCCTCATACACTTGCATTTACCTTGGATTGTTGCATCGACATTTTTATCTAACCTAAAGATAGGTGTCCAATATGAAATACCTGTTAGATCAAGATGCAACCACCATGAATATTTTGGGTTCTATATCACCTTTACTCTAGTGTGTTTAAATATAGATCATGGGTTGTCTCTCCTTGAAAAATAATAAAACCCTAGTTATTCATCTTTGTATTAGTTATGGTAAAAATGGGTTAGTGGGCTCACAATGTTGATCTAAACCCAAATACCCCTTTATAAGTGGGTGCTACCTATATAGACACTACTTTGAAGAGGTCCTTAGACTCATTTAATTCTCCCCTATGTGTGAGCTTGTGTGTGTATAAGGATGAAATGTATGATAAAAAAGTACATAGAGTGACCTTAATTAAAACTTGGAAAATATGGCTCATGGGATGCTCCTTTATTACTTTAGACCTATAGATGTGTTATCCCTATGACTAATATGGAAATATGATAAAATAGGTAAGTTTTGATTATTTAAATTCTTAATTGAATACTTTTGTTATTTTACCATGTGAGTTGTTAGGTATGTGCTAGGTCTATGCTAGCTTTGTGGTAGGTGTTAAATGAATGAGGGTTGATCTTGTATATGTATCAATATTTTTGGAGAATATCTCACATTGAAACACTTAGGCTAACCATAGGGATACATTTAATTTACAAATTAGATGAATTAAGGGAACTATAAATTTGTGTTGGGATAAGACACTTGTGTTGACATAGATGTCTGACTGAGACACAAGTGTTTAGGTAGTTGGAAAATAGACACAAGTCTAGAACTTGTAAAAATAGAAGATAAGTAAGTTTATAACATTATAAGCATGATATACCTTCTCATTCATCAAAATAATGTTAGTCAAACTAAGAGATAATGAATTTTTCATAGAGAGATAGTTTCTATGAGCCTTTTAGTAGCATGAAATGTATAAAAATTGAAGGTTTATCCATGATATGTATTTTACAAGTGTTCAAGACTAAGTTGATATATAATTCACAAATAATATCTACCACTTTCCCCCATTTAATCTAGTAATGAAATTTATGGTTTAAAGGAAAATAAATGTGTACCTAGGTGTGTATAACACACCTTACCTTTATGTGAGTCTAGCTTGACTAATTTGTTGGTGACTAACCTACAACCAAGAGCATGTTATAATATATAAATGGTGCATACAATATGAAATCTAAAGCATTTAAATGATTAAAATTGAAAGAGATAAATGCTTAGGATTACACTTATGTATCGATTCAACCACCTTGCCTTTTGGTAATTTTATTTGAAAATATGTATCATTATGAATCATTAGAGATGATATTATGACAATATAAATTTAAAAAGTGCATAAATATAAAATTTTTGAGGTCATAAATATCAAAATATTTGAGGACACATTCCCCCAAACTTGGAAAAAAGGTGAGTTATTACTTGGAAGTTGATATTAGCTTAACCATGCAACCCAATCATACTTATAACCTGGTGAGTATGAGTGAACCAAGTCAACTCATATTATATATCTAGTGAGGTTGGATGATTTAATCAAGTCCAACTGAGAAACTTGAAAATATTAAATGATTTAATTACCTCTACCATACAAAAAATTAAATTAAATATTGTAGTAGATTGGCTCAATATATTTCGTAGTAGTCTAGCCTAGTGAGCTAAAGTTTGTATACGTGTTTTAAATTTGAAATTTGATTTGATTTTGTAATTTAGGTGCCCTTTTCATAGAATATGCACCTTATGTATATCTCATGCTAAAACCTAGGTATAAAAAGGGTACCAGTGTATATAATTATGCCATAATTATGTATCCAAATCTTATAACTATGAATTTTGGCCAATTTTAAAAGTGTGTACTTGTGGAGAACATGTTTCTATAACATTCCCCCACTATAATCTAAAACTAGAAATTTGTGTATGTGTGGAGAACATTTTTCCAAAGCATTCCCCTAATGTATATCTAAAACTAGGAACTGAGATGAGTGTGCAAAACATGTTTCCAAAACTCTAAATATATGAACTAAAAAAAATGTGGAATCCATGTCTTTATGACATTCCCCCATAATATGCCCCTCATTTTAAAGTGAGTGGAAGTAGCAACCAATAGTTATCTTAATTCAAAAGAATAAGATAACCATGCAAATTGTGAATGTATCATGTAGCATATAGGATAAACATGTTTAGGTAGATATATCATTGAAGTAGGAAAAATGTAACCATATCAAGTGATAAGATGTATGATATAGATCATGGTGACATCTAGATAGTAACCATAAAAAATCAATAAGAAATCAAACACACATAAGGGCACTCAAAAGTAAATCAAAAGATAATGGTTCAAGGAGACCTCAAACAAGGAGCATGTTAAAATGCCTCACAATCAAAGGGATATTATTAGACCCTAAATTTTGTATCATTTTGTTTTAAGTAATTTTTGGCAAGATGGTGTGGGAGAGATGGGTGGAAAATTAAACTTGGGTAGAGAAGTAATCCAAGGCATGGAAGATCTTAGCATAAAAGAAGCAAGTCACGAATAATAAGGATGATGTTGGGATAAATAACCGGAAGCACACAATTGATTACTAAGCAACTTAATATGCGGAAATAACCAGAATACACAAGTAACTAGAACTCAAAAATAACACATGATATGAGAGACAATACACAACTTGTATTAAAAATCTTGAAGAAAAGAATACAATAAAGAAGATGCCACTTCTTCTCCACCACCTCTTCAGAGGCTTCCCACACCTCAAGTGAACAGTACTTCTCTCCTCAAAGCTCTCTCTTAGGTCCCAACACCCAACTCAAACTCTGAGTTGGTGTTCACCTTATACCCATGCTCCACACACACCACAAGTGCTCCACGCACTCCACAAGTACACAACCATACTTCAAGTAGATCTCCCCTGAACCTGCAACAACCTGCACCTCAATAGACCTTACTTATGGAAGGAACTCCCTTGCCTTCCTCTTTGCTCTATCTGAGTACACACCTGTACTCCAAGTAGATCCTCCTTGATACTGCTCCCTGTTGTGTTGTTGTCTTATCTGATCTTACACATCTACAAATCAACCTGGTTCTACACACCTGTGAACCTTGACCTTGCACACACATACACCTACAAATCAATGATCTTACTTACCATGTAGATCTCCTATAAAGGCCGTGCTGACCAAGATCCTACATACATGAAGAACCCTGTTGATTCTCCAATCCAGCACCCACACCTGGTACTGTGGCACTAGGAGGAACACACCATTGCTCTACCTCTCTCTAAAGGAGCTATTTGCTCTCTTACACCCTAGCACGAGTTTCCAATACAACCATGAGTCTATTATATAGATCTCATCCAAACAATAATTAGACATCTAATTACAATAATTAGATCCGTAGCTCTCAGTCTAAAAATAGCTCTCATCATGCAAACACTTGGTTCGTTAGCTAACTGCCTGTAACATCCGTAGTCCAAACCACACAGGCGACCGATGTCGGTCCCTGTCCACCTGGGGGTTGCCGACGCCGGCCGATCTCTGATCGACGTTGGTTGCTTCCTTGTCTAATCCTACCAATGTCAGTTGGCCTGACCGACGCCGGTGTCAGTGACACACCGCAACACTTTTGCAACCTCCTCCATGTCTACATCAGTGAAGCTTTTAGCTCCACAACCTAACAATCTCCCACTTGGAGATAAATAGCTACACTATACCTGTACCTGTACCCCATCTAATCTGTTTCCTAGTTTGTATCCCTCTTCAAGCTCAATCTTGAAGACAACCCACCACACACACTGTGATGTACCTCCTGTCATCCGAGTACCCTACCACATCTGCATCTACAAATCCATGTAGTGAAGTCCTGACCCTGCATGTATTCCTGCTGCTGGTCCATCTCAAATCCTTGAGAACTCACTTCTCAGAATTGGCTCCTAACTCTCTGACAGCTCCCACTACTTGGGAAAACTCAGGTCTATACCAGACCTCATGTGATTTTAGACACTGTACCTGTCCAGCCCTTAGTGTACTCTGGCTCTGCATCCTGAACCTCACCAACACCTGATTCACATCAGCTCCCACTGGAAACAAAATCAACTTGTGATCTTCCATGTCTCCCATGCCAAAGAATTTCACTGCTCCAAATTCTTCATAGCAAAACACTGAACTAATCTTACCCTTAGCTCAGCAAAACCCTATATGTACAATCCTGCTAGCAAACATACCATCCACATACAACAATAGAATGATGTCATGACTCATCATCCACCTGGTAAGGCAAACCACAGTAGTTACCTGACATTGACTAAATCCATGCTTCGTCCTCCACCTGTCAAAACCTGTACCACTGTCCTGCAGCTCCTCAAGACCATATACCTTGGTCTTCCGTCTCACGTATCCGTTCTCTCTATTCTTCAACTAAGGTATCCATTCATCTCTGTGCTTTCTTCTCGCTGGCAACCCTACCAAATCTCTGCTTGGTTTTGCAGTATCTCCATGCCATGCTCCCACCTATTTCCTGGATCCTTCCTGCTCTACAATCAGCAACGAGTATAAAGAAGAGGAATAATGAATTTGAGGGCCTACTTACGTCTTCAGTCCTCTGTATGAGTGTTTGAGACTCCTTGATAGCTCGCTGTCCACCCAAAATCTGTTATAGTGACCAACCTCGGTCACCCCACAGTCTGCATCCAATCGACATCGGTTCCTGCACCTGTCCTGACTACCAACCATGCCGACGTCGGTGTCCTCTTACTGCTGACGTCGGTCCTCATGACCGACATCGGTCTTATCTACTGCCAACGTCAGTTTTTTGGCTGACACCGGTACCTGTGTTTCCTGTGAGTGACAAATTTTTACCCGCGAGCTCCTTTGAATCAATCCCCATGTCCAAACTGCCCTACTCAGAAGTATCCAGCCCCATCCACTGGTCTCTATCCGCCATCTCCTCCAAGTACACCAAGGCTTTCCAGTTCTTAAGCCTATCAAATATATCTGTCTTCTGCTTAAGAACATGCATCTCCTTCCTGCTCATGTGACCAAGCCTATGAAGCCACGTCTCTGCAACAAAAGAAGAATCAGTAATATAAATAAGTAGATAAAGAGTACCTATTTTCTTACCACTAGCTAATTCAAGTGCATCCACTGTGAGAGCTCTCGTACATCTCTCATCACCCAACCTTCCTGAAGAAATTAGCCATATCTCCAAACCTGGAACCTGCATGACCTCTTTCAACACCCATGTGTTGGCCACCTGTGATTTCAGCTTCACTTCCCCTTTGCCAATTCTTTGGCAAGGCTCACCAGCTCCTCTCCCTGGGGTTGCATGGAAAGAGGCAACCAAATTTTTTATCCAAGATTCAACTTTATCCAAGAAACCTCCATAAGCATCCTGTGCAACAACCCCTGCAACATCTACCTCTTCAGTTCCTTCATGCTAATCTGCTACCAACCAACAATATTATTTTACCTGCTCTTTCTTTCCATATGACCGTTGGTGACCACCTGTGCTTTTCAACTCCTCCATTCTTAGCTTACTTTGATCTGCCATTGCTCTACTCCCACTCGATCAGAAACCCCTGAGAGTGACCTGTAACCAAACACAAAACCTGCTTTCTGCAACCTTAGCTCTGATACCACGTGTTGGGATAAATAACCGAAAGCACACAATTGATTACTAAGCAACTTAATATGTGGAAATAACCAGAATACACAAGTAACTAGAACTCAAAAATAACACATGATATGAGAGACAATACACAACTTGTATTAAAACTCTTGAAGAAAAGAATACAATAAAGAAGATGCCACTTCTTCTCCACCACCTCTTCAGAGGCTTCCCACACCTCAAGTGAACAATACTTCTCTCCTCAAAGCTCTCTCTTAGGTCCCAACACCCAACTCAAACTCTGAGTTGGTGTTCACCTTATACCCGTGCTCCACGCACACCACAAGTGCTCCACGCACTCCACAAGTACACAACCATACTTCAAGTAGATCTCCCCTGAACCTACAACAACCTGCACCTCAATAGACCTTACTTATGGAAGGAACTCCCTTGCCTTCCTCTTTGCTCTATTCGAGTACACACCTGTACTCCAAGTAGATCCTGCCTGATACTTCTCCCTGTTGTGTTGTTGTCCTATCTGATCTTGCACATCTACAAATCAACTTGGTTCTGCACACCTGTGAACCTTGACCTTACACACACATACACCTGAAAATCAATGATCTTACTTACCGTGTAGATCTCCTATAAAGGCTGTGCTAACCAAGATCCTACATACATGAAGAACCCTGCTGATTCTCTAATCTAGCACCCACACCTAGTACTGTGGCATTAGGAGGAACACACCATTGCTCTACCTCTCTTTGAAGGAGCTGTTTGCTCTCTTACACCCTAGCACGAGTTTCCAATACAACCATGAGTCTATTATATAAATCTCATCCAAACAATAATTAGACATCTAATTACAATAATTAGATCCGCAGCTCTCAGTCTAAAAATAGCTCTCATCATGCAAACACTTGGTTCGTTAGCTAACTGCCTATAACATCCGCAGTCCGAACCACACAGGCAACCAACGCCGGTCTCTGTCCACCTGGGGGTCACCGACGCTGGCTGATCTCTGACCGATGTCGATTGCTTCCTTGTCTAATCCTACCAACGTCGGTTGGCCTGACCGACGCCGGTGTCAGTAACACACCACAACACTTCTGCAACCTCCTCCATATCTGCATCAGTGAAGCTTTTAGCTCCACAACCTAACAGATGAAGGAAACACAGAGGGACTAAGTATGTAAGACTCTAGAAAGTGGTTTATGACTTGGAAATGGGAATAAACGGTATAAAAAATTAAGAAAATAGTTTACGTGAGTATGAGAGGAAAATAATTTAATCATGGATCTAGCACTGGTTTGCAAGTAGATATGTGCATGGCATCATATATCTAGAATATAGTGGGTATATATGGGTAGTTATGCTCAGATCTATAATAATTCAATGTAACAACATGCCATGAATCATTATGTTTCCAATTCATCATTTTCATATTGATGTTGTAACTAAATGATCGGGGTATAATAATGTATAAATAACCCTATTTTTACTTAGAATGTTGTTGATATTGTTGGTTGTTACTATAAAATGGTAAATGTAATATTGAGATTATTCATATTCCTAATATACATCAAGACTTGTGTATAGTGATCATTGACATATAATAAAATGGAATACTTATGCTAGTAAAATACATATAGAACTATTATTGAACTGATGATACTATTACTCTTTTTTGTGAAATATGCCTATTTCTTTATTTGTGATAAATAAATTAACTATGGAATGATTGCATGATATGAAATAACATAACTATGATATATTTAGTTATAAATAAGTGCCTATTCAATAACATTAACATAAAATAATTAATGTATACACCATTGCATGACATAACTGATAGGAACTAAGTTGTGCACTTTAGGTGAGCACACTAGACCATTCCTTGCATGATAAGCCAGTGTGCTAGCTAGTTGGACCTATTATCCTCTTTTCACACATGAATAGGAAAAGTAACGATAAATTAAAGGAAAACCACCCAAAATTTTGGTTTTATTTCTATGACATATTTCACTCATTATCACGGTGGTAGGAAAATGGTTGAGTGAATTTATTTGGAGAATATTGAGTGATGGATTGGTATAGTAGAAGAAAATTTTACACTCTAATATCTTGAACTATGAATTTATCTATGTACATGGGTAGATAAAAATATATGTGATTATCTATATGAAACATTATTTGTATAATTAACCATGAACTTTCATTTTTAGCTTTCAATATATGCAAAAAAACTGTCTAAGAAATTATGGGTGGAAGGCTTCCTGGTCAGTAGAGTGTTAGACAACCATGTCTAAGTTGGAAGTTATTTGGACACACATAGTATACGTCTGGTGGAAAGTAACACTTAAAATTTATATTTTATAATACACCATTTCTACACATTCTTTCCTAGAAGAAACATAATTTAACTTCCTCAGAGAGCCACAAGGAAGGTATATCAAATAGTTCCCTTTAGAGATTAAAAAGCTTATGGTTGATTCTGGACTTTAGAAATTTTATATGGGAGTATAAACTCTCTTGAATATGAGAAATGTGATTGGTGGGGAAATGGAGGGGCATGTATTGGTATGATATTGGGAGTTTAGCATGGAAGTTGGCTACAGGAATCGTGCAAGTGAAAGTATGATGAGGCCATGTATAGATCCATAAGAGGTAGTGAACTAGAGAGTCAATGGGAAGATACTATAAGTGTTATGGGAATATGTAGGAGAATGAAGAGACATAAATAGTATCCATACCCACATAATCACACCCTTCAATATCACAATTATGCATGGAAGAACTAGGATAGGCACTAATAGTGGAACACAATCTAGATAGACCCAATTACTGCACCATAGTGCATGATCATGTATTTGATTTTGATGGAATTATTGTAAGAAATTAGGACAGTGATGGTGTAGAGTATTTTCTTGTCATACAAAACCCATATCTTTCTTAAAAAATTTCACATGGTCATGTAGATTTACTTTCACAAGTAAACTCACCTTTGTACTTTTCTTATAATGGTAAAAAAGTCTTCTTACAAACACCTACCTTTTTTACAATAATAAATTCTCTTATAAATAACGTGTGGGTTCACTTGCATAAGTAAAACCACTTTTTTACAAAAATAATAAATTCCTTAAGTTGAGCTAGTAGAGGAATATTTAGTAGTATATGTTCATCATAACAAGCTACCTTTAACATTGAATTTTCTATTACAAATATGACCTATGGCTCAAATTAGAATGTTAAGTGGAATTAATATAATTAGTGGGAAAACTATAGGCCCAACCATATCAAATCAAGCTTCTTCAGTGCCCACTAATTTTAGTGTACCTAGTGTTGAAGGAGGTTTAGGGGGAAGCACAAGTGGTGGTTCTACTGGATGAAGATCAAGTAGTAGTGGTAGAGGCAATAGTGAACCTCTACCATATAGTTCATGAGGCATTAGAGAGGAATCCAAAAATAGTGTCCACTATAACTACTAAGTGCATAAAAAATGTACTAAAAGATGACACTTCATCTACCTTAATACTAAGGTGTTGAAAATGTGGTGGAACATGTTCAAAAGTTTGAATTCATTTAGCAAGTATGAGGGATCACTTATTCAAAATAAAAGGCTATTTAGTTTACCACTACTTTGATCAATTGTGCAAATAAATAGTACTATAAAATCAACCCTCAATAATAATTTGTGAGCTATGAAACATTGGAAACTACATTCATTCAAGAATTTGACATTCTCGAGTTTGAGAAATAAAGCATCACTACTTTTAAGAACATAAATTAAGAACTCAATGAGAGTGTGCATGAATATGATGCACATTTCAAAATGATTCTTTTAAAACTATAATTTGAGATTAACTCAACACAACATTCTCAATGGTTTTTAGGAGGGTTTTTGCTTTCATTTCATCAAGATCTATCCCAAAATACCTTTACTAACCCATGCAAGACATTAGAAGCTTCCCTCCACATTGGAGATGTCTGAAGTATAGATACAAGGATCAACCCTTTTATGGAGGCTCATATTATTTTTGTGACCTCTCATATAGACAAGTTAATGGAAAATAGTGATCATGACACCTGTAATGGCTTATGGTGTGTTAGCTCCAAAGTAGAGGGCCATAATAGAAATAACTACCCATAGAGGAATGTTCATGCCATAACAAAATAATTTTTTGAAATATACCAAGATGATCATGATGTAAGGAATTGCCCATTAATCTAGTGTGTTACCTAGGCTAAAGTGTTACTATAATGTAAAATGTGTGATGTATATATGCATGATACTAATGAATGTTGATTCATCAATGAGATCCATAAAGCACACACAAGGAATCACCAAACTTATGTTCCTAATAATCAAGAGTCTAGTGGAGGATTATATTTTTAGGGTTAAGGACATGGAAATGGGTGTGGGGTTGGTTGTTTTCCACCTAGGACCTATTATAAGTGTGGATCTCCAACTTACTATCAGTATAATTACATGGTTAACCCAAATTACACCTTTTGTAATAATGAGCATCATCTAGATAAGGGCATAATGATAAGGGCACTAAGATGATTCATGTTTCTAAAAATCCAAATGGTCAATGGAGACCATGTCTTACCACCTCACCAATGGTACCTAAATTAAAATAATAAAACATGAAGTGCTACTCATTCTTAACCCATTTTAGTTCTACCCATAGAAAAGGATCAACATGAAGAACCACGTGCTCAACACTACCTTGATGCTAAAAAACAAAAATAGGTATTGCATGACATAATGGCCCTGGTACATGATTTACAAGGTGAATTGAGTTTTTGAAGGAGAAGGATACAACCATGCACACTAAGATGCAAAAATAAACTATCTCAATAAAATCCAAGTAGGATGAATTTTGTGAGATATTTAAACTACTTATTAATGAAAACATAATTCCCCTCTTAAAGAAATGGTTATGACTTTATAGACAACCAATACTCCTATAGATCATCATTTGAACCATGCACATTGATAAGAAGCCTATGTCCAACCACATTTTGAATGCGGCAAAGAGATCATGGTAAATGCATCCATTGATGGTTGGATGATCTAAGATATATTGGTGGATACCATTGTAGAATTTAGTGTTATCATGAAGGATGCTTGGAGAAATATGGGGATCCCCTTTTTTAAACTCTCACCACATGTTCTATTTATGGCCAAAAAGACTCAGGCAATGCTTATAGGATTTCTCAAATATGCCATCATTAAAATTGTAGGTGTCCCTTTCAAAGATGATTTTGAATTAATTGAACTGGGTGAAGATGATGTTTTTACAACTCTATTGGTTTAATTATGTTTCTATGCTAATAATGTTGACTTGTGTTTTAAGAAGCACTACATCAAGTTTGAGAATGACACCCAGTGCATAGTCATTCCTCTCACTGACAATCAAGGTCCCCATTTAATAAAAGTAGTTGATGTTGATGAGGACCTCAACCAAATTAATAACATCATGACACAAGGAAATAAACATGTATATCCTAATCCTGATGGTATACTTCATTGGGAAGATGCACAATCCATTCTGACACCACAAGCATTAATTTCAAACACTAGGCACATGGAGAATATGACCTCATGAAATGAGTCTGTGCTACTATTGGTTGATAAATAAATAATACACATACGCTACCTAAACACTATAAGTATATTTGACTCATTGTAAAATTCTTAATGAATGCACCACCCTTCTATTTAGATTAAGCACTTAGGTTTGATGGCTAAATCAAAGTCCTAGAGAACTTACAAAAATTAGAGGTTTACTATGTTTTTTAAGATGAACATATATGTGCACACCTTACTGTACTTCACAAAATAGTTATATATTAGTGGGATAGTCATCAATATAGGTTGTTGATATGGGAAAATTTGCATGCCACATTGCAATCACTTTCACCATGATAACTAGGTTTAAAGTACACTTAATTACAATGGTATTGATTCCCTAGGTGATCATCTAGCAATGTGTGATAATATTTAAAATGTTGACAAGATATTTATACTAGCATCCTTATGGGAACATGCATTTTATGGTACTCTATGCACTTGGGCTAGAGTGTGGCATGTTTATCAAGAGATGTGCCTAGATACAGATACCTGGGAATGCATCAAACATAGTTTGCTCACCACCTTTTCACTCTTCACCATGATTTGATTTGAACTTATCATTTCAAGTGATCTATCAAGGAGTACTATGTGATCAAGCACCAATTAAAGACATAATACAAACCATGCATGGTGAAATTGAGGATTATTTGGCCATCTTTGAAGAACTTGATACTCCTAACATGAGTAAATTAGAACTTGACTCATAATCTAAAGATAACCATAAGTAATAAATATGGAAGGCTAAGTAGAAGGTTATATATCAAGTTGATGAGGGGACTAGAACTAATCCCCCAAAATTTCCATTTTATCACTTAAACTTGCCTATGTAATATTAGGAATGTGAGGTAAGATTTAATATACAATCTAAATAGAAATAATATTTTATGCCACTCCAAATGGTTTAGTACAATATTGGTAAATAAGACACCATAAAGATGGATACTATAGGAAATTATTGATCTGACACAAAATTAACTAAAATATTTAAACTACTATAGGTTATGCAAATATTTTCCCATGCATCTACACAAAGATGAAAGGAGTGTATCTGACATTAGGTAATATACACAACAAATTACTTAAGGGTGCTCACCCCGTTAGGGAGTGACTATATCAAATGAATCCTAATCTATACATGCACATTAAAGAATAAATTGATTGCATTTTACATGCCAAGGTTATCACAACCATTGATGAACCTAAATGGGTTAGCCCCATGGTGATTAACATCAATAAAGATGGTTGAATCTATATTTTCATGGATTAAAGATAGTTAAATGTTGTGTGTGTCATAGACCCATCTCTAACACCATTCAAATAAGATATTTTATAATGTATCATTGGTTGTGAAATCTATACCTTCACTAATGGTTTTTTAGGCTATCATCAAGTACAAATTGTTGAGGAAGATAAGGAAAAAATCACAATTGCCACTGAGTGGGGGTCCTTTGTGTACAATGTTATGTGATTTATCTTAAAGGATGTACCAATAATCTTCTCTTGTATTATGGTATAAACCTTTAAATATTTCATCTATAAGTTCATTCAAGACTATCTATATGATTGGACCATGTGTGGCATGGTGCATGACCATTGTTCCAACTTGTGGCTTGTGATTGAGCATTGTCAAAAAAATTAAATTTCCTTAAACCTTATTCCACACCTTTTTGGATCCTATTAGGGTACATTATTTACTAGGATGGATTGATCGTGGATCCAATCAAGATATTGGTTATTATTCAAATCTCACCTCAAACCACTTAGTGTTAGGTTCATGACTTCCTTGGTCATAAAATATTATCATAAGTTCATTTGTATTTATGCTAACATAACAACTCAATTAGAATAATTTCTTAAACAAAATGTCCTTTTTATTTGGACCAAATGTCATCAATAAGCATTTGAGACCTTGAATATCAAAAATTAGTAACTATACCAATCCTCTAATTTTTAGAACGGATGACCCCATTTTATGTACATATCGATACTTTTGATATGGCAGTGGGAACTATCCTTGCACATCTTAGTGAAGGGAACCTAGATCATCTTATATATTTCACTAGTCATAACCTAACATCAATGGAAAAGAATTGCTCTACTACAAAATGGGAAGCCTTATCAAAGGTATATGCACTTCAAAAGTTTTGCCAGTACTTTTTAGCCACTCCATTCACCTTCTTTATGGATCAATGGGTGTTTAAGTACCTTGTGAATAAATCAGTGTTACATGGATGAATTTGTTATTGGATTATTCTCTTTTAGGAATATAATTCCCCATGGTCATAAAACTTGGCAAAGTGAATTTTGGTCTTGACCACCTCTCACATGTTGAGTCTGGTGAACCAATGTGTGTTATAAATGATACTTTACCTGATGTAAAACTTTTTCAAGTTACATGCATGATCAAATAATTAGAGGAAATAAATGATTTTCTTGAAACAAGTTTCATGCCATACCATCTTAGCACCCAAGATAAAAAGTAACTAGTTGTATGCACTAAACATTTCCAACTTATTAGTGAAGACCTATACAAACTAGGAAGTGATTATGTGTTGCACAAATGTGTCATGCAACATAAATACACAAAGGTCCCTTGAGAGGTCTATGAGGGTGTCACCAGAGGATATTATGTTGGTGATACAATTACATGAATAGTACTCCTATATTATTTATGGTGGCCCACCATATTTAAAGATGCCAAAGCTTATGCATGCCAATGTGATATCTATTAGTGAATAGGCAAACCAAACCATAGGGATGTTATGCCTCTTCATCCAATCTTGGCTCATGAACCTTTTAAAAAATGGGCTACTGATTTTTTTGGGTTCATGAATCCTACTACAAGATGAACAGACACATGCTACATCATTACCACCACAAACTACCTCATGTGTTGGGAGAAAGTAGTTCCCACACATGATTGTACTATTATAACCACTACAATATTCCTTTAGGAAAATATCATCACTAGATATGGATGCCTTTTAATTTTAATAAATGATTGTGGAACTCACTTAATGAACCAATATGCATCCTCTTAGCTGAGTTCATGATTGTGAAACATATGATAACTCCATACCACCCTCAAGATAAAAACACTGCTAAAGCTTTTAACAAGATCCTAGGCCATAAAGATTTGTAATATTGGTTGCACTAACTAGGATGATCAAGTTTTTGTAGTCTTATGGGCCTAGCAAACCACATATAAATGATTGAATAAGAGTACTCCTTTTCATCTTATTTTTGGAATTGAAATAGTTTTATCAGTGGAGTTTCTTATTCTTTATTTATGTATTACAAAGGTTGGATGACTAGATGATGAATAATCTCTAAAATCATGCCTTAACACTCTATTATAGTTAGATGAAACACAATTTATTGCACATTATCAATAAGTTGAAAAATAGATGTAAAAATAATGACATGATAGACATCTCAAAAATAAAACTTTTTCTCCTAGTATGCACATATTGGTCTATTATTCCAATTTTGTGCATCACTCTGATAAACTTTGCATCTATTGGGATGGTTTGTTCATCATTCATAGCATCCATTCCACAAGTGCATGTAAGTTAAGGTGGTTAGATGGCTAATTTATTCTTGGTAATTTTAATGGTAGTCATCTTTGGTCCTATTATTCCACGTAATATTTATAAGCATTATTAATAAGGCATGTGCCACTATATTGGTTTAGCCTTTTGATTTTGTTTTCCAATAAAGTGATGCACTAATTACACACCTTTTGTTTGGGTTTAGTGTATCACATGGATCTCATTTTTTTTGGTCATGCCTATGGAGGACCACAATAATATTTTAGTGTGGGTTAAGTTTAAATATGAATAAAGGAAATTCTAGAGTATGTAAACTAAAATTTGGAAGGAATTGCAATCAATATAGGCATAAAGGTGAAGATCAATGCACATATTAGGCACACATACAATCAAAAGCATAAGTGGAAGCATAAGTAAAAGTCAAAGAGAAATGGTCATCATGGCATACCATTAGGGAACATTAATGAGTGAAATGATGGATGAAGGCATGGGAGAATAAATGTATACAAGTCCATAAGACCATATAAAGATAGAAGGTCCTCATTTTAATGATTTATTTTTTAAATTTTTTGAACTTGTAGAGATTTAGTGAAGATTTTTTAATCCATCAGAAGGAACATTTATCAAAATTTAGTAGCAAATTCAAACTTGAGAAGTAAGGTAATGATCATGAATGAGTAGAATGGTTAAATTGTGATTGAAGGAATGTTGTTGAGGAAGTTTTAGGTTTAAGGTATCAATGTATACCATTAGAGGACATTGAATCAAAAATATAAGAAAATTAAAACCAATAAACACATATTATTTAAAAAGAGTTGAATAATCATGCCTCAACCTTTAGGCTCTTCAGAGGGTGATGTAGCCAAAATAGAAGGCATAAATAAGCAAACCTTTACCAATCATACTTGAAGAGTAAGAGTAAGAGGGAACATGAGGATGATGTGTTATGATATGAGAGGAAACCTAAGTTAAATATTTTGGCGTGGCAAGCAATGGAAACCCATATCAAGAAGGAATAACAATGTCACACAAGGGGGGAATAAGTCTACAACACCACCTTCACCCTCTATGTTGATTAACTAAATGAAATAACCTAATTTGGTATGTAAATAAGAGTGGGATTAAAAGGTTTCATTATGTCAAGTTCTTGAATATAAACACCATTAGCCCAAGAACGAAGGAGACTTGTAGCAAGACTATAGATTCGAACACCCAAATACAAGGAAAAAGGTCACCTATGAACTCATAGTTTTTAATTGGTTGAATGATGCCAAGGTTTTAAAATTATTTCACTTGGATTATTTTGGGAATATTGTGAAAGTGATGATATTTTTATCCTTATGCATCCATGAATACTAATTTTACTTTGTAGGGCACATAATGTGAATCATTTCCCAATAGGCTAGTAAAATGATAGGCTTACAATGTTTGGGATTGGATGTAAATATGGATTTGGAAGACCATAATGAAGTTGATAAGGTGATGATAGTGATAAATTATAGGATGAGGGTCACATAATGTATATAACTAGCCTTCAAGACCCCACCATTTGGGTAGCTTCACACTTGGTAATGACAAATTTGGGGGTGGATATAGGTGGAAAGAGGTAGACAGGACACACCTCTATATGTTAATATAGATGAAAAAGGGTTATAAATATAATTAAACCATATATTTCACTAAGAAGATTGTAGAGGATGTAAATAAGGCCCACTACCTTCCAAACCATAAAGTTCTATGGGGCACAATTCTTATTTTGATGAGACTAGCATTTTAGAATATATCAGGAAAGAGTTGAAGTGGGTATACCAACCAAAGAATAAGTCCCATAAAGATATACTCTAATATTTCAATTTTTTGGGCACCATATCCCCTTCCCAAAAACTAAAAATGAAGGTATGGTTTGAGGGGATGAAGGAAGCATTCAATAATGAATGACACATCCCTAAAGAGTTTGTAGCACAAATAGGAACCCAATCATAGTTTGCAATGATGAAACATTATTCATTTATGTGCATTTTCATAGATCCCATGGATAAACTATCTAGGTGGCTTAATATAACATATGCATTTACCAAAAATTATGTCAAAAATGTTTTGAATTTCATTACCGATGTGCATAAGGTGCACATTGATGTTGATAAAATAGATGTTGAAACTCATACTCTTTGACAACTGTATGTTTACCCTGAGAAGAAAAAATATAAGAAAAAGGTCAATATGGATGTTATAGATGTCAATGCACACCAAATTATCATTGGAAGACATATTCATATGTTTTATTATATGATCAGGTCTAACAATAAGGATTCAAGCAGTGAGGAGATCTCCAAAGAAACCCTTCCTCTCCCACCAAAAATATTAATTTAAAGAAGGTAGTGTGGATAAGAAAAGAGGCCAAGGACTGATGCCATTTGAAATGATCAAGGAAAAAAAACCAATAAAAAAATGATATCCCCATCACCTCCCAAATACCAAGGCATGTTTGCGTGATAGGAAAAAAAGGGCCTTGACACCACTCAATAGAGTGTTATTCCTTTAAGAAATGGGAATTTTAAACCAAGTATTGGGGTATTGGAATAAAGGATAACTAATCCTCAACCATCACCTAGAAATAATCTAAGTAAGACATTCCAAATCTTGAAAATGAAATCCTAATGCAAAAATAAGAGTCTATGCCTAATGACGTGAAAATAGACATTGAAAGTTTCACTAGTGAAGAGGGGGTAGATAAAGGCAAAACTCTAGGTACCAAGTACTATGATGCTAGCTCAAGTACCCAATAATATATTGATCCATATATTAAGATACTTTATTTTAAACTAAATAATGGCAAGGGGACTACTAGGGAACTAGAACATCAAAAAAGAAATGAGGATGATACCCTCTCTATTTGAGGATATCACCAATAGTATGACCCCAAATAAAATTTGTATATGTGGGGGTATTTACCTGAGGAGGATGATTCTAATCAAACTCAACATGATATCTCATAGGAAAACCATTTTGAGCCTCCATTGGCCTACATTGACTAGTTCTAGAGTGGATAAGATTCTAGAAGCATTTTGGGTAAATCCTTGATAATGTTCACTGACCTAGGCAAGCATGACCCTTATTATCTTTCATGGTCACAAAATAGTATGCTATAAAAGGATATGATGTTAATTAGCTTCATAAGAAGTATAAAGATGTTTTCACCTTCTACGTAAATGAATTTGCTAAAATAATCAAGATTGAACATGAAATAGATGAGTTTAAGCACCATCTAAAAGCAATGATGATAGTTTAGGTAAAGAATCTAAAACTAAGTAAATCAATTTTGTAACAAGGGATGACACTAGTTAATGTATTTCCCATTATAGGTGAACCTATTTATAATTTGGAGACCCTAGTAAACCTTTTATTATAAAGATACAAAGACTAGGTCAACCCCAAGCATGAGCAAACTTGGACTATGGAGTAATTTTTAGAATCTGTAGATGTGTGTAAGAGTTTTTTGGCTCAAGTGGGTTTCAAAAAACAAATAATAGATGTTTTTTTTTATCAGATTGGTATTGTATGTTATTAGAAGTGCATCATATCTACAAATTAATCCTATCTCAAAGAAGATAGATCCTACTTACACTTTTGATTGGGGATACATTAGATAATTGGGGTCATAACCAATATGGATCTACTATACCTAGCCAAGGGATCTCTTACCATAATAATATCACTAGGGACAGTTCTAAAGCCTCTAGTCAAGCAAAACTATGTAATAACCCTAATTAGGTCCAATGTTTTCATATTCACTATACTAATAATAAGTAAAGCAACATCTAATTTGGTGTTCACCAAATCTTGTGGCATAAAGTGGGGTAAATAAACATAAAACTTGAACATGCATAGAAGACATATACTCATGTAAATGTATACAAAATCCTAATGCATAGAAGATAAGTATAAATGCATATCTATCTACTCTTACAAAGGAGGAAGAAAGTTAGGAATAGTTACCTTTTGAAGATGAGCCCATTGAGCCTCAATCTCTCCCTTAGCCAAAGTGATTTGCAAGAGGTGGTTATGGTATGTAAGGATGATAATTATAAATACGATCTAGGCTACATAACCTATCAATGAATCTAGAAGACTTTTCCATAAGATAATATCTATATCTCCAAAAAGGGTATGAAATCCTAAGCTTGCTCCTCAAGTAGAATCATAGATAAGGAGATGCACAATATATCTTACTTCTTCTCTTATCTTAGAAATGGTGAAATGATTATGTTTATATAAGTGTATCTAACCCTAAACCCCTCCAAAAGTTTTATATGACAAGCTTGACCCCGTCAACCTAGTATTGAAATTGATAAAAAAATATACTAGATAATGAACTATGTCAGCCATGGTTGACTTAGTTCTTAATAAGATCTATTAATAATAATAGAGGGTTGATATGGCTAACATAATCATGTAAACTACCAAAAAGGGATTTAGGTTAGGGAAAGGACTAATGAAGGTGGTATATGATTAGAGGAAGATTAAAAAAAAGAGGCAATGATTAAGGGAATGGTTTTTAAGAGACAAGTGTGTAGATAACAAGTGGTAATAAGGGACAACAATCCTATGAAGCACCAATGGTCTACCCACCCCTTTCCTAGTGCACCCCTTAAAGCATGCACTCAGAGAGATTTAGACTTGATGGGTTTATACAAGATAAAAAGCATCATTAATTGATAAAGTTTGAAAATATCATTGTATACATATGCCCCACTTGAAGATCATCACATGTCATGTAGGTGCAACATGGGATGTTTTTTTGAAAAAAAAACATAGAAACACATAATGTTGAAGCTAAATAAAGTGTGCTAAGGAGAAAATAAGATAAATGAAAGGATAAAATTGAAAAACACATACCTTTACTTACATTAGTGTTGTAGAGAAATTAGGAGATTAAAGAGATGTGAAGGTATCCAATGTGGGAAACATTAGTCGAACTTGAAGAGATTAGTGAAAAAAAGCAAAAAATCATTTTTTTTTGAAACATAGGCATATAATAGTTAGAAAGATTCTCTATGATGTTAGGATTCTAGAACATTTCACAGTTTGGAAAAAGAGTTACTAGAGACAAAGATATGATCAAAAAAGAAATCTGATGATAAATATATAAAGGGTACACAATTTTGAATAGTAAATATAAATAGGGTGAAAAATAATTCATTTGGTATTATTTACTATTCTGAGAAAAATAGCACTCTAAGAGACCTAGTGAGAGACTAAATAGCTAGGATGGTGTGAAGATGATAACTAATGTGGAAAGGACACATAGTAGTTGCAACGAGTGTAACATAAGTAAATAAATCAAAATTTTAAAATTTTGAGTATTTTTATTTGAAATTGAGTGAGTTATAAAAATTTGATAATTAGGCAAAATTTGAATACTAGAATGAACCCTAAGAAATTTTTAGGGATGCTTGTTGGATATTTGATCCACAATTTTGTTTAGTTTATTAGTTTATTTATTTACTTGTTTTGTTAGTTGGTTGGTTACATAGGAAAGTTGGGTTTCTCCCGTAACCTCCCATGAAAGATTTTATAAGCTTTCACGCTCTTTGTAAATATTATCTCAAAATAATATATGATAAAAAATTTATGTGGAAAAACTTTGTTCATGATGTAATTTCACTATTATTTCTCTTACTCCCTGGGCCATCACTAGTATCAAAGCCATGGGAAAAAATTGAAGGAGGAGCATGGTATATATATTTTTTGTTTAAGCCAACATTTATTTTACACATTCTGTATACCTGACATGGTTCTACACTTGTATGGTGGCTAAGGCTAAAAAAGAAAATAAAGTACAAAGCACCATAATCTAAGGTTGAAGGAGAAACCACAAATCTATAAGTCTTATTTTGTTTTGGAATCCTCTTTTGTTTTGTGACTTATTCCAAGTTTGTACGGTAATGACATTTCTCAATAAAGCCTAGTAAAAGACACTCTTAAATTGAAAATTAGTGCACATGTTAGATACCTACATTTACTTTATCTCTTGTTACATGTCCCTTGTAAACAAAGCCTAGTAATAGATGCTTTTGCTAGAAATATTCTTCAATTCATTGTTAAAAGGCAATAGCTAAAGAACCAAGTGATATAGTTTTCCAATTTCTCATAATACTTGACACCATAAGATTGCCATCATTTTTTATAAAATATAAATTTTAGTATTTTTTTTGAAGTGTAGATTTATAATGTGGTGAATATCAAGTAAAGTATATTGTGAATCCTGTAGAAGTACAGTGGTGAAGTATATTGTTAATCCTATAGAAGTATAGTGGCCTTCAATGAGTAATGACTCAAAAGTGTTTAAATACCATTTCAGTTGTTATTAATAGGTGATTTTGATTTTTATGTGGGTTCCACTAAGATAAAAAAGCCAAGTTTTATTACATGCAAGGAAAGAGAGCATATACATATTTACGATTGGATGGTAACTCATATTTACATGCATATACATATATTTTTATTTACCAAACTAGTCAAAAGAAACTTCAAAAAGTAAATCTCTCAATAATGTTTTAGAAATGCATGTAGAAAACTTGGTAGAAGGTGTTTTGTGAAGTCTTTGGGAATGAGTTGGTCCAAAGTTCTACTCTTTGTTTTGGTTGAACTTACTTTTTCAAATTAAATAGGAATATTTTATAGAATATTCTATTTTTTACTTGGTGATATAAGGGTGTATTTTCAAAAATTTAAGACAATTTTTTTGCCATCACCCTTTTCTTGTAAAGGTTGTCATATGACCAAGTGATATTCATGGTTATCAACATTTTAGACACATTAGAATGGTAAAATTTCTATTTTGGAGCCTCATTATGTGATTCTTATGCCAAATTTATTGAACGTAATGTTGTACAGGTGCATTATTAGTGGAATCTAACACCCTATCTTTACAAAAGTTTCTCCAAATGCATTGTATACACCAAACTAAGATCATAATGACATGTTCCACCGCTTTTGTTGTTAGTGATGATAGTATTGCATTTCAATGTTTATAGGTCCCTAAGGATTTAACAGGCTAAACAGAGCCAACTAGAGGTTGGAGGACAATTTTCCCTTCTCTAATTAATTATTCACTCAAATGATGGGTTCAATATTAGGATATTAATTATTGGCTTGTGTTTTTGTTTTTAGTTCCATTTTTGGCATTCTATATCTGATATTCATGACATGGAGTGGATAGAGTAGTTTAAATTTGTTTTTATGCTACACAGCTTCTCACCTCTCACCTAATAGGGGGAAGATATTGCATAATGGCCTTTGATCAATCATTGGTGGTTGTACGAGTCATCATTAGATTTGATAGCATTTTGAGTGTTGAGTAAATACATGCATGTAATGTTAGTAATTTTTGGGCATTTGAGAGATGTTCTATATAGAGTACTAGAGGATTACTTGGATAGGTTCCTGTGTGAAACCTTATGTGGGGTCAATGTAGTTAAACAAGATTTGATTAGGTTCTACTATAGTATAGTATGATGATCATAGGGTTTGAGTAGGCCTTGATCATGTTCATCAACCTTTTATGCCATAACTTATTAGGTAGGCTTCTGTATGGAGCAACATTGGTTTTGATCAGTACCATGATGTACAATGTGCTAGCTTGAAAATTTAGTAGAGATACTCATTGATGACTTCAAAGTCATAGCTCTAGATCTTCATCATTTATACCCCTTTGGATCAAGGGGGGTTTGTTGGATATTTGATCCATGGTGTTGTTTAGTTTCTTAGTTTATTTATTTACTTGTTTTTTTAGTTGGTTGGTTCAATGGGAAAGTTGGTTTTCTCCCGTAACCTCCTATGAAAGTTTTTATAAGATTTTAAGATCTTTGTAAATATTATCTCAAAATAATATATGATAAAAGTTTAGTGTGGAAATTTTTTGTTTATGATGTAATTTTACTATTATTTCTCATGTTCATTGGGCCATCAACACTTGGGCTTAAATGGGGTATTGGGTAGGAAGGAGTTGGAGCAATAAATGCCTAATGCATTTATGAAAATTAGTCAAAAGGTCATCATAATTAAATAACAAGGTTGACCAGGTTGACTTAGTTTGCAAGAGATAAAAAAACTAGTGGGTTGACTTAGTAGTAAGTGGTTGACTTAGTTAGTTATGGGAAAAATTAAGAGGGCCAATTTAGTAGTAAGTGGTTGACCTAGTAGTAAGTGGTCAAATTAGTTGGTTAGGGGATAAAAGGGATGATATAGTACTTCTAAGCTTAATAATGGTCACTTGATACTAAAAGGGATAAAAGGGGTTGATATAGTATTGCTAAGCCTCATAATGGCTGACTTAGTACTGAAAAGGTTGATGTAGTTTGAAATAGGTTAATTTGGTAAAAAATGAATAAATTAGATCAAACCAAGTTATTTTTGTGAATTTTGTAAGAGTATATTTTGATTATAAAATGACATATAGGTCTAATACATCCTTTTTTATTTGATATTTTGTAAAGATGCTAAATATTTTGGTGATTGGTTGATGCTTCATGGTTACCTAATTTGTTGGAGTGCCTGATAGATGAAAATAGATCTAAATTGGTTGTGTTAGACTTGGGAGGCATCATGGAGATGAGATGCATCCTAATTAATGTTGATATCATTGTCATGTTCCTTAGATTATGGGAATGGTTGAACAACACTTTTTTATGGGTGGTGGATGGGGATATTATAGAGCTAGGTATCACATTAAAGGATGTCCATGCATTGTTTGGATTGCTTAGAGGGGGGACACCAGTGATTATAGGGACATCAGATGATTTGGAGGAGAGATGAGTACTAGATCGATAGGTGATAAGCTCAGATAAGATCTATCATGCGATGAGGGTGAGCTTGTTTGATGTTTATATTTTACATATTATGGATATCCAAAAGGATATGATAAGAATTGTGAGAACACATGTGTTGTGTCACAAGTTGGACGACAAGGTATTGCTATAAGTGATAGCCTTATGATAGTTTATTTTGTATCAGGGGGTGATTTATGATTTTGGGTATGTCATCTAGGTCCAACTCATGCATAATATGTATGGGATGTTATCCAAAGGGTAGAATACCATGGGACCGATGGTATTATTGAGTTCTTGGATATATGAGAGGTTAATAATGTATCATCTAGCTTGGTTGCCCCATGTGGTTGATGATAGGTTACCTCAAGTTGTGATATGGAGACAAGACTAGGTAGCATGGTCCATGCCCCATGTGTCATTACTATAAACATTCACTTAAAGAGAGATCATATGGCATCCCTATACACATATTGATATGATTTTCCCAAGTTTGGTGGTTATGGCACCAAGGCTATCTCGAGTATGGATCATGGTTCACTACATTTAGTGGGTAGAGTTGAAACTAATGGCATGCTTGCCAGGGTAATTTAGACTCTCATAACTAGTGGCTCCTATAGTAGTAATAATGTTTTGGGAATCAAATAAGAGAGAGACGAGGGGGAGAATGGGAGGATTACTAGTTGAGAGATTGAAGATAAGATCACAGTGTGTGAGATCATGGATTGGTTAAACACGATAGTTGGTAGCTAGAAGAGGAGAGGGTATGGATGTGGATGTAGGGGTGTAGTGGGTACCATAATAGGCACCATAGTAGGAGTAGTGACTACCTTGATTGTGCCATTGACAAATATGCTAGTGGTGAGATCATGTATAAAGAGTGGTTACACTAGATGACCTAACAAATAGTCCAAAGCAGAGATAGTCGATAGAGGCATCACTAAAGAGAGGCTTGAGATGTGCATGTGTGGTGACTCCAATTTTTGAATTGGTAGGGAGGAATCCCATAGATGAGGTGCTCTAAGGATGGGATAATGGAGATACCATGCTTGATGAATGAGCAGATGGGGAGACAATGGATGGCGATATTGGGATAGGTAATAAATGTTTATAATTTTTAATTTTTGATGTAAAATACTAGTAGTGTATGATGGTAGATAGATATATTTTGAGATGTATATGTGATTTAATATCTATCTAGTTTAAATTTTGTAGATCCTATGGTCAAATATATCAAATGGGTATTTCTAGTTATGGTAACACACCATGATTTTTTGGATGGGGTGTTGACACCATACAACCCTACCATATTGGATGATCCAATGGTACCATCTACCCCATCTTAGGTGGGCTAGTTTAGACTAGTAAGGGAGGATGCAAGGTAGCTTCAAGCATGCATGTATGGATTGTAACCACCAATGGGGGTGGGAGTAGGAGAGGCATAGGCTTGACATGCCTTGGCTCAAGAGAGAGCCACATACATGGGTACCACTATCTAGTTGAGATAGGTATAGGCCTAGGTGGCCAACCTACAAGGACAGGTAGTAGGGTTGATATCATGCACAATGTCATTATGGTGAAATGTATAAAGGGGATAGTTTGGGGCATCTATGGGTAGTGTGTCTAGGCTAGGAGATAGACATGATGGGGCCCAACCATAGAGCTAAAGTGATGTATTTGTGTATTGTTTACTATTTGTATTAATATATATATATATATATATATATATATATATATATATATATATATATATATATATTCTATTTTGACTATTGGATTTTGGTCTTATGAGTTATATTTTGGTTATTATTGTTGATGCATGGATATATTTATTTTTAGCACATGTATTTTGATTTTTTTGTATATTATATAGAAAATATATGTGTGGTGTTTTACTTTCTAGAATTATGTAGTACACATGAATGGTTAAAAAGAAACAGGGAAAAAGACTTGGAAATGTACAATTAATCAAAAATAAATGCACTGCACACTATATCATGATGGGAAATGTGTAATAAAAAATATGACTAAGTATAATAAACCAGAAACGTGATAAACAAGAGGGAAAAGATGTTTTGAAACCATTAAAAATATTGATACCAAATTAAGACAAGTAAAATCATATTAAATCACATTGGGAAGTATGAAAATAATATAATAAAAAGGAAAGCACATGAAAGAATAATGGTATAAAAACAAATCAAGTTAATCAATCATACTAAATCATGTTTGGAAGTATAAAAGAGAAAAAAAAATTGGTAAAATGGTTTTAAATTAATCATATTAATTCAATTTTGGAAGTATGAAAAACTTTAATAAAAATGGCTAGATTCTTACATGCAATCAGAAAATAAGAAGATAGAAGATGAAAGATTAATGACGTAAGAATAAAACACACTAAATCAATATGGGGAGCATGTCAATGACATGTAAATCATAATAAATCACATCTTATCTCATATTTTACACATGTAATTTCATTGTGACTTGGGTATTGGAAAATTTTATGAGAAAGGCAGGTCCTATCCATGGTCTTACACTGCAACTCACAAAAGGAACACCAATGAGGTGGAAATAATGTGAAAATATGGAAATAAGGGATATTTGGAATGGTAATGTGAAAAAAATCATAGTTTGTGAGGAAGGATAGGTCCTATCCATGGTCTTACATTTCAACTCATAAATGGAATCCTTAGGGGGAGTGATCAGTGAAAAAAACAATATTTCTCAAAGCAAAATATTAGTATTGTAGGGAGTGAAAAAGTGAATGTAAATAACATAACATAGGCATCTTATTAGAATACCTTAGGATACATGAGGCACACTAAGGACATAAAAAAGATAATAAGTGACTAGTGACTATCAATATCCAAAGGATACCTATTCACTAGAGGCACAAATAGATGTAGGTAAATAAGTGTGGTATTAAGATCAACTCATGTTGGTAGTTTTGAAAAAGAAAAGTAAAATGGACCTACATTCACACAATATGTTCTTCATTCCTTAGGACCCCTTATAGAGTTATCAATGTATTGTGAAGATTGGGTACTTGCCTAAGAAAGTAGGTAGCACTAAAATATTTTTTATTATCCTTTTCTAATATACTAGCCTACTGCACCTCAATAGACCTCAACTCTATCATGAGGCTAACTATGGAGTTTGAGATTAGATTATAGAAAGTATATGTGCTTAGAATCACATCTTTTATTGTGATTTAACTTTTGAAAATTTTGAATGTTTCCTTTTAGATCATTGCCTTTTGTTAAATGCTTTGGATTTTGAAATTTTTATGGATTTTAAAATTCCTCCTTCATACAAACATAGAATGACCAATCATGAGAGATAAATTGATACACATGAATGAGATTTAGGATTAGGCTAAACTAAGCTAAGTATCCAAAGATATGACTGACTAGAACACTTAGGCCTAACTATGAACCGACATGTTATCTCAAGTCTCAATCGTGTGTATGCTTAGTTTGTGAAAGGTAATAAAGGGGAAGAAGGGGAGATCTAAAGTGGACTGGTAAAAGGAGATTATAATGAGATGAATTGTTTGATAAATGATCACATGGTAAATAAGGAATGATTAAAGGGATCAGGGTTTGTATAACCAAGTCAAAATAATAATTATCCATGTTTATAGAGATAATATAATAAATAATCATGAAAATGAACAAGATAATCATAGAAAAGTAACTCAAGAAGAACAAGTATATCATTATGAAAAATAATCCATAAGAGAATGACATCATAAGTAATATATAGTGCAAAATAAAAGACACCATGTAAGATAAATAATACAATATCAAAAGATATAAAATAGATAAATGTAAAGTTGGAGCACACATCCAATCCAAATGAAGAAATAGATGTACGAACATAATTCTTGTGCTCATAAGTAATAATATATCTATCCACACACATTATCCATAAAATATGATAAGTCTCTATGAATCTATACTTGGATTGTAACCAAAGTCTCATTAATTTTTAGGGAGAGTTGAGAAACAACTTTGTGTCAAATCTCCTCGATAGAAATTGTAGTAATGCCTAACGGATCATGTTGATGAGGGATATCATATAAGGGATGATCAAGAGGAGGAATGGGAGTAGAATCTATGGTGGTTGAAGTGGTCACTAGTGGAGAATGGGCCATAGGTGAAGGAGGATCCATGGGTGAGGGAATTATGGGTGGAGAAATGGTAGGTGGAGAAGGGACCATAGATGGTGGAGCCATAAGAGAAAAAGTGGGATATTTATTGTGAGAGTGACCTATGGGAGGAAGGTTATTAGGTGAAAGAATGGTCATGAGGTGATCTTTGAGATGGTTTTTAAGGATATGGCAATGATTAGTGTGATTAGTGTACCACATTGGTGCTAGAGATAATATACTTCTCCATATTTGGAAATATATTTAGGGAATACTTTTGGTGAAGGTATAGCCTTGTTTATGGGCTAAGGAATGGTGGGATGTAAGGTGTTGATATATTAATATAGCTTACAATAATGTGTGGATGAATGATTATCTATGTTGTGGAAGCAATAGATATTCTTGTTAGTAGACTTTGTAGGTGTACTAACAAGAAGAGTGGAAATAAAAGCTTAGGAAGATTGGTATAGTGAACAGTCTCTAGTCCAATGACTAGAAACTTTATGAATATCACAATATGGATTTTTTTCCCATTTAGTGGACAAAAGATCAATTGTGGTAAAGGGATCAAACCATCACCAAAATAAGTTGAGGCTAGTGGAGAGGCTAGGCAAGGCTTGACTGAAGGAGTAATAAGATAAAAAATAGGAAGATACTTAGCTAGAGAGGGAGTGGGAATATGATCTAAATTGGGCTCAACTAAGGGAGGGGTAGGATACACAAAAGGATGAAGTATAGTTGTAATAATATTAGGGATAAGTTAGCTATAGGGGTCCTAGTATCTAGTAAAGTGATAGGGACCAGTCATAACATGATACATAAGCATACTCCTATGAATTTATTTATAAACTAGGGGTGTGTGTACCATATCTACCCTATGATCAAGAAGAAAAATTCTAAAATTAGGAATGATAAAAGATGGAATGATAGAAGAAATACTGAAAGACTAAATCAAAGAGGAATGATAATAAATAATTTAGCATCTCAATCCTAAACAAGACCTCTTAATAATAAATCATCTAAGGTATAGCCATCATCATAATTAGGTGGATAACTATCAATGGCATTGGTAGGTATGACCTTGTCATTCGATGTGGTATGATGAATGGAATGATGAGTCTTAGTTAAGACAATGGGTATATCATCATAAGGAGGTTGATGGGAATAAGGTTATAAAGAAGGGGAAAGATGATAAATGAGATGAGGTGAGAGATCCAAGGTTTTAATATTTAGATTGATCTCATCAGCTCATCATCATCAAAATCTAGGAGGTTGGGGGTATATTCTAGATGAGTTTGAGGTAACCATTGTAACCTCTAGTGGAATTGATAGAAAAGTTAAACTATTGAGATTCATGAAATCGAATGCTTGGTAAAGGTTCAAGGGTGTGAATATTGAATACACCACGGTCTTGGAATTATTAATAATTCCAAGGGTTAGTGTCACCTTGAATCCTATAGATGGCTCCATTATGAGGAATTTTTTCACATTTTCAAGTGAAAGAGGCAACTGCTCTCATGTAATGAGTCCATGACCTACCAATCAAAATGTTATATGATAGATGAAACTTGAAAATCATTACCTTATGTGAATGGTGATAGGTGGGATGGTAATGGGGAGCCACACACAAACTAAAGGAGGAATTTACCTTCATTCATAGCCTTAACACATGCTACAAGTGGATTCAAGATTAGATTTAGAATATTTAGGGGTTTTGATAAAATCAAGAGAGTAAACACAAGTGTCAAAACCCTCATCAATCAAAACACATTTGACTTGGATATCAATAATTTAGATACTAATAAATAGTGGAGGATCATCTGCACAAACAAAAATCTCATCGGTGATCATGGAAGAAATGGGGAATTTAAGGGAAAGATAAGTGCCCATTGTTTCATCAACATGTATGGACATCTCTTCACATTGTTGTAAAATGTTATCATCTAATCTGGATAAGGTGGATTTTCATCCTATTAGGGGAGGATGACGGATGTTCATTTTGAACAAAAGATACATAAGATGATAATGATGATGTAGAGAGGTTTGCATAAGTTCAAGAAATGACATTTGAGATGGGAGATTGGTAAGATTTATAAAAGGATCCCACTCATCATAAACCATAAGGGGACTATTGAAAAGAGGTGCATAGTGTTGAAGGAGATCCTCGAAAGGAGGAGCCAAAGTGAATATGAATTTATGCTGATAAGAAGAAGGTTTAATTAGAGGACAAGTTTGTCAATTATGTTGGGAAGATGGGGTGGTTGATGCAGGTTTGGTTTGAGAGAGATTATAAGAAGTGTTGATATAATTTTGAGTATCATTAGTGATATGTAAATAGGTTGGAGGAATGGTAGAAATGGTATGAGAAATGTTATCCAAGGGAGGTGTTGAAATTGGTTCATCAAAAGATATAAGGTCTTCTTATCCCAACTATATTAAAAGAGTTGGAGAAGAGTCTTAGGTAACACAAACTGTGCAAGGTAATTAAGGAATGTGGATGGGATGAGGATAAATGAAGACAACTACCCTTTGCATGTTAGTCATATTGACCACATTATCTTCAAGAGTGGGGTCAAGAAGACTGATAACATTTTGGTAGAAGGGGTAGGCTTATTTTGGTTATCTTGGTGATTTGAAAGAGGATCTTTATAGATGGCCAAATGAGCATTAGCTTGGTTAAAATATTGATATTTAGTTCATGTTTCATAGGCTTTGCTTTCAATTTCATAGGCTTGTTGATGTTTATGAATGATAAAATCATGGTCAAAATTGGGATTGAGAAGGAAATCCATAGCCAAATTATGAATTTACCTACAAGTCTCATGAGAATGCCCCCAACTAACATGAAACCAACAAAATTTATTGGGATCATACCAATATTTCATGGGATGAGTGGGATCAAGTTCTCATGAAAGAGGCCTTGGTAGAAATTTCTATAATTCCACTAAGGATAAAGGTTTATGAGCATTTATGTTATTGGTTGAAGATAAATGAGGGTTGGTGATGTGGTTAGGCAGGGAAGCTTATTCTAGATCTAGTTGGGAACAACTTAAATAGTATGAATGGTATCATAAGAGTTGATGACACCATCATTTATAGTATGATGATTCTTATTCTTGATTAACATTCGAGTACCCATAGAGGATTGAGATGGCCTGAATTGATGCATGAGGAAATCTTAATGCTTGGCTTGGTCAATGGCCTCTTACAAAGTACATGGAGAGAGAGTCTAAACCCAATATTATAACTTAGGAAAAAGAGTGTTGGTAAATAGGTGAAAGAGGTTATCATCTGCCATATTATGTTCACATTTTTTAGATAAGGTCTTCCATTATTTGATGAAAGCTTATGCAGTTTTGGACTAGAGCATTGACTGACTCTTCCAAAATAGTGATGGAATGAGATTTGAGTTGGTTGTACCATTCTAAAGTATTACCCATGAGAGTCTTTATTAATATCTTGGTAGCAGCGAAAGTATTTAACTTGACCCAATCTTTATATAGATTTCCAAATGTTTTCAAGTAAAGATTAGGATAGGTTGACCCATTATAATTAATGGTAGGGGTGATACCTCTTAAAATGATGTTATAAATTTGAGATGTAAGAGGCTCATTTTGAAGGTGCTTTATTATTTTGTTAACAAGGGAAGGTTGAGGGATAAGATTACCATGGGAATCCCAAAGATGAGGTGGGGGATCATTTTGGTTATGCATTCCCCATGGAACCTATTGAGGGTGGGTTTAAAGATGGATAATATGATTTTGCATTTGCATCATTTAATTTGCATTGTTACCATGGAAATCATTCATTTGATTAAGAGTTTGTAATATAAGTTGATGGGTTTGAGTGGTATTATTGGCATTGTGTGAAGAATTGGAATTGGTAGTAGTGGATTGGGTACCACTATGAGTGTTAGTAGTAGCTTGAGAAGAATTTTTGGTAAGTGAGGCACTAGTAGCATGATTACCATGGGTAGAAAATAATGCACTAGTGGAAGAATTGAGAAGAGTGGGTCTAGAAGAATGATTAACATGGGTATAAAATGATGTAATAGTGGAATAATTAAGAAACGCAGGTCTTGAAAGAGGTCCACTAGATGTTGAAACTACCATGTTAGTAGAGATACAAAGTACAGAGGTGGAGGAAATCAAATAAGAAGATGTCATGGTATGAGAAGGGGTCAAAATAGAGGGAAGAGGTTGAGAGGTAAGGAAGATAGTGTCTCAAAATCTATGTGATAATTTGGGAGAAGGTGAATGGGGTTTCTTGACTTGACCACTTATCATGAGATGGTAAATAGTAGAAGGATCTTTTCCTCGATGTTGAGGAAACTCATTGATGAAGAAAATAATTTTTGGGATATACTCTAATTAAGGTTTATGTTCAAATGAGAAGAAAGGATTGAGAAGTGAAGAGTAATGAGGAGGGGTCCCATAGTTTGTAGTGAAAGTGGCTACATGCACATTACTTTCATCTAGGGTAGGATCCACAATATGCTTATGGGAGGAACTATTGGGGTTGGTAAAACTCATCATATATGTTAAATTCAACTTAGTGTTGTCTTCAAACAAGAATTTCATGATGAAATAGAGAGATTAGGAAAGGTAAATCTGATGCAAAATAAAAGATATACAAAAGATAAATAAGAGTACAGAGTCAACTAGGTTGACTTAGTACTGTAAATAGGAGGTAAAAGAGTACAAAGTTGACTATGTTGACTTTGTATTGTTGGATAGAAGGTATAAGAGTAAAAAGTTGACAAAGCTAACTTAGTAATATAAATATGGAAAAAGAGTCTGATAAGGATACAAATTTGACTTGGTCAACATTGTACTTCAACCTGATTGGCAAAAATGAGTACTGGGTCAACCAAGTCGACTTAGTAATATAGATAGGGAAAAAGACAATCTATAAAAGACTATGTTGAATATAATGATAGTGTGCTAAGAATAGGGAAATATTTTTCAATGTAATTTGAAGCAAGAAATGGAATCAAACACACAAACAATTGCATTAATGAGAATGATCCAATTGGGGCACACAACATAAAACCTTACAATAATGTTAGCCAATGCAATTTTTTACAATATAGTACCCAATGATCTGAGAGCAAGAAGTTAATTTAAAAGTAAATTCTAACTAAGTGGTCATCATGAGTGTTGGTAGATGATTATGAAATATTATTTTGAGTGTGATAAAGAAGTTAGATAAAAATAAGGAACTAAAAAGCAATATATGGATGGTTTCAGGATGTTTAGGTTGAAAGGGATCTATGTTGGTAATGGTACTATCTTGGTATTGGGGCCTACCCCCTCATTTCATAATTTCACAATGATAATTATGTCAGGTGCTTTGTCAATATATACCATCAACCACATGTTTATACTTGACTAGAAAACTAAGTTGGCTTCCCCCTTTGTGATGAAATCCAAGTAGGTAGGACTTGGGAAGATAAATGTTAAATGTGTTTTGAATATTGTGTGATCTGATAGTGTGTTCAAAAAGAGAAAATAGTTCAACTAATTAATAATTTGAAAAAAAACCTAACTAGACTATGTGATTTACCAAGATCCAGTTTCCAATGAATTTTTAGTGCATCCAACTAACCTTGACTAAGTTTGGCAGAGATCCCATTTTCTAGCTGAGATGGGATCATTTAAACCAAGCCAAACAAAAAGTGTATGACACATGGCCATAACCATGAAATAAAGGAAGGGATTTGGGATATATTAAGCCCTTAAAATTTTTATACCCAACAAATGTGGGATTAATATACCATGATAGAATGTAAAAATATTGGATAAGGATTGAACCATCAACCTTGAGTTCTAAAATACAAGCCTTAACCATTTTTACACATGGATATAAGCTATCAATAACTTATGTATGTATCCATGTCAAGATTAGTAGATTTTGAGGAATGGATTTGAAACCATTGAAAAGAGCTCATCATTGGGCCAAGATGGGAAGTGTATTTGACTATATGTTATAGTTTAATCAAACATAGCATATATTATTATTCAGTCCCAAAGGTAAGGGTTAAGTTACACCTATTATGGAAAGCCTTTGGGCCATGGGCAAGGAGGATATATATAATGTGTTTCCTCTATTTTGTTAGAGCCAAGCCTAAAGATGGACATGGCATGATTTTATGCTATTTACACAACTTAGAATGAAAGAAGGAGATTGCCTATTGGTAAAAAATTTGAGCTATGGGCAAAGGTAAAGAGAGTCAAGCCTATGAGGTGAATGCAGACTCAAGTCTATTTTGTTCTTTCATTTGATAAAGGTCATTAGACCAGACATGGTAGTATATGTTATAGTTAGACTTTGCATTATATATGTTAATATACACTATAGAGAAGGAAAATAGGTGCTACAGACTTTGAGAAGATGAATTACTGATCAATTTTAGAATCTTCATGTAGTCAGTTTCAACACTATTTGTAGGTCTAAAATCCATTTTGATGTAAGTTGTAAGATGTTGTATTTACATCATTTATAATGGATTGATTCATTATTCCATGAACCTAGAGATGTAGCCCCTAAAAGGGTGAACTCCTTTATCAAGTTTTGGTGTCAATTTCATTTCAGTTATTTTTGGGTTTCAATTTATTTAATTCAGTTGCAAAATAATTAATGAGACACTAAGAAAATTATGAAAAGTTAAAAAAATGACACAAAATCAAGAGTTTTAATGTTGGAAATGAGTTATAGAGTTTTTTTGATCACTTTTTATTCACTCCTAGAATATTTTGCATCCAACTCTATTTCATTTAAGGAATTAAGATTTTCAGTATCTATTTTAATAAAAAACTATTTGATTTATCTAAAGGAGGTAAATCTAGTTTTTTGGATTAGATACACAACCTATCAATAAATCCAAAATACTTCTCCATAAGACAAGATCCATATCTCCAAAGAAAGTATGAAACCCTAAGATTTCTCCTCAAGTATAATGGTGGATAAGCAGATGTGCAATATATCTTACTTCTTTTCTCTTAGAAATGGTAAAATGATTGTGTTTATATAGGTGGATATAACCCTAAATTTTTATGAAATTTTTGGTCGACAAGGTCGACCCAATCAACCTAGTATTTAAATTGACAAAAAAACATACTAGATAATGAACTATGTCGGCCATGGCTGACTTAGTTCTTAGTAATCTTTGTTAATAAAAATATAGGGTTGATGTGGCCAACATAGTCATGTAAACTACCAAAAAGGGATTTAAGTTAGGAAAAGGGATAATTAAGGTGGTAGATGACTAGAATAAGATGTAAAATAAGAGGCAAAGCTTAAGGGAATAGTTTTTAGTAGATAATTGTGTAGATAACAAATAAAAATAAGGGACAACAATCTTGTGAAGAACCAATGGTATACCCACCCCTTTCCTAGTGCACCCCTTAAATCATACACATAGAGAGATTGAGACTTGACGGGTTCTTGAAAGATAAAAAGCATCAGTAATTGATAAATTTTGAAAATATTATGTGTATATAGGTATGACTTACCAAATTTTTTGAAGGTAATATTCAATTAGAGGAACACTAGTGCCAATAACTGGCTAAAAATTTACTCATAATAAAGGATAGAGCACAATGTACCAAAACATTCAAGGATGTGGAGGCACTCAAACCTAATATAATAACTCATCACCAAGAGCTTAACACTAGTTTTATGGCACTCTAAGGACATGTTTTGATAGAAGTTAGAACACTTGAAGATGTCCATAATGATACTACTACATCACTTGAATTTTTGACAACTCAAGAGGGTGATTGTTTAGAGTAACCTAAGGAGACCATATGGTTCAAAGAAAAAGTTTAATAGATTAACTCCAAGCAAATGGGACCTTTATTTTTGATATCTAAGGGACCTAAAGAGGGTGCATAGTTTGAGAAGGATTATTGACTTAGTGTGGGGTGATGTTGGAACCTAAATTTTGTATCATTTTATTCTAATTGTTTTTTGACAAGATGGCATGGAAGAGATGGGCATGAAAGTAAACCTAGGTATGAAAGTAAGCCAATACACAGAAGAAACAAGTCATGAAAAACAAGGATTCAAGAAACATGGAGGAACCAATGACACAAGACTTAGAAAATTAGTGTATGACTTGGGAAAGGGTGAGTTAGGCAAAAAAGGTTAAGAAAATGGTTCACATGAGCATCAGAGGAGAATAAGTTGAGCATGGATCTATCACAGGCTCACAAAAATATAGTTACATGGCATCATATATACAACATATAATAGGTATATATGGGGAGTTAGGACTGGATCTACAAGAATTCAATGTAATGATGAACCATGACTCATTATTATTAATAGTCATTATTAAGTCATCATTTTCATATTAATTTTATAATTGAATGATCAGGGTAGAATCATGTATAAATACCACTATTTTTACTTAGAAGGTTGTTAATGTTGTTGGTTGTTGTTGTATAAGGGTAAATTTAATCTTGAGCTTATTCCTATTCCTAATATACATCAATAATTGTGTATGGTGACCATTGAAATATAATAAAGTGGAATACTTGTGCTAGTAAAATACATGTAAACTTGTTATGGAACTTATGGTACTACTACTCTTTTTCATGAATTGTGCCTATCTCTTTACTTGTGATAAATAGCTTAATTATGGAATGATTGCATGGTATGAATTAGTGTAGATATGATACATTTAGTTATAAATAAGTGCCTATTTAAGAACCTCAGTATATAAATCTTAATGTATATACCATTACATGATAAAACCAATGAAAACCAGTCTTAAACCATGCACTTCAAGTGAGCACGTGAGATAATTTATTATGTGATAAATTGATGCACTAGTTAGTTAGACTTATTATCCTCTTTGTATGCATGACTAGGGAAAGTAAAGCTAAAATAAAGTAAAATAACCCAATACAAGACTTATTCAAATGTCCATACAACAAGAAATGACATATTCAATTGTCGAAGAGGCAAACAAAGGCCTTTGTGTGCAAATCATATTAAAATTATCCTCAAGAAAGACAAGACTCTCAAGGAAGTGCATAAAGGAATATATTAAAACATAAACAATTAACATAAACATATCATACTAGGTCTTAGATATATGTGTTTTCACAAAAAATTAAGTACATAACATATTAAGTAGACTACAAAATATATAAGTATGGATAAAGGCATGTGTAATTCCACAAGCTCAAACATGACAATGTGAAGTGATCATACAATAATATAACCTAGATTTATCATGATCAAAGAAGCATATTCCCCCAATGTCCACATGACATGAGCAGAGGGGAGGCCAACACTTGAAAGTGCATACATCATGTATAGGTGTATGCATGTATCACACTCAAATGGTGTGTGAAACACATGTATATATAAAGTAATGATGTGCCATATATAAACATGGAACTAACAACATAGATGCCAAAGATCCAATAAAACATGCAACATTGAAAACACTTTTGGATTTTTGAAGTGTTCCTTTTTTTCTATTTTTTGTAATTTTGGAGATTGTATAGGCTACCAAATTATTTCAAGAGGAGGATGAGAATATTTGAGTAGTGTTAAATGAATAACATTTCCTAAAATAAATGTATCATATGTGTGCATATTATAATTAGGAATTGTATCATGCTCTTTTATCAAGGGGATGTAGTGATTAATATATTGTGCCTCTTGCACTTTGGGGATGCTAGATTTAACAAAAATGTTATACAACATGAATTTGGTTTCCATTTTTAAATATGTTATGTGTCTTTTGCCTTTAATGATATTACATTAATTTTATTTGTGTGAACCTCAGATGTTAATACCTTGTGAACATCTTGAGCTATATGGTTTACCTTACCTTTATCTATATTTGGTGTTGTACTTTCTGGAGATGGATTCATTGATATGTACCAGGTCTTGTAGGTATAAATAGATCACATGGTAAGGTATCAAGTGGATCAAAAAAAATCTCAATCATTCATATACCATATTTGTATTAGGAATAATATCACAATTGTCATAATCATTTGGAATTATTCCCTTTTGTTATTTGGTATTAAGAAATAAAAGGATCTAACATGGTTTAGTTTTTGATGGTTTGAATATCATTAGATCCTTTGGTAATTGTGTATTATTTAGAATTTTTGGAGTATTTTATAGTGGTATTTTATCTATTTATTTGTTAATTTTATTTTTATCTTACTTTTAATTATTTTTTGGTAGCCATATTTGTTGTTTTAGCACTTGTGTTCTAGGAGTACTCATAATTTGAATGGTTTACTTGAGTGATGTATCAATTATAGGACCACCACTACCTATATGACTTTATATTTTTTTCTTTAATGTAAAACAACAATTTACATGATGCCCATGCATTCTATGGTATGTACAATAGTATTTTGGTTTATAGATAGGAGGTGAAGGAGGTCATTTGATCATTTTATCTTAAATATTTTCTCCTAGGATTTCACTTGGAATCTAAATAGTCTTTTGGTCACCTTTTGATTCGACTTTTTTAGATGTCTTTTTTGTAGGTTTTTATTTAGATACATAACCTTGTTTGGCATAACTTTGGTAGATGATGATGAAAAAAACTAATTAACACTACCATGTGTTGGATTTTTTAGGTATGTAATCTAATTTTCCAACAATGAGATACTTGAATAGAAATTATTTTTCCAATCTTTTATTAACTTACTCAGAAGGATAATTTGATATTTTAGGGATTCACAAGAACAAAACCTAAGTAATTTAGATTAAATATGCATATATATGTTTAACCCTAAAATGTAGATGTGGGGGATATAGGGTTAAAAGAGTATAGATAGCCTAGGGAAAAAGGATGATAGACTATCTCTAAATTATTCCAATTATTTTCAAAACTTAGATAAAACATATACTAAATTTATTATGTTGAGATGCTAAAGATAAAAAGTATAGCTAGGCTATTTACTACAATTATAATGAAAAAAGATATTTAGTTGGTTTTTATTCTAATATATATCTAGATATAGAACAAGCAAAAAGTTGTTTGGATCTATATTTTAGATCAATGTCTTAATTCTATAAATTATACCTCTATATCTCTAAAAAATTGCATCAACCTAGGATAGTTACATCAACACTACTATCTAACTTGGATGCATGTGTCTAGTATGGAATACTTATTAAAATTAGATATAACCACTTGGATGCTTATGGGTTCTATTTTGTCTTCATTCTAATGCATTTAGATTTGGGTCATGGACTTTCATTCCTTATCAAATAGAAAAACCCTAGTTCTTCATATTTATAGTATTTGTGGTAAAAATGGGTTAGTGGGGACATGGTGTTGAGCTACCCAAAAACCTTTTTGTCAATGATCACTTCTTACATAGCTAATACTTTGAAGTGGGCCTCAAACTTATGTAGTTATCCCTTATGTGTTGGCTTGTGCATGAATAATGTAATATGTGATAATAAGGTACAATAGTGACCTAGCTTGTAACTTAAAAAACATGGATCTTAAGATGATCCTTCAATAATTCAATCTTGTAAATGTGTTATCTGTATGACTGATATGAAAATATGAGAAAATAGGGAAGCTTTGACCATTTGAGTGTTTGGTTGAGTGATTTTGGTAGCTTGACTTAGTATTTTATATGTGAGGAATGAATTAGGGTTGATCTTGTATTTATCTCAATCCCTTTGGAGAATATCTCACATCAAATCACTTATGTTGACCTTTAAGATACATTTCTTTTTTAAATTAGATAACTTTAGGGAACTTGACATTTGCATTAGGATAGGATACTTACATCAACATTGGTATTTGATTGGGATGTAAGTGTCTAAGCAATTAGAAAATAGGTGCAAGTTTAGAAATTATAGAGATGTTAGATAAGTAGGTTTATAGCATTTTGGTCAAGATAAAATGCTTGGGTCATTATAATAACATTGATCAGACTAAAAGATAAATAATTATGTATAGATGGATAGTGTATATGAGCCTTTTAGTAGAAAGAAATGTATAGAAGCTGAAGGTACATCTATGATATGTATTTTCTATGTGTATAATACTAAGGTGATATATAATTCATAAATATTATCTACATTTCCTCCCCTTTAATTTAGTAATGAAATGACTTGTTTAAATGAGAATAAATGCATACTTGGGTGTGTATAACACACCTTGCCTTTGCTCAAATCCAATTTGAGTGATTTTTTGGTGACTAACATACAATCAAGAGCATGGTATAATATAAAATTAGTGCATATAATATGAAATTGAAAGCATTGAAATAATAGAAATTGAAAGAGAGCAAGGTGTATCAGTACACTATGTATCGATGCAACTATCTTTCCTTTTGGAAATTTTTTTTGAAAATATATATCATCATGAATTATTAGAGATGAGATTAGGAAAAATATAAATTATGGGAAGTGCATATATCTAAAGAGATAGATATTGATTGGAGGACACATGCCCCCAACCTTGGATAAAAGATGAACTTCCACTCGATAGTTGAGATTAGCTCAACCATGAAACCCAACCATACTTATAACCTAATGAGTGTGAGTAAACCAAGTCAACTCACACTATAAAAAATGTGAGGATATATGATATAATTAAGTCAAACCTATAAACTTGGAAAGATTGAGTGGTTTATTCACCTCAACCATACCAAAAATTGAACCAACTGTTGCAGTAGACTAGCTCAATACATTTCATAAAATTACAATTTAGTGGGTGATGACAGCCCCTAAAACTATTTGAAATGTGAACTAATTTGATTTTATAATTTAGGTGCCCTTTGACTAGCATATGTACCTTAGATATGTCTAATGTTGGAATTATGTATAACAATGATACCATTGCAAATAATTCTACAACTATGTATCTGAATCATATAATTATGAATTTAGCCAATTTAAAATTGTGTAATTGTGGAGAACACATTTCCAAAATATGCCCCCACTGCAATATGAGTCTGATAATTGGCATAAGTGTGGATAACATGTTTCTAAAACATGTACCCACTATAATTTGAAATTTAAAACTAGTGTAAGTGACAACATGAAAGACAATTTTACAAAACATGTCCCCACTATAGTATGAGTATGATACATACTACATAAGTGTGGAGAACATGTTTCCATAACATGCCCCCACTAAATCTAAAACTATGAAAAATGTGGAGAACATGTTTTCAAAACATGACCCCACTAAAATCTAAATATATGAAGCAATGTGGAAGTCATGCCTCCAAAAAATGACCCCACTAATAATCCCCCATTTTGAGATGAGGTAAAGTAGATATTAGTAGTTACCATACCTCAAAAGGATAAGATAACCATCTAAACTATGAATGTATCCTGTAACATATAGAGGGAACATGCATAGGTAGATATAACATTGAATCATGAAGAATGTGATCACTCCAAATCCTAATATGCATGATGTAGATCATGGCAACATCTAGATAGTAACATTATAATATCAACAAGTAATCAAACACACACATAATAGCACTCAAAATTAAATCAATATATAATGGTCTAAGGAGACCTTAAACAAGGGGCATGTTCAAATGCCACACAATCTAAGGGACATGACTTAGTTAAATGTACACAAAATCAATAATGACATATTCAAATGTCAATATATAATAAATAATAACATATTCAAATGTCAAAGAGGTAAATAGAGGCATATGGGCCACAAATAATTAAGAATATTCAAATGATCAAATAAACAAGATAATAGCAAGGTAAGACACTTAAGGAAGTGCATAAATGAAAGCATGAGAAATAAACATAAACATATTATACTAGTTCTTGGATATGTGTGTTAGTAAAAAACATTAAGTGCATGGCATATCAATTACATTGCAAAAGATCTAAGCATAGATAATGGAGTGTGTAAGTACATATATGAGATCAAACATTATAATATAAAGTGACCATAGAATTATATATCCTGAATGTATCATGATTATAGAAGTGTATGCCCCCAACATCTTGGTGATCTGAATAGAGGGGAAAACCAACATCTAAAAGTGCAGAGATCATGTATCTATGTATGCATGTATCACACTCAAAATATGTATGAAAAACTTACGTATAGAGAAAATACTAATATTACATCTACCAACATGAAACCAACAACATATATGTTAATGAACTAATATGACATGTAAATATTGAACATACTTTATATTTTTGAAGAGTTTTAATTTTTTTGATATTTTTGGAATATGTGAAAGGAAACTACTATCCTATGATCTCATCCAATGGATGTTCATAAATATATTTCCACTATGAACCTAGTGTAATAAATTGGTGATAATGATGAGAAGTATGCATATGTTTTATATTTGATATTATAGGATTTTTTATGTTCTATGTATGTATAATAGGACTGTGTGGTTTGAAGTAAAAACAAGAGGAGTTGGGGTTTGTGGAGCCCATCATTGAATGGTCTGTAGTTTCTTTGGAACAATAGTAATCAGAACAAGTGTATGTTATTTTGATATCTAAATATGGTGTGTGGTAGATAAGGATTCCATGGAACTCACTATGGATCTATGATGTAATGGTTTCCCAAGTATTGGTTACGTAGTAAATGGAATTTTTTATTGTTTACCCTTTTGTGAAATACTAACCATATCAGGTTTGATAATTGATTGTCTAGGTATAAATTTATCTTGTTCAAGAGGATGTTCATATGGAATTCCATAAATTGTAATTAAGTAATTTGCATGAATGCATTTAACACACCCATGCACTATGGAAGGTACTACTCAAAGTGTATGTATCCAAGGTCATCCCAATAACATATCAAATACATCTATGAAATATATAACTTAGAAGGTAGTAACCACATGGGCATGACCCACATATAAAGGTAAGTCAATCTCACTAATAAATTATTGTGAGGTCCCATAAAATTCTCTAGATAATATATTTGAATGATGTAAATAATGATTTGTATAACCCAAATGCATAAGTAATGTCATAGTACAAAGGTCCTCACTTGCACTATTATCAATAATAACACTATGTATAGGCTAGTGATCAAGGTATACTTTAATGAATAAGGAATTAATATCTGAGTCATCATCCCTAATCTCACTTTCATTAAAAGTAATAGAGGGTATCTAAACCATAGGATGTATATGTTAAATATATGTACAAATAATATTATCCAATGGGTGTTAATGATGAGATCAAGGAGGTTGTGCATTATATGCCATCTGTACTTCTAGATCCTTCTTTTAATGTTGCAAAAGATTATAAAATATTTTCTTCTTATGGTGTTCACTAGGTTGTGAACCTTATTCCTTTGGAGGATCATCAAATATAATATTTTAATCATTAATTAGGTCTTGTATATTATGATTCAAGGCAAAAAATCTAATCATAGAGTGTCCAAGGCCTTGGTGATAGTCACAATAAGCATTTGCATCATATCCTTTGGGTAGAGTTATACTCATATCAAACTCTATAGGATGAGGGAGATATATAATATGACACTCTAAAATCTATAAGAGTAATGAAGATGGAGACTCATGTAAGCATGAAAATTGTCTCCATGATGCATTAGATGACATAAGTTGATATGGTGGTTGTCACACCACATTAATCATGGTGTTTATTTATTTTTTAGGCTCAGAAGGTTTCACCTTATAACTTGGTTTGATAATAAACTTGGTATAATATGTAAATTTAGTTGGTGTATTTGATACATACTTAATTCTTTTCAATGAGATAAGTTTCATTTCATGATCATGAATAATATGGCATAAGTCATCAATTTTTTTTTTAAGACAATGAACCCATGTAAAGGAAAAAGCAAACTTTGCTTACAAATATATTGAAGTTATTTATCTACCATATGATTGGTTAGTTTATCTAACATTGTCTTTTACCTCAATACATACTCGTTAATAGGTTCATTAGTTCCTTGTTTGATCTTTGAAATTTGGGCATAACAACCTTTTTAGTAATGTTAATATATAAATGTGCTAAAAACTGTTCTACAAAGGGTTTGAAGGAATTTACTGATTGAGTTGATAAATCATAAAACCATTGTAAAGCATAATATTTTAATATATTTTGAAATCATTTTGTCAAAATTTTATCATTAGAGGAATAATCAAGGCATGTTGCATACAAAAGATTGAAGATGCTATTCAAGATCACCCTTTCCCTCATAAAATGTGAATTTAGGTGTAACAAAACTAGTTGGCAAGGGGTATACTGAAAGAGTATTATGCAACACTTCTTGTGAATAAATAACATAAGGATATTTCATATAATTTTATTCAATATTTTAAACCTTATTATGCAAAAGTTTTATAGTTTATTCAAGAACTTTCACATCTTGGTTTTTTATGTGAGACATTTTAGAAGTCACCAAAGGAGGTATACCCATAGGTTGGGTATATATAGGCATTGAAATCAGTATTTGGGTTGAGGAATTTATGTTTCCTGTGTAAGATATGGAAATATTAGTTTTATGAAATAAGGGTTGAAATACATATCTCATGTCCTCATTAAAATTATGAACTGGTAATGTGCTCAAGGGGAGGGTTATTGGTATATGGGGTGACTCATAACTTGAATAATATGATCAATAGATGGACTTGTTTGTTCATCTACACTTTTTGATTTTTTAGTTTATAATATGGTTCATAGGATATCATCAAGATATTTAGGGTTTTGATGAATACACTCATGATATAATGAATTGCTTTCACATTCTCACAATTTATTTGCTCATGTTTATTAGTTTTATTTTACTCATGGTTTTATTTACTATAATATTATTCTATGATAAGCTCATAAATATTATTTTCATTCTCAACATTGGTATCATCATGATCCATAAAATTAATTTCCTCATTATTTATAGACATCTTACGTGGTAGGAAGGGAAACTCAATGTGTTGAATAAGCACACCTCCCAATCTAAGGCTATGCCTAGGTTGCATACAAAATACTATAAGAAATAAATGAAAAAGTACAAAAAACTAAAACCCTAGCTAACTAAAAACCCTAAGAATCATAAAAATTTAAATTCATATGAATTGGTTTCACCAAAATTTTAACCCTAAAATGGAGATATGGGGGATCCAAGGTTAAATGGGTAGAGATATCCTAGGGCACAAGGATGGTAGACTATCTCTTAATCAAGACAATTATTTATGAAACTCAGAACACATATTGAATGTATTATGCTGAGATGATAAAGATAGAAAGTACAACAATGTTATATATTGAAACTATAATGAAGACTTAGTTAGTTCTGATGCTAATACATATCTAGATCTAGAATAGGTAGAAAGTAGATTAGATCTAGATTCTAGATAAATCACTTGATTTTAAAAATTATACCTTAGTAATCATGAACATTTACGTCAACTTAGGATAGTTACATTGATCCTATTGTCTAACTTGGATGTAGGTGTCTAGTATGGAATACCTACTAAAACTAGATGCAACCATATAGATTATTATTAGTTTTGTGTCATCTTCACTCTGGTGTATTTAGATCTAGTCATGGACTGTCACTCCTTGTCAAATAGTAAAACCCTAGTTATTCATCTTTATAGTGATTTTGGGAAAAATGGGTTACTGGGAATGTGGTGTTGAATTTCCCCAAAGACCCCTTTATCAATGAGCACTACCTACATAGTTAATACTTTGAATAGGGCTTCAAACTTATATAGTTTTCCCCTATGTATTAGCATGTTTATGAATCATGCAATGTGTGATAAGTAAAAAAATGACCTAGATCGTAACTTGGAAAATATGGCTCTTTAGTTGCTCCTTTAGTAATTTAGATATATATATATATATATATATATATATATATATATATATATATATATATATGTTATCTCTATGACTGATGTGGAAATAGGAGAAAATAGGGAAGCTTTACCCACTTGAATGCTTTATTGAGTGTTTTTGGTAAGTTTCCTTGGTATTTTCTAGGTTAGGAATTAATGAGGGTTGATTTTTTATTTATACCAATCCATTTGGAGAATATCTCAAATTAAAGCACTTAGGAAAATATTTAGTATATGTTTAATTTTCTCATTAGATGACCTTATAAAATTGGACACTTGTGTTGGGATAGGACACTTGCATCAACATAGGCATTTAATTTGGATGCAAGTGTCTAGGTAGCTAGAAAATGGGTACAGATCTAGAATTTGTCGAGATAGAAGATAAACATGTTTATAACATTTTAGGTAAGATATAAGTCCTGGGTCATCAAAATAATATTGATTAGACTAAGAGATAAACAATTAGGAATAGAGAGATAGTGTATATGACCCTTTTAGTAGTGAGAAAGGTATAGAAGCTAAAGGTACATCCATGATATGTATTTTCCAAGTGTAAAAGATTGATGTGCTATATAATTAAAAAATAGTGTCTTCAACATGTACCATCTACCCTACCCCTACATAGTTTTATCAATACACCTACATTGACACAACTATCAAGGATAAACACACGCATCTTGAGGGGGAAAACAATCAAGATATAGGGTGAGTAGATCCTAGAAACTATTTACTATCATAAGATGACTTTAGATCATTATAATGGTCCAAAAAATAACATGAAATGATATATTACCCATTTATCACTTGGTTTCCTAAAATTTTACTATATTTATTACATGTGTAAATAGGCAAATTTCCATATTTGTCATATTTATTTTCTTAATTATGTTTGTGTAAGAACCCAAAATATAGATGTTCAATATAGTATAAGGTTAATAATATATAAATGAATAATCATAATTGTGATAAAATATCTATATTAGGCCAATTAATTGTAAACTTAGATAAATAATCTATTGAATTTATAATGCTAAGATATACTAAAAATAGAAAATACAACTATTGATTGATATTGAAATAAATGGAAAATAAGATTACTTAGTTTGTTTAATATGCACATGCAAATTTGATACAAAACATGCTATAAATAGACTAGATTTGGATTCTAGAATAGTTGTCATATTTTATAAATTTACACTGTATGGCCTTAGACATTTACAGCATATCTGGATAGTTGCTCGATGCTAGTGTCTAAATTAGATGTATGTATTCATAATGGAATAATAGATGGATATAGATGTGACCACTTGGAACCTTTTGGGTTTTATGTTGTCTTTGCTATAGTGCGATAGTATCTCATGCATGAACTATTGATATTTTTTAAATTATCGAACCCTAAATTCCTTACCCTTGGAGTGATTATGGAAAAATAGGTTAGTGGGAAGATGGTGTAAAGCTACCCCAAGGACTCCTTTATCAATGAGAACTACCTTCATAGCCAATACTCCAAATAATGTCATATACTTATGTATTTTTTCCTTATGTGTTGTCTTCTATGTGCATAAGGATGTAATGTGTGATAAGCAAGTACATAAAGTGACCCAAATTATATCTTGAAAAATATGGATCATGGAATGCTCTTTCAATACTTCATACATATTTATGGGTTATCCCTATGACTAATATTTAAATAAGAAATAATAGGGTAGCTTTGTTCACTTTAATGCTTGATTGAATGCCTTTAATAACTTATATTATGAATGATTAGGTCTATGCTAGGAGAGGAATTAATGAGCATTTAAATTATATGTATACCAATCCTCTTTGGAAATATGTTGCATTAAATAACTTAGATTTACCATAAAAGTATGTTTCATTTGGAAAATTTATGACTTTAGGGCATTGGACACTTAGTTTGAAACATGACACTATCATTAGTGTAGACATTTGGATTGTATGTAAGTGTTAGATAAGCTAAAAAACATGTACATGTCCAAAACTTGTAGAAGATGATAATAAGTAGTTTTATAACATTTTGTGTAGTATAGAAGGCCTGGTCATCATAATAACAAATGTTCAAACTAAGAGATAAGAAATAGGCACAAGAGATAGTATATGTGAGCCTTTGAGTAGTATTAAGGTCTAGGAACTGAATGGTAAAACCATGATATGTAATTGTCAAGTATACAAAACTAAGGTGCTATATAATTTAGAGTTAGTGTCTACATTCCACCTTTTAATCTAGTAATAAAATTTCTAGTGTAAAAGAAAGGAAATGCATACTTGGGTGTGTATAAAACACTTTATCTTTTTATGAGTCCCACTTGAGTGCTTTACTATATACTGACCTGTAACCAAGAGCATTTTATAATATATAATAAGTACATATAATTGGAATTTAAATAATTTGAAATGTTTGAAAGTCAAGAGAGAAGGTTAGCCATATATTTGTGTATGATGTAACCATCTTTCCTTTAGAAAATTTATTTGAAAACTTATTTCATTATAAATCATTAAAATGAAGATCAATATATATGTAAAAATTGTAAATGTGTATATATAAATATTAGAGGATAACTTGCCCATGACCTTGGATAAAAGGTAAGTTTCCACGCAATAGTTGAGATTAGGTCAATCATGCAACCCAATCATATATATAACTTGGTGAGCATGGATGATCCAAATCAACTCAAATTATATAAATTTGGTGAGGATGGATGATTTAATCACTCCATCCTATAAATTTATAAATATTGAGTGATGTAATCACATAAACCTTATCAAAAGAGAACTAACTATTAGAGTAGATTGGCTCAATAACATTCCATAAAAGTCCATCCTAGTGTATGCTAAAGTCCATAAAAGTATTTTAAATATGAAAAATGATTTTATTTTTCAATTTAAGGTGCTCTTTTACATGGAATATTCACTTCATATATTTTTCAAGCTAAGATTTGGGTATAACAATTGTACTAATGTATATAATGTTTCCATAAACTTGTATTTGAATCATATAACCATGCAATTTTTCCAATTTAAAAATTTTCAAGTGTAGAAGACATGTTCCCATGGCATGCCCCTACTAAAATCTAAAAATGAGAATTGGTATAAGTGTGGATAACATGTTTCCATAACATTACCTTAGTTTAATATGAAAATACTGAGTATTGGTATAAGTGTGGAGAACATATTTCTATAACATGCTCCCACTCTAATATAAAAATATTGAGTAATGAACAAGTGTGGAGGTCATGCATTTTTTGCATGCCTCCACCAAAATATAAAACTAAAAATGTGTGAAATTCATGCCTCTAAGACATGCTTCCATTGATATCCTCCATTGTTTTAACCTTCTAGGGTTTTACTGATGTAAATTCTATGTTTGATTAAAGGGTTGAGTGATCTAAACCAGTGAAATAATATGCATAAAATAACCATTGATTTGTTACAAATTTTGACTAACTTTGACTTTCTAAAAATAGTAATAAATATGTGTAAATAAAGACTTATCTAGAAAACACTTGATATAGATTATTCAAGTTCTAGAAATTGAGATGTGAATAGGTCTGAGTGTCATAAATTAGATCCCTATATCAAAACCTCTCTTGGATAATAGTACCACATTTGGACATTAGCACCATGTGGCTCTAGTGTCTTGATATTCACAATAATGTCTTCTCTTTGAATGATTTATGAGTTTTTTAGATCAGGTTTTTTTCCAAATTTGGTCCAAATTTTAGGTCTATGTGATCAATACTTCTTTTGTAGCTCTATTTTGCTCTAAAACCCTAGGTTTTCATCCTTATAAGGGTTTGAATGAACACCTTGAGAAAAAGGGGTTAGTGGGTCTGATGTGTGATCTGCACCCTTATGTGGACATGTTACCTACATACTAATACTTTGAGGAGGGTTCAAGTTTGATATAGTTCTCCCACCTAAGTGCTTGGTGAAAGTGCAAGTGAATTCTAGAACGATAGTGGCCTTGAGTGTGCTTGAGATTAAAAATATATAAAATTTGAGCTTAGCATAGCTATATTTGATAATATTCATAAATAGGGAGGAATAAGGATTATTAACCTTGATTTTGCTCAACTTATTTCATATTTGAATAGCTATTTTGCATCTAATTTCCATCTAGTGGATAGAGGTCTAAAAGTCATGTATTTATAGTGTTTTATAGCTTGTGCAAAAAATAAAAGATGCTTAGGCCAACCTTAGGAGGGTTATAATTTTTAAAATATATCTTCTCAATAAAGATAAGGTAAAGGACATTAACACCATTTTGGGACATCAACACAATGTGATTCTAGTGTCCTTAATGTGGCACTAATGTCTAGCTAGCAGACTATTATGCATAAAGGGCCAAGATCTAGAAATGAGGGTTTGAGACTATGTTTTATCTCACTTGGGATGCCTATGGTCTACATAAAGGCTAAAAAAGTGTGATAAAAGGCTCTAAGATAAGTCTAGTGCTAAGCTAAGAATAGGTTATCTCAATTATCACTCTTACTACTGAAATACCACTTTTAGGTGATTAAATTTGCCTCCCCCCATTTATGCTAGAATTGCAACAAAGTGAAATGAATAGTATAAAGGAAAAAGAAACATACCTGAAATTACATAGGAAGTGAAGCCTATTAATTTGGGTCTATATATGTTAATCATGATCCAAAGTGTGACCTATAAATGAAACATGCATAAATTAGTCCTTAAGAGATATCAAAAGCAAAATACTATGTTGAATAAATAAATGATTGAGTAAAACTAAGTAAATAGATGGGAAAGAGGAAAGGAACAAATACACCTCATGGGTATGTGAATCAATGCATGAACCTAGTGATAACTTATGTGTGTGCATGTATATAGTGATAAAATAATTGAATAAATTGGAGTAAGATGATATCTTTCTTAATATTCATGTGTGGGTGGCTCAAGGACTCAATCTAGTTTTGATTCCATCATTTTCCACCCCTACTTGGTGGATCACAACTTGTGAATATCTTGGATTATACTAAAAGGGTGTCTAAACCTCTTATTTGGGTGGTTTAATAACTAAAGTAGGCTATGACTCCATAATTTCCCATCCACATGTAGTAGATGCATCTAAAACTCAACTTCAAAAAGTGCTATAAATATCTAACTGTGTATATCAACTCCTCAACGACTAAAGTACATTAGGAAGCTCTAGGCCACTCAAGAATGCCAACCAATATAGATGGAGTAAGGAATAAAATTGGTGATGAATTTTAATATGATGTCAATTATATACCACATAGAGAATGAAATGGAGTATGCCATTCCATTTGATCAACCTGTGTGTAATTAAGCATATGAAAATAATGTGTGGTACATATATCCCAATTCTGATATCTAAGTATATTGATTGTTGACTAAGTTATAATAAATGTATCTAAGTATATAAACTAAATATGGGAATGATCATCCACACATGATGCCCCTGATATGAGTAATTTATTTTATTATGAGCTAAGTTAGTTTGAATTTGGGCAAAATCTAAGCATAACTGTCAAGCATGTATGTATATCTATGTAAATATATATTGTACTTGGTGTACTATTTTATCTAATCTATACTATCCTAAAATTGGGGCTACTAGATAGTAGTGACACATATTGGATAGTAACTCTATGTTGTGCTAGTGTCCATATTTGGGTGCTAATGTTTATCTAGTCTAAAATTTGAGTCACTATACTGATTTATATTCCTTATTTTTTCCTATGTTTTACCTATGTATGATTTTTTAAAATTAAGCCTATGTGATGAAAAATGTTTTGTGAATGCAATATAGGATCTTGATCTCTATGACAAACCCATATTAATTCACTCTCTTTTAAGGGTAACTATTGAACCTGTGTAAGAACTATCCTGAAAAAATAGCTCTACAAAAATGTGTGTCAGCTAGAGCATATATGACAACTATGTGATAATCTAATACAATGTGCAAACATAACATTATAATGTAAGATAAGTTGATCATAGGGTATATAAATTAAGATATATGTTGTTTCTAAAATTGCACAAGGGTGTCAAGATAGATTTAATCAATGCATATAACATGAAATCTGAGTAGCTACCTAGGGTGATGGGGCATGATGTCTATCACAACACCTAGGTGGGAAGGATAGATGCATGATGTCCCTCATGGAATCTAAAACTAGTGTGTAACAAGTAAAGACAAGTGTCATGGCCATGATGCATACAAGAAAGCATACATAAAAAATGCATGAGGCATGAAATATAGGCCAAAGGGACATAATACAAGGGATATGGGTACATGTCACTAAAACTAAGAAAATAAGACATACAAGGACATTTTTAAATGTCTACATACACAAGTAACAATAAATTTGGCTTAGAGACACATAGAAGGACATGTTCAAATGTCTACATACATAATCAAGATATCACACACAAGGGACATATGCACATGTCCAATGCATACGTGAATAGAAGTGTTGTAGAGCTAAAGATCAATGACATATTGAATCACCCTTGAATATAAGAAGCAAATAAAATACAATCAAGTCTAAACTAGGAAAGATAGAAATGAAAGCATGAATGAATGTAGTATAAATCTATGTAAGAGCTAGGATGTACATATGCTGAGTCTAAACTAGTAACAGTCAATAAAAAAATTGGGTATGAGTAGCAATGATCAATATCAATATATATCAATGTGAAAACTGTAATGTAAATAATGTAAGGATATAATCTGGTAATAGTGGGCAAATGTGTCAAATGAATAACCCTAAATCAATGTATATGCCTATAATGGGTAGATGATAGCAAGTCTGGATCAATGTGATGGACCTAAGTCCTATAAATAATCTATAGGTATTTGAAAAGAACAAGTGAAACATGTATGTATGATAAAACTGACTTTACTAAAATATCTAACAAATGTAGTGTATGGAAAATATAAGCAATGTAAATATAATAATGTATATAATATATAAAATTTATGTTTTTTGAGAAATATTTGAATGTTTTTGTGTTTTTTGACATGTTATATTGTTTTTGTATGTTATGCATACAAGCTATGTATAATAAATATGAAAATTAACTATGTACAAGGAGTAAGAGAGTAGGAATAGTATGTACAAGAAGGGAGAAACCATACTAACTGATGAGTCTCATGGGAGACTCACCATCACTATGACTTATGTCAAATAAGGGAACTATGATCATTCATGATGTGTGAAAGAGAAATTATAATCCCATAAAATGTTTTAATGAGTGATCTATATTTTCCTTTGTTGTGGTGTTATTAATCTATGGCACTGACTATACTAACCTGTGAATTATGTTTTGAATATTTGAAGTTGGCCAAACTAGCCTATGATTTATGGTAGAAACTATCTGAACCTAGATGGTATGGGGGAAAATTTTCCATATTAATCATGATGTGTAGGTGTATACTATACTCTATAACTAATACTTATCATTATGTACTACCGATAAAGAGATTTATAATAAACTCTATAGAAAATATCTTAATAAGCTATCATGTTGAAATTGTGTTCTATTATGCATCACGTATTACAAATATCTTAATTAGTTATTGAATTAAAATTGTGTTATGTTGTGCATCATGTCTTACATATGTCTTAATTGGTTGTTAAACTAAAACTATGTTCTATTGTGCATCATGTCTTTCAAATATATTAATTGGTTGTTGAACTATGTTTTGATTTTTGTGGTTTCTTGTAAAAATATAGATTGGTGGTCAAACTAAGACTATAATTTGATCTCTATAGTCATTTACAAATATCTTTATTGGTGTGCAAAATAAAGTTATGATCTAATTTTTGTAGTTATTTACAAATATCTTGATTGGTGTGTGAACTAAAGTTGTACTTTGATCTCTATAGTTATTTCTAAATATCTTTATTGGTGTGAAAATTGAATCATGCTTTGATTTGTATAGTTATTTACAAATATATTGATTGGTGATTGAATTAAATTTATTATCTAATCTTTGTAAACTAGCTGCCATCTCTACTAAATTCATGGTGCATGAGATCATTCATAAATAGGTGTCCTAAAAACCACATCGCTCATACGATGAGTAACCAATGGCTCCTCAAAGGTAATGTCCTAGGATAAATCTATCATAGAGGGTTGTGATATAGGAAACTAAGGATACTAAGATCTTAGTGCCCCCTATATTAATTTTATAATGCCTCGATTGGCATACTGGTTAATGTGATCTCAGAGTGCATAATAATGATCATCTAAATGTCCATTTATCCCATGAAAATTATAATATGGTTTATTATATATCTTGTTCAAGTGGTGTGTTGGATGGTGATGAGTAGAATGAAGGGTGACCATCCCCTTATTTAGTAATGTGAATAATATGTCATGAGGCCTATCTATGTCTAAAAACTATATGGCCCCACTCTTAGTGTTTTGTGCTCTACTCATTGTAGGAGGTGCTCTGTAAAGTGGCTCTTTTCCATTATTGATTACTTTTATTATTTGTTTTTTTCCACTAATTTATTATTAAATATTAGAGTAGGTTATTTTACTATGTTAGATAATTATGGCTCTGGGAAACTTACATCAAAATCTACCTTTGTATGTGTAACAACCAGTCCCAATTCTATCTCTAATGCTATAATTATGTTACATATATTCTATAATGATTTGGATGTTTGATATAATAATTTATCCTTGAGAGGAAAAATGAGGCCTCTGATAAATATGTAATGCACCTATAAATCTATCATCTAGTAAATCAACTGATGTAAACATGATTTGAATCTTAGAATGTATTTTATTTTTGGTTCTAGCATACAATCTCTAGTTGGTCACTATGTAGTACCAATTTAGTACTTCCCCATCTAGGGAATTAGAAATAATTATAGTAGAGTCAACTTGCTAGTGACATGTGCCATGGATTTCTCATAAGCTTAAAGGTGTGAGTATGCATCTCTATGCTCATAAAATGTAGCTAATATTAGTATATAAAAGTTGGGTGGCAACCTTTTAGTGAAGATTATACATGGAATAGGGTTTCCATGGATGACATTGGCATCCACCCAAGATTGGTATGCTTTATTCTCCAATGTGAGATGGTGTACTTATTTTTGAAAAGGACCCATAACATGAATTAAGGAACTTATCACTTTTGAAGTTATATTATCATCATCAAGGGTTTCATTTAACTCTTGGATTTGTTTATTTATCTTAGCCATTGGTATATTTCATTGGGAACCTTATTTATGGATGATTGGTTTGCTCTCTATAACCTTTAAAGGTGTGATAGTTAGGACCTAGTTAGAGGGAAATGAGTTATCACCCTTGTTTATGTTAGGTTGAGAAACATGTTCTATTATAGTAATGGAAATTGAGGGAGATTCATTGGTATCTATTATTTTTATAATTTTCAAATAAGCATCACATGCTAATTGATTAGAATGTACTTTATTATCATATCAATATAAGTTATGTAAACTATGGACATAAGAATAAATTTATGTGTGCTTTCAAACATGTGACCTAGCATTTGTTTGAACAAGAGAAGTAGGTGAATTAGGAGTAAAACTAGATGGTGTAAACTCCATGTCTTATTCACCATAATCATAGTAATCATCATCATCCCAACGTTCATCAAAATCAGAGTTTAATTCACTTGTAGAAGTAAGAGTAGAATAAGTATAATTTGCATGCTCACTAAGAGATAGAGTAAATTAATATTTTAAATTTTTACTACTATGAAATGTGTCATCCTATGTAGGTGTAATACATTGCATTTATTTACTAGTTATGAGTGGAATGCATGTATGATCATAATTTTCAATATTGGAGTCAAGGGTAAAAGAAGTAGCAATCATGTTTTCATGTGGCACATTATGACATGTAAGAGAAGAGTTAGAGATATTTGAATTGTATACATTTTTCATAGAATTATTGTGCTAAGCTTGAAATGTGAAAGAGGGTGATAAAATAATATCATCCACTTTAGTTTTTGAATTGGTAAAAGGTGCAAAACCATTTATACATGTTTATTCAAATTGAATTGAGAAGGTTAAAGAATATGCATTTTGATTTTCTATGTTAGGAACATCATGTATAATTTTACTTAAACTATGAAATGGTAATTTGATTGTATTGTTTTTGTATTGCTTTAATTTGAATAAATATGTAGTAAAATTGGTTGAAAAGCTAAGATCACATAGAAATAAAGAAAAACCAATAAGAGAGAGGAGAAGGAAAAGAAGATGCATCTAATCTATCCTCATGTTCATTTTCATTATCATGCTCATAGTAATACCCATATCCATAATTATAACTATAGTCATCATCATAATCATCATCATCATCATCATCATCATCATCATCATCATCATCATCATCATCATCATCATCATCATCATCATCATCATCATCATCATCATAAATTCATTCACTATCGTTATCATGTGCTAGTGTTCAATCTTGAAATTTTGTCCATTCATTTGTACAATTATGTGAAAAGTTTAGAATTTGATCAACTGGGTGAGGGGAAAGAGGCTTCTTGGATGTCATTCTAAACTTGCCAAAGAAGATAATATAATCAATGAATAACAATCACAAAATAGGTAGAATGTAATCTAACATAGGTATATGTGAAAATATGGGAAATATTCAACCTAATGTATATAAAAAATTAGAATTTTATTTGAAACCTTAAGGGTTATTTTGAGTGTTTGAGGACCTAATATGTAGATATAAGGTTTGAAGGGTTTGATACAAAATTTTCAAAAATTTAATCAATGAAACCATAATAAAGGATTAATATGAATCAGTTAGGTTATGTAAAAATTAGGAAACAATAGAAGTTAATAAACCCTAATTTATTACACAAAAATGGAGAAGGCAAACCTTAGGATGAAACTAATGTTTTAAAGCAATATTTGAAATAAGTTAGGTTCATTAAGTATTTTAATATTTTATGGTTTTACTAATATACATCCTATGTTTGATTAGAGATCTGAGTATTATAAATTAATGAAATAATATGTACAAAATAACCACTAATTTCTTATAGATTTTAACTAGCTTTGACTTTCTAAAAATGGTAATAAATATATGCAAATAAAGACTTATCTAGAAAACCCCTGATATGGATGATATAATTTATATAAATTGAGATGGAAACATGTATGAATATTTTAAAATATATCCTTGTATCATAACCCTTCCTAGATAGTAGTGCCATATTTGGACATTGGTGCCATGTGGCTCTAGTGTCTTGATATTGTCACTAATGTCCTCTCTCTAAATGATTTCTAGGTTTTGTATATTAGGTCTTATTCTAATTCTAGTTCAAATTTAGGTTTGTTTAATCAATACATTTTATTTTAGCTCTATTTTAATCCAAAAACCCTATGTTTTCATGCTTATAAGGGTTTAAATAAACACTATAATAAAAAAACATTAGTGGGTCTGATGTGCTAGACGTGTGATCCACATCCCTATGTGGGCATAATGCTTACATATTAATAATTTGAGGAGGAATCAACCCTAATGTATCTCTCCCACCTAAGTGATTGGTGTAAGTGAAAGTGAATTCTATAATGATAGTGGCCTTGAGTGTGCTTGATATTTGAAATTTGAAAAATATGAGCTTAGGGAAGTTATAGATGGTAATATGGAGAAGTAAGGCATAATAGCAATTAATAACCTTGATTTTTCTCAAATTTTTTCATGTTTGAATAGGTATTTTGCATATGATTTTCATCTAGTGGATATAGGTCGAAAAGTCATGTATTTATAGTGTTTTTTAGCTTGTGTAGACAATAAAAGATGCTTAGGCTTACTTTACGAGTTTTTTAATTTTAAAAATATATTCATTCAATAAATATAGGGTAAAGGACACTAAATCCATTTTGGGGACACTAGTGCCACATGGATCTAGTGTCCTTAATGTGGTGCTAATGTCCAGCTGATAGGCTATTGGGCATGAAGGTCTAGGATCTCTAAATGAGGGTCTAAGACTATGTTTTAGCTAACTAGGGATGCCTATGGTTTTCACAAAGGATAGAAAATTGTGATAAAATACTTTAGGATAGGTCAAGGGCTAAACTATGAATATGTTGTCTCAATTAGCACTCTTATCACTCAAATACCACTTTTAGGTGATTACACCTCTCCCTTTGAGGTGAGGTAAAGTAGAAACTTGTAGTTACCTTACCTCAAAAGGATAAGATAAATGTATAATTTATGTATGGATCATTTATCATATAGGATTAGTATGTCTAGGTAGACATATAAATGAGGTAATAATATGTGATCACATCAAATCCTAAGATTCATGATGTGAATCAAGATAAAGACTAGATAGTAACAGTATAATATCAACAAGTAATCAAACACAAACAAGATAAATTAGAATCAAATCAAAATACAATGGTCCAAGTAGATCTCAAACAAGGGGCATGTTTAAATGCTGCACAATTTAAGGGATGTGACTTAGTCAAATGTCTAAAAGGAAAGCTATGACATGTTAAAATGTCAAAATAGGTAAACAAAGGCATGGGTTACATAATCAATGGAGCATATTCAAATGTTTGAACAAGTAATATAATGCATGATAATAGAAATCAAGGAATACACTCAAGTAATTTCAAAAAAGAAAGCATGGAATCATAAGCAACTGACATAAACATATCATATTAGTCCTTGATTATATGTATTATCAAAAAAGTTAAGTACATAGAATATCAAGTACACTTAAAAATATATAAGCATGGATAAAGGCATGTGTAAGTATATAACCTCAAACATGATAATGGAGAATGATCACATAATGATATAGCCTAGGTCTATCATGATCAAATACGTGGATGCCCCCAATGTCCATATGACATGAGTATAGGAAAGGCCCAACATCTGAAAGTGCACAAGTCATGTGCATAGGTATGTTTGCATCACACTCAAAAGATGCATGAAACACATGTGCATATAAATATATGATATGTTATCTAACAACATTTAACTAACAACATATATTCCATGGAACTTATAAAACATGTAAATGTTGAAAATATTTTCAGATTTTTTATTTTTTAATTTTTTTTGGTATTTTTGGAATTTTTGAAAGGACAAGACTATCCTATGACCTCATCCAAAGGATGTTCATAGGTTTCTCCCCACTAGTAAGCTTGTGAAATAAATTGGTGGTACTAATAATGGGCATGTATGGGTTTAATATTTAGCACTATAGAATCTTTAATGATCTATCTATATAATAAGACTTTATGGTTGTGAAGTGACAATAGAAGGAACAGGGGTTTCTGGAACCCATTATTGAATGGTGTGCATGTTATTTGAAGTAACAATAATAGGAACATGTTTAGTTGCTATAGATATCTAAATATGGTACATATTGGATAAGGATTCCATGAAATATACTATGTGTCTCTAATGCAATGGTATCTCAAGTATTGGCCTCATAGGAAATGGGATTGCATGTTGATTACCCTTTTGCATAGGATTAACCTTAGTAGGTTTTATAATTAACTGTTTGGGCATAAATTTATTTTGTTTATCTAGATATTCATATGTAATTTCATAAACTATAATTACCCTTTTGGCATGAAAATAGTTAACACACCCATGCACTATAGAAGGTATTGCATGAAGTGTATGTATCCAAGGTTGTTCCTAATAACATATCAAAGACACTCATGTATGGTATAATTGATAATTTAGTGACCACATGTATTGGGATAACCTATAAAGGTAAAGTCAATATCACTAATAACCTACTATAAGGTCCCATCGAATGCTCTAATTGATTTAGTTTAAGGACATAAATCATCATGTATAACTAATTGCATAAGTAATGTCATGGTGAAAACTTTTCTCACTTAAACCATTATCAATCATAACACTGTGTATAGGGTGGTTATAAATATATGATCAAATGAATAAGGAATAAATATCTGAGTCATAAACTATAACCATATTATTCATGTTTAACCCTAAATTAATATGGATCAATATAATATAGGTTAAAAATATAGAAATGAATAATCACAAGGGTGATAAATAGATATATAGTAGGACAATTAATTACAAACTCAAATTAAAAATATTCTAGATTTAAATACTAAAATTTGCTAAAAATAATAAGTACAACTATTTATTGATATAATAATGAAACACAAGATTACTTAGCTGGTGAACATTTGTACATGCATATCTGATATGGAACATAATAGAAATAAAATTATAATTTCCCTAAACTAGTCATCAAATTCTATAATTTTAACCTATATAACCTCACACACTTGTGTTGACCTCAAACAATTACATTTATGTTTCTATCTAACTTGGATGTAGGTTTCTAATATGTAATACCTACTAGATCTAGATGAAACCACCTGATATATTTTGGGTTCTGTGTTGCCTTCATTTTAGTGTTCATAGATCTAGATCATAGGCTATCACTCCTTTTCAAATATAAAAACCCTACTTCTTCATATTCATAGTGGTAATGGGAAAAATGGGTTAGTGGAATCACAATATCAAACTAACCCTGAATACCCCTCACTACTCTGAATAGGTCCTCATATTTGTGGGTTTCTCCAATACTTGTTAGATTATGTGTGCATAAGGATGTAATATGTGATAAGTAAATACAATAATGACCTAACTTTTAACTTGTCAAGTGTGGCTCATGGAGTTATCCTTCAATACTTTAGACTTGTGTATATTTTTTCCCTATGACTTATATGGAAATAGGAGAAAATAGAAAGCTTTGATCACTTGAATTTTTGATTCAATGCTTTTGGTAAGTTACCTTGTGAGTTATTAGGTTTATGCTAGGTGAGGAATGGATAAGGATTGATCATGCATATATAACAATCCATTTTGGAAATATCTCACATTAAATCACTTAGGTTAACCATAGGACACATTTCATTTTCAAATTTGAAATCTTTAGGGCACTAAAAACTTGTGTTGGAATAAGACACTTATGTTGATGTAGGCATCTAACTGGAACACAGGTGTCCAAGAATTTTGAAAATGGGCATAGATCCCAAACTTGTAGAGATTGAAGAAAAGTAGGTTTACAGTACTTTGAGCATTATAGAAGGCCTAGGTCATAATAATAACACTAGTCAAGATAAGATATAATAAATTTGGCACAAATAAATAGTGTATGTGATCCTTTGGGCAGAAAGAAGGTATAAAAGCTGAGGGTACATCCATGATATGTATTTTCCAAGTATACAAGATTGAGGTGTTATACAATTCATATTAATTGTTTATACATCAAACATCAAAGAAGGTATCTAAATCATAGGAGGTGTATGCCATGTATAATCACTAATAATCCCATCTAATGGGTGCCCATAATTTGGTAGGGAAAGATGTGCATTATATTACATATATACTTCTAGTTATTCTTAAAATGGTCTTACAAAGTATTGTTAACTATATTCTGATTCTGGTGATCATCAAGTTGTGAAATTGATTCCTTTAGGGGATCATCAAATGTAATTTTTGTTCATCAATAAGGTATTGGATTTTATGCTTTGAGGTAAAACATTAGTTCATATAATTCCTTGGGCCTTGGTGATAGTCACAATAAGCATTGGCATCATATCATTTGGATAGAGGTCGACTCATATCAACCTCCATAGGATGATGGATAGATATGAGGTGAAACTCCATAAGTTTTAGAAGTAACAAAGTTGGAGACTCAAGTAAGTGTGTAAATTATCTCCTTGGTGTTTTGGATAAATCAAGCTAATTATGGATTATTTCAAAACCACATTAACCATATAATTTTTTTCCTCTTTAGATTCTATGGGTTTTACCTTATAACTTGGATTGATAGTAATATTGGTATTTGATGTAGTCGATGTGTTTTGTGTATACTTAAGTTTGTTCAATGAGGTAAGTTTCATTTCACAATCATGAATAATATGGCATTAGTCATCAAAATATTTATAAAATTTGAAAACATTGGACTCATGTAATGGGGAAAGAAAACATTTCTTTAATATGTCTTAAATATCTCTATCTTCCATTAGAGTGGCCATTTTAGCCAACATTGTCTTGTACCTTAAGACGTATTCATTCATATTTTCATTGTTTCCTTGTTTGATATTTGTAATTTGGGTATGGGAAATATTTTTGGTAATATTTATAGATAAGTGTGACAATAAATAATATGAAATAGCTTTAAATATTTTTAATGATTATATTGGTAAGTCTTAGACCCAATATAGAGCATAGTCTTTGAGGCTCCTTGTAAATAGTTTAGTCAAAATTTTATCATTGAAGGCATATTCAAGGCATGCCAAATGGAAAGAATGAATATGTTGTTAAGGATTACCCTTTCTATAATAAAATGTGAACTTAGGTACAACAAATCCAATTGGAATTGGGTACAAAGATATTTTAAGTGTAAGATGGTTATGCAACACCTATTGTGAATCGATAGCATAAGGTGATTTCATATAATTTTGTTCAATATTTTAAAACTTATTTTGTAAAAGTTTTGTAGTTTGGACAAGATATTGCACCTATTTCTCATTAAGTATTGAAATTTAAAAAGTAACTAAAGGAGGTGTACCCATAGTTTGAGTAGATATAGGCATTGAAAATGGTATATATATATATATATATATATATATATATATATATATATATATATATATATATATATATATATATATATATATATATATATATATAATGAAATAAGCTAATTAAAAATTAAAAATCTCATGTAAACCAATTCAATTTCACTTCTTTCACCCTTCATTAATCCTTGGTTATGAGCCCTCACATCTCACTAGTTGCATTGGGTCAACAATGGAAGAAGATGCCATTACTTGCCTACGTCTAACCTTTGGTGTTCAGACCATCTATCTTCCAAGTCACATGAGACTGAGTTTAGGAGGTCATAAAAAGTAAAGAAAAAGACTATTCAAATTATAAAGTTCTAAAAAATAATTCCAAAAATAAAAGCTTGTTTAGATGACTATGTCGAAAGGATAGCTCTATATTGCTAGCCAATTTTTTCATGACTATCCACCTCTATATAAATCAAAAAAATTTAGTGCTCCCTAGGTTTGATAATGATTAAAATTTATCTTTGATCATAAGGATTAGGTAAACTTCCTTGTCTTTATGATTTTTTGACATATATTTTTATATTACACCATTTCATACTTATCATATTTACATTCCACCCCTTTGCTAAAAAATATAATTCTTTTTATTATATGAATAAATTATCTCAATCATCATCTAAAAAAATATTCATTAAAACACTAGTAAACATTCATTTCATTTATATTTGTATATATTTTTTTCCACATTTAAAATATATAAGCATATACATAGCGTTATCATCATGAAAACAAGATATACATGGTACATCATCATATATATTATCATCTAAAGTACATAAAATAAGAAAGTAAAATGAAAATTATATGTGCAATATATAAGGTTCTGAACCAAATGTATATCTGAATTATGAAACTAAACTAGAGATTATGCAAGTGTGGAGGTCAGGATCTTATGGCATGCCCCCAATAAAATCTAGATATATCGAGTAAGTGTATAATTTTATATATCATGTTCTTATGACATGCCCCCACTATAATATATAAATTGAGAAGGCATATAATTCTGGAGATCATGCCCTTTTGTGACATGCCCCCATTGAAATCTAAAAAACTATGAAAATTTGAAGTCATCCCTTTTATGACATGGCCCCACTAAAATTCTACCCATTTTTAGATGAGGGAAATATAAATTGAAAGGTACCTTACCTCAAAATGAGAATTTAGTTTGATAATTTCTGTATGACTCATGTAACATTTTGGGATAACATGTCTAAGTAGATATATCAATTAGGCTCATGGTATATGATCACGTCAAGTCCTAAAATGCATGATATAGATTATGGAAATGTTTAGGATGTAATATTATAAGCTCAATAATAAATAAAACAAACACACAAAATCACTCCATGTAATGTAAATAAATGGTCCAAGGAGACCTCATACAAAGGTCATGTTCAAATGTCACACAATCGAATGAATGACATATTTAAATATTGAATTAACATAGAATAACATATTCAAATGTCCAATAAACATACAATGGAACTATGGTCAACAATTAAGGAAAATATTTAAATGTTCCAAAAGCAATAAAATATCAAGTAATTGAATATACTGAAGGAATTGAAAAATGAATGAAGCAGAAACAACCAGCATAAACATATTATACTAATGCCTATATATATGTGTTAGCAAAAATGTTATGTAGTATATCATATTAATAACATTTTAGAGGGTACGAGGATGGATATATACATGTGTAATCAATATAATCTCAAACATGATAATGTATAAATGGTCATAAATGGAATGTAACCTGTATTAATCATGATCAAATAAGTAGAAGCCCCCAATGTACTATATAACATGAGTAGATGAAAGGCCCAACATATGGAAAAGGCATAGGTCATGTGTTTAGGTATGTTTTTATCACACTTAAATATGTGTATATAGGAATGTATTGATATGCTATATACTTAAGATAAAGCAAACAAAATAGATTCCAAATATCTAGTATAATTTGGGAATGCTGAATTTTTTTGTGTTTTTTGAAATATTTGAATGTTTTCAAAATTTTGGATTTTTTTAATATATTTTTGGATATTTTTGAATGTTTTAAATTAAAATTATATCCTATGATCCGATCCAATGGATGCTCATAGGTATCTCCAATATCTGAATATGGTATACGAAACTAGTAGTACTGCCAAGGAACACACACAGGTGTCATATTTGGGTTTGTAAAATATATAATGTCATGCACATTTATAATAGGAATATATGGTATTGAAGATACAATATAAGGATTAGGGGTTCATGGAACCCATATTTTATTGATCTATGGTTTTTTTGGATTAAAATTAATTAGAACATGTTTAGTTGATCTCAATAATGGTGTATGTTGTGTAGGCGTAGATGAATATTTATTGAAATCTATTGTATGTCTCTAGTGAAAAGGATTCTCAATTATATGTCACCTAGGAAATGGGATTGTATATATCTTAGCCTTTCTCAGATTATTAACCTTATTATGTTTTATAATTAACTAACCTTGAATAAACTTCTCTTATGCAACTAGATGTTCATATGGAATTCTAGTAACTGTGACTATCATGTTGGTATGAATATATTTATACACACATGCATTTTGGAAGGTACAACATGGAATATATGTGTCCAAGTTCATCCCAGTAATATAATCAAATATTCATGTATATGTCATAACTTATAAAGTGGTAATGACATGTATTGGATAAACTTGTAAATGTAAATCAATCTCATGAATAACATGATGTGATGTGCCATCAAATGATCTGACCATTTTGGTTGAAGGGTATAAATAATCATGTGAATATCCAAAATTTTTAATTAGTTTCATGGTATATATATTCTCACTATATCCATTTTCAAACATGACACTATGTATAGGTTTATGGTCAAGGTATGCTCAAATAAATAATGAATGAATATCTGAGTCATTGTCCACTATTTCACTGTCATAAAATATAATAAAATATATTTAAACCATATGAGGTATTTTTCATTTATAAATGATAATAATCCCATATAATGGGTTCCCATAGTGTGATGGAGGAAGATGTCTATTGTATTCCATTTTCACTTATATATCTTCTTAGAATGATCTTGCAAAGAACTGTTAAATTTCTTCTAATTATTGTGATCGCCAAGTTGTAAAAATTATTACTTTAGAATATCAATATCATTGAAGGTATTATTTTTATCATCAATAAGGTCTTGAATTTTATTCTTCAAGGTTTAATATATATTCATATAATTCCTAGGGCCTTGGTTATAGTCATAATGTGCATTACCATCATATGTTTTGGGGAGAGGTCAACTTGTATCAAATTATATGGGAGGGAGAGATGAGATAACACTCCACAATATTTTGAAGTAAATAAATTGGAGACTTATGTAATCATGTAAATTTTTTTTTAGTGCATTAAATAAGATGATCTAATTAGATTATTGTGACACTATAGTAACCATTATGGTTTTTTTAAGGTTATGTAGGTTTCACCTTGTAGCGTGGTTTATATGAAACTTGGTATTATATGTAGTTGGTTTATTAGATACATAATTGAATTTTTTCAAGGAAATAATTTTAATTTCATGGTCTCAAAATATATGGCATAATTCATCAAAAATTTGAAAATTTTGAAAATAAATGACTCTTGTGATGGAGCAAACAAGCTTTGCTTGAAGATGTCTTGTAGTTTTTTATTTGACATTAGATTTGTCATTTTTCACAACATTATTTTTTATCTCAAAACATATTCATTAATAGGTTCATTGATCCCTATTTGGTCTTTTAAACTTGAGCATATGCCATCTTTTCAATGATGTTGTAAATAAATGTGTTAGGAAGTAATATTCTAGAGGTTTGAATGCTCTCATTGATTAGAGTGGTAAATCATAAGACCATTTTAAATCATAGTCCTTGAGGATCCTTATAAATAATTTAGTAAAACATTTATCATTGGAAGCATAATAAATCCATTCTACATATAAATATCAAAGATGATGTGCAAGATCACACTTTCCATCATAAAATGTGAACTTGGGTGCATCAAAACTAGTTGGAAAAGGTGTAATTATATTTCAAGTGTAATAGGATTATGTAAAACCTCTTCTGAATCAATAGCATAAGGTGATTTTGTATAATTTTACTCAATGTTGGTAACCTTATCTTTCAAAATTTTGATACTTTGTAAAATATCTTACACATTTTGATCCCTAGGGTTTAAAGTTTGAGAAGTCACTAAATGAGGTATACCCATGGTTTGTGTTGATATAGGCATTGAAAAGGTAATCGGGTTGAGGTGGTAATAGTTCCTATGGAAAATGTAGAAATAGAAGGATTTGGTTCGAGGAACAATAGTATAGATACATAACTTGTGTCCCCATTATATGTCTGAAGTGATGATGTGCTCAAGGGGAGGGTTATACGAATTTGGGGATGTCCCATAGCTCTAATATCATGATTAATAGATACACCTATAGTTCATCTATGATTATTGTTGTTTTAGTTTCTAGTATGGTTTTGAGGATCTCATCAATATCTTCAAGGTTTTGGTGATACTCTCAAAACACATCAAGAATTTTTACTTTGTCTTGATATGTTTGTTCATGTTCATTATTTACATTATTTTCATGATCAGAATCATCTTCTATGATAACCTCTTTAGATTTTTTTTAATTTAATTAGTATCACTTTCATTAGGCATAGTGTTTAATATTTATTTGGTTCGATCCATCTTACGTGGAAAAATAGGAATATCCAAGTTTTCAATAGAAACATAACCTAATCTAGGGCTATGCCTAGGTTGCATATAGATAATAAAATAAATAAATGAAATAGCTTAGGAGGCTAAATAGCATAGGGAAATATAGGGTTTTCATAGAAAGACAAAGGTTGGGTTGATAAAATGTTTAACCCTAAAATTTAGATGTGGGTGTATCTCGGGTTAATAAAGGAGTAGTTATAACACAAAGGTTATAAAATAATGTATAGTAGGCCAATTAATAGAAAAATTAGACAAATATTATCTTGAGTTTATACAACTAAGATTGCTAAAAATAGTAAATTACAACTATTGGAATATATTGCATTATATATGGAACAATGATACTTAGTTGGCTTACTATGCACATGCAAATCTAGAATATAAATAGTCTAAAGTATGTAAGACTAGTGTTTTTGATTAGTCATAAAATTCTATAAATTATACTTCTATGGCCATAGACACTATCATCATATTTGAACACTATTATTTGATTATGATGCAAGTGTCCAATACGAAAAAATTATTGTATCTAGATGTGACAAACTTAATTATTATAGGTTTTTTGTAGCCTTTATGTTGATGTGTTTAGATTTTTGATACAAGTTTTCACTATTCATTGATTGATATGCCCCTATGATTCACCCTTTTTTACCCTTGGAATGATTTTTTTGAAAAATGGGTTAGTGTATCATCGTGTTGAGTTTCCCCAAATACCCCTCTATCAATGGGCATTGCATATAATCTAATACTCCAAGGAAAGAATCAAACTTGTGTAGTTCTCCCCTATGTGTTGGAAAGTGTGTACACAAGAGTTAAATATACTATATGTTGATGCATGCATTGATATAACTTGTGATTTGACAAATATCACTCATGGTCTTCTCTTTGAATGCTTTAGACATGTAATATGACTGCTCTTATGCTTGATATAGAAATAGGGATGAATAGGGTAGAGCAAATTACTTATGTAATTGATTGATTTAACTTTAGTAGGTAATTTCAAGGTATTTGATAGATGACATATAAGAAGGCTTAGACTTGTATTTATACCACACCTTTTGAAAATATCTCATGATAGGGTTCAATACGACAATTTAAAAAAACCCATAGGTTTTGATCATTTTTTAATTTGGATGATTTTTTCCTACTAGATACTAATTAAGGATCTAGACACTACAATTAGTGGTAGTGTACCTTTGTGGCTAGTAGTATGGAGAGAGATAAAAAAATAAGTACTAATCTAAAAATGACAATGAAAGATTAACAAATTTCTTTTGGGAGAAACTGTGTTCAATTTTTAACATTGGCGTATTTCAGATCAAAGATTATGATCCTTCATCATGAAATAAAAACATATGTGAGAACTTCAGAGTTTTGCACTTTAAAAAATTGAAGGAAACTAGCCATTACATATAAAATTGCCTAAACAGAATAAGTTAGCTGTTAAAATTAGTTTCTAAAAATAAAAAACCAAAGAAAAAGAAAGATGTTATTTCTTAATTATTTTAAAAAATTGATATTAAGAAATTAATTATTCAGTTTTTAGTTATTTAATGAAAGCTTTTATTACTATATTTAAAATATTTAAAATTATAGAAAGTGGTGAAGAATAATAATTACCAAAAATTAATAAATTGAAATAAATGAGAAATATAACTGAGAGAAAAACCAAGCTTAATAAAATTAAAATAAAAATTACCTCTAAGGATAAAAAACACTAATGTTTATAAACTACCAGCTTGTAAGAATGACTAATTTCTAGTCCATCTCTATTTAAATTGTTGGGGTGTTTCAAAATTTCTATGGCTTCCCTCAACTTACGCTTATGGTAGTGATCTTCAACTACTAAAATTATGGCTTCCTCAATATTGATAGCATGTTTAGATTTAACCGAGTGTTCAACAAGAGCTAATTTTTCTTTCCTTTCAAGATGAATTTTATCTGAATGTTCATTAATTCTTGTTTTAACTAACCTTCTTATCTCCCCTATGTAAGGTGTACCACATGAACAATCAACCCTATAGACACCACTCTTATGGTTTAGGTCTATTTTATTTTTGACAGACCCTAGCATCATGTGTCACTTATTGACATGAAGAAAAGTGGAATGAATATTTTGGTTTTTTAGAATTTTTGCCAATTTATTCAAAATACCTTCAACATAAGAAAGATAAGATATAGGACCTTATACTCTATTCTCCTTATATTTAGTTATATTAACATTTTCTCTAACTTGCTTGATAGCCTTAGCTATCTATTTACGTGAGTATCCATTTAACTTAAAAACTTGGCTGAAGTGTTTGATTTCAAGGTCAATGTTCTCCTCATCACAAATTTTAAAGGCCCTGGTGAATAAAGTTTTCATAACCTCTAATTTTTGGGCTAGATGATGATGGGAGGAAGCTTGGAGGTAAAGGTCTATATGTGTGCCTTTTCTATAGACATTTCTTGCTAATGAACGATCTTCATTTTTAACCAAGAGAACATCCAAAAAAGGTAGTTGGTGTTCTCTCTCAATTTCTTTGGTAAATTTTATGCTGGGAAATAGATTATTGAAGTGAGAATGAAAATCTTCCAATTTATCTAAGCCATATTGCCAACACAATCTAGTGTCATCAACATATCTTTTCCACCATTTAGGTTTTAATGGAAAGGAATGAAGTGCAAAATATTCAAATTTTTCCATAAAGAGGTTTGAAACCACATGAAAAAGAGGAGAACCATGGCCATGCATTCACATTGTTCATAAATTACACCCTTAAAAGTGAATAATGTGAAGGCATGGCCATGGGCTCTCCTCTTTTGCTTGCGGTTGCAAACCTTTTTATGGAAAAAATTGAAGATTTTGCACTTCATTCCTTTTCATTAAAACGTAAATGGTGGAAATGATATGTTGATGAAACTAGCTTGTGTTGGCAACATGGCTTAGATAAATTGAATCATTTTAATTCCCACCTCAATAATCTATTTTTCATCATAAAATTTACTGAAGAAATTGAGACAGAACACCAACTACCTTTTTTGGATGTTCTCTTGGTTAAAAAGGAGGATGGTTCATTAGCAAGGAAGGTCTATAAAAAAGGCACACATATAGACCTTTACCTTCATTCTTCCTCCCATCATCATCTAGCCCAAAAATTAGGGGTTTTGAAAAATTTATTCAAAAGGGCCTTTAAAATTTGTGATGAGGAGAACATCTACCTTGAAATTAAACACTTAAACTAATTTTTTAATTTAAATGGATACTCAGGTAAACAGATAGCTAAGGCTATCAATCAAGTTAGAGAAAATGTTAATAAATCTAAAGATAAGGAGACTAGAGTAGAAGGTCCTATATATTATCTTCCCTATGTTGAAGATATTTCAAATAAATTGGAAAAAAATCTAAAATGCCAAAATTTTCATTTCACTTTTCTTCCTATCAAGAAGTTACGCATGATGGTAGGGTCTGCCAAAGACAAATTAGACCCAAATCTTAAGAGTGGTGTTTATAGGGTTGATTTTTCATGTGTTATACCTTACGGAGGGGAGGTAGGAAGGCTAGTTAAAATAATAATTAAAGAACATTCAGCTAACATTCATCTTGAAAAGAAATAAAAATCATCCCTTATTGAACACTCAGCCAAATCTAAACATGCTATCAATATTGAGGAAGTTAGAATTTTAGAAGTTGAAGATTACTACCATAAGCATAAGTTGAGGGAAGCCATAGAAATTTTGAAACACCCCAAAAATTTAAATAGATATTTTTTTCACCAAATATCTCACCCTAGAAGAGGGTGTTCAATCCTCTTCCAAATTTTGGCAACATGGGAACACTTCCAGGTATGTGGGTGTACCTATAATGGAAATGAGCCTCTATATTTAAGGGATAGCTCCCTAGATGTATCTTGAAATGCTCACACCTACTTAGTTGATCACTTATGGGTGAAAAGAGTTATAAGTTACATGAAATAAACCTAATCTAAATGGGTGATACACTAACATGTGTTACATATGACCATCATATTTTCCTGCACTAAAAAACAAGGCACAAAAACTAAATTTCAAGTCTTATGGATCCAACATGAATATTTAAATATGGAGTTGAGATACATGAGAGCTATCCAAGGTAAGCAAACCATAGGCTTGTTGTAGGAATTAAGGCTCACTGTACACTTAAAATATAGACTCATACACTTGACAACACTTCATATGACCTTGTAGAATAGGAAATCTTACACAAACATGAAAGGATAAGGGAAGAAAGGATAGAGAATAATCACTTTGCATCACCATTCATCACTTGAAAACTCAAACAATTGTTAAAGAACTCAAAATTAGATTTGCATTAATGTTCAAAGGCAAAATATGACATCATTCTAAAAGGGCTTTGTCTTACATGGAATGGAACCATTTTACAATAGCTCAAGAGCTATATTTATAGAATAAAGGAAGTAAGAGAGAGGGAGATTTTGGTGATAAAAAGGGGAATCAATCAATTTAAATGTTTGAACCATAGTTACAATTGATTCTATAAATTATGCTCATTTAGACCATTTGATTGATACAAGTCAACTCAAGTGGTTTCATAGTTACATATTCCCTTATTGATGCTCCCTAATAACTACAATGGTGGGATCAAGTGGTTTTGAGCCAAGTTCTGACATCAAAGTGGTTACAACAAATGGATCCATCAGTTGGGGTTTTGACTTGGTGCTAAACCAATCCTAACTTATTTGTCAAGGCATGTAAAAGTGGAGATAAGGGTCCCTTTCATGAAGATAGCTCTGGTGATGAATTCATTAAAGTTTACATGTCTACCCTCATGGCATCCTTTGAAATTATGGCTCTTATCCAAGATGGATCATTCTCAAATTCATCCCCATGTTCTTACTTATATTACCCCATAAAAAATTGCTTTATTTACCTTCATCTAAGTCACATGGGATAATTTTTTATTGGCCATCAAAAACTGGCTTGAATTATTGACTTCTTGACTCATCTTTACCCATTTATCTACCTGATATAAATGAACATGATCCATGGATCCTCTACCAAAACTCATGTACTTGTACCACTTATCAATCATGCATTCACACTTAAGGTTCTCTAACTCCTTGACTTTGTCATGTTATATTGATCTTGAATCCATGATTAAATGTGATCCATTGATCTATCTGGGCCCATCATCCTATCTTTACTTGCTCACCATTAGATTTGATTTGGGTACCTAAGATTTGGATACTTGTCAAGCCTACACTTAGTTTGGGAACCCTTTGACAATTTTAAAAATCAAATGGCTATTTCATGAGCTCAAATTTTGATGTCCATACAACCATATTTGATCTCTACATGAACATATTTGACATCTACATGATCATCACTAAGATATTCAAACTTTAACAGTTATTTTTTGTGGCTTTAATTTGACATCTGCACACCTATCAATTGATGTCCATAGGAACCTTAATGCCATATGCATGACCATCAATATTTGGGCCCTAATGGATGATTTTTGAACTTGATTTTGATTTTTTCACACCTTCCACCACCCTAATGGATCAATTTTGTTGAAATAAATTATCTGATGTAATTATGTCTTTTGGAATATTATTGTGGAATAATTTCCTTGAAAAAATTTCCTTATTTGGGTCTTTTGCATGGGGCTATTTTGCTTAAGAATTTTTTATCAAACAATTTTTTTGATGAAATGACTTCAAATTTTGAAGAGGATCCTTTGGTTTTAGACATTTTCCTCAAAATATTTTCCTTGTACCTTTTGTCAAAACTTTGTCTTTGGGATTTGTGTTTTAGACAAAATGTCTAAAAGAAATAGTCTTTAGGATTTGTGTATCAGACAAATTATCTAAAAGAAATTGACCTTTGGGGAAATTATCATGAGACAATTTTCCCAAAATACTTGTCTATAGTCTTTTTTTTGCAGAAAATAAAATGTCTAAAAGAATTTACTCTTCAAGATTTTGTCAAAAAACTTTCCAAGGACACTTTCCCTATAGAATTTCCTTTCAACCTTTTTAAAATATCCCTTTTTCCTTTGAAAATGCCTTCAAAACTTTTGAAAAGTGTCCTTTAGATATTTTGTCTCGAACACTTTTATAAAGAATGACCCTTTGGGAAAATTGTCTTGGGACAATTTCTTGAAAAATAACCCTTTGGTAAAATTGTATGAGACACCTTGCTTGAAAAAAAACCCTTCAAGATTTTTGTTTGGTCCACTTTGTCAAATAATGATACTTCAAGAAAAGTGTTTTGGACCAATTTCTCCAAAAGATACCCTTTGAAACTTCTATCAAACTTTTTTTCCTTGAAAGAATTATGCCTTGGAAAATTGTGCGAACAATTTTCTTGAAAGAAATTTGACACTTAGATTTTGATGTAGATAATTTTCCCAAAACAATTAGGTCTTCAAGAATATTGTTGTAAAAATTCTTCCTGAAAGAAATAAGTCTATGGAAGCCTTGTCTTGGACAGTTTTCTTGAAAAAGTCCCCAACACTTAGCCAAATGTTGAAATATCTCCTAAGTGAAAATTTAGTATTTTCTAGACATGTTATTGCAACTTCTCAACACCATGAAAACCTACCACTTGCATATATGATTATAAAATGACCCAAAAAATTTAAATGATACAAGGAATAAGCTAGACCATGACCAAAACTAAGATGGCATATGGAATATCATCAAATGAACTAGAATTATACCCTATGACATTATAAAAAGGCCCCTATACAAGATAATGACTATAGGGGGTTTGACCCATTTTGGCCTAAGTAAAAATGGTCAACATCTTTGGAAATTTCCTAGGGGTGGTATTCCTTTTATGCCATGACTAGTTGCCTAATCATATCAATTGGGCTATGGATTCACATGTACAATAGGTTTGGCATACAAATTGCCTTGAAAAACACACAAAATATAAAGAAATACAAAGAATAAGTAACACACAGGGAAAGAAACATATATGTGCTTCATGAGAACTTATTGAACACAAAACTACAAGAAAGGAAACACATACTTAAACAAACCGACATAAGCACTAACTAACCTGAGATGAAAACTTCCACCAGGATCAAAGGGGAAGTTTGAAAATTCACTTGCTTTATGACATGAAAGGTTGAATTATACATGTAGCCTTTTGATCCTTAACATTGATGCCTCCATATTTTTCATGGTGTTTTCCAAATTCATTAGTACGATGTTCAATGAGAACCAAGTAACTCCAAATAGGTTAGCTATGGAAATGAACTCTTCTTCCATCCAATCAGCCTCAACCTTTTCATATAGTTCCTTGGCTATGACCTCTAATGGTGGTTAAATAGCGATTTAATTTTTGGTTTCCATAGTGTCTTCATTAAGATTGTGTTTATTCTCAGCTACAAGCTCTTCAATTACATCAAGGAGCTCTAAATATTCCACCCAATCTTGTTCATTGTCTTCAATGGAAAACTTTTTCTCCACCTTCTCAAGTACCTGACCCTCAACTTGGAAAATATATTTGAACTCTTGAAAGATATTCATTTGAAGCTGACAATCATATTTTTCCTCCATATAAAACTTTTCCTCCCTAACATATTATACTTGATGTTTGGGAGCATCAAGCTTCCTTTATTCATTTTCCCATATCTTTGAATGTGGCTAAATATCAAGTGGGTCTCTTATTTTTTCTTGAGGTGCCATAAATTCCACCTTTCACTCACTTTCCATGTCTATAATATCTTGGACAATATCATCATCATATTGATTTATGAATATAAATTATTGATTATCAAATTGAACTTCATATCTATGCTTGATGGAATACTTGTCAACATGATCCTACTTACTAGACTCATCATCAAACTTGTCATCAGATATGCAATATTTTAGAGAAGGAAGAAACTTACCCAACTTGTCAAACTCTTTACATATGGCATTGGGATTTTTCCATAGTTCCTCTTTATTCACAACATGAGACCTTTATCCATGCTTATTGAGATAATCATCAACATGCTTGTTAGAGGCATTATCAAAATCAGATGTAGACTTCTTGGGAGGAGGAGTAACCTTACTGATCTGATCAAACTCATGACATATAAAATCATACTTTTTCCATAAGTCATTTTCACCCACCTCATGAGTGTCTTCTTCAAGATCTATTTCATCTATCTTGGTCTTATGAGACTCTCTTAGGACTGCAACTTCCTTAGGAGTGATTTAACCTTCCTCTTGGATAGTAAACTCCACTTCATTATTGATATTGTCATCCACGACTTCATTATTAGACATTGAGTCTTCCTCAAATTCCTCTCTCTTCAAATCTTGGCCAAATCCTTCATGGATATCTATAAAAGAGTATTTAATATGTTTCTCTTCCATATCAAACCCTGCACTAGTAGCTATGATAGGATATTCAATGTGATTTTCTCCATACAAGAAGGTAAAGTTGTACTTGTGGTCACCAAGGGGAGTCCCTATGATTATTTCCTCATGATATTAACTCATGAAATCCTCTTGGTTAGCCTTGGTTTGGATTTCCTCCTCTTCAATTGCTTCTCTCAAGATGGACTCATGTAAAGGAGATGGAATATGATATGTAATGGAAGGATGAGATGTGATGGGGGTATGATGAATTAGGGATGGAATGTGATGGGTAGGAGAGGGCTTATTAGTGGATTCAAGAAAGAGAAAAGTACTAGTAATCTCATATGGAAGTGACATCTTAGGTTGGTTAGAATAAAAATCATATACATAAGTAGGAATTGCATCTTTCTAGTAGCTTTCTTGAAATCCTTCAATAGTAGCAAGTTCTTTTTTTTATCTTTTTATCATCCCACATAATTAGCCTATCTATTGAACATTGAAGTCACTTATTTTCCAAGTCCACTTGTTCTTTGATCTACCATTGAGCTCCTTTTAGTTCTTTAAAAGTCTCCAACTTATGCATCTAATTTTGGGCACAACCTCTCAACCATTCCATGAGAGTATTAGGGATCACATCATACTCATCATCCCATGTACTCATTTCATCTTATAGATCTAGTAACTATTGTATTGATGCCAACAAGTACTTGATATAAGATGGAAAAAGTGAAGGGGATGAGGGTAATGATGGAGATCAAGACCAACTTCATTTTCTTTCATTCTAATTTGTAACAATATATATCTTGCCTTGTAATACCTTAATTAATAGTCCATAGAAACATCTTGTTCCTCATGAAAATCCTCATAGGAGTGCTCTTGAGGTTCATAGGTATCATAATATGGTTGATAGGGCTCACATTGGCACTAGTAGGGAGGTATTTATTGATACTTATCTTGGTAGCCTTCTTCATAGGGATATCTAATAACTTGATGTCTATATGGGTGGGAAAATGGAGGATTATAGGGTTGCCATGGCTCATAGGATTTATATCCATTTTGATAGGACTATTAAGGAGAATACTATGGTTCATAACAAGCCTGGTAAGGAGGTCCATGGTAGGGATATTCACCATGGTTATTCATGTCAACCTCATGTATCAAAAGAAATGTAAAAAAAATAATCAAAACATCAACTAAATATACCTAGGTTACTTACAACCAAAAGTTATCATTTGGAGTCGCCATTGGTTTTGGATTGCTTGCTTCCAAAGTTGATAAAGGAACGACACACCAATAATATTTCCACTCTCTTGGACCTTGGTCCCATCGAGCATGCTAGAACTATTGTCAACAAATATTTCACCCTAGAAGAGGGTGTTTAATCCTATTGTATATTTGGGAAACATGGGAACACTTCTAGGTATGTGGGTGTACCTAAAATGGAAGTGAGCCTCTAGATTTAAGGGCTAGCTCCCTGATGTACCTTTAAATACTCGCACTTGCTTAATTGATCACTTATGGGGGAAAAGAGTTAGAATTTGTATGAAATAAACCAAATTTAACATGGTAATGCACTGAGATATATTCCATATGACCATCATATTTTTATACATTAAGAAACAAATCACATACACTAACTTCCAAGTCCTATGGATTCTAACATGAGTATTTTAATATGGAGGTGAGATGCATGAGAGATATCCAAGGTATGTGAGCTATAAGCTAGTTATAGGTACTAAGGATCATTGTACACTTAAAAGATAGGTTCATACACTTCAAAACACTTTATATGACCTAATATAATATGAACTCTTGCACAAACATGAAAGGGTAAGGGAAGAAAGGATAGAGAATAATCACTTTACATCACCATACATCACTCGCACACTCAGAAAATTGTTCAAGAACTTGAAATTATATTTGCATTAATGTTCAAAGGCAAAATATGACATCATTCTAATAGGGCTTCACCATACATGGAGTGGAACCATTTTAAAATAGCTTAAGAGATATATTTATAAAAGAAAAGAAGCAAGAGAGGGATTTTTTGGTGCTAAAAAGGGGAATCAATTAGTTAAAATGTTTGAACCATAATTATAACTAATTCAAATTATGATTATTTAGACCGTTTGATTGATCCAGGTCACCTTGAGTGGTAACACAATTGCATATTCCCTTATTGATGCTCTAAACCACGCTTGACTAGTTTTTTATGGCATGTAAAAAAGGAGAGAAGGGTCCTTTTCATGCAGTTGGATATAAAGATGAAGCCATTTAAGTCTACATGTTTTCCCTCATGACATCATTTAAAATGTTAGTTCTTGTACAAGTTGTATCATAATCAAACTCATCCCCATGTTCTTACTTACCTTGTCCTATCAAAAATTGCTTTGTCAACCTTCATCTAAGTCATCTAGGTTTGCCTTTGTTTGATTAACCATAAAAAATTGACTTGGATTATTGACCTCTTAACTCATCTTGCCCTATTGATCTACCTAATAAAAATGAACATGATCTATAGATCTTATGCTAGGACTCACATGCTTATGTCACTTATTAATTATGCATTTACACTCAGGGTTCACTGACTCCTTGACTTGTTCATGTGTTGTTGATCTTGAATCTATGATTTAATGTGAGCCATTATCTATCTAGGACCATTATCCTATCTTTACTCACTCATTGTTAGATTTAATTTGAGCACCCAAGATTTAGACATGTGTCAAGATTATGATCAGTTTGGGACCTCTTTGATGTTTTTTAATTTAAATGGATATTTCATGAGCTCAAATTTTGATATCCACATAACCATATTTGATATCTAAAAAAACATATTAATTTCCTCATAACTTTAATTGAGAGATTTAAACTTTAATAGTCATTTACCATGGTTTGAATTTGATGTCTACACACCCATCAATTGACATCCATGGGAACATAAATGATGTCTGCATGACCATCAATCTTTGGGCCCCAATGAATGACTATTGATCTTAATTTTGAAATTTTCACACCTATCACCACCTTACTAGATCAATTTTGCTAAAACAAATTGGTTGATGTAATTATGTCTTTGGTAAAATTATTGTCAAACAATTTCCCTGAAAGAATTTGCTTATTCAGGACTTTTGCATGGAGCTATTTTTCTTGGGCCTTTTATATCAAAAAATTTATCTGATTGAAATGACTTTAGCTTTTGAAAAGGATCCTATGGTTTTGAACATTTTCCTAAAAAGAGTTTCCTTGTACCTTTTGTCAAAACTTTATCCTTAGGATTTGTGTATCAGACAAAATGTGTGAAAGAAATAGTCTTCAGGCTTTGTGTATCAGACAAAGTGTCCAAAAGAAATTGACCTTTAGGGAAATTATCATGGGATAATTTTATCAAAATAATAATGTCCTTAGTCTTTTTTTGTGAAATATAAAATGTCTGAAAGAATTCTCTTCAAGATTTTGTCAAAACTTTTGCCAAGGACACTTCCCTTATAGAATTGCCTTTTAGCCTTTTTGAAATTGTGCTTTGCCCTTTGAAAATGCCCTTCAAAACTTTTGAAAAGTTTCCTTTAGATATTTTATCTCAAAAACTATACTAAATAATGACCCTTTGACAAAATTGTCTTGGGACAATTTCCTAAAAAATGACCCTTCAAGAAAATTATATAAGACACTTTGCTTGAAAAATACCCTTCGATACTTTTATTTGGTCCACTTTTTCAAAGAATGATCCTTCAATAAAAGTGTTTTGGACCAATTTCATTGAAAGATGCCCTTTAGAACTTCTGTCAAACATTTTCCCTAAAAGAATTATGCATTCAAGAAAATTATGTGGACAATTTTCCCAAAAGAAATCTAACACTTAGATTTTGATGCAGACAATTTTCCTGAAATAATTAGGTTTTTGAGAAAATTATTGCAGAAATTCTACCCAAAATTAATAAGTTTGTAGGATCCTTGCCTTGGACAATTTTTCAAAAAATTGCCCAACTCTTATACAAAAGTTGAAATATTTCCCAAGTGCAAATTTAGGCTTTTCTGGACATGCTCTTGAAACTGCTCAGCACCATGAAAACCTACCACTTGTATATATGATTCTAAAATGACCCCTAAAATGTCAAATGATACAAGGACTAAGCTAGACCATGACCAAAACTAGGATGTCATATGGAATGGCATCAAATGAAGTACAATCATACCCTATGAAATTATAGAAAGGCCCCTATACAAGATAATGGCTATAGGTGGGTTGACCCATTTTGGCCTGAGGTAAAAATGGTCAATAGAGATGGACTATAAATTAGTCATGCTTGGAAGCTGGTAGTTTATAAACATTATTGTTTTTTCTCCTTATAGTTAATTTTTATTTTTATTTTATTAAGCTTGGTTTTTCTCTCTCTTAGTTAGATTTCTCATTTATTTCATTTTATTGTTTTTTATTAATTATTATTCTTCACCACTTTTTATAATTTTAAATATTTAAAATATAGTAATAAAAGATGTCATTAAATAGCTATAAACTTAATAATTAATTTATTAATATTAAATTTTGACAATAATTAATAAATAACAACTTTCTTTTTCTTTGGGTTTTATTTTTAGAAACTAATTTTAGTGGCTAACTTGTTCTGTTTAGGCAATTTTTTATGTAACAACAAGTTTCCTTCAATTTTTTAAGTGTAAAACTCTTCAATTCTCACATGTGTTTTTATTTCCTAATGAAGGATCATAATATTTAATCCAAAACACGTTGATTTAAAAAATTGAACATAGTTTACCCTACAATAAATTTGTTAATACTTTATGGACTATGAAAATATTAAATCTTTGATAGTGAAGGATATTTAACAAGTTTTAAGCTTTATGTGTGGTATAGGGGACATAGGTCATCAAAATGATATGGATTAGACTAAGATAAAAGTGTTTTGGCATAGTGAGAAGGTGAATGTGAGGATTTTATAAGTAGGGAGGTCTAGAACTTAAAGGTAGATCCCTAATTAGTATTTTTCAAATGTATAAGATTGATCTACCGTAAATATTCAATTTTAGTATTCACAATGCAAAAATGTTAACTAATTTTACTACTTGTGGAAAACTTATATTATGTCCTTTATATCTATATTAACCACTAACTTCATGTGATTGGGTTGGCATAATCTATTAACATTTACTCAACCTGCATTAAGTTTTCAAATTATGGTACTTATGGCCAAGGATCCATATTGTTTGATGCCAAAATTGATGATATCCTTTCTCTTATTGAAATATATTACATAAAAGGCCTTTCAATGTTTGATAAATATTCATTCCAATATAACTTTATTTATAAATATAGCACATGTTTGGTGAAGCAATATTATCTAGACCATATTGAAAAATCATTTGAAAAGTTTTTTAATCACTCCCAAACATTCCATTAGGATTAGTTACATTTTTTTCTATTTAAATTTATAAATCTTGCATTCATCTAATTATTCTAGTTTGTGATGTTGACTTTTATTCAAAATTATTATTTTTATATTCATCTTCTTCTTCTAAGTTGTGATATTGTTTGATCATGTATATAATAATTTTGTGCATTTTTTTCAACATCAACATCCATTGCATCTTGAGTTATATGCTCTAATGTTTTGAGCATATTATCTATTGATATTGAATTTTCTTTTTTATAATTAATGTCAATGATAAGAATCAATCAATGGTAATACATTTGAGATGTTTCATGGTGAAGTTCTTGTTTGTGTTGTATTCCTACCTCGGTTGATTGATCTAAATGCATTTATCTTTATAATATTCTTATTAATACATATTTCTAATATTTATATGTTTTTTCACATGTTTTTTTCATCTTATTTACATGTTTTGTTTCTACTTTCAATTCTTCAGCTATAAATTCAGCCTTGTGTTCTTGAAATATTTTTCTATCATTATCATCTCTAATTTTTATTACTTCTTCTCTTTGTGCATCTATAATTTTTTGTTTTTTTCATCCAATTTATTATATTTTATATTATCTTTGTTTTCATTTATATTCTCTTCATTCTTTTTCATTTTCAAAATTCAATCTTGGTTGAGTCATTTCTACACAATTTTTAAAATCAATGTATAAATATTTTAATAAAATCTATTGCATATAAAAGTAATATAAATATATACAAATTTTTCTTAAAAATATTAAAACACAAAATAAAAAATATGCATCCTTAATGATATATATTTCCACTCAAACATACAACACTTATGAAAACATGGAATAGAATGTTGCATTTGACCATTATGGGATTTAAACTTGGATCAATTCACTTGTAAATGTAAGTCCACACCATACCATATGACTTATTATATTATATATGTAACACAAACATACAAACATTTATGTTTTTTAATATCTCATCACATATTGTATAATTAGATAGATATGTATGGTATGGTAGGGTCAAGTGAGTATAACTATATAAATAAAGAGATAGAGGTTCTCCCTCATTTAATATGAGAAAATGATGCTGACATAATACATCATGCCACTAGGCCAAGATGACTATCTTTAAATATGCTCCTTATGTCATTAGGTGAGGAGGAGGGATATTATATTCATAGGCTTTGGATTCTTTAGGATCGGGGGGGACTATGGTATAACTATTCCATTTCAAAGTAGATACAAAGATGTGGACCTAATAAATAATAATTTAAGTATACAAAAGTGAAATGCATTTTAATCCAAATTTCAAATAATAAGTTCCTCCAATGGGGGGATGAAAATTGAATCCCCTTGAAAATAAATGACCCTAAGCCACATGGACCCTAAATATAAATAATCACATATGGTCCACTCTATTTACTTTTAATAATGAGGAATCAAATTTTATAATAGGAACATGTCATTATGGTAACTGGTATGTAGATGATAAGAATTAAACCTCTAACTACGAGTCCTTAATGAAGTTGAGGTATACTAGCATACCTATCTTAGATAAATATATGTAAAAGACATTGAGAAATATCATTGTGTAGGTTCCTGCTCCACTTATGTCATAAATTTTATATAATATAGGCATTGTGAGAATGAGATCTCTCAACATATTTTAAATAGATTTATCTAGGATATGTAGGCTAGTAGCATCCATAAATATTGAGTATTAATTTAACATATAATATGATTTTTTTCATAATATTTTAGATATTTAATATATGTTACATTTAATCATCAAAAAGTGCAATATACATCAAATTAAATCATCCAAATGTGTAATTATACACAAGATAAGATGATTAAACTAAAAAAACATTTAATACTCATCAAAATGTGTCATACACATCACATGAAATGTAAAATAATGAATTATTTAATATTAATATAAATAAATTTGTTATAAGTACATGACATTATTTATCCTCAACTAATTTCAATCTCTCTTCCTTAACTTTCCTTTTAGGAAGTTGTTTTCTTTTTTTTAGCTTTTCATAGCAGTCATATGTAAATGGTGGTAATATTCTTAGTCCTTCCAATTATTTTTCATGGGATATAACAAAAAAATTAACCTTATTATTTATTTATTCTTGAACTATATCAATTGTGGATTTTAAAGAGTCAAACCTTATGATTTGTGTATGGTTAATGCCCAAGACAACCGTATGGTTATTTGGTTTATGCATCCCTTTTTTATTTTTGTAATTTATGGAGTTTCATATGCAAATGGTATTCCCAAGTAACTATCAAACTTGACCATAACATATGTTGATTGTTTCAGTTGGACACTCCTAGGTTTGTATATTATAATTTGAATATACCTTAGAGATTCATTTACAAGACTTGATTCTACCCAAATATTGAAGGTTAACATGACCCTTGCATCCTTAGAAATTAGTAACTCCACATCAAGTTCATCATTTTGATCTCCTACTAGTGTATTGGCACTATTTACCTTGGTTGTAATCAAGTTCATCTAGTTAAATACATTTTTAATGGAGTTAAATGGAAGTTCATTGAGATCATTTTCATCAATATAAACATCTGAATAGAATCTATCATGTTATATTTTGTATTTAAGTTCCTTATATGCCCACTCTCTATTGACATAGAGTTGTATTTTTTTCCATATTGATCCCTCATCTTAACTATAATCATTGGCAAATCTTTTATTGGATGTGGGAAAAAACTTAGTGATTTCTTTTACTTCTTTTGGAAAACTTATTATATGTCCTTTATATTTATATTAAACTCCAATGATATATTAAAATTTCCTCAACTTGTGTTAATTTTTCAATTTATGGTACTTGTGGCCTAATATCCATAATTTTTTATCCTAAAAATTGATGATATCCTTCTCTTGTCAACATCTATTACATTCAAGGCTTTTAGGTGTTTGATAGATATTCATTCCAATCTAACTTTATTGAAAAATATAACACATGTCTGGTGAATCAATATTATCTAGACTATGTCAAAAAATCCTTTCAAAAGTTTTTAAACCTCTCCCAAGCATTCCATTGGGATTAGTTGTATATTGTTCTCTTTAAATATCTATATATTTCATTCATCTTCTTATTTTATGTGGTGATGTTGAATATTCTTATAAATCATTATTTTGTATTTGTATTCTACTTCTAAGTTGTGATGTTGTTTGTTCTTGTATATAATTTATTTGGGCATTTTTTCTAACATCAACATCCATTGCATTTTGAGTTGCATTCTCTGATGTTTTGATGACACGATCTATCGATATTGAATTTTTTAATTCATAATTAATGTCAATGTTATAAATTATTTGATGGTAATGCCTTTAATATACTTCATGGTGAATTTCTTGTTTCTGTTGTCTTCCTACCTCGATCAATTGATCAAAATGGATTTTTATTTTTAACATTATTTTTAATACATATTGATAATATTTAGATGTTTGTGTACACTTTTTTTCATATTATCTACAATTTTTATTGTTTTGACTTTCAATTCTTCAGTTATCAATTCGGCCCTACATTCTTGAAATATGTATCTATCATTATCATTTCAAATTTTTATTTATTCCTCTTTTTGTGCATCCATCATTTATTGTTGTCTTCATCTACATTATTGTCTTTGATATTATATTTTTTGTTCTCTTTGATATTCTCTTTGTTATTATTTATTTTCAAAATTCAATCTTGATCGATTCATTTCTACACAATTTTCAAAAATAATGTATAAATATTTTAATAATATTTATTGCATATAAAATCAAATTTGATTAAAACTATTAGAATACAATAAAAAATAAATAAACCCCATCCTTAATAATATATATTTATACTTACTTATCTTGGAAAAGTGATGATGGTAGTGGAGGTGATGGATATAGTGCAACATGGTAGACAAGATAGTTTGTAGCCAAAGGGGAAGCTTAGGTCTCCTACTTAAGCTTTTAGTTTAGGCATAGAAGGGTACATGCTAGCTAAAAGTCATGAAAGTGATTTGTTTAGTGTGCATGGAGGGGTTGAGGATAAAATTGAGGAAAAGAGTGGATCAAGTCTAGGGAAAAGTTTGGTGGATCATTGGTCTTCTATTAGGCACTTAAAGGGTAAGTGTCAATGCACATTTTAGGCATTGGTCCAAAATTTATTGACCTCTAAGCAATAGGTTGTAGGGTTTGGTATTATTAAGGTTATTTAAGGGTAGATCTAGTTGAATGAAAATACTAAACTATCAAAAGGTGTGACCTCTCTAGAGGGGAGATAAGTTGATAGGTCAAAATGAGAAGCTAGGGTTTCAAAGGCTTTAGTGTATTTATGTTGCATTAATATCTCTAACCCATTCCAAACTTTTGTAAATTTTTCAAATAAGCCATCCTAAAGACTCAGCATAGTTTAGACCTTATTCTAGTTCCTAGAAGTCAGGTTTCTTCAAAAAATTCCCCTATAAAAGTAATAACTGATGAGGAGACTGTTAAGGGGAGTTCAGAAGCAGTTGGTTCCTAGGAAAAGGCTATAGAAACAAATTTTATTGGTGATTTTCCATTAATTTTTTTGATATATCTCCTATTTTTGATTTAATGATCTTAGAGCTTGCAAAGGTGGGTGTGGAAAAGGGAAGCAAATATTTGATTGGTAGATGTGTTGGGAAAAGGCTATCTTGGGTAGCAAGATCCTAGCCTTTGTTGAAATCTACTTATATCTCCATGTTATCTAATGCTTTCTTCTTGTTACATTTTTTTTAGTGGAAGATAGAGATTTTGTGTGGATGAATGGACCTAGAGATGTTTATTAAATTGTTATGTGTTTGGGTTCATACATAGACCAAGTTTGAGTACCTAGGTGGTTAAGACCTAACCATCAGTGGTTAAGGTGACTTTAAGTGATCACAGTGACCATTTATGGTTGAAGGTCAAGTGGGGTAAAAAAGTAGGTTAGTGAGTTGGTTTAGCTAGTAAACTAAATTAACTTAGCGTCATGGTCAGAGGTTGGGTAATGGTTTAATCCATGGGTGTTTTGACATCTAGAACAATCATGTGTAGTTTTTTAGTGTCTATATTTTGCCCCTTTTTATTATGTAGTTTGTATCAACAAGTTATAAAATAAAAATGGATTATGATTTAGTGGGTTGATTTCCCCAAGCATTAGAGGAGGTGTTCCCCCTTGAACCAAGAGTTGATGAGGTGAAATCAAATTGAGTGCAAGTTTGATAAGAAGTTTATGGTGAGTTATGAGGTTGGTGATAATGGTGGTTGGGTATTTGAAGCATAAACATGTGCACAAAATTTGACTAAGTATGATATCCAAGATCATGCATAGACTAAGTTTCTATATTTGGTAAAAATAAGGTTGGTGTTATAAGGACTAATGATGGGTTAATCGAGCCATAACATTAGGCACAACTGATTGGGTTACCCTATCAAGTCTCCTAAACAAGGTTGGTGTTATCATAGGTATCTAAGGTAGGGATTACTCCTAAGAAAAACATAAATGGTCTAGTGTGTCTAGGTGGTACAAACTCAAATGTTCAACATGGAAATGTTGGTCAGTGTGGTCAAAAGGACCAAGGTAAGCTCATCATAAAATATGTGATTGTTTGGGCCAAAATGGCCAACATAAAGGTAGATATGGTTGGTTGTGTTGGGTGAATATTTTGTCACCAGATAACTGACGGCAAAATAGGTATATCAACCTTAGCATAAGGAGATTTATATGGCAAGTTGTGTAGGTTTACCATAGAAAAATGAGATAAATCTCTCCTCTCATCAAGGGGAGGTTCCCTACAATATATATATATATATATATATATATATATATATATATATATATATATATATATATATATATATATATATATATATATATATAAGAGATAAAAATACACACAGGGGTGAAATCATACCATCCATCTCTCTTTTTTTAGAGATGATGTTCACAAAATAGAGGATAATTCTAGTGTAATTATTGAAGGTACTTCTCTTCTTTCATAAGTGATATTCAACCAACATTAGGATTCTTCCTGGGTAGTAACGGTAACCACAAGAAACCCATGGAGCACAGTCTTTTGTTACTTTTTTAACTGATTAGGACAAAGGAACACACTAGGATTAAGCACATCCCAAAGTCTCCACCTAAAACTACAACATAGTAAAAGATTATGAAGGATAAGGGGAGCTCAAAGTCTCTCTAGTATCCTTTACATAAAACATAGACTGAAGATAATTATGGTAGCACAAAGTCTCCCATAGTCAGCTTCAGGACATCTTCTAGCTTACTTCCACTAATTCTACTTATTTGATTAAATAGACAAGACTATATTTAGGAAATAGACATAAGAACAATTTCCTAGATAACACAAGATATTTTAACACAAAGTCTGAAAGGTCACTTGCTTTCTCATTCAAATAACAAAATATGATTAATAGTTTGAGCTCAAAGTCTCAGGAATGCCTTTCAATTTGGGCAGAGTTTTGCTTCTAATAATAGAGAGATCCTCTTTATACAAAATGGGAGATTACAATATATAGCATTCCAAGAAAGACTTGGGCACTTGTTTTCATGAAAATGGCCCATGCTAAATTGAATGCCTTAAATATTTGTCAAAGGGCCATGCTAGAACAGGTCATCAGCCTTGATTTTGGCATTTTGAATCATCTCAAATGTCTTCTCCTAAGCATGGGTTGTCTGGTCTTCTTTATGATGCTTACACGGATATCCATTCACCTTTACTTAATGCAAAAAAATAGGCCATGCCTTTGAATGTTCGCACTCTCTGATGTCCACCTGGTGGACTATTCCACCTACCAAAAATAACTCTCCTATAGATATTTTTGGATTTCCTATAAATTTCATCCTTTTCTTGTTACATTGTCTCTTCCTTGCAATTTGAGCTCTCAGGCCATCTTCTCATTTTCAACTAGCTCTTTTAGCTCTTTTCTCAGCTGGTCACTGAGTTTTTTCTCAGGTTAGTGCCATATTTTAAAATCAATGGTTATTTCATAACCTTGAATTTGACATCCACGAGGACATCATTGGTCACTTGGTCACTTGAACCACTTTGAACCTTGAACCCTAAACGCGTTTGGTTCAATGGGTCAATGGTTCGTTGATTCAATGTTTTGTAAAGGGGGCCATGTTCACTCTCTTTTTCTTCTTCAGTTGAACCATTTCTTTGAACCCTTTAGTTGAACCATCTTATTGAACTTTTTTATGGAATCTTCTACTTCCTTCATTCACTCGAAGATTTCTTGTAAACTTTGAACTCCTTTGAACCTTTGAACTATTTTGGTTTAAGGTTCAACGGGTCAATGGTTCAATCTATTTCTTTGAATCCTTTTATTCTTTTAAGTCTGCTGAAGTCTTTAAACTCATTGAACTCTTTGAAGTGCTTAACTTTTTTTGAACCTTTGAACCACTTTGAACTCTTTTTGGTTCAAGGTTCAATGGTTCAATAGTTCAATCTTCACTCTTCAAAGCCTTCTTTTCTTTAAGTCCACCAAAGTCATTGAACCTTTGAACTCGTTGAACCTTTAAAACCTTTCGAAGGTGGGGTTCAATCATTCAATAGTTTAAAGTGGTTCATTCCAATTGTTTGAATCCCACCGTTAAGTCTTTTAATTGAACCTTAGTGTTTAACTAGCCTCAAAACACTAAGGAAATGCCTTAAGTGTTTTGAACTTCCTTTGAATAAAGCCTACCTATTGAACCTATGAGCTCTTTAGCTGAAAATGTTTGGATAATTGAAGAACTTAGATGCTCAGAAAATTTTTGAAATAAAGAAAGAGACAATTTTGGCTTGCAGGACCAAAATGATTGGTATGTTGTCAACAAAACTAAGTGACAGATTTTGGGAACAATAGCTATCTCCAGTTGGGGAACTTCCATCGATTAAAATTTTGGAACAGTCGAAGGGAGTAGAAACCAAAATCTCATTGCCTTCATCTATGCCATTGGGCTAGGAAGTCATGCTACCCAAAAAGAAAGGTGCTAAAAAATGAAAATGAATAATGTAAAACAAAACTAAAGAATATACAAAAATTATACATATGTACAATTGGACTTATTTGATACTTCAAGGATTGAAGTGCTTCAGATGCTGCCCACTGTGAGGTAGAGAAAATGGCATGCCATTTTGATACTTCAATAGGAAACTATTTTCACCATTGAGCTGATGAATAGCAAATGGGCCTCTCTGTAAGGAATAAAATTTCCCATGTATTCCTCCTGGTTCTCTCCTCTTGTCCCATAACAGAACTTGATCTCCAATCTAGAAATCATGAATCCTTTCTTTTTGGTCAAAGAGATTTTTTACCAGACTCTGATGTGTGGAAATATAGTCCACCACCATAGTTCACTGCTCATGTAGTTCAATCAAGCACATGATCCTTTTGTCGATAGAACTTTCAAATGTTGAATCTTCTATTGCCTTTGCCAACTTCAATGCTGGTAATTCTAGGGTGATTGGTATCTCGACATTGAGACCATACAAAAGTTGGAATGGTGACATACCTATCACCCTTTTGGGTGTAATTTTGTCTACCCATAAAGTGTCAAACAATGCTTTATGTTAGGTTCTCTGATTATCATCTACCAGTTTCTTGATAATGGTCACCAAGTTCTTGTTGCTTGATCTACTTGACCATTTCCTTGTAGATAATAGTCAGAAGAGTGGGAGAGAATGATCCCATAATAATAGCAAAATTGGGTAATCTCATGAGAAGAGAAACAGGCTGCATTGTCTGTTATAATCTTGGTTGGGACCCCAAACCTAGAAATGATGTTTTCTTTAAGGAAATTACATACTACTTCTGAAGTAGCATTCTTGATTGGAATGGCTTCCACCCACTTCTTAAATTAGTATGTGGTTGTGAGGACATAATCATGTCTAGCACTCGATGACAGATTTATAGTGCCAATGAAATCAATTCCCCATTTTTGAAATGGCTCTTCAATTACTACTAGCTTGAGAGGTAATGCAGCCAATTTGGGTCTTCTAATGAACTATTGACATAGTTCGCATCTACATACCCATTTATATGCATCTTGAAATAGAGTAAGCTAATAGTACCTAGCTCACAAAATCTTATGGGCAGTGATGGGTGCAAAAAAATGTCCTCCACAAGACAAATTGTGGAAGGACTCCAAAATTTTGTTATGCTACATTTTTTCCATGCAACGAAGGAATACCCCATCAAGGTTCCTCTTATATAGACCGTTATCCCATAGGACAAAGTTGGTAGCTTTCAACTTAATAGACCTCTTTTCTTTATGAGATAGGTGAGCAAGACACTCACCATAGGTAAGGAAATGAGCAATATTAAAATACCACTCATTCATAGTGGTGACAAAGAAAATTGTTGGTGTGTCTTCAACTTTTGTTTCTTTAAGTATGTTATCAGCAATTAATTGGTAGAGACCCCTTCCCCACACAAGCTTTGTTGGTTTGATAACTAGATCATATTATTAGATTTTAGCAATCTAATTGCCCCTTTTGGTTCCAAACTCTTGCTGAGTTAGTATGGACTTGACTATTATATCAGGGACCAGAGCAACAATGTGTGAGTTCAAGATGTAAAAATGGAAGTGTTTTACCACCTTTACCATAGCATAAGCATGCTTATCCATGTTTGAATACTTTAGTTCATGAGCTTTAAGAGGACAACTCATAAAAGATATGGGAGATTCCACACCTTTGTTCTATTGAACCAATATAACTAAAAGCATGTGTTCAAAAGCATAGCTGTACATCATGAAGTATTTGGTGTAATCAAGACAAACCAAAATTAGGGCATGGATGATAGCTTCCTTGATGTCTTGAAATGTTGATTTGCCTTCTTCAGTCTAGCTAAAATTAGCTTTGCCTTTCATCATATTGACAATGTGGTGAGTCTTCTTTGCGAATTTAGGAATGAACCTTCATAGAAAATTCACTTTTCTAAAGAAAGAGTGGATTGTAGTCTTACTGGCAGGAAGAGCAAGCTCTTGAATAGATTTGACCCTTTTTGGTTTGATATTTATACCTTCTTAGGATACAATGTGTCTGAGAAGTCTACCCTCTGTGACCCCAAAAATAGATTTCTTAGGATTAAGGTAAATAGCATTCTACCTACATCACTCCAACATTTGTTGTAGATGATGCACATGATCAAGATAATGATTGGAAAAGATAGTCAAGTCATCCAGATATACCATAATAAACTTCCCCACTTCATCTCTGAAAGCAAGGTCCATTGCTCTATAGAAGGTGGCACCAGCATTGATCAAGCCAAAAGGCATTTTTTGATATACAAAGGTGCCCTAAGGTGTAGTGAAGGTAGTCTTATATTGGTCTGCTTCAGTGACTTCTACTTGATTGTACCTTAAGAAACCATCTAACATTGATAATATTTTAGTGCTAATCACTGTCTGCAGTAGTTGATCCATGATGGGTAGGGGATAGTTGTCCTTTAAAGATGACTGATTTAGATTTTTGAAATCAATGCACAAATTAATTTCTTCATTCTCTTCCTCACAAGGACTATGTTCATAATCCAGGTGGAATGATGGATTGGGAAAATAATTCTTGCATTTAGCATTTTCTGTATCTTAGATAAAATCATGCCTAATACCTTGGGGTTATACTACCTTTGCTTCTACTTGTGAGGCAATGACCCAATCTTCAGAGGAATTTCATGATAGATTTCTTCAAGTTTGAGAGATTTTGGGTCATCATAAGAGCATGCCAAAACATCAATGTAGTGGTGAAGGAGAGTAACAAATTTGAGATTCTCATCAGGAGTGCAACACTTCCCTATGTTGACCATTTTGGGATTGTCTTCTATACTCAAATTGATTTGATCAAAATCCTTGGAAGATTTTTATTTTTTTTGTTGCTACTTGAAGAACTTATCATGCTTGTCAAAAAATTTCTCAAGAGAAACTAATCCTTTGATAATTTTATTCCCTTTGAGCTGAAGGAACTCTTCATTAGCTTTTAAATTTGTTTCTAGAGCTGATTCTCATGGTGGAGATTCACTGCCTTCAAAATGAAGCTTTTCAAAGCTGTCCATCTATTCTAGAAAAGCAATGATTTGGTTGTCACCATTGAATACTTGCCAATAGTTAGTATTATCAGGCACACTTGGTTAAAAGATCAGTTTGATGGTATATCTATTTCCTTTGAAATCTTGGTGAGGGACCAATAGAGTTACAGAGATGGCCAATGCATCAACATGACTATTAAATTCTCTAGGTACAATAAAAATATTGAAAGAAACAAAGCTTTCAATGCAGTCCCACTCCAGATTGTGATAATGTCACATTCTCTCATTCTTAGTTTGATACAAGTTCCTCACCTGACAAACCACCAGTTTAGCATCTCCTTTGGCATGAAGAAATTTGACACCTTTATCTTGAGCAACCTTTAATCCAAGTAGCAACAATTCATATTCAATAGTGTTGTTGATATTCAACTTACATGCATAGGGGAAAATATCTCCTTAAGGAGATATTAAAACAACTCTAGCTCCAAAGCCAGTCGAAGAATTGTTGCCATCAAATTCTAGAATCCAAACATCATCAAATTTTGATCTTTCATATTTTTCTTCATCAAGAAGGGAAGATCCCTTTTCATCTGTACTACACCCTACCAATTTTTTTGATGCTTTATCTATATTTTTGGGATTGTCACTTAGTAAGCTTTCATCTGCTAAAATAGGAACATCTTCAATAGACAAAAAGTAATTACCCATGCCTAAAGACTGAAATAGAATTTGAGTTTTAGGGGATGACGTTTGGATGACAATATACTTTGCCTCCTTCTCAGGAAAAAACCTTTGCATGATGCCCTTCATAGGTATCCTCACCTTAGACAGGTCCATGCTCTATTCTCCACCAATGTCCTTGCAAAAATTTTGCCCAAGAAGGATGCCATATGAGGCTAGAACATCAACCACCAAGACTGTCATTTTAATCCTCTTTTCAAGAAATGCCATAAATGCAAAATGGGCATCCTTGATTTGACCCAGTAAAGGCACTTATTTGTTTTCTATGGAGAAACATCTCCCAAAGGTCTTGGTCAATGTGAAACCAAGAGATTCTACCACCTTGGTGGGCATGACATTGTCAGAAGCACCATAATCTATAATGTAATTGTTCAGCTAATGACCATTTATCAACAAGAGACATAAAATGGTTCTGTCTTTTTAGGGGCAGATGGAGGAGTAATCACAAGATTATTTGGGGTGGACATGGGAGTCCCCTTTAGAACATTTGGTCCTACAACGATGGTTTTATTTTTTACACATTGTACTAACCTATCTAACTGCTCAAGGTTGGATTTCAAGAATTCAAACTCAAACATTTGAATTTTGGTCTTCTTAACATGGTAAATTATATCAAAAGACTGAAATGAATTAGAAATAGGGGAAGGTAGTCTATAAATCTAGTTGTTACTGGGTGCAGGATTGGTCTACGAATTTGAAGCAGGAGGTGAAGGAATATTTGAGGTACTTACTTTTTTGTTGATCACCGAGTCCTTTGATTGGAAAGAAAGTGAAGTTCCTCATTTAGCAATTGAAATTACTAGTTGAGATTCTTCCCCTATTTTTCCCTTATCAACTTATTGAGCTGACTGATTCTAGAACCTAGTAAATACTGCGTATAATCCATCAAATGCTTCACCTTTACTTCTGGGTTCATCTTAGTAATTTAGGAAACCAATGTTGGAGTCACCAGTTGATTATTCTTGGTCTTTTGCAAAGAGTTCAATGTCATTTTCTTGGTTCAACTTAGGTTGGAAAGAAAAATTAGATTCAGTTTCAAGATATCCAACTACTGAGTTAGCCGGTGCTGCTTTAATGGCAAGCTTCCCCTGTGGGGGAGGAAGATGATTTAGTTTCCCTTGATTCCTGGTAGCATTTCCTTGATATGATTGGTTAGGAAACATCCTCCTTGGTATATCTTGATATGAAGGAGGAGAAAACATCCCTTGTACCATTTGCTTTTTTAGAGCTAGCAACTCATTTTCCATCTTTTGCATCATAGGATCAGTGGTGCCTGAAGAAGAATATTCAAAAGATGAAGAAGATTTACTTTTTTTAGGATCTCTTCTTATCTTTCCTATCAATATGAGATCATATTTTACCTTAATGGCCAAATCCTAAGCTATAACAAGGTATATGTGACCAACCTGTCTCATTAAAAAACTCACTTTAGGAAGCTGAGAGTTTATGAAGAAGCATTTGAGATTTTCTGGTGTTGGCTGAGCAATTATGGGAACCTTATTCCTCAGCTTATCAAATTTAGATATGAATTCCCTCATAGGTTTATGAGGTTCCTTATTCATCTATGTGAGATGAGCCAATAGGGAATGCACATCTTTTGTAGGTTTGAACCTAGCTTCAAATTTGGCTTTGAGGGTGTTCTAGTCAGTCACAGTCTGGGCCTATAGATGATAGAACCAGTCTACAGTAGCACCTTGTAATATTTCCATAAATATTCTAACTGTAATGTCTTCATACTCCATGCCCATCACACCACAAGCTATGCAAAAAGCTGCTATATGTTCATCAGGATGAACTCTCCCATCGCCAAAGAACTTGGGGAAATTCTTCCTTGAACTATGAGGTAGTTCATGTAGAGGTGGAGTTAGATTCAGGGGACCAAAAGTGTTACCCCAGGGGCATTGAGCTACCATTATATGACTATTGAAGGGAGGGATAACAAATCTCTGAGAGGTATGTATAGATAAAGCTCTACTAGCAGAGGAAGGAGAAGCTTTGCATGGTATTAGAGACGTGACGTTGGTAGGAGGAAACTCTTGGTTCACTAAAGGTGAGTTTGTGGAGGGGAAATATCAAAATTATTTTGCCACATAAACTCAAATACAGGGTCAAAAATACCTTGATCTCTCTAGCTTCATGTATATTATGGATCTGCTAGAGTGTAAAATGAAAATGGAAAAGAACTAGAACTACTTCAATTTGAAGCTTAAGGCTTCAAACTACATGTTCTTCCCTAGTAGAGTCACCAAAAAACTATTGGGTGAATATTTTATCACCAGCTAACTGACATCAAAATAGGTATATCAACCTTAGCATAAAGAGATTTATATGGCAAGTTGTGCAGGTTTACCACAACAAAATGAGATAAATCTCTCCTCTCATCAAGGGGAGGTTCCATACAATATATATATATATATATATATATATATATATATATATATATATATATATATTCACACATGGGTGAAATCATACCATCCATCTTTCTTTTTTCAGAGATGATGTTTACAGAATAGAGGAGAATTTTGGTGTAATTACTAAAGGTACTTTTCTTCTTTCAGAAGTGATATTCAACCAATAGCAAGATTATTTATAGGTAGTAATAGTAACCACAAGAAACCCATGAAAGCATAGTCTTTTTTTTCTTCTTTAACTGATCAAGATAAAGAAACACAGTAGGATTAAGCACAGCCCAAAGTCTCCACCTAAAAATACAATAGAGTAAAATATTATGAAGGATAAGGGGAGCTCAAAGTCTCTCCAGTATCCTTTACACAAAACACAAAATGAAGACAATTATGGCAGCATAAAGTCTCCCATAGTCAGCTTCAGGACATCTTCTAGCTTCCTTCCACTAATTATACTTATTTGATTAAATGGAAAAGACTGTATTTAAGAAATAGACATAATAATAATTTCTTAGATAACACAAGCTATTTCAACACAAAGTCTAAAAGGTCACTTGCTTTTTCATTCAAATAACAAAATATGATTAACAGTCTGAGCTCAATTTCTTAGGAATGCCTTTTAATTTGGGTAGAGTTTTGCTTCTGATAACAGAGAGATCCTCTTTATACAAAATGGGACATTACAATATATAACATTTTAAGAAAGACTTGGGTGCTTGTTTTCATGAAAATGGCCCATGCTGAATTGAATGCCTTAAATATTTGTCAAAGGGCCATGCTAGAACATGTCATCAGCCTTGATGTTGGCATTCTAAATAATCTCAAATGTCTCCTCCTAAGCATGGGTTGTCTGGTCTTCTTTATGATGCTTACACGGCTGTCCATTCACCTTTACTTAATGTAGAAAAATAGGCCACACCTTTCAATGTTTGTGCTCTCTGATGTCCACCTAGTGGACTGTTCCACCTACTAGAAATAAATCTCTTGCAGATATTTCTAGATTTCCTATAAATTCATCCTTTTCTTGTTACATTTTGTCTTTTCATTGAAATCTAAGCTCTCGGGCTATCTTCTCACTTTCAATTGGCTCTTTCGGCTCTTTCCTCAACTGGTCACTGAGTTTTTTCTTAGGTCTGTGCCATAATTGAAAATCAATAGTTATTTCATAACCTTGAATTTGACGTTTGCATGGATGTCATTGGTCACTTGGTCACTTGAACCACTTTGAACCTTGAACCTTGAACTCTTTTGGTTCAAAGGTTCAATGGTTCATTGATTCAATGTTTTGTAAAGTGCCACATTCACTCTCTTTTTCTTCTTTGGTTGAACTATTTCTTTGAACCCTTTTATTGAACCATCTTATTGAATTTTTTTTTGGAATCTTCCGCTTCCTTCATTTGCTTGAAGATTTCTTTCAAACTTTGAACTCCTTTGAACCTTTGAACCATTTTAGTTCAAGGTTCAATGGTTCAATCTATTTCTTTGAATCCTTTTATTCTTTTAAGTCCCTCAAAGTCTTCAAACTCATTGAACTCTTTGAAGTACTTAACTCTTTTTGAACCTTTGAACCACTTTGAACTCTTTTTGGTTCAAGGTTCAATGGTTCAATAGTTCAATCTTCACTCTTTGAAGCCTTCTTTTCTTTAAGTCCACTGAAGTTGTTGAACCTTTGAACTTGTTGAACCTTTGAAACCTTTCAGAGGAGGGGTTCAATGGTTCAAAGTGGTTCATTCCAATTGTTTGAATCCTACCATTAAGTGTTTTGATTAAACCTCAGTGTTGAACCAGCCTCAAAACACTAAGGAAATGCCTTAAGTGTTTTGAACTTCCTTTGAAGAAATCCCACATATTGTACCTACGAGCTCCTTAGATAAAAATGTTTGAATAATTGAAGAACTTGGATGCTCAAAACATTTTTGAAAGAAAGAAAGAGATAGTTTTGGCCTGTAGGACCAAAATGATCAGCATGTTGTCTGCAAAAATAAGTGATAGATTTTGGGAACAACAGGTTGGGTAGGTTAATAAGGTAATCTCCAAAAGGTGGCATCAGGGTGTGTAAGTGCCCATATTTTTAAAAATTGGTCATCTTGACCATCGATAATCAAGGTTCTTGAAAGTGACTATCAGTGGTTACCCTAATCATTGATGGTCAGGTTATAAAACCTTAAAAGTGTGGAGGAAAAAAGTGAGATGGTTAATCATTTTGGTTATTTGACTTTTGTGACTTTTGACTCTTGACAATAAGTGTTTGTGTACTTAGAATTTTGTGTGAGAGTGATGATGAGGTGGGGTTGATTTTTGATTATGATATTTGTGTTGAGTTGACTAGAGTGTTGGACCGAGGATGCAGGGTGGATAGGGATGTGGCTAGGTAATGGACCCAAGATTCATCCTTGATGATAGTCAAGGAATGATGTAAGTGATACATTTAATTTGGTAAAATAGATTGATTTGGTCATTTTTGGTTACATTTGAGTTTGGTTGTTTTCAAAATTTCTTGGTGGGTGGGTTTTTGGTTTGCCCTAGGTATTGGGTTATAAGTGGGTTACTTGTTGAAATTAGCGGGTGAAAATTGAAATTAGGAGGGTAAGTAGGTTGGGGGTAGGGTAGAGGACAAATTTAGGGTAATTAGTTGTTAGAATGGGTGGTTGGGTAGGTAAGGTTTTGGGTTTGCTACTAGTAGTGACACATAGTGACTATCGGTGGTCCTACCTAACCATCGATGGGCAAAGACCATAAGCGAATGGACACTCTACCATCAATGGTCATAGTGACTATCAGTGGTTGATCAAATGGGCAAGTGTTTTTTATAAAAGGTTAAGGTAATATCTAAGTTAGAATGTTTTAGTATTAGAATGCTAAGGGTAGTTAGGGTATAAGGTAGGTTTAAGAGGAGGTTGATATATTTTATATGGGAGAAAATAGGTGTTAGGTAGGATGAATAAGGTAAAAAAGGGTGAAGTCCATGGGTAAAGTAGTTTATATAAAATCTAAGTGTGTTCATTATATTAAATTTTATAGGTGCATGATCAAATCTTGATGTAAGATCATGTTCCTTGGATCTTTGTGGAGATCCATCATGGGATAATAGATGATGAATAGGTGTACATGGAGGAGTTCAGCCTCAGAAGAATGATGCACTACTAGCATATGCTTCAAGATGTAGTGATGATCATATCCCTCATCAAGAGATGGGATCCAGCCATGAACACCTTTCTCCTATTGACTGAAAAGATGACTAACTTGATAGAGGATATACACAATATCACATGGCTACCCATTTAGGGGGAGCTGATATATCACATTAAAAGGGAGGAGAGAGATGAGATGATGGAACTATTATATGGTGAGGATCATGCTTTTTCTAGGTAACACATTGGAGGATTTAACTATAGACCTTTGTATCAGAGGGCCAAGGATGACTAGAGGTTGATGACTATGATAATGATGGTGATCTCCTGCTTTGTGGTTCTAGATTCAAGTAATGGGAGGTTTCCATATCTACTACTAAGCGTTTTTGTGGATATACTACTGGGTCACATAGTGTTTGGGTGGGTGCCTATGCTATTGGTTCATATATACAAGGAACTATGGGGGTTCAGAGCTCATAGTAGGTATGACATTAGTGTGGGGTTTGTGATACACTACTAGGCCTATGAGCACATTCAATTTCTAAGGCTGATGGGGATGCCATGGGGGGGATATGCCTAAATGTATTTTAGGGTAGGTTTTATGTGGTGGAGGAGTGATTACACACTCATATGACCTAGAGGACATGTACAAGATATTGATTGGTTTATAGGGGAACTAGAGGCCTTGGTGGTTGGAGATGTGGTTTGGAGGTCGTATGTCAGATTTCTAAGGTGCACCCACTATACTCAACACATTTAATCATTATAGAGATATAGGTGAATTTTTGAGAGGAGAGAGGGTGAGACTAATTTAATCCCTTTGATAGGGTTCATAGGTACTTAAGCTTGATACAAGGGATTTCAGGTCTATTCCTAAGGTATAGGTGAGTGGATATTGAGTTTTTAATTCTAGAGACATAGCCAATGGAGATGGTTCTTGATTTTAAGGAAATAACTACTAGAGTAAAGATTGATGATGTAGGTTTTATTGATGGATACATGGCATGGTATTAGGTTCTTCATACAGTAGTATATTTTAGATGGGATGATGGGGGAAAAGATCCTATAGATGTGGACCTAGCTAGTGGGGGTCCACAGCTATAGGTATAGGGAGGTGGCCCTAATGGACAAGTAAGAGTGGTTTTATTCACTACACAAGAATAGGTTACATGTTTACAAGGGTAGGTGGATACATTACAAGGATAGGTTATTACATTATAGGGTTAGCTAGCCATTGTGATGGGTGAGAGGGACTAGGGTAGGGATACACTAGTTTAAGTTACCCAAGAGTGAGATGCTCTAAGACAAATCAAAAGAGTAGCAAGACCACCAATAGGTCTAATAGGTACCATTGATATGCATAGGTATATAGCCACTATATAAGAGTTATGTTATTTTGAGGCAATAGTCTTCACTCATTGCCCAATAAAATCCTAATTGGGTGAGTACAAATCTAGCTTGGTAGGTGGTGCTAGTGTAGTGACACCAGGTCAGTGGGCCACATCTATAGCTAGATAGACATGTGTATCTAGGGGGAAAACACTAGGAAATAGTGGTGCCCTAGTGGTATAGGTTATGACATGATATGCATATGTGTATGTGGTTTTGATACCAACCTATGAGCCGATGCAATGAGATGTATATGTTTTGAGAGAGAGGGATGCACATTATTACATGTACTATTTTGTTTTGATGAGAAATGATGTATATGATGTGATGATGATATATAGATGTTATTTTATGTTTCATGATTCATGGTTTTGATGTTTATAATTTATGATTATGCTTATGAGATGTAGACTCACTATCTTAGGCATGTGATGATTATGGATGTTATTTATGATGAATGGTTATACATGATTATGATGATGTGATGCTTTATTTTATGTATGGTCATGATGTTTATGATTATGGTTATTTTTCTATATATGGTTATGATGTTTTTATTATGGTTATGATCATGGATATGTGATGTGGTTTATTTTTTTTATTATGATAGCACATAAAGTAATTTAGATAACAAAACTAGATGTGGGAAAAGAGATGAAAAACATGATACATACATCAAAATGAATACATAAACAAATTATGAGAGGATAAGGAAAAGGAATGATGTTTATTCATTGGTAAAGACAAAACAAAACCTAAAGTTACATTAATTTAAGGAACATAAGCCCTTCAAATTCTTTACATTAGCATGCATTGGTTGGTAAAAAGGTGTCTTAATCACATCATGTCAAGTAAGCTTAGGAATCCCTTGATTTGTAGATGGTAAAAAGTGGAAATGAATGATAAGTGGTATGAAGTGGAGTTTAACCTCTTGTAAGTTGGTTTTCACCTTTTAGAGGTAACCTAAGAACCATAATACACAAGTCCATGTTTTAATTCAAAGTGTAGACTGATCGATGTGAGAAGTCTACTAATGTTATATATGAAAGTTAATTACAACTTTATTGGGATAACTTATTCTAGATTTTGAGAAGGGGTATTTTATTGCTTTATTTTGATAGGTTTTTTAATTTGATCAATGCATGAAGCTTCAAATGATTGCTTTGACAAATTTATCTTAGTCATCCTTCAAAGGAGTGGTCTAAGTTTGGATTTATTCATTTTGGTAGTTGTCCTTCAAGGGAATAGTTTTTGGGTAGTTGTCCTTCAAGGGAATAGTTTGCATGCTAGATATATTTTACCCAAGTGATATTTTGATATCCCAAATTATTTTGATGCTAGGTTAGACATGGACAAGTCTATATAGGCTTGGAGGTTTACCTTTACGAGGGAAAAACCTAGAGCACAATAAGGTTAATTATAGGTGAAAGAAGTCATTTTGAGAGATAATGACCATGGGATTCTATCTGATTAGGGATGAAAAGTATCCATGAGAACCATGCCATGGGTAAATTCATGGTAACTATTGATAATTTTATACCCTACAGGAAAAGAATAGATGCTTATTCAAGTAGTTAAATGAGTAGATTCTAAAGAGAATAGGATTTTGTGGTTTTATAGAGGGGAAAAGATCATTTCAAAGTTATAAAGGGTTTGAATACTTCAAAACTTTTATCTAAAGAATCACTAGTTGAAGATTTAATTCCTTCAGACATTTTATCTAAAGGAAATGGCACTGATCAAAAGAAAAACTTGAAGGGGTCATTTGTAAAGTTTGAGGAGTATATACCCTTTAGAAGAAGGATAGTTCACTAAAATCCCAAAGGGTATTTGCCCTTTGGGAGAGTTTATCATACAAATCTGAAATACCATTTGAAAGGGAAGGAAGACCTTTACAATTTTTTTGAAGGGTTAGAGTCCCTTCAGGGAAATCACATTTCATTAAACTATTCAGGAAGGTCCTTTAAAAAAATCCTAAAGGGTATGTGCCCTTCGAGAAGGTCCTTTAAAATAATATTTAAGGGTATCTACCCTTAGGTAAAGTTTAAAACAAAAAAATTTAAGGGTTCTTCCCTTCGAAAAAGGACTTTACAAAAGTCTAAAGGAATTCCTTTGGACAAATTGTCCAAAAGAATTCCTTCAGAAGAAAGCTTGCGAGAAAGAAAGGTTCAAATCCTTCAGACATTTTGTCCAAAGGAAAGGAAATGATCCATTCAAAAATTATGAAGGGTATGTACACTTCAGGAAAGCTCAAAGGCATAGTTTCAAGGGACATTACAAGAAGCCCAAAGGGTATGTGCCCTTTGGGAAAATTCATCACAAATATGCCAAAGTGTTGTCTTTCAAGAGAGGACCATTTATAAAATATTGATAGGCCATTTCAATTTCCAAAAGGTTAGTTTCATGAAGCTTGAAGGGAACTTCTCAAAGGAAAAAGATGATTTCAACAATTTTGAGGGGTATCTACCCTTGAGAAGGGATGCACAGACCATTTCCAGAAAGCCCAAAGGGCATTTTACAAAGTGAAAGCTAATTTCAAAAAAAATGAGAGGTAGTCAACAATTTCTAAAGGGTTATTTGGAGCAACAAGGACACTTTAAAAATCACGGAGGGCTTTTTCCCTTCAAGAAAGGTCATGGACAAAAGTATGAAGGAATTCCTTCAGATAAATTATCTAAAAGAATTCCTTCAAGAGACTTGGACAAGGAGATAAGCTAAAGGAAAGGATGAATGAAAATCCCATGGAAATAGAATTCCTTATTAAGACAAATAGAGAAAGGAAAATTCCACAGGAATAAATAGAACAAATAAACCAAAAAATTAATGTTGAAGGGTACATGTAGGAACATGCAAAGACCAATAAAGATATCATTTTTTATCTATAGTCTAAGACTGCAACAAAAGGAATGCCAAATAATAAATGAAATAATCAAATTGGTCCAAAACATGCATGACTCTTTTATTTCTAGAATAGAGACTCAAATGCATGAAAGGCTCAAGGAACTTAACAATGAAAGGATATTTTAACCTAGTCAAAGCTTTAATTGACTACTTGTTGATATCACACTTCTCCTTGGTTTTCATGCAATCCAAAGCTTTCAACATTATAGTAGTTCAAATGGAATTATAAGTTTAATATTAGTGTTGATTTCATGCAAATGAGATTATTCTCTTATTTCACATAGTTTAAGCAGAGTTCTTTATTTGGAGATTGGCGTAGCTTTCCATGTATGTAACATATTAGTCCAAAATAGGCCCACCATCCTTTTTTCAATGCCAAAGGGTTTTCATACAAGACAAAAGACAAGAAAAGACAAATTTATAAGGCTTTGTTATCTTGACATAACAAAAATTGTACTTGGGCTAAAGAAAGAGTTGTCTTCTTTTTCTATTTTCAACACCAACCTCTTGGCTGTTGTGTATTTTTCTATATAAGTTGGCTTTTCCACCTTGAATTGATCCCTCTTTTGGCAAGACAAAAATTTACCAAAGATTGAGTTTTAATATTTTTTTATATTAATAAGACTAATGTTTTTAAATTCTAGCAAGCTGGTATAGTGTATTTATGTCATTGATTTTCATAAGTGATAGAGTTTTTCTTCTTTTTCAAGTCTTGATTCTTACCTAGTCACTAGCTGGTCAAATTATGTAGGTCATGCTCTATGCTTAAGTGTCTTTTAGCTAGAATTTTAGTGGATGCAAGTGGCTGATTAGTGCCTTCAATCAAGCCTATTATTTCATTTCCCTCAAGTTTTAGTTACTAGATCAAACATTTTCATGAAATACTTATGCATATTGGTTAATTGGAGTTGAAAGTTTAGCTTAGTTACTAGATCAAACATTTTCATGAAATACTTATGCATATTTGTCAATTGGAGTTGAAATTATATCCTTTCTATTATTTAAATTAGTGTTTTTTAGGAGATCTAATTAAGTGGATCAATTAATCATTCAGGTGTATCGCCATCATTAGGTAGGATTTTATTTCAAGTTTTCTTTCTCCCTTTTCCCAGGTAGATTATAGCGTAGAGTAGTAAGATACTAATTGACACACCAAAAGGATCTATCCCTTAGATATAGAGACTCAATCTACTGATTAGGTCACCCACAACCTAGGATTGTTTCTATGTTTCAGCAGACTGTGAAGGCCTAAAACTACCTTCACAAGGGTGTAGGTCTAATTGAAAATAGTACCCATATTTAGGATTAGGATATGACTCTGATGCTTAATCACATGATTCTATGTGGTTATAAGTTTTCCTTAAAGGGATGAGATGAAGGTGTGAATAAGGTGAAATTTTTGTAAATCAAGGGACAAGCTTAAGTTATATAAAAGGTTAGTTTAATCCTTGTTTAACAAAAGAAAGGACTTTGGTGAGAAGCATTGAGAGGCTCAGGTTTTGGTTTGCCTTTAAGAAAGGATAAATGATAAGCCCCTGATCCATAATTATGGATTATGATGTAGGGTCCAAGCCAATTAAAAGAAAGCTTTCCTTGATTTCTTTTCTCCATATTGGTCACATGTTGATATTCCTTTAGGATGAGGTCTAAGATGTTGAATTATCATTATTTTAGGTACTTGTTATATGTGAACTTGACTCACTCTTGATAAATATGAAGATGGTTAAGCATAGCTAGCTGGTGCTCATCAAGTAACTCAAGTCATGATAGATGTTTTTGATGATAGTTGCTCTAAAAAATGATGCCTTGTAGGTCTATGCAAAGAGAGGGAATATGGACTTCAATAGGTAAGACTGCCTCTGATTTGAAGACTAGAGAGAAAGGGGTATCACTCATAAATGTTTGAATACTAGTGTGATAGGCCCATAAAGCAAAAGGGATGTACAAGTGCTAATACTGACTAAAAGCATTGACCATTTTGGTTAGCATCTTGTTGAGGTTTTTGTTAGTGGCCTCTACCTATCTATTTTCTTATAGAAGATAAGGTGAGGAAAATCTTAACTTGATACCAAATGCATCACAAAGACCTTGGACTTATTTCTTTAAATATTTTCCATTATCGGTGATGATCTTATGGGGAACATCAAAATGATAGATGATATGGTACGTGATGAAGTTGATTATCTTATCGACTTTGGTCAAGATGAGAGGTGTAACCTCCACCCACTTGGTGATATACTCAATGGTGGTGATGATGGAGTGGTGTTGTTATGAAGAATGAAGATTGATTTCCCTAATGAGATCTAATCCCCATTATGAGAAGGGCCAAAAGTCCTTGGATACTTAAAAGCGATGAGCTAGAATGTAATGTAAATTGTCATGTTGTTGACATTTAACATACTTATTTACATAATCATCATAGTCTTGATTTAGGGTGGGATAATAGTAGCCAAGGTGAAGGATACGTTTAGTGATAGCTAGACCACTAAAATGTCCTCCACATATCTCATCATGAATTTCCTTGATAACATGGGAAGGTTCATGACTACATAATCAATGGAGAAGGAGGCTATTGAAACCATGTTTTTAAAGGATTCCCCCTAGTATGGTATAATAAGAGGTAATCTAAACAAAGGCTCTTTGGGCATTCCTAGAGAGGTTGGGAGGAATGATGCCAAGGTTGAGGTAGTTAAAGGTTTACTCATACCAAATGTCTGATGGAGATTCCTCCACACTAAAAATGGTAGGAAGGTCAGATTGGATATAAGAGGGTGTGATGAAATGATTAATGGTGACAAATATATTAGAATCAAAAGGTGAAAATGGGATCTAGGAAGTAAGGAAAGCCATTGTATCTATAAACTTGTTGGTATATCATGGAATAGATTGGATAAGGTAATGATCAAATGATGCTAGGAGTACATCTACTAGGCATTTGTACTATTTCAAGACATCATTATTACATCGGTAGGATCCATTGATTTGGTTGACTTCAAGTTGGGAATCGCCAAAGATATTGATCATCTTAACTCCCAAGGTTAGAGCATTTTGGAGACCTATTACTAGGGCTTCATACTCAACCATATTGTTGGTACACTCAAAATCAATTTTTAAAGCAAGAGGAATAGGTTCATCATCAAGGGGAATGAGAATATCTCTAGCACCCCCACCACATTGACACTTCAAGCCATTGAAAAATAAGGTCAATTTGTAGGTGACATCCTCTTGAGATAGAGTCATGATGGACTCATCTAAAAATGCAAGAGAAAGTAGTTAGTTATCTATCAAAGGAGCTTCAACCAATTGATTAGAGATGAATTTCCCTTTAATCAACTTTTAATGGAGGAACTCAAAGTCAAACTCAGCTAGGAGCATGAGAAACTTAGCCATACACTAGTTTTGGTATGGTTTAGAGTGTATGTACTTGAGTGGGTCAGTGTTGGTGATGATAAAGGTTTTATTATTCAAGAGATAATGATGAAGTTTGAAATCCACAAATACTAAGGCAAGGCAAAGCTTCTTACTATGGTTATACTAAGTCTAATACTCTATAAGTGTTTGATTTATATAGTAGATAGCTTGCTCTTTGTTTTATTCATCATGGTGGGTGAGCATTGCCCTTAAGGTATGGTCAGTGGTAGAGATATAAAGTTAGAATGGTTGATTTTCTTTAGGAGGGGTAATAGTGGGTGGAGAAAGAAGGTACTCTTTGAGTAAATCAAATGCTTGTTGATAATCTTTAGACCATCTAAAAGATGTATCTTTCTTGAAAAGATGGTGAAAGGGTTGACATCTATCTAACAACTAAGAGATAAAGTGACAAATGGATTGGAGCTTCTTCTGTAGGTTGGGGAATTGTTTAAGGTGGGTTGGAAGTGGCATGTCAAGGATTTCTCTAAATTTGGTAGGTTATACTTTGATTCCTCAAAGAGAGATGATAAATCCAAGAAGCTTTCTAGATAGGACCCCAAAAATACATTTCTTAGGGTTGATTCAGACATGAAACTGATTAGGAACTCAAAGATAATTTTGATAACTTCTTGGTGATCTTTATGATATTTGGATTTCCTAAGTATATCATCTAAAATAGTACTCTACAATTTTGTGAATGAGATCATGGAAGATGTAGGTCATTGCACACTGGTAGGTTGATCCAACATTATTCAGACCAAAAGGCATGACCCTATAACAAAAATTTCCTCATGGGGTGATGAGATAAGTCTTATGCTAATCTTCAGGGGCAATCAAGATATGATTATATCCCAAGAATTCATCCATGAGAGATAACATCTTGTGTTTGACACTAAGATCAATAGGTTGTTTGATGCAAGGCAAAGGGAAGTCATCCTTTAGACAAGTAGGTTGAGGTGAAGTCCCCCTATGGGTTTGGTGATGGGAATGATATTAAAATCCCATTAAGGATAATCAATGGGTTGAATGAAATTGAAAGATAAGAGGCATTAAAGCTCTTTTTTGACTATAAGGGTGATGCAAGGGTACATCCTAAGAAGCTTTTGTCTAATAGGCTTATCATCAGGATGGATGATGATGTTGTGGAGATATATGGAAGGATCAATTCTAGTCATATCCTAATAGGACCAAGTAAATGTTATGCTTTGGTAATGAAGGAAGGGTAATCCTATTTCTTTGAGAAATCTAAGGATTGACCAATATTTATAATGTGAGGGTTATCCTGAGTACCCAAGTTGACATCGATAGTGGATTCCTTCAACATGGTTTGGTTTTCATGAGGAAGGGATCTGTAGATAGAAGAATACTCTGCACCAAGATAGGTGAGAATGGAATCATCATCTTGATGTTGGATGGTGTGGATGGTAGGAGAATCATTTATACCTTTTTAGGATGATTCAGAGGAAAGGTTTTAGTTTGGCTTCCCTTTTGATAGGGTATGGGGCCCAAACTAATGGTATTGACTAAAAAAAGTTAGAAGGGATGGTTTCAAAATCCTCAAAATTTGAAAGAGATGGGGTTGGTGAGGATGGAATGTCTTACTCAATGGTGGTGATGGATTTGGGGAAATTAGTGGGTTCTTCTAGTGGGATTAACCTAAGGCCAAATAGCTCATAAAGTTTCTAGGTTTTGATCAAAGGTAGCTCATGGGGTCCATGTTCATAATGGTTGAGGTAGAATCCCTTGTAGGCACACCTATGAAGGTATAATTTGGAAAATTCTATTTTGTCCAAATAGGAAAAATTGGAAGTAAATGGTCAGGTAGAAGAGGTGGTGGAGAAAGTGAGAAGTGGATGATCAAGTCCCTCATAGATGAAATTGGTGTGGAGGTTAAGAAGCCCAAAAAGAATGATGGTTTTAATAGTAAGATCATAACTAGGGTTATGGGAAAGATTCCCATGATCTTGAGGATTAGGGAAGGAATCCAAGGCCAAAATATGATACTTTCCTAGTGAGAGATTCTATAAGGTAGGTTCCAAGGGATCCTCTGTGGGGATCTAAGAAGAAGGGATAAATGAGCTAGTTGAAGCTTCATTGATGGTAGGGGTGGATTTGTTATTGGTTAGTGGTGAGGTGGCTGAGTAAGGAATAATAATGTTGTTAGGTTGATATGTCATGTTAAAAGATGTGAAAGGACTAGGGTTAGCCTTTATGGTGATGACTTGACCCTTGTGATCAAACTTGACACATCGATGCAAGGTGGATGGGACATAAATCATGGAGCAGATCCAAGGGTGTCCAAGTAAGACATTGTACTAAAAATCACCTTCTACAATGTGGAAGATCTATAAAATCATGTAAGGTCCTAAGTGGATGTGTAGGATGACTATTCCCAAAGTTATGGCCATAGTATCATTAAAGGAATGGAGGACTACTATGGTTTTTGACATGATATTATTTGGTAACTAGAGTTGGTCATAAGCATGGGAGGAGATAATATTAATATTGGATCCCCCATCAATTGTCACCCTTTTGATATGGGTTTGATTGATGTATGAAGTGATGAAGAGAGGTGGATCTAGATCCTTAGGGTGGATAAAAGGTATCTTTGAATCTTTGAAGGTGACAAGGGTGGAGAGTTAGAGAACACCAACAAAGGTAGCAAGAGGTTGAGGGTTTTTAGTGTGGACCTCTGTAGATTTTACTACCTTTATTACTACTTGGTAGTGATGAGGTGAGGTTATGATTAGTTCATATATGTTCATCTTCACTAGTATCTGGTGAAGTTGTTTTAGAATGAATCACTAGATAGATTTAAAAGGGTTGGAGAGAGAGGCACTCAAAATGAATATTTTGGGTTTTGGTAAAGGTGAAGGTAAAGGTGCTTGAGTCTAGTTGGAATGTTGAGGGGTGGAAGGATGTGTCCACAAAATAGACACTTTGGCCTTTCCCTTATCCTTTTGTTGGGCCTAAGATCAGATGACCATATGGATAGTGTGGATGAGGGGAAGAGTTAGGCTAGAAGGATACTTTGATTCCTCCTCACTCTTGGATGAGAGTATGGGAGTGGGTAAGTTTTGGATAGGTTTGTTTGGTGGTTGGGTTGATAATGGGATTGGGAGAGGTTCATCAGATAATATATCATCTTCATCCCATAAATTATGGATAAGTGCTTGGATAACTTTGTAGTTCTTTGTGTCATGTCCAAGTGTCTTGTGGTATGAGAAAATTAAACTATCATTAAACCAAGTTTAGGAATCAAAGGGTCAAAATGTTTGATAGGTGGTATGTTTGAGGAATAAGTTTGTAACAACCTTTGTAAAATGGTCAAATAAAATTTGAGCAAAGGTGTTAAGGGTGATGGGATTTTGGTTATCAATGTGGGAGCCTTCTTAAAAGTAGGCTTCACCATGGGAGTTGTGGGTGGTAGAATGGTTTTGGTGGGTGGGTTTGATTGGGATTGTTTGGTGTTGGATGGTTTTTAGGTGGAAGGTTTAAAGGTGAAATATTTTGAGGTGGATGATTTAAATGATGAAGGTTTGGAGATAGGTGGGTAGGTGGAAGTAGATAGTTTGGTTAAAAATGATGGGGAGTTTGATGTTTTGGAGGGGGTAGGTAGAGGTAGGATAAAAGGAAGAAGTTTAATTTGGGTAGTTTTGGGAGGAATCTTCTTGGTATAAGGATGAGCACCTAGGATGGAAGAAGGATGGGGTCCCAAGATAGAAGGTAAGAGAGAAACGGGTGGTATGGCTCTCATTCTAGGTTAGAGCTTGGGTGGTTCCACCTTCTTGGTTGGTTTGGTTAAGGTTTTATTTGATGGACAAGATGGGTTTAAATCCAACTTAAAATATGGGTGGATAATGCTAAGACTAGAAAGTATCCCTAGGTTCTTGATAGGTTTGATTAAAGAGGTATAAGGTGATTTGATAATTTTGGATGGAGGTGGTTTGGATGGTTCCCCTATGGTTTTGTAGTGAGAGGTGTTTGATGAAAGAGTTGAGGTGATGATAGGTTTAAGGGTAGGAGTGATTGAATATGGGGTGGGTGAAGGTAAGGTCAAAGGTTCATGCTTTTTTTGATAGGGGAGCCCAAGATGGTGCCAAAATGTGGCTCGATCCATTTTAGGTTGAGAAGAGAATTCTAGGCTTTAGACTAGTCTAGAAAAGGGTTTGTAAATTGGTTTGGTTACTTGGGCATCATATTCAAAGATTAGTCCCATAGGTTGAGGTAAGGGAATAATTTTTTCACCCTTGTCCTTGATGCAAGGTTCCAAGATTTAGGAGGATGTTTCCTCCATGGAAGGAGTAGATAAGGTAATCTCTCCTTATGGAATGGTTTCCAAAGAGAGAGTGGGTGGTTCCATGATGGGGGAAAAAGGTATGATGGAAATGATTTCCTCCTTTGGTATTTATATCAAATGAGAGGTGGGTAAGTTCATTATCTTATCAAGTGAAGGAAAGAAGGTGTTTGCTTCCTTTGTTTTAGTATCCAAAGGAATGGAGGGTGATTCTACCACTTCAATAAGTGGAGTGGAGAAAGAGGTAGTCAAGGTAGTGGTTTCCTCAATGGTAGGTTCATTGATAATTACATTGACTATATGGACCTCACAAGTATTAGATGATTCTGGTTTGTTGTCATCATGGTTGGTAGAAGGTTCATGATTGGGAAAAGGTTATCAAAAGATGTCGAGTGACTAATTCAAGGGTGCATTAGGATTGTCTAATGTAAGTTCTTCTTTATCAATCAAGTATTGGACAATGGTTTTGAAGGTGTTACAACTACTAATGCCATGTCTAATGGTGGAAATCACATAGATCATTCTTATTATACCAATTAGGTACATGGAAAGAAGCATCAAATTATTAGGGAGGTTGGATGGGGGAAGTTGTATGATGTTAGATTTGAGAAACTTATCTAAAACATAAGCATATGACTCCCCTAGTGGAGTGTATGTTTTGGGGTAGCCCATTTTTTATTTTGTGTTTGTTTATTAGAGGACTTAGAGGAGTTGGTTTGGTTGACAACCAAAGGTAGAGTGGTTTTAAGGACAATCATGTTTGTGGCTACCTTTGGTTTGGTGTTAGGGTAGTTAGATTAGTTTGTGGTTTTAGATGGGGAAGATTTATTAGATATGAAGATATATTTTTTGTATCTTAGTTTCAACTTCCCCTCATCGATGGCTCAAATTTATAGTTTGCGTTCTATGGTGAAAGCCTCATTAAAGTTTATGAAGGTTTGAACCTATAGAATGGGGTGATGTGTTTGGCACAATCCCAAGATAAAATTTCAATCAACTTGGGTTGGAGAAAAGAGAAAAAGAGCTAGTTGATAAGACATCTCTATTGAGCTATAAAATCAGCAATTGATTCATCATCAAATTTCTTAATGGAGTATAGGTCAGTGATGGAGACCTTCTTAGTTATATTAATTTAAAATTGGTCTAAAAAGGTTTGGGTTAGTTGGGAAAAGGAAAATATGGTGTGATTAGTGATAGAACTATACCAATCTAATTTTGGTCCAAATAAAGACATAAGAAAGGTATGAAGGAGAAGAGAATCATCATAGGCAATTAAGTAGCAAGAATACCAAAATGATCTTAGGTGTTGTTATGGGTCTTTGTTGATTTGGAATTTAAAAAATTTGGGTAGTTCCCATTGAGGATGGTAAGGTTGGATAGGGATGGATGGGTAGATAGGTTTATTATAGATTTAGTCATAAGATAAGGGGTTGTGATCCCTAGAGATAGATGACTCTAGGTTGGTCATTTTATCCATCAACATTTTTACTAAATTTTTTTGGGATTGGGGAGTTCCATAATTATGTGGTAAGTTTTATTGGGGTTGGGTGATTGCAATATGTGGATAATTGGTAAAATTTTGATAATATGCCACATGTTGGTATGTGGTTAATGAGGGTTTTGATGATGCCACATAAGGGTTAATAGACACAAGAGGTTGGGTATAAGGTGGATATATGTACCCTTGTGAATTATGAATATAGCATGGGTAGGGTGTCATAGGTATTTTTTGAGGAGTAGATGTGGGTTGGTTCAGAGTTATGATTAGATTTGTAAATTGGGAAATTGATATGGATTGGGTTGGAGGTATGAATGGGTTAGTTGGTTGGGGGTGAGTGGTAACTTTGGTATTGATAGGTGGAAGGGTAGAAGGTATATAAAGCACCACACTTTGAAGTGGGGTGGGGATTGGTGAGTTGATAGTGATGAGGGGAATAGTGGAAATATGGGTATAAGGCATCCCCATAGTGGATGGAGTATGGGTAACAAAAGGTGAGGTTTCCCCTATGTTGGAGTAGTTATTGGTTGGTGTAGAGGGTGTTTTGTTATTGGTTGGGTTGTTTTATTGAGTTTGGATGGAGGTATTGGATGGGTTATTGGTGGAGGAAGATGTTTGAGTGATCATAGGCTAGGCAGAGGTAGTGGAAAGAAAGGTATCTCCCATAAGATTGGGAGGCATCCCATAAGGTGGATCATTAGGAGGAGCTAAAGTAGGGGTGAAGTAAGATATGGTGTTGAGGTAGTGTTGGAGGGCCATGGGGTTGTTATCAAAGAAGGTGGAAAAATTTGCATCACCTTGGATAACTATTTGACACATGGTAGGGCTAGTAGAAGGATGGGGAGAACCCTCAACATCTTAGGTATACTCTATGGAAGAAGAAGAAGAGGAAGGTAGCTCTTGGTTGGTTTGGTTCTTCAACTATTGTCTAGTAAAAACCATATGATGAATAGAAAGGAATAAAGGAAAGCTCACAACTCAAACACAAAGTAAACAAAAGAAAAAGATCTTAATGTAATAAAAAACAACTAGAGTGAATTTAAAATCTTAGGGTACCTTTTATCTCTCTTTTGGTTTATGCATTAGTTGGAAAGTGTAAAGAAGAACTCAATTCATAGAAAAAGTACTAGAAAAGAAGTCTATGGTTAGTTTTAGGTGTTTAAGGATCTCAAAGAGATCTATGTTTGAAGTCAATATGTGACTTGGTATTGGGATCTTTAGGATGAACATAAGGTATTTTTGAATCCTAAAATTTGATGAGGGTGGAAAGTCGAAGAGCTCTAACAAAGGCTAAAAGAGGATGAGGGTCTTTAAGTTGGACCTCTATAGATTTTAGGGCCTTTATAAGTTCCTAGAGGTGATGGGCTTAGGTGTTGATCAATTAATATAGGCTCATCTTCACCGATGTCTAGTGAAGCTATTTCAGAACTACTCATTGGATAGATTTAAAAAGGTTGAAGGGAAAGGCACCCAAAATGGATATTTTGGGTTTTGGTGAAGGTGAATGTGAAGGTGCTTGAGTCTACATGAAAGGTTGAGGGGTGGAAGGATATGTCCATGGAATAGAAACTTTGGATTTTCCCTTATCCTTTTACTAGGCCTAAGATCGGGTGACCATATGGATAGTGTGGATGAGGAGAAGTGTGGGGATAGAAAGCTACTTCGGTTCCTCCTCACTCTTGGATAAGAGTACATGAGTGGGTAAGTGTTAGATAGATTCATTTGGTGGTTGGGTTAATAATGGGATTGAGATAGGTTCATATAATAATAGATCATCCTCATCCCATAAGTTATGGATAAGTGGTTAGAGGGCTTTATAATTCTTTGTGTCATGTTCAGGTGTCATGTGGTATGAGTAGATTAAACTGTCATTGAATAAGGATGGTTTAGGACTTGAAGGGTCAAATGATTTGATATGTGGTAGGTTTAAATCAAAATTTTGTAACAACATTTGTAAAATGGTTGAATAATATTTGAGAAAAAGTGTTAAGGGTGATGGACTTTTGGTTTTTGGGGTGTGGGACTTCTTAAAAGTAAGCTTCACCATGAAAGTTATGAGTGGTAGAATGGTTTTGGTAATTGGGTTTGATTTGGATTTCTTGGTGTTGGGTGGCTTTGAGGTGGAAGGTTTAAAGGTGAAATATTTGGAGGTGGATGACTGAGATGATGAAGGTTTGGAGATAGGTGGGTAGGTAGAGGTAGATAGTTTGGTTAAAAATAATGGGGAGTTTGATGTTGTGGAGGAGGTAGGTAAAGGTGCATCAAAGGAGGAAACTTAGTTTGGGTAGTTTTGAGAGGATTCTCCTTCTTGATAGAAGGATGAGCTCCTAGGATGGAAGAAGGATGTGGTCCCAAGATAGAAGGTAAGAGGGAAGCAGGTGGTATGATTTTGGTTCTAGGTGGGCGTTTGGGTGGCTCCACCTTCTTGGTTAGTTTGGTTAAGGTTTTATTTGGTGGATTATGTGGGGTTAATTCCAATATCAAATATTTATGGATAAGGCTAGGAGTAGGAATTATTCCTAGGTTATTGATAGGTTTGATTACACAGGTGTAAGGTGATTTGATAATTTTGGATGGAGATGGTTTGGATGGTTCTTAAATGGTTTTAGGGAAAAGGGTTTTTGATGAAGGGATTAAGGTGATTATAGATTTAAGGGTAGGTATGATTGAATATAGGGTTGATAAATGTGAGGTCTAAGGTTCATGCTTATTTTTATAGGGGAGCCCAAGATGGTGCTAAAAGGTGGCTCGATCTATATTGGGTTGAGAAAATAATTATAGGCTTTAGACCAGTCTAGAGAAGGGTTTGTAAGTTGGTTTGGTTCCTTGGGAGTCAGATTCAAAGATTAGGCCCATAGGTTGAGGTAAGGGAATTATTTCTTCACCCTTATCCTTGATGAAAAGTTCCAAGATTAAGGAAGATGTTTCCTCCATGGAAGGAGTGGATAAGGTGATATCTCTTTGTGGAATGGTTTCCAAAGAGAGAGTGCATAGTTCCATGATGGGGGAGGAAGGTGTGATGGTAATGGTTACCTCATTTGGTATTTATATCAAAGGAGAGGTGATGAATTCCATCATCTCATCAAGTGAAGGAAAAGAGGTGGTTGCTTCCTTTATTTAGGTATCCAAAGGAATGGAGGTTGATTCCACTACTTCAATAAGTGGAGTGGAGAAAGAGGTAGTTGAGGTGGTGGTTTTCTCAATGATAGGTTCACTGATAATTACATTGACCATATGGGCCTCACGAGTATGATATGATTCTACTTTGTTGTCATCATGGTTAGTAGAAGGGGCATGATTGGGAAAAACTTGTCAAAAGATGTTAAGTGACTAATTTGGGGGTACATTAGGATTGTCCAATGAAAGTTATCCTTTATCAATCAAGTTTTGGACAATGGTTTTTAAGGTGTTACACCTACTAATGTCATGTCCAATGACACTATGGAAAGCACATAGATCACTCTCATTGTACCAACTAAGCACATGGAGAGAAGCATCAAATTGTTAGGGAGGTTTGATGGGGGGAAGTTGTATGATGTTGGTTTTAATAAACTTATCCAAAATTGAATCATATGACTCCCCTATTATATTGTATTATTTTTGGGTATCTCAGTTTTGATTTTAGGTTTGTTTATTGGAGGTGTTAGAGGAGTTGGTTTGGTTGGTTGACAATTGGAGGTGGAATGGTTTTAAAGACAATTGTGTTTGCAGTTGCCTTTGGTTTAGTATTAGGGTGGTTAGATTGGTTGGTGGTTTTAGATGGGGAAGGGTCATTGGATTTGAATCTATATTTTTTGTTTCTTAGCTTCAACATTCCCTCATCAATGGCTCTAATTTATACTTTGTGTACCATGGTGAAATCCTCATTGAATTTTTTGAAGTTTTAAACCTGTAGAATAGGGGTAATGTGTTTGATACAATCTCGAGAGAAATTTTCAATCAACTTGGGTTTGGGCAAACATAAAGAGAGCTAGTTGATAAGACCTCTACATCGAGCTATAAAGTCAGCATTTGATTCATCATCAAATTTTTTGATGGAGTAGAGGTCAGTGATGGAAATATTTTTAGATATATTAATCAAGAAGTGGTCTAAAAAGGTTTTGGGGAGTTGGGAAAAGGAAAAGATGGAGTTTTAGTGATAGTACTATACCAATATAATGTTTCTCTAGATAAAGATATAGGAAAGGTATGAAGGAGAAGAACATCATCATAGGTAATAAAATAGCAAGAATGCTAAAATGCTCTTAGGTTTTGTTGGGGGTCTTCCTTGCTTTGGAATTTAGAAAATTTGGGTAGTTCCCATTAAGGAGGGTAAGGTCAGATAGGTACATATGGGTGAATAGGTTCATTATTTATTTGGTTGTAAGACAAGAGGTTGTGAGCCCCAAAGATAGATGACTCTAGGTTTGTCATTTTGTCCATCAACATTTTGACCAAATTTGTTTAGGGTTAGGGAGTTCCATAATGGTATGGTAAGTTTTGTTAGGGTTGGGTGGATGCAATGTATGGATAAATGGTAAAAGGTTGAGAAGATGTCACATGTTCGTATGTAGTCATTGAGGGATGGGATGATGTCAAATAAGGGTTGATAGGCACAAGAGGTTGGGTGGAAGATGGAGTTGTGTATCCTTGTGGATTAGGAACATGGCATGGGTAAAGTGTCATAGGTATTTGTTGAGGAGTTGATATGGGTTGGTTTGGAGGTATGATATTGATAGATTGGGGAATTGATATGGATTAGGTTAGAGGTATGGATGGGTTAATTAGTTGGGGGTGAGTGGTAACTTTGGTACTGATAGGTGGAAGGGTAGAAGGTATAGAATGCACCACATTTTGAAGTGCGGTAGAGATTGGTGGGTTCATAGTGATGAGGGAAATAATGGAAATATGGGTAGAAGGTATCCCCATGGTGGGTGGAGTATGGGTAAAAAAAGGTGAGGTTACCCCTATGTTGGAGGGGTTATTGGTTGATGTAGGGGGTGTTTAGTCATTGGTTGGGTTGTTTGATTGAGTTTGGATGGAGGTAGTGGATGGGTTATGGGTGGAGAAGATGTTTGAGTGATCATAGGTTGGGTATAGGTAGTGGCAACAAAGGTTTCTCTCATGATATTGAGAGGCATCCCAGAAGGTCAATCACTAAAAGGAACCAAAGTAGGGGTGTGGTAAGACATGGTGTTGAGGTAATGTTGGAGGATCAGGGGTTTATTATCAAATAAGGTGGAAAAATCCACATCAGCATGGACAACAATCTGAGGGATGATAGGGCTTGTATAATGATGGGGAGAACCCTCAACATCTGAGTTATACTCTATGAAGGAAGAAGAAGAGGAAGTAGGCTCTTGGTTGGTTTTGTTCTTCAACTATTGTCTAGTAAAAACCATGTGAGGAATATAAAGGAATCAAAGAAATCTCACAAATCAAACATAAAGCAAACAAAAGAAAAAGATCTCAAAGAAATCAAAAACATACACTAGATTGTGTTTAAAATCTTAAGGTATCTTTTATCTCACTTTTGACTTATGCCTTAATTGGAGAGTGTAAAGAAGAACTTGGTTTGTATAATAAGTACTAGAAATGAAGTCTATGGATGGTTTCAGGTGTTTAAGGATATTAAAAGGATATATGTTGGAAATCAATATGTGGCTTGGTATTGGGGCCTATCCCCTCCCTTCACACACTATAGTGATAAGGGTGTTAGGTGCTTAGCTAGTATATATTGATTTTTAGAGCTTAGACTAAATTAGAGAGCTGAATTTTGGTTTCTCTTCTTGATAATGACCTCCAAGTAAGATAACCAAAGGGTAAAGGTGAGTTGATAGGAGATGAAACCCTAGTTGGGCCTTATGTCAATTATTATGATGTTTTGATTGAGTTAAGTGGTTTGGTATGGTGTGTGATAAAGAAGTGAAGCTACGATCAAATTACTTAGCCTTTAATTTTAATTACATGAGCTAAACATACAAGCAATAAATGTATGCAAGGTTTATTTTATACCTGAAATAAATTTTGATTTATTTATATGAGCATAGAATAAGGAAGAAAAGGGCACCTAGATGCTACTAGGGTCCGACAGGGCATGCCAAAATGTTTCTCTCAATTTTAATTTATTTTATAGTTAAAGAATAAGTAAAAAACTAAATATAGGTATGGTATAAAAACCTTTTTGTTTATGTGTATATGATCTAGATGATTTTGAAGAGCTCCTATTTGTCTTGGGAATAATGACTGGTTGTTTGATAGTTGGTAGCTAATCCAGAGTCATTTGGGTAGAGTAACAATACTTTTTTAAAGAATAATTTTGGTAGAGGTTTAGGTCTCTATTGTAGTTGTTGACTTGATAGAGGGAAGACATGCAAAGAAGTTCTTAATGATATAAGTTCTTGATGACTACTGGTTGATCACTTGATTTCTTGATTGCTAAAATCTTGGATTTCTAGATCGATGGATCCTTTTTCACCTCCTTCGCCTCTCTTTTTATAGGCAAAAGAGATAGAGGTGTAAGTTCTAGAATTAGTAAAACTCATTGTAAAAATTTAATTATTGATGCATCAGCTCACTACAAAAATTAAATTGTGATGTGTTTGGGTTTGTACATGGATCGAGTTTGAGTGCCTAGGTGGTTAGGACCTGACCATCGGTAGTCAGGGTGACTGTTAGTGATCATGATCACTATCGATGGTCGAGGGTCAAAGGTTAAGTGGGATAAAAAGGTAGGTTAGTGAGTTTGTTTATCTAGTTAGCTAACTTGACTCAGGGTCATGGTCAGAGGTTGGGTAATTGTTTGATCCAGGCGTATTTCGACATCTAGAACCATCATGTGTAGTTTTCTAGTTTTTACACTAACATACCTATCTTAGATATATATATCTAAAAAACATGGAGAGATATCATTATCTAGGTGCCTACTCCACTTATGTCATAAATTTAACATAATATAAGTGCCTCAAGAATGGTATCTCTTGGTGTATTTTACATAGATTTATCTAAGTTATGTATGCTAATAGCATTCATGCATATTGTATATTAATTTAACATAAATATAAAGTTTTTCATAAAATTTTAAATGTATACTATAAATTGCATTTAATCATCCAAAAATTGTAATATACATCACATTAAATCATCCAAAAGTGTAATTTACAAAAGATGAAATGAAAGACAAATGAAGCATTTGTAAATCATCCAAATGTGCAATATACATAAGATAAAATGCTTAACCTAAAAAATCATTTAATAATCATCAAATGTGTCATACACATCACATAAAATGTCAATAATTAATAATTTCATATTAATGGAAAAAAAATTGTGATAATTACATGACATTATTTTTCCGTAAAGAATTTTAATATCTCTTCCTAATCGTTCCTTTTGGAAATTTTTTTCCCTTTATTTAGCTTTTCATAGTGGTCATATGTAAAGGAAAATAATATCTTTAGTCATTCAATGAATTTACATGGGATATATCCATAAATTTTAACCCTATTTTTTTCTTGAAATATATCAATTGTGGCTTTTCAAAGAGTCAAACCTTGTGATTTGTTAATGGTTAATGCCCAAGACTACCACAATCATAATTGGTTTGTGGGTCACCTTAGTATTGGTGTAATTTGTGGAGTTTCATATTCAAATGGTATTCCCTTGTAACTATTAAACTTGATCATAACATATGTCAGTTTTTTTGGTGGGGCACTCCCAGGTTTGTATATTATACTTCGAATATACCATATAGGTCTATTTCCAAGACTTGCTTCTACTAAAAGATTTAAGGTTAACAAGACCCTTACAATATTTATCAATTATTAACTCCACATCAAGTTATGAACATTTAAATAGAACCTATCATTTTATATTTTTTTTATCTAAGTGCCTTATATACCCAATCTCTATTGATATTAAAGTTATATTTTTTTCCACATTGATCCCTCCTCTAAACTTTAAGCATTGAAAATATTTTATTAAATGTGGCAAAATGTTACCCATTTATTTTAATTTTGGTAAAAATCTTATTGTATGTCCTTTATATTTATATTTACCTATAACTAATTATGTCACTTATAGGATTGGGTTGACACAAGCTATTAACATTTCCTTAACTTGTGTTAACTTTTCAAGTTAAGGTACTTGTGTCATAGGTTTCACATTATTTATTGATGGTGGCATTTCTCTTGTCAACATATATCACATACAGGGCCTTTAGGCATTCCATAAACATTCATTTTAATATAAATTTATTTAAAAATGTAGCACATGCTTGGTGAAGCAAGATTATCTAGACAATGTCAAAAAACCATTTGAAAAGTATTCAAATCTCTCCCAATCATTCCATTGGGGCTAGTTATATTTTTTTCTCTTCAAATTTATGAATCTTGAATTAGACTTATTATTCTAGGTTATGATGTTGAATCTTATTCTAAGTCATTATTTTGTATTCATCTTCCTATGTTGTTTGAGGGAATATAATCATTGACTTATTATAAATAGAGATCTATGAATAGTTTATGACTTATCTTCAACCAAGGATTGGGTATGCAAAAACTAATAGGTGGATTAAGCTTGAATTTATTTCTCTATATGAATGCAACAATAATATTCTATATGTATAAATTTTATTGTTAACACTGGTACAATTGTTTTTATAGTAAAATTTATAGTGTAAAATGTATTTGAATGGTTTTCTCTATCCTCAAGGTGTAGATCATTGGTTTGCAAATATGAGAGCCATAAGCCTTGAAAATATTTTTTTTATTATTAATTAGTTTCTTATTAATATATATTTTTGAATGTTTTATGGCTCTTCTTGGTAAAAATAGGTTGTGAGCTTGAAATATTTTATTATTTTGATACCTCAATGTGCATTGATCAAAGACTGGGAATGTAGTCAATATGAGGTGAATTAAGCTCAAATAAGTGTTTGTAAGTGAATGTGGTGAGCATATTTTTTTATCTCAATTTATTTTTGACAATGATGTCAATGTTTTTAATTAAAACATTTATTTTTGCTATATGTGCATCTTTTGAGGGTCATGATTCCATTCTTGTCAAAGTTTCATTGTTTCAATGTTTGGTAATATCTCATTGCTTTGTTTTAATTATCTTATAGTACAATGTTGTTTGAGGCTATAAAATCATTGGATTTAATAAAAAAGAGTTCTATGAATGGTGTATGACTTAACTTACTCCTGAGATTGGGTATATAATGAATGTGAGGTGGGTTAAGCTCAAATTTGTTGTTTTGAATCAATGTGATAAGAATGTTTTATATGTTTAAGTTTTTTTAATTTATATCAATTCAGTGAGAATATTTTTTTTGTTTAAGTTTTATTGTTGGTAATGATAAATGTTTTGCATAAAATAATGTTTGTGGTGGAAAATATCTGTGTATTGTTGTCTATATCTTCATGGTATAAATCACTAGTTTGCAAAGGTGAGAGCCATAAACGTGAAATGATTTATGGCTATGATTTGGTTTATTAGCCACTAGTAACATAATAATTTTTGTCTTAAAGATGATATTGGAGATTTAAAATAGTTTTTAGATAATTTTTTTCATGTTATTTATGTATTTTTAATATCTCAACATGGATGGACTAGAATTTATGTATTTAGATAGTTTTTCATGTTGTTGTGATTTGAAATGCCTTGTTGTTTTGATAATTTGATGTGCATAGACATTTATTATTATTATTTTTACTCTCATTTATATCTACAAGGTCATGATTTTTTAATTATGAGAGTTATATTTTTTTAATAGATGGGTTTTATGAATAACAGTTGTATATTCATTTTTCTTGTATTACTATGTTGTTTGATGGCATGGAATCATTGGATTCTTGTAAACAGAGCCATGTGAATGGTTTAAATCTTATCTTGGGGTTTATGTAAAAATATGTTGTATGTTTCAAATATGATGTTGTTTTGATAGTTGTAGGCATATAGATGATAGATTGGGATTTCAGTGACTATTAGGCGATTTATGTTGAAATAAGTTTCTTTAATGAATGCTACGAGAATATTTTATTTTTTACATTTTATTTCTCACATTGATATATTTTTAAAAATTTTCTATGCTTATTTTTCATAAACTTTTATACACATCTGCAAGGTTATAATTTCATTCTTTTCAAAGCCTCACTTTTTCATTATAAGGGTTTTTGTGAGTAAATACATGGACAAGTTACCATCTGTTAGCATCAGATCAAGGTAAGATATGTTTTATGATGACATGGAAGCACTAGATTTTGATTTGTTAATACTCTTATTTGTTGTCTTGATTTAAAAAAATTTGGTTGAAAATTATATGATATAATATAATAGTATTACATTATAATTGCCTTATACTATATTGCATACATTATTGTATAATATTAATAAAAAATAGATAAATATTATATTGATATAATTATATGGTTATATAATGTTAATATTTGATAATGTTAAAAATAATTAGTATATAATATGAAAAACATAGTTATATAATACTATTAAATTCATGTAGTTGTATATTAATAATTATAATATATACATCTCTTATTGGTTATATGGATTTTTTTTTTTTATAAATTTAAAGTGTATATTAAGGACATGGATATTTTATTCATGTGTTATTTACTCATGAATAATACTAGTATATATTAATTATAATTATATTTATAATTAATTATATATTAAACTAATTACTAAACATAATATTGTGTCTTATTGTGTGGATAAATAATAGTTAAAAAATTAATTCAAAAATAAATGCTAAAAAATACTTAATGTTTAATATATTTATTAAAATGTAAATACACTACATTTTTGTATGTATAGGCTAAAATACATATGTTATATTAATATCAACCACTCAAATTCAAGTTATTTTAAGGGGATATTAGAAATGTATGTGACCTTTTTATGTCAAAAAGTGGGATACATATTATTTTTTGACATATTTTATATATATATATATATATATATATATATATATATATATATATATATATATAAACCACTCAAACTCAAGTTATTTTGGGGGGATATTAGAAATATATGTTACCTCCTTATTCAAAAAGTGGGACACAATATTATTTTTTGACACACACACACACATATAATGTCAAAAAATAATATTGTGTCCCACTTTTTGAATAAATAGGTAACATACATTTCTAATATCCCCTCAAAATAACTTGAGTTTGAGTGGTTGATATATATATATATATATATATATATATATATATATATATATATATATATATATATATATATACATATATATATATATATATATATATATATATATATAAGATACAAAAACATGCCTATAAAATGTAATGTAATCTTATGCTACATTATTATTTTGAGTTCTATTTGCACAAAATGAAAAAAATGTTTATTTTATTCTTTTAAATTAGAATAAAATATTTAACTTTGGTTTGAGTGCCTATTTTTTGGTCATGCATTGGTGTGTGCACAAAAAACCATTTTGGTAAGGTGATTTATTTCTTCAAAAGTGTGTTTTTTTAATTTCTTCTTTTAATTTTTAGAGAAAGGTTTAATGTTTATTTAATTGATGAATTTGTGATTATTATTATTATGACTAAAAAGTGAGGACCTTAAAAGTACTGAATTTTTGTTGTTTTTTTAATATTTTAATATATTCAAGTATGATCAATCCCAAAAAATGTATGTAATCATTTCTATAAATTGAAATATGAGCATATGCACCTTTGTTGAAGCTATTAATCTATGTGTGTTGATGGAATTATTTTCAAGATGAAACCTCACCAATACGTCCCAAGATGGATGGTGTACTCTTCTAAAATAAGGTTTTCAAAAGTTTCCTAATGAGGAGATCAATGCTTATCAAATTATATTTCTAAATGCATTGATGAAAAAATCATTTTATTAATTTTTTGAATACGATAGATTGATTTTATTTCAAAGGAATATTTTATTTATTTTCAATTTTAAATATTTATTTTGTATAACTATAATATTATTTTAAAAATTAAATTTAATATTATATATATTTTTTCCATCAATAATATTGAATAATTTGTTTAAAATGGTTTCATATTTAATTTTAAATACTTTTGTATATATTTAAATTCACTTGCTTCTATTATTATTATTATTATTATTATTATTATTATTATTATTATTATTGTTGTTGTTGTTGTTGTTGTTGTTGTTATTATTATTATTGGAGGTATAGAGTTATTTAAGGCCCCCATCCATAAAAAAATAATTACTAGCACCAGCCATAAAAGTCATAACCAAAGACCAACCATAGACATACTCCCTGAGAAAAGAATGAAATCAAAACTCACAACTACCCAAAAACTAGCAACCAACATCAACTTGTGGGATAGTAATCTAACATATTAGCTATCTTGCCCTTTTTTTTACTTTTAACCTCCTACTAGACTTCTTATTCAGCATTCACCAAAACTAATTATTTATCTGAGTTTTATGTTTCCAAAGTTCTATTTTCATGCAATTCTCTATCTAAATTTGAGTTTTTAAACACATGTCCTCTTTTCATTCCCCCGACTAGTTGCTTCAAAGGGGAGGTCTGAACCATTTCTATCAACTCTTCAATGTGCCCTTTTTTATTAACTGGAGAAATTTTTTATTCTCTCTTGCTATCTCTCAATTCTATGTCCACCTATATTTATGTCTCCTCAAAACAATATTCCACCACTAGTGAAAAATATGGGGCACTCCATTTTTTTGATTTGGGCTTTTCACCCTTCTTTTTCATTGCTTGCGAGTGCCCGTAAGGACAAAAAGCATAAAGATGACCTAGTGTTTTGTAATTGTGGCATCTAAAAGTAGTATTTTCATAGTCAATAATTTGAGTATGCTAAGTCTTACCATAATTTAAAATGATTTTATCAAGAACCCCTTTGCTTAAATCTAGCTCAACACAAAAATGGGCTTAACTGCATATACTTGTAGTAGCCCACTCACTATCATTTTTAATAAAGTCCCCAAAGTAGTAGATATATCTCTATAAGCATGCCAAAAATTCAAAGGTAAGTTAGGAAGATGAACCCAAACTGGCATATTAGTGATTAAGAGAGTGAGAAGGTTAAAATCCAAAAACTAGGGCATGATGAACAAGCCCGTAATGGCCCAAAACTAAGGGCCTTTTGAGAGGCAATTCCGGTAATCTTGCTAATCATAAAAATGGATAACAAAAAATCCCTTAAAGTATAGATAAATTTCACATCAGCTCATCCATATCTCATGGACCCATTTATATAATGCTAACATAGATGACGAGATACCATTAGATCTACAAATGATTATATCTTCCACCAAAGTGTTAAAATAATCATCCACCTCCTCATTTGAGATCTCCATAGAAGGGACCTCCTTTGCTTGATCCATAATGTAGACTAGAGGTGGGGGAGAGCTTTTCACAAGATGTGGGACTATTTTAATTGCCTCCTTAAAAGATGATGGTTTCATGGAAGAAGCCTGTGTCAGTCTAACAACACCTCCCCTCAACTGTGAGGCCATGACAATGGTAGAGTCCCTACTAATCTGATAACAAAATAAAGGAAAAAATTCTTGGAGCTCTTTTCCTTTTTAAACTAGACTTTGCATAGTCTTAGGAATCTTGATCAATTTCTCTAAACACCCTTTTAAATCCAACACCTAATCATATATTTTTACCCAAAGACAAAGGGTATTACTTGATATATATTTTATCATAAACTAAAAACTATTCTTCTCTACAATAACAACATCTGAAGGAGACATTCAAGCAATCAATGATGTATCATCCTACTGTAATAGATCCATGTTTATCTTCTGTATCCTTCACTTTCTCAAGTGACCCTAAAAAAACATAGATCCATGATAGTGTTGTAGATCTAGCCTTTCCCTTGAGTGCTTTTGCCATCTCATCAAAAACCTCCCTTGCCTTGTATCCCTATCGATCCCTTGCATCTACCCATTTATAATTGGGTCAGTGATGAAAGTCTTCCACTACTATCATAAACCTTCTTCCATCACTATGAAACCCTAGTTTGACCTCTTCCATTACTCACCTCTCTACTTCATATCAACTCTTACCACTAAAATTATTATTATTAGTCAACACTAATATTGCTAATTTTGTCTAATGATCATTAATCCCATTATAATAATTTATACAAAATTCCCTTTCATTATTCTTCATCATATTGATATTATCCCATTCCCACTTCTTCATTAATCCACTTTATCCCCTATTATCTTCTAAATAATACCACTTGTCTAATATTTGGGAATTTAAAATTCCCATAACCCACCTACGTACCTACTCCTAGGCTTTCCTACAAACCTACCCCACCCCAGATTCTCTAGAACCCCCTAATCACATGATTAATCCACCAATAATCATGATTAGACTTACAAAAGAGATTCTAGAGGCTTCTATCTCTATAACTTTCCCTCCTCTAAAATCATCAAGAGAATTTTTAATTCCTTGGATAATCCTTCACCATTGATCTTCCTACACCAAATTTGAATTTTGGCCATTGATCTTCCCTCCTTCCTTATATTTAAACACCAAACCATTCTCCATTGAAACTAATGACATAAACTATCAAATCGATGTCCAATAAATGCTAAAATCTTCTATCGGCATAGTCTTCGATCTAGTCATCAATCCATATCATGCTTCATAAAATTTGAGTCTAATTTGTAAGCAATCTCCATCTATCATCTTTAGTATTATTTTTGTTTGAATATTGATTGGGAACATTTAGATTTAGATTAAAATGTTGTGTTTAATAAATCATTTTATTATATTTCAATCTAATGGTTCTCAATTTTAATGATAAATTATGAATTCAGGCATTTTTGATATAGTTTGCATAATCAAAATCCAATTGCTCAAATTTTCATCCTATAAATTTAACTATCATGTTATTTTTTAAATATTAATAAATGATTATTATTTTTTAATTTTTTGAATTACAATTAAATTTTGATGTCCAAATTAATGCATAATTATATATTTATTCTGAGATATATGATAATGTGTTATAGTTCGATTCTATACAATTAAAAAAAAAATTAGATGAATTATTATGTCTAACATACAATAGGTTTTAATTAATTAATATATTTGCATGTTATCAACCATCTATATCTTCCATTAAGTACAATAATCTATAATATAGTTTTTATATCAATTAATTTAGACAATTAGTAAGTAAAAATCAATGATTTTGTTTGAAATCAAATATATTATTATTCTTGTTGATTTATTCCCCATATAATGAAATTCCATGTTCTAATAAACTAAAAATATATTTGATACTTAACATGTTTTAAAGTTATTGTACTTCTTTTGGCTCTATGTGATAACGTAGTAGACAAAAATGTAGCGGTTAAAATTTAATATAACAAAAATTTAGTATGACAAAAACATCATGAGGATAAAACATAGCAAGAAAAAATGTAGCAATATTGGTAACATCACAAAAATGTTACAAATAGCATAATTGGAACATTTGAGTGATTATCACATTATTTATTTGTTGTCTAGTTTATTTTGGTGAAGTAGTTAACATTTCATGGTGGAAAAGTAATGCACCAAATTTACAAGAAAAATAACAAAGGAAAATGTGATTTCATGATTTTGGAATTTTAGTTGAAAGTCATGTCATCTTCATGACATTACCAATACCGTTACATTTTTTCCTCTCTATGTTTTGTCCTCACAATGTTTTGTCATACTATATATTTACCGCTACATTATTTATTGCTACATTTTTTTTCTACTTTTTCATAGGATGCCCTTTTTTTTGCTCGGTGATAGCTTTTGACCAGAGCTACAATTGGTTCTGGGGCACAAATTGGGGACCCAATCCCCGAGAGAACTATAGAACCATTATAAATGGCTAACACTTTGATTACATTAAAACCATCGAGTAAACGGCCACACCTGGCCTATAAATGTCCTCTAAGATGTTAAATTGGGTGGGCCTGGGCACAACCAAACGACTTCACCAATCCTTATACATCTCATTGGCATAAAGTTATTGTACTTAGTATTTATATATTTCTTGTTTCATGTCAAATATAGTAAAATATGAAAATACGTGTAACAAATAATAAGTGCAGAGATGGGATAAAGCTAACCACACCACACCCTATGATAAAATTAATATTTAATGGGTCACAATTTTTCATAAAATTTTTATATTGTAGACAACCAAGGCCTCCAGAAAAGATAAAAGTGATGGTGCAAGATCGGTTAAAGTTTTTGGAAGCATGTGTTATTTATTTTTCATAATATCATATTTTTGGCCCTCTATCTAGAGGTTTTGCTATTGTTTGTGATAGTTTCCATCATGTTGTAAAATGTGAACCTAGGTGTAAATTAGAAAAAATATGTATCATAATTTTGAATCCTAAGGCAACGTGCATTTCAAATTCTGAGAGCAAAGAAAAAAATTGTTATATAAATGGAAAAATAGACATTGGTTGTAAATAGTTGGGATATATGTAGTATAATTTTAATATATAAATTTGTACTATTTTAAATATAAAAATACAACATTTTAAAGTGTATGTGTATCAAAGTAAACGTACACTTAATTAAAATGATAAAAAAAAATGTTCTCCTTGTTAAGGATGGTCTTATTAATATTTATTATTGATGGATTTATTTTATTTTTTAAGATAGAGTTTTAAAAAAAAATTAAGGTTATTATATATAAATTTCATTTACAATGTTTGGCTTAAGAGCATTTATATCACAATGATAAATATTGATATTGACATGATGATTACATATTTAACTAAAAATGTCATTAATTCTTTGCTAAAAGTATACATTGAAATGAAACCTTATTTGTAAATTTTATAGATATGTCCTATTTTAACACTTCTAAGCATAGTTATA